>CM053032.1:55868530-56548530 GCA_028564925.1 Lithobates sylvaticus
TGTGCCTCTTTGCTTTGATGCTATAATGGGGCTGTTTAGCCTGCCATAAAATGGGAAATTCCCTGTATTTGGCAATGAAGAGGGGGAGAAAACTCATGTCGTTGAATCCCTTCATAATCTCTGCAAGACACAACACCACACAAAACACTATAAATTATGTCAGGCTAAACTCTCCTTATCTTCTCCATAAAGAAGCCTCAAGTTCGAATCAGTCTAGGCTAGTTATGTACCAACGTCAAATTGTACCTTCGTTTCTAGCGATCGTCTCGTGCGTGAGCTTTCTCTCCCCTCGTCTCCCAGATCGTGGCTACGACACAGGCGTGTGACGTTTTATATCCAGTGCGCATGCGTCAAACTCCGCCCGCCCCTGACGAACTTTCTCGTCTATTCCCCACCCATTCTCTTTACGGCGCAGTGGGGAGAGCACATGGCGGGGACACAGCAGGTGCGCCCCAAATATCCCGCCAACGAGGAGGAGGACGAGGAAAGTCCGGAGGCAGAAACGTCCCGATCCCGGAGCCTGAAATTCAAGGCCTCCAATATGTCATTTGGAGAAATGTTGGAGATGGTGGACATATTAAAGAGGAGCGACTATGATGGGAAGTATGGGCCTTACCTCAACCCCAATGTCCGCAAGGCCAAGATCATGTCTAAAGTTGTGAGGAGGCTGTACAATCAGTTTGGGGTACAACGATCCAAGGAACAACTGAGGAAACGCTGGTCAGACCTGAAACTGAGGGAGGCCGATCAGTACAGAAAGATCAAGCGAATTCTTCAAAAAAGTAAGTAGTTGTGTTTTGTGTTTTATTTCTTGCTTGCATACTGCTCCATGTGGTTTGATTTTTACAAAGTTGTACATTCCAAAATGGCCACTTTCAGGTTCGTCTGTGCATTCGATCGTACTCAGCCTCGATCTTTCTGCCACTGTCATGTTCGTGTGTGTGTCCATTCGATCGTACGCAACCTCGATCGTTCGGCCACTTATAATACGAGGTTTGGTGAAGTTTTTATTGAAAGGAAGTTTGTTCTCACTAGAGATGTCATCAAGAGCGTAAACCAAATTTAGTCAATGTAAAGGAGAGGTCACTCAGTAGCTGTTTACCCATCTTGACTCTAGAGCACTAGTGCTGGTACACCCAAACCCCCTTTTTATTAGGCTTTTCCACACATGTGCTCCAGTGGATACTAGAGGGGGGTCTCCATCACACAAACTTCTACCAAAAGCTAGTAAGTTTAGAACCTTTACAAAGTGACTACATTCATGTAGTTGGCATTTGTAACTGGCCAAACAAAAATAGTGTCCGTCACTTTCAAGCAATGGTTGTCATTTCATATTTCTGCCCTCAATAGATTGTGTTGCTAAATCTTCCTTTTGTACATTCTCATAGGGGAGCGCAAACTTGGGCCGTCTGAGGAAACCCCCAAACCAACACCTCCCAAAAAAGGGGAAAGAGCAGAAGCAGAGGAGGAGGAGGAGGAAGGAGAGATCATCGAACTTGGAGAACTTGTCACCACAACAGGTGAGTGTGGGAGAACACAGCTACTGGTAAGCTAATCAATGTATGGCTGCCTCATTTCCAACACCCGATTTTTGTTTGTTTGTGGTTTTTAGGTGACGTGGATGTTGTGGAAGAAAAATCGCACTTTACCACAGAGAGTGCCCACGTACTCATCGGGGAGATAATGGTCTGCAATAAAGATCTAGATTACATAAAGCAAAACATCAATGATGTTCAACAAAAATTGAAGAACATCATTGATGTTTTAGGAAAAATATGAAAACGCACCAAGTAATTAACACACATTTGTGCCTGCTTCTGAACACATTTGCAACTTAAGAACTGTGTGAAATTTGGAACATGCACACATTGTGTCCACATGTGCTAGCTCCCATCATGGTGGATGAATGCCAACGTTTTTTGGGGGTGCAACCACTTTACGAACTACGAAAGTGGTTGTGGTGAAGGGGCTGCACCCCCAAAAAACGTCCATTCATCCCCATGATGGAAAATGGCACTTTTGAAGCTTCTAGGCATGTGTTTTACCATCTAATGACCATTTTCAGACCCAAATTGTGTGCATGTTCTAAATTTCCACTTTCCAGGGGTGACCCCCCATGTGATGAAGGCAAGATCAAACACACTTTGAACATAATAGTCATGTCTGATCTTGTCTTCACTTTAGAAAGTTGAACTTTCCAAGTTCATAGGTTCTGTTTTGCTCCATGCCTGGTTTTACCAATTGCGGAATGTTTGTAAACAATGTTGTAAATAACCAAGATGTTGTCAGTTTGGGCAAGAAGATTGTAAACGCACTTGTGAATGTTTTCCAAGTAAACTTTTTTAATTTTCTAAATGTGTGGCTTCCTTATTTAAAAAACACAATGCATTATGTATGTCAAATGTAAAGGATATGGGGGGCAATGGTGTTATTTACTAAAGGCAAGTCCACTTTGCACTGCAAGTTTCTTTTCCAGGGCACTTTTTCACTGCACTTGTAGAGCATAGTGGATTGACTTATGTAAATGACACCCACAGTGCTTTGTACGAAAACACGGAGCACAGCATTTTTGAGAATACACACATGTCTGACCTGGTGATGAAAAGGAGTATTTTGGGTGTCAGTTATGCAGTACAAACCTTCTCTAGACCAAAGATTAGGTAGCAAACACACAACATGAGAATATTTTTTTTGGGAGGAAGAGACTGTTACCTCCTTTTGCCCAGAAAGTGCATTCCCACTGTCGAAGGCAAAGGGAAAAAAATTAAAGGTAAAATAAGCTAAAAAGAATACGGAAATGACAAGAAATCATAGGTTGGTTGAAAAATAAGATTTATTAAAAAATGCCTCTCACACATCGTCAGGCAGAGCAATGGCCCCCCTACCCACAAAGTAGTCCATATATTGCTCGCGGACCGCGCGGGCATTTAGAGGGGGCAAGCCTGGACGTGCCGCTTGAAGGGCTGTGAGGTCAGCATTTGGAGGGCCCTCCACATCTGGGCCAACGGGCACCACATAGTTCCTGTTATGTCTTTTGAGGAAGTTGTGCAATATGCAACAGGCAAGAACTATGTGGTTCAGTTTGTATTCGCCAAGTTAATTGCCGTCAAGAACAGGCGGAAGCGGCTGGCCAGGATGCCAAAAGTGTTCTCCACAACTCTTTGGGCTCTGGACAGCCTGTAGTTGAAGACCCTCTGGTCTGGGGTGAGGGTCCTCATCGGGAACGGCCTCATCAGATGGGGAGTCAACGCAAACGCTTCATCTGCGACAAAGACGAAGGGAGTCCTTCTGCATTCTCCTCTGGAGGTGGCAAGCACAGACTGCCACTTTGGAGACGCGAGTAGAACTCCGTGTGCGCAATGGCACCACCATCCGAGATCCGGCCGTTCATCCCCACGTCCACATACATAAATTCATATCTCGCCGACACCACCGCCAACATCACTACACTATTAAACCCTTTATAATTATAATAGTAGGACCCCGAGTTGGGCGGTGGGACGATGCGGACGTGTTTCCCATCAATTGCCTCTCCGCAGATAGGAAAGTCCCAACGGCTGGCAAAGTGGGAGGCCACAGTCTGCCATTCCTGTGGCGTGGAAGGGAACTGTGGAGTGAAACAAGAAAAACTAATTAGTCACTTTGCACATAAACATTGCAAGCAGATTAGACAATCAACATCTTGGAACAAGAGCATTGTATAAAATTGGAGGCTGGAAAGTATTGGCACAGAAAAGTAGAGGCTCCCCTTCACAGATTACTCACCCCCCATCAATCCCCAAACTTCTGATGGGCCATTGGCAATAACTAGGGTTTTGGGGGGGGGGGTGTTGGACAGGTAACTCTCTGCACTTCATTGATTGGCAAATGGCTCAATAATGTGTGCTAGTTTGGGCATACCCTCTGTACTTAACACTATTGGCAGCCCCCAGGAAAGGTAAACTAACATTTCAACCCCCCCCCCCCCCCAAAAAAATAAAAAAAAAAGGAAAGCACATTGTGACATTCTGAAATTACCAAGCAAGCTAATAGGAGGGAAAGAACACAAAAAAATAGGAAATGGAAAGTATGGAGGCAGCCCCTTGCACTACATGCTTTGCAGAATTCATCCCTAAAGATGCCCACTATAAAGAGGTAGGTATATAGTGTGTATTGACCTTGGGAAAGCCAGCAGATAGAGGATTGGTACCATCTGACAGAGCAGTTGGGGAGGGGGTTCCTAATGAGTTTGCCCCCCCCCCCCCCACCAAAAAAAAAAAAGGGGCTCTACATGAAGTAAACCACACAGCAAACATTTGTGCATATTTTAGGGGGTGTTTGGGGCAAACAATACTATGCAGCAGACAAAAGACATTGCTTAAGTGACTAGGCCATAGGTGTCTATTGGGGCAGAAGAGCATGCTGGGGAGGTAAGTGAAGGGAAAAATGCATGAAGGAGAAAAGGGGCACAGCATATTAGAACATATTGCAATCATGGTAATTAGGGAAGGAGGTCAAAAATACAAGACATTAGCAAACAGAGCATACATAGAAGGGAATAGTAAAGTAGAAATGTTACCTTAATATAGTCCTCCTGCAGGACCTGAATGATGGCAGAACAGGTCTCTGGAATAATGATTCCCAGGGCCTGGGGAGAGATACCTGAAGAGAACTTCAAATCCTGAAGACTTCTCCCTGTCGCCAAGTACCTCAACGTGGCAACAAGCCTCTGCTCCGAGTAATGGCTTGTCTCATGCAGGTATCCTGCCGGCTGATAAAGGGGGTCAGCAAAGCCAAAAGACGGTGAAAATCGGGGTCCGTCATCCGGAGAAAGTTCCTGAAATCATCAGGATTATTCTCCCGGATCTCACGAAGCAAAGGCATGTGCGAGAATTGGTCACGCTGAAGCAACCAATTCTTGGTCCACATACTCCTCGTCACTCTGTTCATGGACGGGTCTTGGGTCAAAGCTAAAAGCCCGACACCAATTCCGCGTACAGCACGAACTCGGCGACGAGTACGCACGGGAAACATCGCTCACAAGGTCACAAAAGGTCGGCTGGTCAGAACGGACAAACAGAAAGCACCGATAAACAGCAAGGCCTGAAAGAACGAAATGAATACCAGAAACGAGCAGACAATAAGCAGTGCAAATCAAAGCGTCCTATATCAAGATATAGGCCGCAATGACCAACAAATGCAAACTGACTACACGCACTAATAAACAGATACGCACGACAAGCACAAACTGAAGAGCAGTAACGATCTGAGTCAGAAAACTGAGAAGCGCGAATCTTAAGTCACCAAACTTCGACTAACTCGCGATAAACACGGGATCAGCAGAAGGAGCCCAACGGGTGCCTGACGTGGTGCTGAACTTCCCTTTTCTAGTCTCGTGGAAGACGACTTACGTCACGACGTTCTTGCAGACCGGAAATTCCGACAACGTAGTCCGACCGTGTGTACGCAACACCAACATCGGACAAAGTACGACGGACAGGATCCGACCGACATGGTCTGCGGATAGTCCGACCATGTGTATGGGGCTTTAGTGTTGCTATTAAGGCCTTTTTCACATAAAGGCCATACAGTAAAACTTTGGCTTGCGAGCATAATTTGTTCCGGAAACCTGCTTGTAATCCAAAGCACTCGTATATTAACCACTTTAAGACCAGCCTCGTTTTGGATTTTAGGTGTTTACATTTTTTTTTGCTAGAAAATTACTTAGAACCCCCAAACATTATATATATTGTTTTTTTTTTCTAACACCCTAGAGAAGAAAATGGCCGTCGTTGCAATACTTTTTTTCACACCGTATTTGCATATCTTACAAGCGCACTTTTTTGGGAAAAAAATCTCTTTTTTGAATAAAAAAATAAGACAACAGTAAAGTTAGTCCAATTTTTTTATATATCCTGAAAGATACTGTTACGCCGAGTAAATTGATACCAACATGTCACGCTTCAAAATTGCGCCCGCTCGTGGAATGCCGTCAAACTTTTACCCTCAAAAATCTCCATAGGTGACATTTAAAAAATTCTACAGGTTGCATGTTTTGCGTTACAGAGGAGGTCTAGGGCTATAATTATTACTCTCGCTCTACCGATCGCGACGATACATCACATGTGTGGTTTGACCACCGTTTTCATATGCGAGCGCTACTCACGTATGCGTTCGCTTCTGCACGCGAGCACGCTATACTCAGTTGTGACATGATGCTACTGGTATGACAAGACATCGCTTGTTTATTAAGTCAAATTTAAAAATAAAATTAGCTTGTCTCGCAAAACACTCTCAGACCAAGTTACTCTCAATCCAAGATTTTACTGTATACCTAGAATAGGCCTTTTTTTTCTTTGTATCTAGGCATTAGGGATGAGCCCGATGTACGCCCATTTGGCAAATCCCGAACATTATTGGGCATTTTCTGCAAATTCGGGCGCTGCTGAACACCCCATAATGCACTGCGAAATTGAAGTGCGTTGATGTCTGATGATTGGCCCACAAAAAAAAAACATATTTGGGAAGCACACACTAATGCGTTTAAATTCAAGATGGTGCTGCTATAACACCAACAAACATTAGCGAACATATTAAATTCAAGACACATTCAAGAATGACATTTCCTGCAGGGCTATTTAAAAACACCTGAACATATTCAAAAAATACGGGGGTTTGGTCAGGCTGCTTACACGGCGGACGTATATAGTATTTATGAATGAGAGAAGTTATATGTATATGTAGTTATATATATATACATATATATACAGTATATACAGCGTAGTCAGTGTAGTGTAAACTATATATACAGTGCAGGCAGTGTATATATAGATATAGATATAGATATCTATATCTATATATAGATATAGATATATATCTATATATTAG
This sequence comes from Lithobates sylvaticus, assembly GCA_028564925.1. NCBI lineage: Eukaryota > Metazoa > Chordata > Amphibia > Anura > Ranidae > Lithobates > Lithobates sylvaticus. The sequence goes on from CM053032.1 coordinate 55,875,398, forward strand.
GGCTGTTACTGATTAAAAATTTCGTGTTCGATTAATCGATTTCATCCCCATGATGGAAAATGGCATTTTTGAAGCTTCTAGGCATGTGTTTTACCATCTAATGACCATTTTCAGACCCAAATTGTGTGCATGTTCTAAATTTCCACTTTCCAGGGGTGACCCCCCATGTGATAAAGGCAAGATCAAACACACTTTGAACATAATAGTCATGTCTGATCTTGTCTTCACTTTAGAAAGTTGAACTTTCCAAGTTCATAGGAAATGACAAGAAATCATAGGTTGGTTGAAAAATAAGTTTTATTAAAAAATGCCTCTCACACATCGTCAGGCAGAGCAATGGCCCCCCTACCCACAAAGTAGTCCATATATTGCTCGCGGACCGCGCGGGCATTTAGAGGGGGCAAGCCTGGACGTGCCACTTGAAGGGCTGTGAGGTCAGCATTTGGAGGGCCCTCCACATCTGGGCCAACGGGCACCACATAGTTCCTGTTATGTCTTTTGAGGAAGTTGTGCAATATGCAACAGGCAAGAACTATGTGGTTCAGTTTGTATTCCGCCAAGTTAATTGCCGTCAAGAACAGGCGGAAGCGGCTGGCCAGGATGCCAAAAGTGTTCTCCACAACTCTTTGGGCTCTGGACAGCCTGTAGTTGAAGACCCTCTGGTCTGGGGTGAGGGTCCTCATCGGGAACGGCCTCATCAGATGGGGAGTCAACGCAAACGCTTCATCTGCGACAAAGACGAAGGGGAGTCCTTCTGCATTCTCCTCTGGAGGTGGCAAGCACAGACTGCCACTTTGGAGACGCAAGTAGAACTCCGTGTGCGCAATGGCACCACCATCCGAGATCCGGCCGTTCATCCCCACGTCCACATACATAAATTCATATCTCGCCGACACCACCGCCAACATCACTACACTATTAAACCTTTATAATTATAATAGTAGGACCCCCGAGTTGGGCGGTGGGACGATGCGGACGTGTTTCCCATCAATTGCCCCTCCGCAGATAGGAAAGTCCCAACGGCTGGCAAAGTGGGAGGCCACAGTCTGCCATTCCTGTGGCGTGGAAGGGAACTGTGGAGTGAAACAAGAAAAACTAATTAGTCACTTTGCACATAAACATTGCAAGCAGATTAGACAATCAACATCTTGGAACAAGAGCATTGTATAAAATTGGAGGCTGGAAAGTATTTGCACAGAAAAGTAGAGGCTCCCCTTCACAGATTACTCACCCCCCATCAATCCCCAAACTTCTGATGGGCCATTGGCAATAACTAGGGTTTTGGGGGGGGGGGGTGTTGGACAGGTAACCCTCTGCACTTCATTGATTGGCAAATGGCTCAATAATGTGTGCTAGTTTGGGCAGACCCTCTGTACTTAACACTATTGGCAGCCCCCAGGAAAGGTAAACTAACATTTCAACCCCCCCCCCCCCCAAAAAAAAGGAAAGCACATTGTGACATTCTGAAATTACCAAGCAAGCTAATAGGAGGGAAAGAACACAAAAAAATAGGAAATGGAAAGTATGGAGGCAGCCCCTTGCACTACATGCTTTGCAGAATTCATCCCTAAAGATGCCCACTATAAAGAGGTAGGTATATAGTGTGTATTGACCTTGGGAAAGCCAGCAGATAGAGGATTGGTACCATCTGACAGAGCAGTTGGGGGAGGGGGTTCCTAATGAGTTTGCCCCCCCCCCCCCCACCAAAAAAAAAAAAAAAGGGGCTCTACATGAAGTAAACCACACAGCAAACATTTGTGCATATTTTAGGGGGTGTTTGGGGGCAAACAATACTATGCAGAAGACAAAAGACATTGCTTAAGTGACTAGGCCATAGGTGTCTATTGGGGCAGAAGAGCATGCTGGGGAGGTAAGTGAAGGGAAAAATGCATGAAGGAGAAAAGGGGCACAGCATATTAGAACATATTGCAATCATGGTAATTAGGGAAGGAGGTCAAAAATACAAGACATTAGCAAACAGAGCATACATAGAAGGGAATAGTAAAGTAGAAATGTTACCTTAATATAGTCCTCCTGCAGGACCTGGATGATGGCAGAACAGGTCTCTGGAATAATGATTCCCAGGGCCTGGGGAGAGATACCTGAAGAGAACTTCAAATCCTGAAGACTTCTCCCTGTCGCCAAGTACCTCAACGTGGCAACAAGCCTCTGCTCCCGAGTAATGGCTTGTCTCATGCAGGTATCCTGCCGGCTGATAAAGGGGGTCAGCAAAGCCAAAAGACGGTGAAAATCGGGGTCCGTCATCCGGAGAAAGTTCCTGAAATCATCAGGATTATTCTCCCGGATCTCACGAAGCAAAGGCATGTGCGAGAATTGGTCACGCTGAAGCAACCAATTCTTGGTCCACATACTCCTCGTCACTCTGTTCATGGACGGGTCTTGGGTCAAAGCTAAAAGCCCGACACCAATTCCGCGTACAGCACGAACTCGGCGACGAGTACGCACGGGAAACATCGCTCACAAGGTCACAAAAGGTCGGCTGGTCAGAACGGACAAACAGAAAGCACCGATAAACAGCAAGGCCTGAAAGAACGAAATGAATACCAGAAACGAGCAGACAATAAGCAGTGCAAATCAAAGCGTCCTATATCAAGATATAGGCCGCAATGACCAACAAATGCAAACTGACTACACGCACTAATAAACAGATACGCACGACAAGCACAAACTGAAGAGCAGTAACGATCTGAGTCAGAAAACTGAGAAGCGCGAATCTTAAGTCACCAAACTTCGACTAACTCGCGATAAACACGGGATCAGCAGAAGGAGCCCAACGGGTGCCTGACGTGGTGCTGAACTTCCCTTTTCTAGTCTCGTGGAAGACGACTTACGTCACGACGTTCTTGCAGACCGGAAATTCCGACAACTTAGTCCGACCGTGTGTACGCAACACCAACATCGGACAAAGTACGACGAACAGGATCCGACCGACATGGTCTGCGGATAGTCCGACCATGTGTATGGGGCTTTAGTGTTGCTATTAAGGCCTTTTTCACATAAAGGCCATACAGTAAAACTTTGGCTTGCGAGCATAATTTGTTCCGGAAACCTGCTTGTAATCCAAAGCACTCGTATATTAACCACTTTAAGACCAGCCTCGTTTTGGATTTTAGGTGTTTACATTTTTTTTTGCTAGAAAATTACTTAGAACCCCCAAACATTATATATATTGTTTTTTTTTTCTAACACCCTAGAGAAGAAAATGGCGGTCGTTGCAATACTTTTTTTCACACCGTATTTGCATATCTTACAAGCGCACTTTTTTGGGAAAAAAATCTCTTTTTTGAATAAAAAAATAAGACAACAGTAAAGTTAGTCCAATTTTTTTATATATCCTGAAAGATACTGTTACGCCGAGTAAATTGATACCCAACATGTCACGCTTCAAAATTGCGCCCGCTCGTGGAATGCCGTCAAACTTTTACCCTCAAAAATCTCCATAGGTGACATTTAAAAAATTCTACAGGTTGCATGTTTTGCATTACAGAGGAGGTCTAGGGCTATAATTATTACTCTCGCTCTACCGATCGCGACGATACATCACATGTGTGGTTTGACCACCGTTTTCATATGCGAGCGCTACTCGCGTATGCGTTCGCTTCTGCACGCGAGCACGCTATACTCAGTTGTGACATGATGCTACTGGTATGACAAGACATCGCTTGTTTATTAAGTCAAATTTAAAAATAAAATTAGCTTGTCTCGCAAAACACTCTCAGACCAAGTTACTCTCAATCCAAGATTTTACTGTATACCTAGAATAGGCCTTTTTTTTCTTTGTATCTAGGCATTAGGGATGAGCCCGATGTACGCCCATTTGGCAAATCCCGAACATTATTGGGCATTTTCTGCAAATTCGGGCGCTGCTGAACACCCCATAATGCACTGCGAAATTGAAGTGCGTTGATGTCTGATGATTGGCCCACAAAAAAAAAACATATTTGGGAAGCACACACTAATGCGTTTAAATTCAAGATGGTGCTGCTATAACACCAACAAACATTAGCGAACATATTAAATTCAAGACACATTCAAGAATGACATTTCCTGCAGGGCTATTTAAAAACACCTGAACATATTCAAAAAATACGGGGGTTTGGTCAGGCTGCTTACACGGCGGACGTATATAGTATTTATGAATGAGAGAGGTTATATGTATATGTAGTTATATATATATACATATATATACAGTATATACAGCGTAGTCAGTGTAGTGTAAACTATATATACAGTGCAGGCAGTGTATATATAGATATAGATATAGATATCTATATCTATATATAGATATAGATATATATCTATATATTAGGGCTGTTACTGATTAAAAATTTCGTGTTTGATTAATCGATTTCATCCCCATGATGGAAAATGGCACTTTTGAAGCTTCTAGGCATGTGTTTTACCATCTAATGACCATTTTCAGACCCAAATTGTGTGCATGTTCTAAATTTCCACTTTCCAGGGGTGACCCCCCATGTGATGAAGGCAAGATCAAACACACTTTGAACATAATAGTCATGTCTGATCTTGTCTTCACTTTAGAAAGTTGAACTTTCCAAGTTCATAGGAAATGACAAGAAATCATAGGTTGGTTGAAAAATAAGATTTATTAAAAAATGCCTCTCACACATCGTCAGGCAGAGCAATGGCCCCCCTACCCACAAAGTAGTCCATATATTGCTCGCGGACCGCGCGGGCATTTAGAGGGGGCAAGCTTGGACGTGCCACTTGAAGGGCTGTGAGGTCAGCATTTGGAGGGCCCTCCACATCTGGGCCAACGGGCACCACATAGTTCCTGTTATGTCTTTTGAGGAAGTTGTGCAATATGCAACAGGCAAGAACTATGTGGTTCAGTTTGTATTCCGCCAAGTTAATTGCCGTCAAGAACAGGCGGAAGCGGCTGGCCAGGATGCCAAAAGTGTTCTCCACAACTCTTTGGGCTCTGGACAGCCTGTAGTTGAAGACCCTCTGGTCTGGGGTGAGGGTCCTCATCGGGAACGGCCTCATCAGATGGGGAGTCAACGCAAACGCTTCATCTGCGACAAAGACGAAGGGGAGTCCTTCTGCATTCTCCTCTGGAGGTGGCAAGCACAGACTGCCACTTTGGAGACGCGAGTAGAACTCCGTGTGCGCAATGGCACCACCATCCGAGATCCGGCCGTTCATCCCCACGTCCACATACATAAATTCATATCTCGCCGACACCACCGCCAACATCACTACACTATTAAACCCTTTATAATTATAATAGTAGGACCCCGAGTTGGGCGGTGGGACGATGCGGACGTGTTTCCCATCAATTGCCCCTCCGCAGATAGGAAAGTCCCAATGGCTGGCAAAGTGGGAGGCCACAGTCTGCCATTCCTGTGGCGTGGAAGGGAACTGTGGAGTGAAACAAGAAAAACTAATTAGTCACTTTGCACATAAACATTGCAAGCAGATTAGACAATCAACATCTTGGAACAAGAGCATTGTATAAAATTGGAGGCTGGAAAGTATTTGCACAGAAAAGTAGAGGCTCCCCTTCACAGATTACTCACCCCCCATCAATCCCCAAACTTCTGATGGGCCATTGGCAATAACTAGGGTTTTGGGGGGGGGGGGTGTGTTGGACAGGTAACCCTCTGCACTTCATTGATTGGCAAATGGCTCAATAATGTGTGCTAGTTTGGGCAGACCCTCTGTACTTAACACTATTGGCAGCCCCCAGGAAAGGTAAACTAACATTTCAACCCCCCCCCCCCCCCAAAAAAAAAGGAAAGCACATTGTGACATTCTGAAATTACCAAGCAAGCTAATAGGAGGGAAAGAACACAAAAAAATAGGAAATGGAAAGTATGGAGGCAGCCCCTTGCACTACATGCTTTGCAGAATTCATCCCTAAAGATGCCCACTATAAAGAGGTAGGTATATAGTGTGTATTGACCTGGGAAAGCCAGCAGATAGAGGATTGGTACCATCTGACAGAGCAGTTGGGGGAGGGGGTTCCTAATGAGTTTGCCCCCCCCCCCCACCAAAAAAAAAAAAAGGGGCTCTAAAAGGGGCTCTACATGAAGTAAACCACACAGCAAACATTTGTGCATATTTTAGGGGGTGTTTGGGGGCAAACAATACTATGCAGCAGACAAAAGACATTGCTTAAGTGACTAGGCCATAGGTGTCTATTGGGGCAGAAGAGCATGCTGGGGAGGTAAGTGAAGGGAAAAATGCATGAAGGAGAAAAGGGGCACAGCATATTAGAACATATTGCAATCATGGTAATTAGGGAAGGAGGTCAAAAATACAAGACATTAGCAAACAGAGCATACATAGAAGGGAATAGTAAAGTAGAAATGTTACCTTAATATAGTCCTCCTGCAGGACCTGGATGATGGCAGAACAGGTCTCTGGAATAATGATTCCCAGGGCCTGGGGAGAGATACCTGAAGAGAACTTCAAATCCTGAAGACTTCTCCCTGTCGCCAAGTACCTCAACGTGGCAACAAGCCTCTGCTCCCGAGTAATGGCTTGTCTCATGCAGGTATCCTGCCGGCTGATAAAGGGGGTCAGCAAAGCCAAAAGACGGTGAAAATCGGGGTCCGTCATCCGGAGAAAGTTCCTGAAATCATCAGGATTATTCTCCCGGATCTCACGAAGCAAAGGCATGTGCGAGAATTGGTCACGCTGAAGCAACCAATTCTTGGTCCACATACTCCTCGTCACTCTGTTCATGGACGGGTCTTGGGTCAAAGCTAAAAGCCCGACACCAATTCCGCGTACAGCACGAACTCGGCGACGAGTACGCACGGGAAACATCGCTCACAAGGTCACAAAAGGTCGGCTGGTCAGAACGGACAAACAGAAAGCACCGATAAACAGCAAGGCCTGAAAGAACGAAATGAATACCAGAAACGAGCAGACAATAAGCAGTGCAAATCAAAGCGTCCTATATCAAGATATAGGCCGCAATGACCAACAAATGCAAACTGACTACACGCACTAATAAACAGATACGCACGACAAGCACAAACTGAAGAGCAGTAACGATCTGAGTCAGAAAACTGAGAAGCGCGAATCTTAAGACACCAAACTTCGACTAACTCGCGATAAACACGGGATCAGCAGAAGGAGCCCAACGGGTGCCTGACGTGGTGCTGAACTTCCCTTTTCTAGTCTCGTGGAAGACGACTTACGTCACGACGTTCTTGCAGACCGGAAATTCCGACAACGTAGTCCGACCGTGTGTACGCAACACCAACATCGGACAAAGTACGACGGACAGGATCCGACCGACATGGTCTGCGGATAGTCCGACCATGTGTATGGGGCTTTAGTGTTGCTATTAAGGCCTTTTTCACATAAAGGCCATACAGTAAAACTTTGGCTTGCGAGCATAATTTGTTCCGGAAACCTGCTTGTAATCCAAAGCACTCGTATATTAACCACTTTAAGACCAGCCTCGTTTTGGATTTTAGGTGTTTACATTTTTTTTTGCTAGAAAATTACTTAGAACCCCCAAACATTATATATATTGTTTTTTTTTTCTAACACCCTAGAGAAGAAAATGGCCGTCGTTGCAATACTTTTTTTCACACCGTATTTGCATATCTTACAAGCGCACTTTTTTGGGAAAAAAATCTCTTTTTTGAATAAAAAAATAAGACAACAGTAAAGTTAGTCCAATTTTTTTATATATCCTGAAAGATACTGTTACGCCGAGTAAATTGATACCCAACATGTCACGCTTCAAAATTGCCCCCGCTCGTGGAATGCCGTCAAACTTTTACCCTCAAAAATCTCCATAGGTGACATTTAAAAAATTCTACAGGTTGCATGTTTTGCATTACAGAGGAGGTCTAGGGCTATAATTATTACTCTCGCTCTACCGATCGCGACGATACATCACATGTGTGGTTTGACCACCGTTTTCATATGCGAGCGCTACTCGCGTATGCGTTCGCTTCTGCACGCGAGCACGCTATACTCAGTTGTGACATGATGCTACTGGTATGACAAGACATCGCTTGTTTATTAAGTCAAATTTAAAAATAAAATTAGCTTGTCTCGCAAAACACTCTCAGACCAAGTTACTCTCAATCCAAGATTTTACTGTATACCTAGAATAGGCCTTTTTTTTCTTTGTATCTAGGCATTAGGGATGAGCCCGATGTACGCCCATTTGGCAAATCCCGAACATTATTGGGCATTTTCTGCAAATTCGGGCGCTGCTGAACACCCCATAATGCACTGCGAAATTGAAGTGCGTTGATGTCTGATGATTGGCCCACAAAAAAAAAACATATTTGGGAAGCACACACTAATGCGTTTAAATTCAAGATGGTGCTGCTATAACACCAACAAACATTAGCGAACATATTAAATTCAAGACACATTCAAGAATGACATTTCCTGCAGGGCTATTTAAAAACACCTGAACATATTCAAAAAATACGGGGGTTTGGTCAGGCTGCTTACACGGCGGACGTATATAGTATTTATGAATGAGAGAAGTTATATGTATATGTAGTTATATATATATACATATATATACAGTATATACAGCGTAGTCAGTGTAGTGTAAACTATATATACAGTGCAGGCAGTGTATATATAGATATAGATATAGATATCTATATCTATATATAGATATAGATATATATCTATATATTAGGGCTGTTACTGATTAAAAATTTCGTGTTCGATTAATCGATTTATTTTTCAATCGATTAATCAACTAATTTCGATTAATTATAACGCACATACAGATCCAACTACTTTTAGCTGATCTCCTTGCATTGCAACTCTGCATTAGTCAGTGGTAAATGTGGTATACACTATATACAATCACCCGACACTAGTTAGTTTCCACAATCCATGACTTAACTTCACAGTTCACACAAATACATTTTAAATTCAAACTGTAACACTGACGTCAGTCTTTTTTTTTTTTTTTTTCCACAGTAGCTTGACAATCTCTCCACCTCCGGTCTAACTAATCACTCTCACCTTATGACATGGACCCCTGTGCAAACAGGTGGTCATGCAAGCGGGTATCAAAAGGGTTAACACAGACCATAAACTTCTCTCACGTCTCCTTAGATCTCAGCAAGGATGCCAGGTCATGGGTAGAAAGAAAAGATCTAAGTGCTCACCGCTTAAGTATAAGATTAATTTTTTGTGTTTAAACACAAACTACTCACATAAAGATGATAAAAACACAGCATGTAAAGCCGACAATGGTGTTAGTTCCGTAGGGCAGCAGCGGGTGACGTCATGAGTAGCTCCTCCCCCATGTTACATTCAATCAGAACTTCAACGTCACCAGACTCCTCCCCCCTTCCCTTCGTTAGCAGACAGAGGCACTTGGGGAAGGGGGGGGGAGGAGTCCGGGGACGTTGATGTCTGTGACATCACCAGATCACGGATTGGAACTCCCTCAAGACCCGGAAGCCGGCACAGAGGTGAGTACCGTTCAAAAGAATTTTGATTGATCAAAAAAATGAGTTGATTAATCGAGGAATTAATCTTTAATTTCCAGAGCCCTAAAATATATATATATATATATATATATATATATATATAGTGCAATCAGTGTACAGCATATAATACAGTGTATTGAATTAAGAAAAGAAACGGAATGGGTCCCCCCCCCCCCTAGTCCACGACAGGCACTTTGGGTCTGGTAGAAATTTTAAGGGGAACTCCACTCCAAAATAAAAAAAACGGTGTGTCCCCCCCCCCCCCCCCAAAATCCACACTAGGCCCTTTGGATCTGGCATAGATTTTAAGGGGAACTCCATGGCAAATTTAAAAAAAAATGTGCGTGGGGTCCCCCCCAAAATTCATGCCAGACCCTTGTCCGAGCAAGCAACCTGGCAGGCCATGATAGGGGGGGTGAGCGAGCCCCCCTTCCTGAATAATACCAGGCTGCTTGCACTCAACATGGGGAGGGTGCTTTGGGGTCCCCCTCAAAGGGCCTCATCCCTACAACCCTGGCCTGGTGGTTGTGGGGGTCTGAGGGCGGGGGTTTATCAGAATCTGGAATCCTCCTTTAATAAGGGGGCTCCCAGATCCAGCCCCCCCTATGTGAATGGGTATGGGGTACATTGTACCCCTACCAATTCACCATAAAAAGTGTCAAAAAGTAAAAACCACAATACACAGTTTTTGACAATTCCTTTATTAAAAAAAAAAGTGTGCCGCGATGTCCATCCATCTCCAATCACGGCGCCCGACGGACCCGAAAAATAGAAGAAAAAAACGAAAATACTCTGCCTCCATAGGAGGCATCTCGCCGACTGCTGTGTTTTTGCGGTGACAGCTGAGAGCAGGACCTCAAATTTTCCGACAACAAAATCCGATCTGACTTTTTCCGATCGTTTGTAGAGAATTATGATCGGACAAAGTGCCACGCATGCTCAGATCAAATTACGAGACCAAAGCTATTGGCTACTAGCCGCAACGTAGTCCTGTCGCAAAGAACGAACGTCTTCACGTTTCGAACGATCGCATTTTCCGTCAACTTTGTCCGACCGTGTGTATGCAACACCAGTTTCGGACAAGATTTGTCGGAAAAAATCCGACGGATTTTGTTGTCGGAATATCCGACCGTGTGTACGGGGGCTTAGTTGCCTGCTTCTGCTATTCCATACACACACAGTTACTCATATCCCAAGGGTTAACCAGTTTACACTTCTTAGCAGACATTTCAGTCTCTATAACCCAAAGGGTTAAATGTGATTTCGCTCTTCTGCTTAATCCAGAGGGTTGTGATACAGCATAACTACTCATTGCCATATTTCTTGATTGTCTCTTCTTCAGTTCATGGAAGCATTAATCCAAACCCCATTGAAATCTTTGGGAGTTGAATCTTTAAAATCAGGGTCGAGCTAAAAAGGGGTTGTATGTTATCACATTAAATGATTAATTAATGTGCCACTAAATACAGACTTTTATTAAAGACCTTATAAATCACAAACTGCATATTTAGGTATACCTTAGTACAAAATATGCATTATTTATTTATTATATTTTATTATTTGGATAATGGGTTGCCTATGTTCAATGTGTTATTTTTGGAAGATTAAAAAATACTGCATGACAGTACAGATTCTCCTCACTTAAAGACCAGGTTCTGTTCCAACGACCAGGTCATTAAATGAACTGGTCGTTAAATGAGGAGCCACAAGTAATCAATATTTTTAGCACTCTTAACTACTGTACTGTATTGTGAAAAAAAGGTCTAAACACAAAGCTCTGTCTCAATAACATTGTTTTAATTTACATAAGTACAAAACACAAATAAAAATTCTGTACTGTACTGTACAATACAATGATGTATAGCCGGGTCATTAGGGTGGGGAGAGCTGGTCATAAGTCCAAGTGGTCGTTAAACAGGTAAGTCGTTAAACGAGGAGTATCTGTAATGGTGTTTTTATAAGAACATTGCACAGTAGATGGCACCGCAGGACAGATAATGATCAGCGCAACTTACACATAAACAACAATTTTATCTCTTGGAGATTAAATCTTCCCATCACAGGGTTGCATAATCAAGACAAGGTCAGTTTGTCACTTACTGACTTCACCACATACACAGATCAAATAATTACAAAGATTTCCTGCTCTACATATAAATAAGTCTAGTCATGTAAAATATATAGAGCTGAGGAGATGAGCGCTAAAACAATAACATTGGGTTATGCAAAGCCTGTTGATATTTGCATTGATGAGATGTCAGACAAGTTCATTCCACAAGGTTTAGGAGTGTGTCTATGGGAATATTTACCAATCTTCCAGAAGCCCATTTGTGAGGTCAGGCACTGATGTGAACGAGAAGGCCTGGCTTGCAGTCTCTGCTCTAATTCATCCCAAAGGTGTTCTATCAGGTTGAGGTCAGGGCTCTGTGCAGGTCATTTATGTTCCTCCACCCCAAACTCGCTCATCCATGTCTTTATGGACCTTGCTTTGTGCACTGGTGTGCAGTCATCTTGGAACAGGAAGGGGCCATCCCCAAACTGTTCTTACAAAGTTGGGAGCATAAAATTGTCCAAAATGTCTTATATGCTGACCCCTAAAGAGTTCCATTCACTGGAACTAAGGAGCCAAGCCCAACCCCTGAAAAATAACTGCACCCCATAATCCCCCCTCCACCAACTGATTTGGACCAGTGCCATAACAAGGTCCATAAAGACATGGATGAGCGAGATTGGGGTGGAGGAACTTGACTGGCCTGCACAGAGTCCTAACCTCAAACCGATAAAACACCTTTGGGAAGAATTAAAGTGAAATGTCAGGCCTTCTCCTCCACATCAGTGCCTGACCTCACAAATGCACTTCTGGAAGAATGGGCATTCCCATAGACACATTCCTAAACCTTGTGGACAGCCTTCTCAGAAGAGTTGAAGCTGTTATAGCTGCAAAGGGTGGGCCAACTTAATATTGAACCCCATGGACTAAGACTGGGATTAGGAAACAGGGACCACCCCCTAGCAGAACTGCACCCAATCTCTTCCCCATCACAAAAGCTGATGATCACAGCTACAGCAAAGTTAGAGAACCAAATAATGTTTCCCATCTTATAAAATGTGTGGGGGCACAGAGCCTCCCCCTCAGTGCAGGTGTGGCGTGGGGAACTTTGAAATTGGAATGCATTAGTGTCTCACTGACACTTCCCTGCGATGCTCTGCTGATGGGGAGGGAGTCGAGTGCCGGCAAAAAAAGGCTTTGTGTGCTGCTTGCGGCACCAGTGCTGGGGGTTGCCTACCCCTGCTCTAAAGTTGAACTCCAATAAACTTGAAAAGTATCCCTTGTCGTGGGGCTTAGCCTATACTGCAAGGATTAAACCTACCTGATATTCGGCTCCTTCAGCAGACAGCACTCCAGCAGTGGACTATCCCTCTGCGTCATCCCATTTAGTGCAGGACTATGGACTTTGCATCAGTCTTGATGATGACTTTAAACCACTGGAGTGCAGGGAAGAAAATGCTGTGGGGACTAGTATAGCAGCATGGAGGAGCAGAGGATCCTGTCAGTAACCCTACTCTTCCATGCCCCCTAGCCTTAAAAGAGCAGCCCCAACTGAAAGGAATAATTCTCACATTTCCTGGTGTTGGGCTTTAATTTCACCAAGATGGTCGATCAGAGGAGCTGTAAGACATTTTCAAAGACAGCTGAAATGACAAAACAACCTTAAAAAGGAATCAGGTAAAACTGAAGCTTTCAATTATCCTGACAGTGTTAGATGTTTGGATAAGTAGGGGAAGTTAAGCAATTTGGACTAATTTAGAGTGGAATAATCTCCTTTTCAGAGTGTATTCTAGGTCAGAGAAGAAGGATCTACATAATTCCAGAGAACATAAATGCTACAGTAATGTAATGATGTTAACCGGTTCCCGACCGTCTCCTGTACATATACGTCCGCAGAATGGCACGGCTGGGCAAAGTAACGTACCCGTACGTTACTTTGAATTTCACGCTGTGCGTGCACGCGCGCACCTGCCAAGAGCTCCGTAACCGTGGTTGTGGGCATCCCGATCGAGTCCGCGGGACCCGCGACCACGGTTACGGAGCTCTCGGCAGGTGCGCACACACGGCGGGAAATTCAAAGTAAAGTATGGGTACGTTAATTTGCCCAGCCGTGCCAGCCGTATATGTTCAGGAGCCGGACGGGAACCGGTTAACATCATTACATTACTGTAGCTTAGACATGTGCACAATAGAAAAATGTGTTTCGTTTCGTTTCTGTTAGTTCCCATTGATTCGTAACGATTCGTAATTTCGTAAGTCGTCGGTGTTTGTATTCGGACTCGTTCGTATTTTTGTAAGTCGTCAGTGTTTGTATTCGGACTCATTTGAATTTTCGTAAGAGTTATTTTTTCGTTGATTCGTTTTTCCGTTAGTCTAATTTTCGTTTATTCAAAATTCGTATTTTCGTATTTTCGTTATATTTTGTATTCGGACGCATTCGTATTTTCGTAGATTTAGTTACATTCGTACTTTCGTAAGATTGATTTATTCGTACTTTCGTAACATTGTTTTCGTAGATTCGTAATCGGAGCATAATTCATAATTTTATGTAATGTGTATGCTATTACATGTTTAAGAAACAAAGAATTTCTCTCTCACAAGTCGGAACTTAACTCAAAAATCCACCAAAACAGTGCCTCCGACCCAACCACGTTTATCAACTAACCAAAAAAAGTAACAAATTTACTAATCCATTCGAAGCACGTTAAGCAGCGACACGGAAAATTACGAATCAACAAACAAAAAAAAAGTTACGAATGTACACATTTTTTCGTTCATTTTGATTTTCGTTATTTTTGAATCTTTGTTCGGTATTTTCGTCGTTTCTGTTTTCGTTTTTCGGATTTTCATTCTTTCGTAGTTTCGTTGTTTCTAATTAAATTATTTCGTATTTTCGTTGTTTTTCATATTCGTTCGTTTTCGATAGTTCGTTATTCGTTAAAATTTTTAGTAAACCATTCATTCATTCATACGATAACTAATGAACGAATATAACGAATTTGAACGGAAAACGAATTCGTAACTAAACGAATTGCACATGTCTACTGTAGCATTTATGTTTTCTGGATCGAGCTCAAGAATGGGGAGAAGTCGATGTAAACAGTATCTCCCCGTTCTGACTAGTGACAGCACACTGATCGTCTGCTACCTGTCATCGGGAGCAGCGATCAGTGTGGTGTCACACACAGCCACAAATTTTTATATATATTTTTGGGGGATCGCAGGCAGGATCCTAGTAAATAACTTACCAAAAATATCGATAAAGAAAAGAGACGCAGACAAGTGTTGGATTATAAAGGCCGCGGCTGTTTATTATTGGTTTCAAAAATATTTATTAAATCAAGCAAGAACTTAAATATATAAACTTTAACAGCCTAGCCACTACAGCCCAGGCTGCATAAATAAATTACTGACTTCATAAACTTCCCAAAAACACTTAAAATATATAAATTGAAAACTTTATTAACGAATAAAGAAAACTAGTCCACCTTTGTATCAATTACAAAAGTGACACCACCACATAATTACAGCCGCGACAAAAGGGGAGGGGGGGAGGGGAACACCACAGCTCAGTCTTCTGAGGCGAATTGAGCCTGACTGGACGGAAGCCCCTTTTTGTAGCCCCTATTGGGGCCAGATAAACCCAGTTTAAACTGGATTTTCCCAGGCTAACTCACGAGCCTCAGGAGAGGTCACCTGTATCCCTCTCCCAAGACATGTGAGCCAGCTAGTTTCCCCAGGAGACCTGAGCCCCTAAGGGGAACTTGAAACTGCCTGTCCCTGCCGCTCTCCCATGAGGAAAAGGGGAGTTGAAACTGTTTCCCCTTTTCCTATCATGGGATCGCAGGCAGGATCCTAGTAAATAACTTACCAAAAATATCGATAAAGAAAAGAGACGCAGACAAGTGTTGGATTATAAAGGCCGCGGCTGTTTATTATTGGTTTTAAAAATATTTATTAAATCAAGCAAGAACTTAAATATATAAACTTTAACAGCCTAGCCACTACAGCCCAGGCTGCATAAATAAATTACTGACTTCATAAACTTCCCACAAGACGGGTGGACCTAAGACCACCTGTCCCCGAAACCCCACAACGCGGCCATCTCAACACATGAACTGAGGTCTGCGTTAAAAATATCTAAACCGACGTCCGACAGGTGAATTTCATCCTGCCTATATAAACCTCGAACGCCACCCTCCAACTCCGAATGCCTAAAAGAAATAATGCCTAACTGTAAAAGTAATTTGGAAACTGTTCTATTAATACGCATTCTTATTCTTTCCAAAGGGTGCATGGAAGAAAAAGAAAGTGCAACAATTTAGTTGGCTATCTCAGAGAAAAACAATAACCGTGTTGGGCAAAGCTAGTTGAATCCTCTGTAAATCATCTCTTAAGTCAAAAATAATATTCAAGGTTTTCTGTTTACCAATGTCATTCCCCCCAAGAGTCCAAACCTAAATTAACATAATAAACTCTCTCTTTAGCTCTCAGGTGTGCCCAAAAGACGTAGGAGTGTCCAATGATCCAAATTACCTTTCGGCATAAACCTGAAACGAATCAAAGAGAAAAGTTAGGACGCATGTATACTAAATAACTATTAGATTTCCATCTTCCCACCTTCTTGACTATACTAACATCTAAACCTAAACTAGGAGCTTCAGTGACTGCTCGAATTCTAAAGGAATTTGACGTCAAGATAGCATTATCCAAGTTTAAAAACTTTAAACATTTTAAAAAGACACACCCAAACTAATACCTAGTAAGAGGGGAGCCGGACTCCTGTAAAACAAATTTGGACCTCCCATCGGCTGGACACTAAGATAATTATTTAACAAGCCCAAAGGACAGATCGAGGAGCTGAGACCTGCATTTAAAGTGATCCAACTTCCTTTACCCAACTGATCAGTTTTTGACTTTCTCAAAAATATTCTCAAGGATGTGTCTGAGACAAAAAATATCCAAGGCTCGAATAGTTGGCAACTCAGAAACTCTGAGCGCTGCAAAAATAATGGAAAAACTGCTTTAAATAGTATCGACTCAAAAGAAGAAAAAACAGACTCGTTCCGAAACCGAACAAAGTTTTCTAAAACATCCAGAGTAATAGGAAAATGGGAATCTGGTTTAAAATTGTCCTTCATGTAGCCTTTCAAAGCTTGCTTAACAGAAAATAAGCTAAACAGGAAGGTAAATTAGTAAGTTTAAGAAAAAGGACAGACCTGCCAAAGTTTTATTAACATAATAAGAATATTGCTTCCGAAACAAAAATTCTAAGAATAATAACACTAAGCCTTCTGAAAAGGCACTTATAGGAGCATCGATCGAATTTAAAAAAGGAAACCCAAAGCAACCAGGCCGATTGGTATCCGGCCCAGGTCGAGGGGGCCAAAGAGTTCCAAATAGAATCAGCAATGGGCTTCAAAAAAGGTCCCACAATTTGTGTGGACATGGTATACCTACTTGATCCGCAGTCGGGAACAGTTGAAAGAAACGGTCCATCTGCAGGTGAGACAATGCGTCCACCACATCATTGTCTTATCCCGCCACATGAATCACTTTTATCCAGATATTCCAACGTAAACATTGAAAAATCATGCGGCGCAACGAAACAACGACAGGCATAGACTTAGACGTTAAAAAGTTAATTGCATACATGACTCCCTTAATATCAGACAGAACTAGCATTCTTTTGTTCCGAAAATAAGGGGCCCAAAATTCCAGAGCAAAAATAATAGGGAATAATTCTAAACTTCTAAAACTTTATTTCTTACATATTCCAGTCTAATCCATCTCGGGTTCCACACGTCCGCACGCCAACGTGATCGCCAAATTGCAGCAAAACCATATGAGCCCGCTGAGTCAGTAGAAAGCAAAAATTCTTGATCCCGTATAAATTCGTCCTGCCACAGGGCTCGACCATTAAAATGTTTTAGAAACTGTAATCAAACTAAAACATCTTCTCGCATATCATGGGAAATCCTGATATGAGAGAAAGGCGATTTCAAACCCGAGATGGAAGGATATAATCTCCTGGAAAAACCTTGCCAATGGGCATGATCCTGGAATCAAAAGCCAACAAACCTAATAAGGATTGCAAGAACAAACCTTCTTCTTGCGAATAATAGCCAATAACTGTACTCTAAGTTTTGTTACCTTTTCTTCCGGGAGTCGAAATTCCATCAACTCTGTATCAATAGTGATACCCAGGAAATCCAAGCAAGTTGAAGGCCCGGCCTGTTTTGTCAAAAGCCAGAGGTATATTGAATTGAGAGCAAATATGAAAAATTTTGTCCAATAAAATTGAACCATCAGAGGAGGAAGCGGGACCTAAAAAACAAAATCATCTAGATAATGAATGATAAATTCAGAACCAGATATGGAAACTACCACCCATTCCAGAAAAGAAGAAAAGGTTACAAAATAGAAGCAGGACAAAGAACAACCCATTGGTAAACATTTGTCAAATTAAAATTTATTTTTAAAGAAAAAACCCAATGAATTAAAACAAGAAGGATGAATAAGAAGAAGACGGAAGGCCGATTGGATATCAGCTTTCGCCAAAAGCACCTTTACCCAGATACCTAAGCTTCTTCAGTGCATCTTCAAAAGAAGCATAAGTAACCAACGAAAGGCTGTCCTAATTTGGTTATTAAATGATTGACCCTTGGGAAAGGATAGGTGATGTATAAGTCTGAAAGAATTTTTCTCATTTTTAGGGACAATTCCCAAAGGGGAAATCCTAAAATTAGAAAATGGAGGGGAGAAAAAACGGGTCTGCTATTCTACCTGCTGAAAATTCCTTAGAAATCTTTTCTTCCCCTACTTCTGGAAATTGAACTACAGATTTCAAATTGTTTACAATGGCACATCCTGAACCCGAAAATTTTGGAAGTAAAAAAAATAAAAAAAAACCTTCACCAAAACCTTCAATGAGGAGCTGGGCCTTCAACTTATCTGGGTATGCTCTGAACCACGGTAGCACATTTATTAGATAGAGTAGTTGTGGACATTCTTTTTGAAACATTTAGACACTGAATGTGCGTCGGAACAAAATGCGCATTCATGTATATATTTGCAGGAGTTCGGCCATCTGCACTTTTCTTGTAACTGGTAAAGTTAGTTGTGGTTTGAGAATTCTGGAGTTGCTTGGTATAGTTCTATTGGGGAATAAAAGGATTGAGCCAGAGGCTCACATCTTTTACTCCCCATTTTAAAAGGGGTAAACAGATAATTTTTGGCGAAAGGCCTCATCATAAGTATACCAAGCAGTACCTCCAAAATTCTTAAACACTTCCAACACGATATCTAAATGCTGAAAAGCTTCCAGAACTTTTCTCAGGAAATTTTCCGCATAAGACACCAGCAAATATACAATAAGGCTGCAACCAGGTATTGAAAGACCTGGAAACAGGCCAACGTCTATCTTCATCATCTTTTTTGTCAGTTCTACCAATAAATTATTTTGCAGAAGGTAGCAAAGATAAAAAATCCAAAAATTCAACCCAATTTTTTTTTTTTTTTTTATTTATTTATTTATTTATTTTATTTCTTTGACATGGTTAAATGGAAACCTAGCGGAGAGATTTCACAAGGGATAGTCTCCTTTAAACAAGTTTCAGGTAAATTTTGAGATTTTGTCGTCTGATGCAAAAGAATTATCCAGTGTATCAGTATTTAAAATTTGAGTGTGATTAATAGAAACACCACTAGATGGCGCCCATATCCCTAAAGCTGCACTATTAGCAGATGTAGGCTGAGCAGAGCTACCAAATGTATGTACTTCCTTATTAATTAATGCAAAAGCTCAGTAATATTATTAGTAATATTAAGAGGTAACTCGCCAAACCCCAACAGAGTTAGTTGGTGGAATAGTAGGTGCCATCCTTGTGGAAACCTCCTCACTCCCCATGCCAGCTGAAGCCATGGGAGCTGTGCCAATAGCCATGTCTGTGACAGACCCTGACTGAAGTGCTGTGGGATGTTGCCATGGAGATGCTGTGTTCCATGGAGATGCTGTGTTGTGATGCGACAGGAAACAACCTCTCGTCAAAAGATTCGTTACTGGCTAAGCTATTCGAAACTCAGCCGTCTAGCTGACTCTGCTGAGGTGGCGAAGGGGAAAGCCTGCGGCACGGGGTACGCCTTCTTTTAGCTGAGTTACTTACACCAGTGGCGGCGCCTCCTCCTCCTCACCCTTGACACGGAACTTCTTCCTGCGGCGGGATGGTACTTCAGCCA
Source organism: Lithobates sylvaticus (assembly GCA_028564925.1). Classification (NCBI taxonomy): domain Eukaryota; kingdom Metazoa; phylum Chordata; class Amphibia; order Anura; family Ranidae; genus Lithobates; species Lithobates sylvaticus. The sequence goes on from CM053032.1 coordinate 55,895,165, forward strand.
CTTCCCACCGGAGCCTCTTGACGCGTCGTCCTCGGTAAGTCAAGGCACTGCCGAATCCAATCTTCACCGCCATCTTCACCCGCTCGTTCGATAAGCCGATTCTGGCCTCAGAAGACACTGTTTGCTCAATGGGAGTAAACCCTAGAACACCACAGCTCAGTCTTCTGAGGCGAATTGAGCCTGACTGGACGGAAGCCCCTTTTTGTAGCCCCTATTGGGGCCAGATAAACCCAGTTTAAACTGGATTTTCCCAGGCTAACTCACGAGCCTCAGGAGAGGTCACCTGTATCCCTCTACCAAGACATGTGAGCCAGCTAGTTTCCCCAGGGGACCTGAGCCCCTAAGGGGAACTTGAAACTGCCTGTCCCTGCCGCTCTCCCATGAGGAAAAGGGGAGTTGAAACTGTTTCCCCTTTTCCTATCATTATAGCAAAAAGTTAAAAATAATGAATTTTTTTCAAAATTGTTGCTATTTTTTTTGTTTATAGCGCAAAACATAAAAACTGCAGAGGTGATCAAATACCACCAAAAGAAAGCTCTATTTGTGGGTAAAAAAGGGCACCAATTTTGTTTGGGAGCCACGTCGCACGACCGCGCAATTGTCAGTTAAAGCGACGCAGTGCCTAATCGCAAAAAAGGCTCTGGTCAGGAAGGGGGTAAATCCTTTCCGAGGGCTGAAGTGGTTAATATACAATGACCCCCGAAGAAGCTGCTGAATTTTATGGGCTCTCCTACTTATCTTCCTACTGGAGATTTGCATTGTTGCTGCACCCAGACATTCATCAACCCACCGACTAGGACAGACACACAGACTCCCACTTTATGAATCCTCCTTTGCTATTTTATTGGCCCAGTTATCCAGGGACCAGCAAAAACATTCAAAATAAATTAAAGACACATCCATTTAATAGTATCTGGTAATATATTTAACCTCTGCCACAGGATAATGCATGTTCAGTAAACCAGAAGGACAGTTTCCATTTATGGGTAACTTCACTTTCCTGAAAAAGGAATGAAGCTACTTTAATGTTATTAAAAATTAGATTTCCAACCCCGTTTTGGTAGCGTATTGGTGATATATCTTCTGCCGTTGCAGGTCAAGCTATACAACTGAGCTTACCTACCTGCCCTTTATTTGCTCCTATTATGCCCCGTACACACGCTCGGACTTTCCGGCGGGATTTTCCGCCGGACCTAGTCCAGCGGACAAACCGCCGGACTTTCCAGCGGAGCTCCGCCGGACTTTCCGAGCGTGTGGACTTGCCCACACACGCCCGGACTTTCCAGCGAACAATCCGCGGGAAAAAGTCCGCGGGACTTTTGGAAATGAACGGACTTGCCCCACACACGGAGCAAAGTCCGTTCATTTAAAACATAACTGCAGGTAGACGGGACTAGCGAAGGCAGTGAATGGATTTAAAGGGAATCCCTACGCCAAAAAAAAAAACGGCGTGGGGGTCCCCCCAAATCCAGACGAGCGACTGTTCTTGCCGCTGTTGCCGCTTTCTGCGCCGTCTTCTTCTTCTTCTTCTTCTTCCTCTTCTTCTTCTTCTTCTTCTCCTTCCGAGAAGGGACTGTGACATCATAGGGGGGCGGGGTCACCATGTGACATGAGCATGTGACCCCGCCTCCTTGTCCCTATATAAGTCACAACACAGCGCGTCTTTGCCATTCCGGCCAGAGAGAGCGACGAGTCAACATTGGAAGGAGAAGAAGAAGAAGAAGAAGAGAAAGAAGAAGAAGACGGCGCAGAAAGCGGCGACAGCGGCAAGAACAGAAGAGACCCCGTAAGACCCCTGAAGGCGGATCGAGACCCCCAGACGACGGCGGCGACGACGAAGAACAAAGCCGGGCTCCTCCGCTCGGTAAAAGAGCTAGGTAAAAGAGCAGAAGAGAGCGGAGGAGTCCGGCGAGAAGACCCCCCAAGACGGAAGAAGACCCCCGGAGCAGTGCAATAAAATATTTTTAAAAAATTGTGTTTTTTTTTATTTACAATTTTACAGCTTAGGTGAATGGGTAGGGGTACATCGTACCCCATACTCATTCACATGGGGTGGGGGGCCGGGATCTGGCTCCCGGATTTCGATAAGCCCCCCACCCACAGACCCCGACAACCAACGGCCAGGGTTGTCGGGAAGAGGCCCTTGTCCTCATCAACATGGGGACAAGGTGCTTTGGGGTGGGGGGCCGCACGGCCCCCCCTTTCCTCAGGGCACCCCCCATGTTGAGGGCACGTAGCCTGGTACGGCTCAGGAGGGGGGGCGCACGCTCGTCCCCACCCCTTTCCTGGCCGGCCGGGCTGCGTGCTCAGATAAGGGTCTGAGATGGATTTGGGGGGGGACCCCCACGCCGTTTTTTTCGGCGTAGGGATTCCCTTTAAATCCATGCCAGGTGACGGGGCTAGCGCGGCGGCATTCACTGCCTTCGCTAGCCCCGTCTACCTGAAGTCACGTTATAAATGAACAGACTATCCGATGATCGGCAAGTCCGTTCATTTCCAAAAGTCCCGCGGACTAGCATACAGACCGTGGGATTGTCCGCCAGACTTGCGAGTCCAGCGGACAATTTTAAGTCTGAACTTAAAACTTAGTCCGCCGGACTTTTGGCGGGAAAAAGTCCGCCGGCGCCCACACATGGGCGGATTGTCCGCCGGACTCCAGTCCGGCGGACATTCCCACGGAAAAGTCCGCTCGTGTGTACAAGGCATTACAGGAGTTTCCTACTATACCTACTATTTCCTACTATACCTAAAGGCTCATACATTCTTTCTGTGTAGCTTGTTTTTGGTCTATTGCTTTGAATTGGAAATCATCAACTGTCCCTTTCCCACAAGTTCTCTCCAGAATTGATTCTATCATGATGATGGAACGTATTTTTCATCCATTATATGATTTAACGAGGCACTTTCGTGCAAAATGGGATGATTGGTCATCTGTACATAACCAATTTTCTTAAATTTTGCAATTCTATCTCCGCTTTTGAAATGTATCTACTACATAGCATGAATGAGGTTTTTCTATTCAAAGTGATCTTGCTATTTATATTGCATTTTTTTACGGCAGGCATCTAGAAATACGGCTTGTTTTTTATTGTTTTTTATTCAATTGTACTTTGTAATGATTTTTTTTTTAATGTTCTTTGCAACCATTCATATTTTTTTTACGATCACTGTATTTTACAGTTCTATACATGCATTGATGGCTTTGTTTCTGAAACTTTTCAATAAACCGTTTTTAAACAAAAAAATAGCTTTCCTTTTCAATCTGCAGCCATTGTAATTTTCTGTAAAATTCAGTGCAATATGGCAACTTGAAGGCCTTTTGTACACAGATGGTGTACAGAAACCATCAATCAATTTCTGGGGAAGTTCTGTACACCATCATGTGTGTAATTTCCTGCTTGTGTAATTGGCACATTGATTTTCCCAGAAGTCTGCACTAAGATACAAGTAAAAATGTAGGCATCCTATGCAACAGGAATTATATTTTTAGTGAAATACTCCTTAGGTGTAATTACTTCTAAAGGGATGCAGACACTGCAACTTTCCTCATTAGAACTTTGAATTATATTAAACACAGACACTCCTGATCAGGAATCAGTATTCAAAGAACATAGTGAAACATACAGCTTTTTCTTCGGAACAAAAACAGGTAGGAGTTTGCAACAATGTTTGTTTTAATGCTTGCAATGTAGATAGGTCACCCAGAGGGATTGTTTCTTTGCTCAACAAAAATGGAGTTACTCTTTAAGCATTATGTTAGATGGTGTAGCGCTAAAATAAAACTGAATAATGAACTTTCAATGCTTAAATGAATTGGATTAGAACATAATTTTAAAGGTCCATAAAGATCTGAAATAACAGTAAAAAATCTGGTGAAATCCGCTTGCAAGGACACCACCACCATCACCCAAACACACTGCCTCTTACCCTCAGGTAGATAACACAGGCATAGGTATTTTTCCAACAACCGCTCCTCAGCAGTATGAGGGATTAAAAACTGCAGCTCCTTCACATAGATATCAGCAAGCCTAGATGCCTCTCAGTGACAAATCATCACCAGTATGTGATTAAATTAGGGCTGTGGAAATTAAAGATGAATTCCTTGATTAATAGTACATTTTTTTGATCGATCAAAATTCTTTTGATCGGTACTCACCTCTCCGCAGGCTTCCGGGTCTCCAGGGAGTTCCGTCAGAGATCCGGTGACGTCACTGACATTGACGTCACCTGACTCCTCCCCCCTTCCCAAAGTGCTTCCGTCTGCTAATGAAGGGAAGGGAGGACTCCGGTGACGTCAATATTTCTCTGATCATATTACTACCTCTCCAATTAATGTTAAATTTATTGATCCCAAGGAACACAGTAGCTCTAGGTTCTCGATTGTGGCACAAATCATAATGTTTGGACAAACTATGTTTCGGAAATCCGTTCTTTATATTGGCCACATGTTCGATCAGCCTTATATGAAGCATGGGAATTGTGCGGCCAATATATTGGAGCCCACATGGACACTGAACAATGTAAACAACATTCTTCGATGTGCATGTAATAAAGGGCTTCATAGGGAACTGCTCACCAGTGGAGCCAGACTCAAAACACTCAGTTTTTCTGCATTTGTTAGCATTCATTTTACATATAGGGCACTTCCTACAGGGATATTTTTTTTTTTGATCGATCAAAATTCTTTTGATCGGTACTCACCTCTCCGCCGGCTTTTGGGTCTTCAGGGAGTTCCGTCGGAGATCCGGTGACATCACGGACATTGACATCACCGGACTCGAAGTTCTGATTGTACGTTACGCATACGGGGGAGGAGCTGCGCATGACGTCACCTGCTGCTGCCCTACGGAACTAACACTATGGTTGGCTTTACATGCTGTGTTTTTATCATCTTTATGTGAGTAGTTTGTGTTTGAACACAAAAATGTAATCTTATACATAAGCGGTGAGCACATAGATCTTTTTCCTACGTGTTTCGTCATCACTGACGTCATCAGGGGCTTGGCCGTACATGTGTTGTGCTTGTTATATATAGGGGATGGCTTAGCAGTGGGTGGATCAGTCTCTGCAATCCAAACACAGGAAGCAGGAAATTCCTATGTGCTCCAACGACCAGATACAGTCATAGGAGTAAACCGAAACTGATCCAAAAGGAACAGAGATGAGTATAAATGTTCCGGATCCTGGAAACACTTAAGAAATAAATCAAATTACACATAAGAGGATAAACACTTTCGCAATCCAGGACAATACACATAGGTAACAAAACACTTAGTGATAGTCCAGGCTATGGCAGCATAAATCTAAAGCCCCATACACACGGTCGGACAATCCGCGGACCAGGTCCGTCGGACCATGTCCGTCATACTTTGTCCGATGTTGGTTTTGCGTACACACGGTCGGACAAAGTTGTCGGAAAATCCGATCATTCTGAACGCGGTGACGATTGTTGCCTACGACGGGACTACGTAGAGGCTAGTAGCCAATAGCTTTGGTCTTGTAATGTGATCTGAGCATGCGTAGCACTTTGTCCGGTCGGACAACCGTACACACGATCGGATTTGGTGTGATCGGACCGTGTTGACGGCAAATCTTTCCAGCAGGAGATAAGACTTTGTCCGTCGGTCAAACCGACGAACACTGTCCGATGGTGCATACACACGGTCTGATTTTTCAACAACCTTGTCCGATCGGACAGAATCCATGAAAAAGTCCGACCGTGTGTATGGGGCTTAAGGTATTTAAATATTATAGCAACCGCACCAGGAAACAGCGCCATCTTATGGTTAGCACATCAAATAACATTGTTTAAATAATCAACATCTACATGATTAAAAGAACCATTTATTAAAAAGAAAAAAATATTTATAAAAATAAATATAAAAATAAAAAAGGGAACCATGATTAAAAACTTAGAGGAGACAGAACTAGGGCTTGATAACATAACAACGTCCCACTCAATATTAATTCCATAGGGAGCATAGCACCTGACCTGTAATATCCACTTTGTTTCTAAGCATGATATTTCTCTGATCGTATTACTACCTCTCCAATGATTGTTAAATTTATTGATCCCAAGGAACACAGTAACTCTAGGGTCTCATTGTGGCACAAATCATAATGTTTGCACAAACTGTGTTTCGGAAATCCTTTCTTTATATTGGCCACATGTTCGCTCAGCCTTATATGAAGCATGGGAATCGTGCGGCCAATATATTGGAGCCCACATGGAGACCGAACAATGTAAACAACATTCTTCGATGTGCATGTAATAAAGGGCTTCATAGGGAACTGCTCACCAGTGGAGCCAGACTTTTCTGCATTTGTTAGCATTCATTTTACATATAGGGCACTTCCTACAGGGATAGTTTTTTTTTAGGGGGCTCAATAGCATTAGGTGCCATTTGTAATCACAGTGGGGGAACACCTCTAAAAATCACCTGTGGCTGCTCTGACAGGTGAGGTCCTAACACCCTGTCATTAGGAAGTACACCCCAATGTTTTTTCATAATTTTTTTCATTGAGTAATGTTGATTGGAGTAGGTGGTTAAGAGGGAAAACCTAAAAGAGTCATCATGGTCTTTAATCTTAGGTACCAAAAGGTCATCCTGGTTTCTCTCATCGGCAGCTCTTAGAGCATCCTCTAACTCCAATGGTTGATAGCCTTTCTAGAAAAACTTAATCTTAAGCATTGGAGCCTCCTGGAGAAAGTCATTCCTATTGGTACAGTTTCTCTTCAGTCTTAAAAATTTACTTTTAGGCACTGATTTCAGCCAAGCAGCATGGTGACAACTGTTGATATTAATGAATGAATTGCAATCGGTCTCCTTAAAAAATGTGGATGTAATAATATTCCCATCCATAGTTTTGATATTCAAATCCAGAAAGTGAATTTCAGACTTACTGGTCTCATATTTCAGGACTATACCGCTATCATTACAGTTTAGTTCGGTCATAGGAATCAATCGACTCTAAGTCGCCCTCCCATAGGAGGAGGATGTCGTCTATATATCGTCTCCACAGAACTAACTCAGGTCTGGGATTCTGATAGATGACATCCTCCTCCCATTTGGCCATAAACAGGTTTATTTTTTTCCCCTGTAGGAAGTGCCCTATATGTAAAATGAATGCTAACAAATGCAGAAAAACTGAGTCTTTTGCGTCTGGCTCCACTGGTAAACAGTTCCCTATAAAGCCCTTTATTACATGCACATCGAAGAATGTTGTTTACATTGTTCGGTGTCCACGTGGGCTCCAATATATTGGCCGCACGATTCCCATGCTTCATATAAGGCTGAGCGAACATGTAACCAATATAAAGAAAGGATTTCCGAAACACAGTTTGTCCAAACATTATGATTTGTGCCACAATCGAGCCCCTAGAGCTACTGTGTTCCTTGGGATCAATACATTTAACAATAATTGGAGAGGTAGTAATACGATCAGAGAAATATCACGCTTAGAGACCAAGTGGATATATCAGGTCAGGTGCTATGCTCCATATGGAATTAATATTGAGTGGGACATTAACTCCGTCATCAATAACAGTTGATTGATGTTGTGAGGTTATCAAACCCTAGTTCTGTCTCCTCTAAGTTTTTAATCATGGTTCCCTTTTTTATTTTTATATTTATTTTTTATAAATATGTTTTACTTTTTTTACTTAGATTTATGCTGCCGTAGCCTGGACTATCACCAAGTGGTTTGTTACATATGTGTATTGTCCTGGATTGCCAAAGTGTGTATCCTCTTATTTGTAATTTGATTTATTTCTTAAGTGTTTCTGGTATCCGGAACACTTATATTCCCCAGCTCTGTTCCTTTTGGATCAGTTTCGGTTTACTCCTATGACTGTATCCGGTCATTGGAGGGCATAGGAATTTCCTGCTTCCTGTATTTGGATTGCAGAGACCAATCCACCCACGGCTAAGCTGTCCCCTATATATATACATATATATATATATATATATATATAACAAGCACAACACATGTATGGCCACACCCCTTACAACCTCCGTGATGATGAAATGCGTAGGAAGGAGCCTGTGACGTGTAACGCGACTTGTGTGCTAGGAAACAGTGGCAAAATGTTCTTGGTTTGAAACACCGGACGTTTCTTCCATTCATTTTGCCTGTTATCAACTACTTAAATGTGAGTGTAACAACTTTTAACTTTTCAATAAAATGATATGTTTGAGATGTCTACATGTAGCGGTGACACCTTTTCAAGGTGTCCGCTATTGTGTAAATTTAGTTATTTTTTGTCTCTCAGAACAGTAAAGGGGTTCTGAGAGCTAATTGAATAGGGAAGCTTTGGCATCAGTTTGGCTGGGCTGTGTTGGGGTTCTGCCTGATCATGTGTGCGTTAAGGTACACATGACAGGCTCAGAATCAGGCCTGGTTGGACGTTTGGGTACCCGAATTCCCCGGAGCCAATCAGTGGGTGCGTTTGGCCCCGCTGAGGAGTCTGGGGAGGGGTACTTAAGATGCTGGAGTCACGTGTTCGGGATTCGTTAGGCCAGAGCTGCCTGTTCTTGGATCTGGGCCGGGGTAGCCCCTCAAGGGGTCCCGGTCAGGGAAGTGTGTGCCGCCCCGCAACATGGTTGGTTTGACAGGCCCCACAGACCCGATTGGTCTGGGGCAAGGATCCATCTGTTCCAGAGTTTCGGAACCGGCTGGTCCATGGCACAGTGACTAAGGGAGGATTTAAGGCATCCGGGTGCGCTCTCGACTAGGAGGGGCACCAAAGCTCGTGTAAGCGACCGGGGAGGACTCTTCAGAGGAGGGCCAACAAGCAGGCATCCTGAGAAGTGCATGGTTGCTGGGTTGTCAAGGACACTAGAGAATCTACGCTTTCCCAATACTGTCAAGGAGACGGATAATGTTCCAGGTACTGAGGAAAGGTTCCTGTTTTGTTTCTGAGTGCCGCATTGATTCAAGTTTAGAGACTTTGCAAATTTCGTAATTCAAGTGCTGACTGCCATAATCTCTAGCTAGAGATTTGTTCAGGTTAGAAGCGCCCAGCTGCGAGTGGCTACTCTCTGGGTTGGCAAATAGAGACTTTTGTATACTTAGCAGTTCAAGGTGCCTGAGTTTTCTTTATCCTTACCCTCTGTTCCCACATGAGACTGTGTCTGTTGGATGTTACCCTGCAAATAAAAACCTTTTAAAAGGACTTTTATGGTGTCAGCGTGCAAAGTTGTTGGGTACTAACTCTGGGAACCCCTAGACCTGGAGGAACAAGCCGAGCGGAGGTAACCGGTAAGCCCAAAAGTCAAGGCCGCCCCATCGAGGGTTATGGCCGCTACATACACTATGAAGTGTTTTCTTCTCACTACTGGGTTACTACATTGGTGGATGAGCTGGTATATTCAATCCCATACTGGGGATGATCTGTCACTGAGAGGCATCTAGGCTTGCTGTTATCTACGTGAAGGCGCTGCAGTCTTTAATCCCCTATACTGCTGAGGAGCGGTTGTTGGAAAAATACCTATGCCTGTGCTATCTACCTGAGGGTAAGAGGCAGTGTGTTTGGGTGATGCTGGTGGTGTCCTTGCAAGCAGATTTCACCAGATTTTTTACTGTTATTTCAGATCTTTATGGACCTTTAAAATGATGTTCTAATCCAATTCATTTAAGCATTGGAAGTCCATTATTCAGTTTTATTTTAGTGCTACACCATCTACCATATTAATTATTGTGCAAACCTCGCATATTGTGTTAGCTGCTTTTATATTCCATAATTAATTAATTAATTATTTGCTGATTTAAATTTCCATAATTAATTAATTAATTGCTAATTTAAATTTACATGATCCCATTGCAACAAAATTGAGTCTTTTCTTCTCTTTAAGTATGTTCAACCACTTTCACAGGCCAGTTACAGACCGTTAAGCCCATACAGTCAATTTGTTGTTGTGAATTTTTAAACCCAGACAGACATTGTCTAAATAAAACTCTTCAGCTTTCTCCCCTAGGCAGGGTCCTGGGTAGTAGGGATGAGTCAAACCACCCTATGTTTGATTTAAGCAGGTTTCAGCAAGCATCAAAGAATCTTGGATGCCAAACCCTGGTGAAATCAATGGGAGCCATATCTGTCAAATTATAGATGCCCATTTTCTGGGATAATTGGCAAGGGGATGTAAAAAAAACATAGCATGGGGGTGGGAGGAACTACCTTGGGGACATGTACCAATGCAAAAAAAAAATGTAAAGTTCCATTTGGTCAGGAGTAGGGATGAGCCGAACACCCCCGGGTTCGGTTCGAACCAGAACCTTCGAACGGACCGAAAGTTCGCGCGAATTTTCGAACCCTATACGTTTAGTTTAGAGACTTTGCAAATTTCGTAATTCAAGTGCTGACTGCCATAATCTCTAGCTAGAGATTTGTTCAGGTTAGAAGCGCCCAGCTGCGAGTGGCTACTCTCTGGGTTGGCAAATAGAGACTTTTGTATACTTAGCAGTTCAAGGTGCCTGAGTTTTCTTTATCCTTACCCTCTGTTCCCACATGAGACTGTGTCTGTTGGATGTTACCCTGCAAATAAAAACCTTTTAAAAGGACTTTTATGGTGTCAGCGTGCAAAGTTGTTGGGTACTAACTCTGGGAACCCCTAGACCTGGAGGAACAAGCCGAGCGGAGGTAACCGGTAAGCCCAAAAGTCAAGGCCGCCCCATCGAGGGTTATGGCCGCTACATACACTATGAAGTGTTTTCTTCTCACTACTGGGTTACTACATTGGTGGATGAGCTGGTATATTCAATCCCATACTGGGGATGATCTGTCACTGAGAGGCATCTAGGCTTGCTGTTATCTACGTGAAGGCGCTGCAGTCTTTAATCCCCTATACTGCTGAGGAGCGGTTGTTGGAAAAATACCTATGCCTGTGCTATCTACCTGAGGGTAAGAGGCAGTGTGTTTGGGTGATGCTGGTGGTGTCCTTGCAAGCAGATTTCACCAGATTTTTTACTGTTATTTCAGATCTTTATGGACCTTTAAAATGATGTTCTAATCCAATTCATTTAAGCATTGGAAGTCCATTATTCAGTTTTATTTTAGTGCTACACCATCTACCATATTAATTATTGTGCAAACCTCGCATATTGTGTTAGCTGCTTTTATATTCCATAATTAATTAATTAATTATTTGCTGATTTAAATTTCCATAATTAATTAATTAATTGCTAATTTAAATTTACATGATCCCATTGCAACAAAATTGAGTCTTTTCTTCTCTTTAAGTATGTTCAACCACTTTCACAGGCCAGTTACAGACCGTTAAGCCCATACAGTCAATTTGTTGTTGTGAATTTTTAAACCCAGACAGACATTGTCTAAATAAAACTCTTCAGCTTTCTCCCCTAGGCAGGGTCCTGGGTAGTAGGGATGAGTCAAACCACCCTATGTTTGATTTAAGCAGGTTTCAGCAAGCATCAAAGAATCTTGGATGCCAAACCCTGGTGAAATCAATGGGAGCCATATCTGTCAAATTATAGATGCCCATTTTCTGGGATAATTGGCAAGGGGATGTAAAAAAAACATAGCATGGGGGTGGGAGGAACTACCTTCGGGACATGTACCAATGCAAAAAAAAAATGTAAAGTTCCATTTGGTCAGGAGTAGGGATGAGCCGAACACCCCCGGGTTCGGTTCGAACCAGAACCTTCGAACGGACCGAAAGTTCGCGCGAATTTTCGAACCCTATACGTTATAATGGACGCGAACGTTCGAAATCAAAAGTGCTAATTACAACGGCCAATATGCATGTTAATGTCATAAAACAGGTTTGGGGACCCGGGTCCTGCCCCAGGGGACATATATCAATGCAAAAAGAACTTTTAAAAACTAACGTTTTTTCGGGAGCAGTCATTTTAATGATGCATAAAGTGAAAAAAAAAAAAAGTGACATTTTCCTTTAAATATGGTACCTGGGGGGTGTCCAAAGTATGCCTGTGAAGTGGCATGTGTTTCCCGTGTTTAGAACTGTCCTTGCACAAAATGACATTTGTAAAGGAAAAAAAGAAGCCATTTAAAACCACTTGCGGCTTTAGGTTTGATCTTAAGTAGAATCTGAACAGGTACATTATGAAGTGTAGCTCCATCCCAAAAAAATCTATTTTTAAGCTTTTTGGAGAACATAGGGAGGGGTTATCACCCCTGTAACATTTGCTGTCTTTGCACATCTGTTCAGAACATGTCACCTCACTTTCCGTCCCAATGACAAATGTTTTTGGAAAAGTGGGGTTTTAATTGAAACAAGGATTGGTGATAAAGTATCAGTAGAGAGGAGATACCTTTTTCCCAAATTAAATCTAACAGGATAGAATTTCCCTTCCTAGGGGTAGATTTCCTCTCACTTCCTGTTTTCTCTTTCCATTTGCAAGTAGGAGTCGTTTGTAAGTTGGATGTTTGAAAGTAGGGGCCTGGCGTATATACTCTGCAGAAATTTGCCCTATTAGATGTTGGTGTAGCCACAAGACTGGTGGGCACAGGAATGGGCCCTGCTGTGAGTTAATAGATCAAGATTTGTAATTGCATGCACCTGTTGAACAGGGCATAAAAATTGGGGGTGGTGGTGGTGGTGGTGGTGGACGGTTTTGCCACAAGACTGTAAGCTCTCACAGTTACTCTTGGTGGGCGCAGGAATGGGCCCTGCTGTGAGTTATTAGATCAAGATTTGTAATTGCAAGCACCTGATGAACAGGGCAGAAAAATTGGGCCTTTGGCGGTGGTGGTGGACGGTGTTGCCACAAGACTGTAGGCCCTCATAGTTACTCTTGGTGGGCGCAGGAATGGGCCCTGCTGTGAGTTATTAGATCAAGATTTGTAATTGCAAGCACCTGATGAACAGGGCAGAAAAATTGGGCCTTTGGCGGTGGTGGTGGACGGTGTTGCCACAAGACTGCAGGCCCTCATAGTTACTCTTGGTGGGCGCAGGAATGGGCCCTGCTGTGAACTATTAGATCAAGATTTGTAATTACCCGCCCCTGTTAAACAGGGGCTGAAAAATTGTGCCTTAGGCACTGGTGCTGGTGCCACAACACTGCAACCCCTCACAGAGACTGTACTTGGAGCACAGCAGTCACACGTGTTGCGAAGCATTTTTTCAAAAAATTGTAAGTACACGCCCCTGTTAAACAGGGGCTGAAAAATTGTGCCTTAGGCACTGGTGCTGGTGCCACAACACTGCAACACGGCCCTCACAGAGACTGTACTTGGAGCACAGCAGTCACACGTGTTGCGAAGCATTTTTTTAAAAAATTGTAAGTACACGCCCCTGTTAAACAGGGGCTGAAAAAATTGTGCCTTAGGCACTGGTGCTGGTGCCACAACACTGCAACACGGCCCTCACAGAGACTGTACTTGGAGCACAGCAGTCACACGTGTTGCGAAGCATTTTTTTAAAAAATTGTAAGTACACGCCCCTGTTAAACAGGGGCTGAAAAATTGTGCCTTAGGCACTGGTGCTGGTGCCACAACACTGCAACACGGCCCTCACAGAGACTGTACTTGGAGCACAGCAGTCACACGTGTTGCGAAGCATTTTTTAAAAAAATTGTAAGTACACGCCCCTGTTAAACAGGGGCTGAAAAATTGTGCCTTAGGCACTGGTGCTGGTGCCACAACACTGCAACACGGCCCTCACAGAGACTGTACTTGGAGCACAGCAGTCACACGTGTTGCGAAGCATTTTTTTAAAAAATTGTAAGTACACGCCCCTGTTAAACAGGGGCTGAAAAATTGTGCCTTAGGCACTGGTGCTGGTGCCACAACACTGCAACACGGCCCTCACAGAGACTGTACTTGGAGCACAGCAGTCACACGTGTTGCGAAGCATTTTTTTAAAAAATTGTAAGTACACGCCCCTGTTAAACAGGGGCTGAAAAATTGTGCCTTAGGCACTGGTGCTGTGGCATGGATCATTGAGGAGGAGGAAGAGGATAGTCAGTGAACATAAGAGGACAGTCACTCAGCATCAGCATAGGCAGTCTTGAAGGGATGTGACATTAAAAATTATTCGGTTATATCCGCCTCAGGTGCCTGGTAGCTGGTGGTGATCCAAGACTGATTCATTTTGATGAATGTCAGTCGATCAACCGAGGCGGTGGACAGGCGCACCCTATGATCAGTCACAAATCCTCCAGCAGCACTGAATGTGCGTTCGGAAAGAACGCTGGAGGCAGGACAGGCCAGTAGCTCAATTGCATACTGTGCAAGCTCTGGCCAGTGATCCATCCTCAGGACCCAGTAAGCCAGAGGATTTTCGGTGGGAAAGGTGTCCAAGTCTGACCTTGCCCAAGGTATTCCTGCACCATGTATATCAGACGCTGGCGATGGTTGCTGGAACCGATCATACCTTGGGGCTGCGGACTAAAAAATTGTCTGAACGCATCGGTCAGACGTCCACCTTCCCCACCGCTCCTTCTGCCACTGACCGAAGCCTCAGCAACTCGTCGCCCAGGACCAGGAGTTTGTAGCCTCCCAGTTTCTGGGAACGCGTTGCACAGACCTTTCTGCAAGGCCTCCCTGAGATGTCTCATCCTCTGCTCCCTCTGCGACGGCAAGATAAGGTCCGCAACCTTACCCTTGTACCGCGGATCAAGGAGAGTGGCCAGCCAGTAATGGTCCCTCTCCTTGATCCGAAGAACACGAGGATCCTTCCGCAGGCTTTGCAGGATCAGGGAGGCCATGCAGCGTAGGTTAGCTGAGGCATTCGGTCCGGAGTCTTCTGGGTCACTGAGGATGACATGATCGCCAGCCACCTCCTCCCAGCCACGTACAAGTCCACTGGCTTGTTGGGACTGTACATCATCCCTAAAAGACTGCTGCTGCTGATGCTGAGTGCCAGGCTCCACCTCCATGCTCACACAATCCTCCTCCTCCTCCTCCTCCTCCTCCTCCTCATCCTCTTCCTGTGTGATGGGTGGGACAGAAGGAACACTGTCCGGATAAAGGGGGCCTTGAGAGGCAAGGAAGTCCTCCTCTTCCTGCCTCTGTTCTGCCTCAAGTGCCCTGTCCATTATCCCACGCAGCGTATGCTCCAACAGGTGGACAAGAGGGACAGTGTCACTGATGCATGCACTGTCACTGCTCACCATCCTCGTGGCCTCCTCAAATGGTGAGAGGACAGTGCATGCATCCCTGATCATGCTCCACTGACGTGGGGAAAAAAAACCAAGCTCCCCTGACCCTGTCCTGGTGCCGTAGTCGCAAAGGTACTCATTGATGGCCCTCTGCTGCGTGTGCAGTCGCTGCAGCATGGCCAACGTTGAGTTCCACCTGGTGGGCATGTCAGATATTAGGCGGTTCTTGGGCAGGTTCAGCTCCTTTTGCAGCTCAGTCAGCCGAGCACTGGCATTATAAGATCGGCGGAAATGCACACAGACTTTCCTGGCCTGCCTCAGGACATCCTGTAAGCCTGGGAACCTGCCCAAGAACCGCTGCACCACCAGGTTGAGGACGTGAGCCATGCAGGGCACATGGGTGAGCTGCCCCTGTCGCAGGGCGGAGAGGAGGTTGGTGCCATTGTCAGAAACGACCATTCCTGGCTTAAGCTGACGTGGCGTCAACCACCTCTCGGCCTGCCCCTGCAGAGCTGCCAGAACCTCTGGCCCAGTGTGGCTCCTGTCCCCCAAACACACCAGCGCAAGCACGGCATGGCATCTTTTTGCCTGCGTACTTGCGTAGCCCCTTGTACGCCTACGGAGCACCGCTGGTTCCAAGGACAGAGCACTGGAGGAAGAAGAAGAGGAGGGGGGGGTGGAGGAGAGAGGTGTGTCACAACCAGTAGCAGTAGTCGCGTTTTGGAGGCGTGGTGGCGGAACAACCTCCAACACTACTGCACCTTGTCCTGCATCCCTCCCAGCTGCCAATAGAGTGACCCAATGGGCCGTGAAAGAAAGGTACCGTCCCTGTCCATGCCTGCTGGACCATGAGTCAGCGGTAATATGCACCTTACCGCTGACCGCCCTGTCCAGCGAGGCATGGACATTGCCCTCCACATGCCGGTAGAGAGACGGAATCGCCTTCCGCGAGAAAAAGTGGCGTTTGGGAACCTGCCACTGAGGAACCGCACATTGAACAAACTCACGGAAGGGGGCCGAGTCTACCAACTGAAAAGGCAGCAGTTGAAGTGCTAGCAATTTAGCAAGGCTAGCATTCAACCGCTGGGCATGTGGATGGCTGGGAGTGTACTTCTTTCTACGGTCCAGCAGCTGGGGCAGGGAAATTTGCCTGCTGCATTCGGACGTCGGTGTACTGCAAGTACTTGGTTGTGACACACCGAATTCTACACCTTCAGTCCTCTCAGAGCAGCTTTCAGAGAGGACTGAAGGTGTAGTGGGGATGGAGATCCCAGCTGAGGAGGAGCAAGGAGAGGTCCGCTTAGTTCTTTGGTGTGGGTCTTTTATGTGTGCCTGCCAACGAGCTGCATGGCAGGTCGCCATATGTCTGGTCATGCTTGTCGTGCCCAAGCGGCTGATGTTTTGGCCACGCGAGATACGCTTGAGACAAATATTGCAAATAGCAGTGGTGCGATCTGCTGCACTCGTCTCAAAAAAGGCCCACACCAAAGAACTTTTCTGATAACGTGCAGAGGCAGCGCCCTGCACAGGCGGAGCTCTGCGGTGTTGTACAGTTGCTGTGCTGGCCTCTACCTGGCCTCCAGGGGGCATCCTGCCTCGTTGGACATGTGACGCCGCATCCTCCTCCTCCTCGTCCTCCTCCTCATCCTCTCTCCCTTGAGGCACCCACGTGGAGTCAGTGACCTCATCATCCCCTCCCTCTTCACCACTAGAGCAAACCTGGCAGTAAGCTGCAGCTGGTGGAACTGTACTGCCAGATTCCTCAAGCTGGGTATCGTCATCCGAGCCTTCGAATCGTTGGGCATCCTCCTGGAGCATGTACCCAACACTGTGCTCAAAGAGTTCGGGGGACTCCTCAGGAGGACATGGTGGGTCTAGGGAAGGGGTGGCTGATGATGCTCTGTCAGTACCCTGAGCCTGGGTGAGAGAGGATGAGGAGGATGAGGAGGGCTTGGTCATCCATTCTACCAAGCCTTCAGCATGATGCGGCTCCACATGTCCAGCTGCCGAAAACAAAGACGCGCGTGTCCCATGGCCACGTGCTGATGACGATGCACGACCACGTCCACGTCCACGGCCACGTCCACTAGAAACAGAGCCTGCCTGCCCTGTGTTCTTGGCTCTGCACGCTCTGCCTCCCCTTGGCGGTCTTCCAGCCATTGTAGTCGGTAGTCCTGTGGGTGCTGCTGAGAAGAAAATATAGGAGCTCTGTGTGATGCCACTAACACACTAGAAGTCCTATAGGTGCTTCTGCAAAGAAAATATAGGAGCTCTGTGTGATGCCACTAACACACTAGAAGTCCTGTGGGTGCTGCTGAGAAGAAAATATAGGAGCTCTGTGTGATGCCACTAACACACTAGAAGTCCTATGGGTGCTTCTGCAAAGAAAATATAGGAGCTCTGTGTGATGCCACTAACACACTAGAAGTCCTGTGGGTGCTGCTGAGAAGAAAATATAGGAGCTCTGTGTGATGCCACTAACACACTAGAAGTCCTATGGGTGCTTCTGCAAAGAAAATATAGGAGCTCTGTGTGATGCCACTAACACACTAGAAGTCCTATAGGTGCTTCTGCAAAGAAAATATAGGAGCTCTGTGTGATGCCACTAACACACTAGAAGTCCTATGGGTGCTTCTGCAAAGAAAATATAGGAGCTCTGTGTGATGCCACTAACACACTAGAAGTCCTATAGGTGCTTCTGCAAAGAAAATATAGGAGCTCTGTGTGATGCCACTAACACACTAGAAGTCCTGTGGGTGCTGCTGAGAAGAAAATATAGGAGCTCTGTGGGATGCCACTAACACACTAGAAGTCCTATGGGTGCTTCTGCAAAGAAAATATAGGAGCTCTGTGTGATGCCACTAACACACTAGAAGTCCTGTGGGTGCTGCTGAGAAGAAAATATAGGAGCTCTGTGTGATGCCACTAACACACTAGAAGTCCTATGGGTGCTTCTGCAAAGAAAATATAGGAGCTCTGTGTGATGCCACTAACACACTAGAAGTCCTATAGGTGCTTCTGCAAAGAAAATATAGGAGCTCTGTGTGATGCCACTAACACACTAGAAGTCCTATGGGTGCTTCTGCAAAGAAAATATAGGAGCTCTGTGTGATGCCACTAACACACTAGAAGTCCTATAGGTGCTTCTGCAAAGAAAATATAGGAGCTCTGTGTGATGCCACTAACACACTAGAAGTCCTGTGGGTGCTGCTGAGAAGAATATATAGGAGCTCTGTGTGATGCCACTAACACACTAGAAGTCCTATGGGTGCTTCTGCAAAGAAAATAGAGGAGCTCTGTGTGATGCCACTAACACACTAGAAGTCCTGTGGGTGCTTCTGCAAAGAAAATAGAGGAGCTCTGTGTGATGCCACTAACACACTTCAAGTCCTATAGGTGCTTCTGGGAAGAAAATATAGCTCTGTGTGTGTGATGGGACTAACACACTTCAAGTCCTATAGGTGCTTCTGGGAAGAAAATATTGCTCTGTGTGTGTAATGGGACTAACACACTTCAAGTCCTATAGGTGCTTCTGGGAAGAAAATATAGCTCTGTGTGTGTAATGGGACTAACACACTTCAAGTCCTATAGGTGCTTCTGGGAAGAAAATATAGCTCTGTGTGTGTAATGGGACTAACACACTTCAAGTCCTATAGGTGCTTCTGGGAAGAAAATATAGCTCTGTGTGTGTAATGGGACTAACACACTTCAAGTCCTATAGGTGCTTCTGGGAACAAAATATAGCTCTGTGTGTGTAATGGGACTAACACACTTCAAGTCCTATAGGTGCCTCTGGGAACAAAATATAGGAGCTCTGCCTGCCTGCCACGAACACACTACAAGTCCTATAGGTGCTTCTGGTAACAAAATATAGGAGCTCTGCCTGCCTGCCACTAACACACTACAAGTCCTATAGGTGCTTCTGGGAAGAAAATATAGCTCTGTGTGTGTAATGGGACTAACACACTTCAAGTCCTATAAGTGCTTCTGGGAACAAAATATAGGAGCTCTGCCTGCCTGCCACGAACACACTACAAGTCCTATAGGTGCTTCTGGTAACAAAATATAGGAGCTCTGCCTGCCTGCCACTAACACACTACAAGTCCTATAGGTGCTTCTGGGAAGAAAAATATAGCTCTGTGTGTGTAATGGGACTAACACACTTCAAGTCCTATAGGTGCTTCTGGAAGAAAATATAGCTCTGTGTGTGTAATGGGACTAACACACTTCAAGTCCTATAGGTGCTTCTGGGAAGAAAATATAGCTCTGTGTGTGTAATGGGACTAACACACTTCAAGTCCTATAGGTGCTTCTGGGAAGAAAATATAGCTCTGTGTGTGTAATGGGACTAACACACTTCAAGTCCTATAGGTGCTTCTGGGAACAAAATATAGCTCTGTGTGTGTAATGGGACTAACACACTTCAAGTCCTATAGGTGCTTCTGGGAACAAAGTATAGCTCTTTGTGTGTAATGGGACTAACACACTTCAAGTCCTATAGGTGCTTCTGGGAAGAAAATATAGCTCTGTGTGTGTGATGGGACTAACACACTTCAAGTCCTATAGGTGCTTCTGGGAACAAAATATAGCTCTGTGTGTGTAATGGGACTAACACACTTCAAGTCCTATAGGTGCTTCTGGGAACAAAATATAGCTCTGTGTGTGTGATGGGACTAACACACTTCAAGTCCTATAGGTGCTTCTGGGAAGAAAATATAGCTCTGTGTGTGTAATGGGACTAACACACTTCAAGTCCTATAGGTGCTTCTGGGAAGAAAATATAGCTCTGTGTGTGTAATGGGACTAACACACTTCAAGTCCTATAGGTGCTTCTGGGAACAAAATATAGCTCTGTGTGTGTGATGGGACTAACACACTTCAAGTCCTATAGGTGCTTCTGGGAAGAAAATATAGCTCTGTGTGTGTGATGGGACTAACACACTTCAAGTCCTATAGGTGCTTCTGGGAAGAAAATATAGCTCTGTGTGTGTAATGGGACTAACACACTTCAAGTCCTATAGGTGCTTCTGGGAAGAAAATATAGCTCTGTGTGTGTGATGGGACTAACACACTTCAAGTCCTATAGGTGCTTCTGGGAAGAAAATATAGCTCTGTGTGTGTGATGGGACTAACACACTTCAAGTCCTATAGGTGCTTCTGGGAAGAAAATATAGCTCTGTGTGTGTAATGGGACTAACACACTTCAAGTCCTATAGGTGCTTCTGGGAAGAAAATATAGCTCTGTGTGTGTAATGGGACTAACACACTTCAAGTCCTATAGGTGCTTCTGGGAAGAAAATATAGCTCTGTGTGTGTAATGGGACTAACACACTTCAAGTCCTATAGGTGCTTCTGGGAAGAAAATATAGCTCTGTGTGTGTGATGGGACTAACACACTTCAAGTCCTATAGGTGCTTCTGGGAACAAAATATAGCTCTGTGTGTGTAATGGGACTAACACACTTCAAGTCCTATAGGTGCTTCTGGGAACAAAATATAGCTCTGTGTGTGTGATGGGACTAACACACTTCAAGTCCTATAGGTGCTTCTGGGAAGAAAATATAGCTCTGTGTGTGTAATGGGACTAACACACTTCAAGTCCTATAGGTGCTTCTGGGAAGAAAATATAGCTCTGTGTGTGTAATGGGACTAACACACTTCAAGTCCTATAGGTGCTTCTGGGAAGAAAATATAGCTCTGTGTGTGTGATGGGACTAACACACTTCAAGTCCTATAGGTGCTTCTGGGAAGAAAATATAGCTCTGTGTGTGTAATGGGACTAACACACTTCAAGTCCTATAGGTGCTTCTGGGAAGAAAATATAGCTCTGTGTGTGTAATGGGACTAACACACTTCAAGTCCTATAGGTGCTTCTGGGAAGAAAATATAGCTCTGTGTGTGTAATGGGACTAACACACTTCAAGTCCTATAGGTGCTTCTGGGAAGAAAATATAGCTCTGTGTGTGTAATGGGACTAACACACTTCAAGTCCTATAGGTGCTTCTGGGAAGAAAATATAGCTCTGTGTGTGTAATGGGACTAACACACTTCAAGTCCTATAGGTGCTTCTGGGAACAAAGTATAGCTCTTTGTGTGTAATGGGACTAACACACTTCAAGTCCTATAGGTGCTTCTGGGAAGAAAATATAGCTCTGTGTGTGTGATGGGACTAACACACTTCAAGTCCTATAGGTGCTTCTGGGAAGAAAATATAGCTCTGTGTGTGTGATGGGACTAACACACTTCAAGTCCTATAGGTGCTTCTGGGAACAAAATATAGGAGCTCTGCCTGCCTGCCACGAACACACTACAAGTCCTATAGGTGCTTCTGGTAACAAAATATAGGAGCTCTGCCTGCCTGCCACTAACACACTACAAGTCCTATAGGTGCTTCTGGTAACAAAATATAGGAGCTCTGCCTGCCTGTCACTAACACACTACAAGTCCTATAGGTGCTTCTGGTAACAAAATATAGGAGCTCTGCCTGCCTGCCACTAACACACTACAAGTCCTATAGGTGCTTCTGGTAACAAAATATAGGAGCTCTGCCTGCCTGTCACTAACACACTACAAGTCCTATAGGTGCTTCTGGTAACAAAATATAGGAGCTCTGCCTGCCTGCCACTAACACACTACAAGTCCTATAGGTGCTTCTGGTAACAAAATATAGGAGCTCTGCCTGCCTGCCACGAACACACTACAAGTCCTATAGGTGCTTCTGGTAACAAAATATAGGAGCTCTGCCTGCCTGCCACGAGCACACTACAAGCCCCTCTTTGTCAATCAATCTTTGTAACTGAATCTATCTAACTCAATCTCTGCAAGTGAATCTCTCTCTCTATCTATCTAAATGCAGCAGTGTGTCACAGGAACAGCCTGCTCAATCTGCGCCGGAACAGCATGTGACCGGCGCAGACGGCGTGGCGGCGTTTTATAGGGGGGGGGCGTGTACTACAGCCCCTGAGCTGTAATTGGCTACAGGCGTCCTGCCTGTAGCCAATTATGGCTCTTCGAGTTTCCGGGGCTGTGATTGGCCAAGCATGCGGGGTCACAGTGCATGCTTGGCCAATCATCAGCCAGCAATGCACTGCGTCGGCCGCGCCGGCCGCAATGCATTGCGGGGCCGCGCGCAACACACGAACGTGATGCGAGCGGCCAAAATAGTTCTGGGCTCGCCGAGCGAGCGAACGCCCGGTGCTCGATGCGAACGTGGGTTCGCATCGAGCACCGGGCCCATCCTTAGTCAGGAGCACTGAATTTTTAAAGTACTGACATTTACAAAGGAATGATTATTAAATTGCCAGGAAATTACATCTCCCTCTTGGCTTCTTTATTTTTTTTTTAAAGAAAAATGGCATACAGACCCCACAGGTCCCCTAAAATGCAGGGTCTATGTGTTGTTGTTTTTTTTCCTTAAGAAGCTGCCAATAAAGTTTTATTTACCAGCAATTTAAACTGAATTTTTTTGTTCTTTGGAAATTTAATTTTTACTGTAGCATATACTACAGCAAGAATAAAAAAAAACATACCCTAAAAAGCCTACCAAACCCTTTGAGTCTGGTTTTTATTTTAACCTTCATACCTCATCCCTAAAAATCCACACCTTTAATCCAGAGCCTGGCTGGCCAAGAAAGCAGGAACAGGCAAGCTCCCCCCCCCCCCCCCAACTCAAGAACCATACCAAACCACATGCCTTCATCTTTATGGGTGTTTCCTGCAAAGTACCTTGTTCCCATGTTGACGAGGACAAGGGCCTCTTCTCCACAAACCTGGATCCCAGATACCTCTCCCCCCCCCCCAACATGAATGAATATGGAGTACATACAGGTAGTACTAAATAAAAAAAGATGTCAATTCTAAATAAAGACACCTAAACTTTTGATAAGTCCTTTAAGTGGACTTATCACTACCACCACCTGCCGACCTGCCGTAAAAAAGAGACCTGATGGCCTGGTGCAGACAAATGATCCTGGCAGTACTCAGACCTAATACAAGTTCTGCGAGCTTTCATTAGCTAAATAAAGAAAGGGGTAGGACTAGTGATGATGCAGTGAACCCTGTCCAATTGTGGCAAGTGGCCATGTATAAGCAGTGGTGACATCGCTGTCCCACACTTTTGGTTACGTGACAGCTTATTAACCTTTGTCAATGGGATGCTGTCGTATGTAGAAGTGGTAGAAATACTGCTTCTATAGATAATGTTTATCTCCCACCAAACAGGGGATTGAACAGGCCATTGTCTGAGTGCTCAAACAGTCAAGGTTCAATCTGAACCTAAGTTCGGACTGAAGTGTCAGCTTATTCCTAGTCCTGGGACTCATAAACTTGACCTTCCAACAGCTATACCCTCCCCAGGCAGCAGACCTGGACTCACATCCTCGTCAGGAAGCAGGACTGAAAGACAAGGGGCCCATTACCAATGCATCCTCTCCAAGCAAGGCCTTCCCAAATATTTATTCCCTTCCCCAGCCAACATCATTGGCACAAATCCCTCAGTGACTATCTAGGGTTAATTAAATGTATGTAAACCAACACATTGTATCTTCTTTGTTTATACTGGAGAACGCTCAACAGTAGCAGGCAGAAGCAAACAATGTTCTAGGGCTTAGCAGAAATTCAATGAACCCAGACAAAAAATAAATAAACAGCTCAGGCTGACTACAACCCACACTGCCAACACTAAATTTAACCTATTGACACACCAGCTTTCAGCAGGGTCCTTACACTAATATTTATAACGTAAAAATAATTTTATTACAAAAACATGGAAAATCTGAAAATTGATACATTTAAGGTATATTGCATTGCTTCAAAACGGAATAAAATTGTGTGGAGACTGGCTATACTGCACTATTTTTTTTTAAGATGATACTTACCGCCTGCTGACTGTATACTGTTTATTTACGGCTTTCCTGTGCAGAATCAAATACCTGTACATGATTCTGCACTTCCGGGTCTGCGGCATGCTGCTGGTGACCCGCTCCCACTGTGATTGGACACAGCGAGAGCCAATCAGCGGGTCCAGCAGACCCTTTGTCTGCTGGGACCCACCGATCGTTCCTGAGGGAAACATATTGGAGGTCTGCCTGTAAAAATGGCAATCGCCATTCTGTGAGAAGGGGAGGTAGTGATCCTGTGTTTCTGCTAAGCAGGAACACAGATCTCTGCCTTCTTACAGTAAAAGCACCCCCACACAGTTAGTTATCACTCCCTAGGAACACATTTAACCCTTTGAGTGTACCTGATGTTAACCCCTTCCCTGCCAATGTCATTAGTACAGTGACAGTGCATATTTTTAGCACTGATCGCTGTATTAGTGTCACTGGTCCCCAAAAAAGTGTCACTTAGTGTCCAATTTTCTGCTGCAATGTCGCAGTCCCACTATAAGCCACTGCTCGCCGCCATTACTAGTATAAAATAAATAAATAAAAGTTCTGTAAATCTATCCCATAATTTGTAGACGCTATAACTTTTACGCAAACCAATCAATATACGCGTATTGGGATTTTTTTAACCAAAAAGATGTAGCAGAATACATATTGACCTAGACTAATGAAGAAATTTTTTTATGTAATTTGTTTTATAGCAGAAAGTAAGAAAAAATGTTTTTTTTTTTCAAAATTGACGGTCTTTTTTTGTTTATAGTGCAAAAGATAAAAGCCGCAGAGGTGATCAAATACCACCAAAAAAAAGCTACTATTTGTGGGGGAAAGGACATACTTTTTATTTCCTTTTTTCTTTGATACTGATAAGGGATGGAGGTGTGTGTGGTTCCAAAGCCTTCACTTCCTTGTATCTGACCCCTAGTGGTCAAGTTACCTTACACCACATTGAACACAGCTGATTTTGATGGACGTACTGCTGCTGTAATTGTCTCTACTCCCCTGAGCTGAACTGGTTTAGTGTGTTCTGCAGCCAACAGGTTGGCCGGTGTTTTTGTTTGCGCAGGAGCTGCGATGCACGCTGCATGCCTCCCCTCTCCCCTCCTTCCCACACATTATGGGGATGGGGGATTGGGCGGGCGTTTTCACCGTGCATCGGCGCCACACCTTCCACTCCATACGCGCGACGCCCAGTGGGCGTGTGCTATTTCAGCTTGGCTGACACATGGTGAACAGGTCCGGCTGCTGCCATGCTGTCTTTCCCTTGTTGTCACGCCAGTGTGAAGCTGGATGGGACCCTGGACGCTGGGCTCACCCTGCAGTTCCCCTTCAGTGACCTTTTTTCAGCATTCCCATACTGCACTCCATTTCTGGTTCATATCCCAATAGGACCTACATGGGTAAATACATAGCAAGCTCTTGCTTTATTCTTAAATTTCTCTACTCTTCATCCATTTCTCCTGATCTCAGGAATCTCATCTCTTTCTTCCCTATTCTTACCATATGGACACCCTATCTTTTCATTCTGTTCACCTTGTTGATATGCTCCATAATATACTTTTATACTGTGGTGATGGGTCTACTCTATATGACATTTCTTTTTTTTTATTTATACCAATATGGTAATAAACCATTTACTTTATTGTATACAATACAGAAAACCCATCCACAGTTACATCAAGATTCTTCCATACACATTTTTCTTTGGGGGACTGTGTGTGCTCCTGGTTCATGCTTGGGTCCTTTCCTCAGCTCCTGTGCTGGACATATATATCTGGCTGACCTCTGGCAGGTGGTGTCGCATGACCTAGTATTAGCTCTTATGTGAGTACTTTCAGTTATGGCCGTTTATTTGTTCATCATCATCCTTAATCCCTCTACCCCTCCAGTCTGTGGCTATATCAAACTATAATGGTGATCTTTTTTATCCCCTTTTTAGTATATGGATGCACTTGCTCCTGATGAGTGGATAGAAGTCCACGAAATGTCGTTGAGCTTAT
Source organism: Lithobates sylvaticus (assembly GCA_028564925.1). NCBI lineage: Eukaryota > Metazoa > Chordata > Amphibia > Anura > Ranidae > Lithobates > Lithobates sylvaticus. The sequence continues at coordinate 55,921,127 of CM053032.1, forward strand.
TTTGATGCATCCATCTCATATGTATGATTCTAGATGGTTTTTATTGCTCTACCACCCTGATATAATGTAATGCCTACTCCATTTGATGGACTGGGATGTACAATATTTACTTTCTGTGTCATGTTGGTGATTATCCTCAATATATATATGTTGATACTTTGTATTTTATATGCCAATGCGTTATTATCCGTTTATATGGGTTGATCCATGCCCTATCTTTGGTCTAATAAAGAATATCATTTTTTACATATGTATACGGCTGTGTCTGGCTCTACCTCACGCACCTCATCTAAAGTCCCACCCTCCCCCTCTCTTTTATACTTTTTATTTGGGTACAGCATCGCACAACCGCGCAATTGTCAGTTAAAGTAACACAGTGCCATATCGCAAAAAATGGCCTGGTCATGAAGGTGGGGTAAACCTTCCGGAGTGGTAAGTGGTAAAATGACAACAGGGGACAAGTTGTCCCCTCTCACCCCATAGTGATTCCCTAGGATAAACACTTGCAGCCCCACTTCTGAGATCTTAATTGAGTGGCCCTGCCTATTAAATTAGTGGGTCGATGCTGTGGAAAATATAGACCTTTCCTATATCATCTTTAGTTACATTTCTTTGTGTGCTGATACTCCCTTTTACAAAATCATTTATGAATGGTATGAGTATCTCGTTTAAATGAGATAGTTTCTATAAATTATGTATTTTTACTCTGTGGTCTTCCAGGGCTCTTAACATAAAGGGCAACTGTGCATATTTTGACACGCTTATCTTCAAAAACGATCTCCTCCAGTGATGCAGCGCCATCTTCTCCCAGTCCTCTTTTAAGTTCAGAGTCCTCAGCCTTATGAGCTGGTCACATATGACATAAAACCTGCACATGCACAAGACCGTTATCTCATTGGCACCTGGTTCTTGCTTCACCTTACAGGTGCCAGATGGTACACTAAACAAGATTAAGAAGGTTTCTTGCAGGTAGGGAAGAAGGTTTTTAGAGACAGAGCCCCCTTCCATTGATATTCAATGTCAGTAATAGATATTCTCCTAACGTGGTGATTGGTGCCAGCATTGGCAGCAATAAATACTCCTCTCCCCACTGGTATGCAGTAGCAGCAATATATACCCCCTCCTCAATGATGTGCAGTGGCAGCTATAAACACCCTCCTCCCCATTAGTGTGCAGGGACAGCAATTAACTATTTGCGTGCAGTGGCAGCAATTAATACCCCTTTTCCATTGGTTTGTAATGGTGGCAATAAATACCTCTCCCCTATTGGTGTTCAGTGGAAACAAAAAAAAATCCTTCATTGGACTTTATTGGCCACTTAACTGAACACATGCCCCTGAGCTTTTTTCTTCCTTCAGTTGGGCAGGAAGTACACTATTCTTGCTGGTAGGGGTAATTTCCCTGTAAGTTGGGGGAATCCATAGATCACTCCACCCAACAGGCATTGCCAGGTCATTGAATGGCAACATTTACCTCTGAACAGTCCCAGATACCATGGGACTGTCCTGAGCCTCGCGGCCACCAAAGCTCCATAGCCCACAGTAAAGTCTCGTACACACGATCGGAATGTTGGCCAACAAAATCGTGGAATTTTGTCCGAAGGGCGTTGGCCCAAACTCGTCTTGCATACACACTGCCACACATATGTTGGCCAAAGATTACGAATGTAGTGAGGTACTACGTTGTTTTTCACCTCTTTAGCGCCACCCTTTAGGCTCCTTCTGCTAATTTTGTGTTAGTAGAAGTTCGGTGAGTGTTAATTCACACTTTTCATTTTGCACTTTTCATTTTGCGCTTTTCATTTTGCACTTTTCAGTTAGTTTCTGAACGGCCATTCGTCAACCAGCCATGTTGCGGAATTGGAGGAGATAACGTGTTATTTATTATTAGCCTTGGAGTTATTGCTTTGACTTTATTTTTTTGGTTGAATAATGATTTGATTTGGTATATTTTCTATAGATAGATAGCATGTCTAATTGTATTTGTTTTCTTTTTTTAATGCACAATAAAAAAAATAGTGCAGAATAATACTTGGCTATGTGTTTTACTTCAAATGACAGTTTGGGAGTAGGCAGTTAAATTTAAAAAAATACAATGTAAAATTGACAAGGGACACCAACATAGTTGTATGTTTGATCTTAAAAACTACAGGATAATGGTGTTGTGGTATAAATAAAAAAAAAAATATATATTATTCTTGATATCACCAGAAAAAAAAAAACCTTTGAAAATGTGTTTGCAATAACTCCATCAGCATCACCAGCAAAGCAGCTTCATTATTATCCCATTAAAGAAGAAGAAAATTTTGAAACCTACCATCCAACATTTGTCCACGGAAAGTTGGCCAACAATTTTCCGCCGACAGCCTGTCATCACACATTTCCCCTCGGAAAATCCGATCGTGTGTATGAGGCTTTACTGTTATTGTGACAACAGTTTTACCAAACCGGACATGAGGCAAAATTTTCAACAGGAACACAGAGAGAACTAAAAATCTGATTAACTTTCCACTTCTCTACTCAGCTCTGGTTCACAACAGTGTGTTTTTTTTTTTAAATTACTTCAAAGCAGTGCAAATTCATGTGCAGCTTGCTGATATCTGTGTGACTTAATTTAACAGATGTCAGTGCAATTTGCACTGAAATCGCACTGAAATAGTGCAGGAACCTTTTTCAAAGTCGTTGTGACTTTAGTCACAGTCATTTTAATGGTTCCATTGCCGCAAATGGGATGCGACTTCAAACTGTTAAGTCGCATGACAAGTCACACTGGTGTGAACCAGGGCTAAATGTCTACTAAAATGTTTGTCCTCAGAACAGGAAGTTATGGTGGCAATTCTCTCTACCAGGGTCCCAGATAGTGGAAAATGTAAAAGGGGTTCTAATCATTCACTACTTTTTCCAAAATGTAAAGTTTTGGATGTGCACATGCTTTAAAGTGCTAACATCAAAGGTTACAAAAACTTCACCAAATGACAATTCTGTTCCTCATTTTCTTTGCAGGAATAAGTCGTGCTGTGCATCATACCGCCTACTATGAAGTAAAAAATACAAGCATTTTATTCAATGTAAAAACAAGGCTAAGAAAGAGGAAATGGGTAAACAAAATATAGTTTAATATTTTAACATTCACATTATCTTATTCTGTAAAACACATAAGTTCTCAATGCGGGTCTTGTTAATCACATATGAGTAAAAATAGCTAGCTCTATAATGTATGCATGGAAGGTAAGCAGGATAGGGGGTGACGTGTTCACCCAGGAGAAATTTTTAGGACACAAAGAAAAAATAAAATGTTTCCAAGGTTACTACTAACCTTGTTTTATTTTATATTTTTAGACTATGCCTAAAGCAGGCATAGCAAAACCGTCTCCTTAAATTTAGTTCTTGATGGTATTTCATATTACGCTTTTTTTTTTTCTACATATTCAGCAAGTTATGTGATATTAAAAATGATGTCCTGCTTCAAATGTGAACAGGAAAAAAACAGTAAAGGACAAAAAAAAAAACCACACACACGGAAATTAGATAAGTTAAAGCGGAGTTCCAGTCTGGGGGAAAAAAAAATTAAAAGTCAGCAGCTACAAACACTGTAGCTGCTGACTTTTAATATAAGGGCACTTACCTGTCCAGGGAGCCCACAATGTTGGCACCCGAAGCCGACCTGTCCAACGGCTCCGGGTGCAGGCACTAACGGAAACAGGAAGTGAAGACTTTCAGCCTGTTTCCTCCTGGGCATGGGCAAGTTGGGCAGTGCTTTCTGAATGGTCCAGTCGTCTTCTGGGACACACACAGGTCCCAGAAGGCGATGGGGGGGAGAGAAGGAGGGCACAAAAAAACATGGAAGTGACGTACCTTGCAGTGGCACCATTGGGATGGAAGTCCTTTGGAAATATCCAAAAAAGTATGTAAGAATTTTAAATATCCAAAAACGGGGGGGGGGGGGGGTGTTGTGCTTTTGTTTTCAAAAAGAGTTACATTTTTGCCTGGAACTTCGCTTTAAGACACTAGTTCAAGTGTGCACCTCATCAACAAAGCAAATAGTCCTGTTTCAGGTCTGACTGTGCGACCTCTGCCAGTTTCACTCTTTCTCCAGTGTGAAAAAGAAACTGGTGTGGCACCTAAGTAACAGTATAGGAATCTGCTGCAGATTTACGCCAGGTTGGCATACAGGATGTGAGCTATCAGCAGACAGATCACATCCCTCTCTTTGCTTGTGTGGGGACTACACTACACGAGCAGAGCCTGCTCAGCCCTCCTCCTCCCTCCCAATCTCAGCTGAGAAGGGTAAGGGCTCAAGCAAAGGAATCAGAGCATGCAGCTCCAACTCTACTGTTCTGTGCTGTGTCTGTCAAAGACACAACATAGAACAGACAGCAGATCAGTCCTAATTAAAAAACAAGTCTCAATGACTATTTTTAATGATACAAGTAGAGCTTGTAAGTAACTATTCTGTTACAGTATATTGTGACATGCCAGGAATTTATCCGGGCAGAATTTGTCCGGGCAGACAGGTAGAGTTACTGAAATACCTCTTTAGGAAATGAAACAGGATTTGGACAAACAGAGAAGTCAGGATATATTCATAATTGGCCCTAAATGCTCTCAGCATAAATTTGCTAACTTTAAAATCCTGTCTAAAGTTGGATCCTACATGGAGTTATACAGAGTTTGCCCAACAATTTGTGAAATGAAAAAAAAATATCACAAACTCTAAAGTTATGTATTGGTTTTGTATATGTAGAATATAAAGGACACAATATCAGCAATAATGATGAGCCGAACACCCCCCGGTTCGGTTCGCACCAGAACATCTGAACAGGCAAAAAATTTGGCAGAACACATGAACACCATTAACGTCTATGGGACACGAACATGAAAAATCAAAAGTGCTATTTTTTAAGGCTTATATGCAAGCTATTGTCATAAAAAGTGTTTGGGGACCTGTATCAATGCAAAAAAAAGTTTTAAAAACTGCCAATTTTTCGGGAGCAGTGATTTTTTGTTCATGCTTAAAGTAAAACAATAAAATTAAATATTCCTTTAAATATTGTGCCTGGGGAGTGTCTATAGTATGCCTGTAAAATAGCGCAGTTTTCCCGTGTTTAGATCAGTACCGCAGCAAAATAACATTTCTAAAGTAAAAAGTAATTTAAAACTGATCGCGGCTGTAATGAATTGTCGGGTCTCTGCAATATAGATAAAACTCATTAAAAAAACGGTCCCCCCCAGTCCATTACCAGGCAATTTGGGTCTGGTATGAATATTAAGGGGAACCCTGAACCAAAAATTAAAAATAAAAATTGCGCGGGGTCCCCCCAAAATCTATACCAGGCCCTTCAGGGGCCGCACAGTGATTTGCAGTGGAATATTGCATGCGCACCGAGCACTTTCGTTTGGAATCTAGACATGTGCACTGCCGAATTTTTTTTTTTTTTTTTTCGTTTCATCCATTTTTTGGGTCAATCGTTATGATTGCAATTCGTAAATTTGAAAATTTATAAATTTGAAAATTTATAAATTTGAAAATTCATAAATTTGAAAATTCAAAAATCAAAAAATAAGAAAGAAAATTTGAAATAATAACTACCGTAACTAACTAATAATAACTAACTATTAAATTATAGGTATTGGAATATCCTTTCAAATTGGGCTGTTAGTAATGAATACGATATATATAAGTGACAAATTATCCAATAACGAATGTCGCATCTAAACAAATGGAACAGATCGAATTAATAATAAATAGTAATAATAATAAAAAGTTTTTAGATACGGCATTCATTATTCTGGATAATTAGTAACTTTGGATAAATTCGTATTTGTTACGTTCACTTACAGCCAAATTTGAAAGGCAATGCCAATACCTATAATTTAATAGTTAATTTCAAATTTTCAAATTTTCGGGTTTTTGAATTTTCGGATTTACGAATTTACGACATTCGAATATTCAAATTTACGAATATTCAGAAAAAAAAGGTTAAACGGGTTATCGTTAATTCGGATGTTTCCCAATTAATTAATTTGTCGAAATTAGTTAAAAAATGAATTTGGAATAAAATTAACTGCGTATCTCTATTGGAATCCCTTTGATTCGTTATTTTTTTACTGCCTTCACTGGGAGCATAATTGATTTCAAGTCTATGGACTATTTATTTTACCTATTGGCACTTTGTATATGAATTTTTTTTGCATTTATTGTAGTTTGAGTATTTTAAAGCACTGATAGCACTTTATATTGCATATAGATTCATGGTGCATTTAAATAGGGAAGTGCAGCATTTATCAGAAGTCAAATATTTAAACTTTTGGCTGGTAAACGTTTATTTGTATTTACGTTTATTTGTACTGCCTTATATTACTTCCAGTCTATCAGCCTAAAGCTTCTCTGGGTTTAGATGCTGATCCTGCCGTCAGAGTGCCCCTATAGCAAGCTTCTTGTTATGGGCTTACTCGTGCAAGCTTGACAGTGCATCTCTGCCCCATCCCCTCCTTACAGGCTGTGATTTTTTTTTAATCCAATTTTTTTTTTCCCTTTTCATATGAAACATATACAGAAGAAACACAACTAAAAAAAAAATACACAAATCCCTTCACCTCTTTTACTTTCCTCTCCTCTATCTCCTTCTCTCTCCTTCCCTTACTGCTTAGCTAAGCTAATACAACTTAAACATCAGCAACACATTTATTTCATTGTTATCAAGTATTCAAAAAAAAAAAAAAAAAACGTAAAACAGACCAGCCTACTCATCACACACTGCCTCTATTTATTATATGCTTAAGCTGGAACATGGATTGTTCTATTTTTTTCCATATTTTTTCAGACTTAGTCTAAAGTCGGTATGCATTTAGTTGAACATACTGTAGGTGTCAACGGAACGGAACGCTATTACCTTACAACCCGTAAAAAATGATCTTATAATGGCCACTACCTGATCATATTCCAGATTTTTGGGATTTATATACTCTAATAGGCAAAGAACTGGAATCAAAACAGTACTATACACAGAGTTTATCACAGCTATCACATCCCGTCAATACAAGATAATTGTACATCTCCAAAACAAGTTAATAAAGGAGCCAGATGATTGGGCACATCTTGAACATTCAGGTTTATCCTTCCTGCCTATCCTGTGCAGTATTTCTGGGGTTCGATAAGACCTGTGCAGGATAAAGAGTTAAGTGACTCTATGAGTTGGAGACAGCAAGACCAAATGAACAGTCTTCATTATTTGATCCCTTATGTCTCCTACAGCCACATCAACATCTAACTCCCATTTCTGCCCACATAATATAGGAAATTTAAGAAGTGAGTTCGGCATAAACCCTGTTTGGTCCAGATGAATGATAGATGTAATAACTCTACTCAACCTATTTGCCAATATTTTAGCCAGTATTTTAATATCTGAATCTAGCAATTAAATTGGTCTGCAGGAATCTGGACATGATTTACTGGTAAATCATTTCCTCTTTTTTTTTAGGTATAATCACAATACGAGTGGCGGCTGGTGGGGTTCTTTTTTGGTTCGGGGTCGCCATTGGAGCGGCACTAGCGCAACCCTCCTCCAGGCATGGCGCAGCACTAACACCCCCAGCAAACCCCCACCACCGCTGTCCTTACCCTTGATGTGGACGGTGAGAGCAGCGGTCGGAGCTGATGTGGCCATTAGGGATGAGCCGAACATCCCCCTGTTCGGTTTGCACCAGATGCAATGTTCGAGTCGAACATGAGTTCGACTCGAACTCGAAGCTCATCCCTAGTGGCCATCTTCCAGCCCTGTCCTTAAGTGTGGCGGGCTCGGGGAAACTTGCTCAGGTTTCTGCTCCTCTCCGGTGCATCTCCTCTCTGCTCCTCCCAGTTCTAGGCATCCAAAAGGATCACCTGATGTTTTGGCCAATCGGAAAATGGGTTTCATACCTGCTTCCCAATTGGCCAGGAGGAGGATCAGTGTATCAACAGCGAATATTAATTCGCTGTTGCAACACACCTGGGTGTGCTCCGGTCACATTCTCTGCGACCCGAGCCCACCCTATTTTGAAGCCTATTAGAGCCTCTGACTCTAATCATGTGCTCACAAGAAAAACTCTGGCTGCTGTAATTCATGCACCCGGTGCCCTGAATGGGGCCAGACACATGATCTAGATGCATGAATCTATCCAATGCATATAGGGGGTGGCGCCCAGGCGCCCCTAATGGACAGGCCACCACTGCACAATGCTAGCCTCTGTCATTGAAGTAGGAAGGCATCCATCTCTAAGAGCAGCATTACAATTTTGTAACAAAAAGGGTAGAATTATCTTGCCATACTAACTGTAGACTTCATTAGGGATGTCATCTAGACCAAGGACTTTTCCTTTTAAAAGAGATGCTACAACAGTCTCCAGCTCCTCCAGAGTTATAAGAGCATCCAACAAGCATCTATGCTTGAGACAGAGTAGAAAAGTGAATATTATCTAAAAATTGACAGAAGTGGAACCCCTGGAACGTGGGGTTCCAATCACAGCCGGTCTTAAGTATAAACAAAACAGCGTTTTCCAGGGATCTCTCCTTCTCTCCCTTCACACACCGATCGTGTGAGGAGAGAGAAGGAGAGATCTGAGATCAGTGCGTGAAAGATTACTGTTGATCTGTCTGCATTACTGTCTGCACAACACACCCCCCCAATAAAGAGAACCTGTTACACAGCCCATATGGATCTGTAACAGCCCATCTGGATCTGTCACAGCCCAGCTGGACCTGTCACAGCTCATATGGACCTATCAGACCATCTGTGACACAGCCCATCTGTCACACAAGTCGCCATCAGTACCACCATCAGTACCATCTGGATCTGTCACAGCCCATCTGTCACAGCCAATCTGTCAAACAGGCCCGCCATCGGTACTGCCATCAGTACCGCCATCGGTTCCTCCATCAGTACCATCATCGGTACCGCCATCAGTACCGCCACACAATCCTGCCATAAAGTACCATCACACAGGCCCACCATCGGTACCGCCATCAGTACCACCATCGGTACCTCCATCAGTACCGCTATCACTACCACCACACAGTACTATCACACAGGCCCGCCGTCAGTACTGCAATCAGTACCATCACACAGGCCTGACAATAAGTACTGCCATTATGTCTCAAAGGGTTTACATACCTGAGGAGGCATATGCCATCCTTACCATGTGAGATGATGAGAGCAACAGGGAGCTCCCATCATCCGATTCTGAGGGTAGTGGATCGGAGTCCGAGTCAGAGGAGGAAACCATCCCTCCTAAAAGTATAAGGACCAAGATCAGGACCAAGATCTGAAGACCTGTCTATCACCAGCAGCGCTAGACCCCAGGAAGAGGAGCCGCTATAATCCGCTATAATCCCCCCTTTCACCGCACAGCCAGGTGTACACTACAACACGACAAATTTTTCACAATTGGATTATTTTTATTTATTTTTCCTACAAGATTTGCTGCAGAATATGGTGGACCAAACATCAGAGCAATTTATTGCTGCCAACCCCAATTCATCCTACGCCCACATGTTCCAGTGGCGACGTCTCACTGGACGAATTTAAATTGTTTTTGGGCCTTGCGTTCAATATGGGGCTTACAAAGAAGAACGAACGCCATTCCTATTGGTCCACCAACCCCATCCACCACATGCTGATATATTCTGCTGTCATGTCCAGGACACGCTACAACATGATCATGCATTTTCTACACTTTAACGATAATTCGCAGTGCCCTCCTGGAGATCATCCCACCCAAGACAAATTGTACAAGATATGCCCACTAATAAATTCATTTTCCCGGCAATTTGCTGAAGTGTTTATCCCAGACCAAAACATTTGTGTGGGCGAATCCCTTATACATTTTACTGGTCGACTGCACTTCAAGCAGTATATCCCAAGTAAGAGAGCCAGGTACGGGTTAAAATTTAATAAATTATGTGATCGAGCCACTGAAAATGTGTATACCTTCCGGATTTATGAAGGCAAAGACCAGCTCCAGCCCCGTTAGTGCCACACATATATTGGAACCAGTGGGAACATTTCCTGGGAAAGACTGAAAGACTCAAGAGGAGTAGCAGATTGTATTTTGGGGTGTAATTTTTGCTATGTATATGTTGGAAATATCTTATAAATGGACAACTTTGTGTAAAAAAAAAATGCATTTTTCCTTTGTTTCCACATTTTCCAAAAACTTCTGGAAAAAAATTAACCGTTCAAAAGACTCATTATGACAAACAAAACTTAATAACCTGCGCCAAATGGAATAAACTACTAAAAAAACAAATAATAACACAATGTGAAAATAAAAAATCGCATAAAACCCACAATGTGATAATAGAAAATCGCATAAAACACGCAACTGCTGCTGCTGCCTGCAAAGGTTAAATAAACCTTAAGAAATGGAATAAAGGGAAATAAAGGCTGCGCTAGCAGATGTGACTCACCACTGTGAGAGTAAGTGAAACATATACAAAAACATATACAATGGTAGATCAAACAAATTGTATATCAAACAAATTGTGCATCAATAGCTACAATATAAGAATATTGTGAAAAGTGACTTTTGTTATGTTGATCAAATGTTGAATAATTGGTGATGGACAAAACTAATTTAACAGACTGGAATAATTAGGGTATTTAAAGTGATAAATTGCAGGTAGTCATTGAACGATGATCTCCTCTGAAACCCCACTCACCAAAACGACATGACCCACGGCTTTGCAGTCCTAGGGTCTTTAAAACATATTAGTGGGGCGATGGGGTAAATGATGTCAGAAATCCTGATAGAACTTCAGATGGGCCAGCGGAGACTCCAGATAGATATAAATGCCGTAGAGAGGAAAAAACAAAAACAACATGTGTGGTATCGCCGTAATAAACCTGTATAACACTATGCAATAGTGACTCACTATACTTTTCACAATATTCTTATATTGTAGCAATTGTTGCACAATTTGTTTGATTTACAATTTGTTTGATCTACCATTGTATATGTTTTTGTATATGTTTCACTTACTCTCACAGTGGTGAGTCACATCTGCTAGCGCAGCCTTTATTTCCCTTTATTCCAAAAGACTCATTATGCCTCATAGATTATACGTTGGGGTGTTAGCTTTCCAAAATTGGGTCATTTTGTGGGCAATTCCCTTGTCCTGGTGCGCCAGGACCTTCAAAAGTGTAATAGGTGGTTGAGAAATGAGATGTGTAATTTATGCTTCTAGAATGCCTAAAGGTGCTACTTCGATGTTGGGCCTCTGTATGTGGCCAGGCTGTGTAAAAGCCTCACACATGTGGTATAGCCATAGCAGCAGAATGTATTTTTGGGTGTAGTTGCAAGTATGCATATTCTGTGTGTGAGAAATAACCCGTTAATATGACAAGTTTGTGTAAAATAAAAGAAAGGAAAAAAAAAATCTTTAAAGAATTGTGGAAAATAATTACAACTTCAAAAAACTCACCATGCATCTTACTAAATACATTGGACTGTCTACTTTCCAAAAAGGGGTCATTTGGAGGGTAGGGATGAGTCCGGTGTTCGATTCGAACCCATGTTCGAATCGAACATCGGGCGTTCGCCCGCTCGGCGAGCCCAGAACTATTTGTGTGATGTGAGCGGCCCGCAATGCACTGTGCCAGTCGCAGTGCATTGCTGGCTGATGATTGGCCAAGCATGCACTGTGACCCGCATGCTTGGCCAATCAAAGAGCCAGCAGCGAGGAGAGCAATAATTGGCCACAGTCAGGATGCCTGTGGCCAATTATAGCTCAGGGGGTTTAGTACACGCCCCACAGTATTAAAGGCCGCCGCATCGGCGGCCTCGCATATTGTGTTGTGTTACAGCGTCAGTGTTATGTGCTGCTGACATTATGTGCTGTGATTCTGGGGAGTAGTGTGTGCGTGCTGTTAGTACAGCATTGCAGTATCACATCTGGGGGATGTCTATAGTATGCCTGTGAAGGGGCGTATGTTTCCTGTGCTTAGAACTGTCCCTGCACAAAGTGTCATTTTTGCAGGAAAAAAAGCTATTTAAAATCACTAGCAGCTAGTGACGGCTCCCGTAACACAGAGAACAGTCATTCATTGAAAGTCATTGATAAAAAATAAAAATAAAAATTTAAAAAAAAAAGTGTGGGGGTCCCCCCAAATTCAATAACCAGGCCCTTCAGGTCTGCTATGGATATTAAGGGGGACCCCAGCAAAAAAAATAAAAAATGGCGTTGGGTCCCCCTCAAAATCCATACCAGACCCTTGAGGTCTGGGATGGATTTTAAGGGGAACCCCGGCCAAAAAAAAAAATGGCGTGGGGTCACCCTCAAAATCCACACCAGACCCTTATCCGAGCACGCAACCTGGCAGGCCGCAGGAAAAGAGGGGGGACGAGAGGGCCCCCCCTCCCTCCTGAACCGTACCAGGCCACATGCCCTCAACATTGGGAGGGTGCTTTGGGGGTCTGAGACCCCCAAAGCACCTTGTCCCCATGTTGATGAGGACAAGGGCCTCGTCCCCACAACCCTGGCCATTGGTTGTGGGGGTCTGCGGGCGGGGGGCTTATCGGAATCTGGAAGCCCCCTTTAACAAGGGGACCCCCAGATCCCGCCCCCCCTGTGTGAAATGGTAAGGGGTACAAAAGTACCCCTACCATTTCACCAAAAAAGTGTCAAAAATGGTAAAAATGACAGGAGACGGTCTTTGACAATTCCTTTATTAAAATCTTCTTTCTTCTGGTCTTCTTCCTCCTTCCTTTCTTCATCCTTCGGTTTCTTCATCTTCATCTTCCGGCATCTTCTTCCATCTTCTTCTTCCATCATCTTCTTCCTCCGATCCGCTTCTTCTTGCTCTGGTCTTCTTGTCCGGCATCTTCTTCCATGGCGTCCGCGTCTCTTCTGGGCCGCTCCGTGCAATGGGAGGCTCCCGCTGTGTGAGGCTTCACTGCGTCTGACAGGTCTTTTATAACGGAGGGCGGGGCCGCCTGGTAACCCCGCCCCCTCTGACGCACGGGGACGTCATGGGGAATTCCCTATGGCTTTCCCCATGAGGTCAGAGGGGGGGGGTCACCAGGTGGCCCCGCCCTCCGTTATAAAAGACCTGTCAGATACAGCGGGAGCCTCCCATTGCGCGGAGTGGCCCAAGAAGAGACCCGGACGCCGTGGAAGAAGATGCCAGACGAGAAGACCAGAGCAAGAAGAAGCGGATCGGAGGAAGGAGATGATGGAAGAAGAAGATGGAAGAAGATGCAGGAAGGAGAAGATGAAGAAACCGAAGGATGAAGAAAGGAAGAAGAAAGAAGATTTTAATAAAGGAATTGTCAAAGACCGTCTCCTGTCATTTTTACAATTTTTGACACTTTTTTGGTGAAATGGTAGGGGTACTTTTGTACCCCTTACCATTTCACACAGGGGGGGCCGGGATCTGGGGGTGCCCCTTGTTAAAGGGGGCTTCCAGATTCCGATAAGCCCCCCGCCCGCAGACCCCCACAACCAATGGCCTGGTACGGTTCAGGATGGAGGAGGGGCTGCTTTCGTCCCCCCCTCTTTTCCTGCGGCCTGCCAGGTTGCATGCTCGGATAAGGGTCTGGTATGGATTTTGAGGGGGACCCCACACCATTTATTTTTTTTTGGCCGGGGTTCCCCTTAAAATCCATCCCAGACCTCAAGGGTCTGGTATGGATTTTGAGGGGGACCCCACGCCATTTTTTTATCAATGACTTTTTTTTTATCAATGACTTTCAATGAATGACTGTTCTCTGTATTACGGGAGCCGTCAATTCATTAGCTGCGAGTGATTTTAAATAGCTTTTTTTCCTGCAAAAATGACAGTTTGTGCAGGGACAGTTCTAAGCACAGGAAACATACGTCCCTTCACAGGCATACTATAGACACCCCCCAGGTACGAAATTTAAAGGAATATTACACTTTTATTGTTTCACTTTAAGCATTATTAAAATCACTGCTCCTGAAAAAACTGCAGTTAAAAAAATAATTTGCATTGATACATGTCCCCTGGGGCAGGACCCAGGTCCCCAACACTTTTTATGACAATAACATGCATATTAGCCTTTAAAATTAGCACTTTTGATTTTGATCGTTTGCATCCATTGTAACTAATAGGGTTCTTATGCTCGCACGGACTTTAGGTCCGTTCGCGGGTTCTGGTGCGAACCGAACCCGGGGGTGTTCGGCTCATCCCTATTGGAGGGTATTTGTACTTTCCTGGCTTGTTAGGGTCAGTTCATCAGGTGTGATCAGAAATGATCAATTTGCAGTGATTGGCACCATAGCTTGTAGATAGACTCTATAACTTTCACACAGACTAAATAATATCCACTAATTTGGGTTATTTTTTACCAAAGATATGTAGCAGTATTCATTTTGGCCCAAAAATTAAAAAAACACAGTGGTGACTAAAAACCACCAAAAAGAGTAATTTTCATTCAAAGTGTGAGAGCACTGAAAGCTGAAAATTGATCTGGGCAGGAAGGTGCATAAGTGCCTGGTATTGAAGTGGTTAAAGGAATTTTTCATTTTTATTGTTGCATTTAAGCATAATTAGATTTACTGCTATTGACATTTTTGTTTTTGCCTGCCACTTTGACTGATCTTTTGCCCTTCTACTTTAATACACAGGGGTCTCACATATCTGAGGGGCTTCAGAATAGTGTTCTGAGTGGAGAAAACCAGTTGTTTTCTAGGTTCCCAGAACAGGGTCTGGTTGTCCGGAGGCTTCAAAGAGATTTGGGTGGGAGAAGCCTCTACCTCTGTCCCCCTGGCACTAAGCTTAATGGTCCCTTCTGATGCCTGGACCAAGAATTTGGCTGTGCTGACCATATAGCTGCCTGTAATGACCCAGGCCTTTATAGACCATGTTTCTTCCTCCTGCCTGGACCAATACTTTGGCTGTGCTGACCATATCATTGCAGGCTGCCTCTACTGACTATGGACAGTAATTCTGGCTAGACATCTCTGCTTGCTACCTGGACCAATGCTTTGGCTGTGCTGACAGTATCTCTGCCTGTACTAACTATGGACAGTATTCCTGCCTGCTGCCTGGACGATTGCTTTTGCTGGCGCTGACCACATCCCTGCCTGCTGCCTGGACCGATGTTCTCCTCTGTAGACCACTGCACTACTAAAACCACAGGAAATCTTTTATTGTTTGCTATGTACATGCTATGTGTTAGAAATATTAAGGGCCTTCAAAATGGTGATCGGTAGTCAGAAAATTATATGTGTTATTTATGCTCTTAGAACACCTGGAGGTGCTACTTGGATGTTGAGCCTCTGTATGTGGCCAAGCTGTGTAAAAGTCTCACACATGTGGTATCGCAATACTCAAGAGGAGTAGCAGATTGTATTTTGGGGTGTAATTTTTGCTATGTATATGTTGGAAATATCTTATAAATGGACAACTTTGTGTAAAAAAAATGCATTTTTCCCTTGTTTACACATTTTCCAAAAACTTCTGGAAAAAAATTAACCGTTCAAAAGACTCATTATGCCTCATAGATTATACGTTGGGGTGTTAGCTTTCCAAAATTGGGTCATTTTGTGGGCAAAAGTGTAATAGGTGGTTGAGAAATGAGATGTGTAATTTATGCTTCTAGAATGCCTGAAGGTGCTACTTCGATGTTGGGCCTCTGTATGTGGCCAGGCTGTGTAAAAGTCTCACTCATGTGATATAGCCATAGCAGCAGAATGTATTTTTGGGTGTAGTTGCTGCAAGTATGCATATTCTGTGTGTGAGAAATAACCCGTTAATATGACAAGTTTGTGTAAAAAAAAAGAAAGGAAAAAAAATTCTTTCTTTTCCCAAGAATTGTGGAAAATAATTACAACTTCAAAAAACTCACCATGCCTCTTACTAAATACATTGGACTGTCTACTTTCCAAAAAGGGGTCATTTGGAGGGTGTTTGTACTTTCCTGGCTTGTTAGGGTCAGTTCATCAGGTGTGATCAGAAATGATCAATTTGCAGTGATTGGCACCATAGCTTGTAGATAGACTCTATAACTTTCACACAGACTAAATAATATCCACTAATTTGGGTTATTTTTTACCAAAGATATGTAGCAGTATTCATTTTGGCCCAAATTTATAAAGAAAAATTACTTATTTGCAAAAAATGTCTATAGAAACTAAAAAAAAAGTGTGTTTTTTTCAAAATGTTCACTCTTTTTTCGCTTATATCACAAAAAACACAGTGGTGACTAAAAACCACCAAAAAAATTGTATGAGTAATTTTCATTCAAAGTGTGAGAGCACTGAAAGCTGAAAATTGATATGGGCAGGAAGGTGCACAAGTGCCTGGTATTGAAGTGGTTAAAGGAATTTTTCATTTTTATTGTTGCATTTAAGCATAATTAAATTTACTGCTATTGAAATGTTTTTTGCATTGATACATGTCCCCCAGGGCAGTACCCAGACCCCCCATACCACTTGGCCAATTACTTGCATATAAGCCTTCAAAATGGGCACTTTTGTTTTTTCCTGTTCGGCGCCCATTGACTTCAATAGAGTTTGCCGTTTGGGTTAGAACATTTCCCCTGCTCGGGTGTTTGGCCCATGTCTATGTATAAGCAGTTACAGCAAACAGTTTCTTTCCCTTTGGGATAAAGGTTTTTACATGAACAAATAAAAGCTGATCATTTTAAGCACCTTATTAAATGGTACCTCATCCATGTAAACTGAAACATTCTGCTGGAGAGCTTGTGCTGTGAAAAACAGACTTGCTGGCTGAGTCACCAAAGGAAAATAGAAGGATGAAAGTCTAAAAAAAAATTTAATGTAGCCATCACATCTAAGAATTGGTAAGCGGCATTATAGTAAATGTTTGCTTTTGAATTTAACACTGCTTTAAATATATAAAATTCACTGGGAAAAACCATTATGGAGACAAAGCTCAATTTATTGTTGCCACCATCTCAAATATAATATGTATATAAAGGCAAGTACCCCCCGGTACAAAAGGGACTTTAAGGGCAAACTTTTTTTAGAAGACACAAATATTATTCAAAAAAATATAGAAAAATAGAAACATTTTATTGAATAAAAAGCACTTTCATAAACAAAGATAACAGTGATGCATAGAATACAAACAGTATCCATATGTATTATATAAACAGAAAAGCACTTCTCCTATAGCCCATCGCGTTTCAGGAGATTTCGGGAGATTTCGGGAGATTCAGAATAAATCTCTTCTTCAGGGGCATGGAGGAGACAATAATTGGAGATGCTCTGAAACAGAGAAAACAGATAAACTCTAGACTTATGCTGCATACACACGGCCAGACTTTCTGGCAAACTATATCTGATGGAAAGAAAGGGGGTAAATACTGCGCTGTGTATAGTTAGATGGAAAAAGCTGCTAGCATCGCCGAAAGATTATCGGTGGTAAGGAGTTGGTATGTGTATAAATGCAGCGCTAAAAATGAACTAGTACCTTCTTTGAGAAAGGAAAAGATACTGCTATGGTGAGTTTAGTATCTCATGTGAGAGATATATAAAAAGGAAGAAATATTATGGCGTGATGCCAACTTCTAATACCTTAAATATATATAAATATAAAGCACAGAACCTTATATATAAAACACATAAAATTGGCATAAATATAGTGTTATCAATAAATAGCAATCATAAAAAACTGAAAAAAACAGGTATATAAAAAACAGATGTGACTAGAAATGGTGAATAAAAGGAAAAATGTTTTTTATACAATGGTGAAAATATCGTGATGGATAGAATTTGTAAACTCAATATCTGTTAAGATAGTGGGTGCTGGGTGAAAAAACTATACTAAGTGTATAGAAGTGAAGTCCATAACATTGATTGGTGATCAGGTGGGTGAAATAACACTGTGGCGACGGATGGCTCTGTTCAATGTGATGGTGATAGTTGTCTGATGCCTCTCAGGCCTAATGGAATAAGGCTTACCAGATAGATTGGACTTGAAAAAGGCTTATGCCTTACAAGTCGCAAAAGCTTTAACGTTTAGGGACTGGCAAATCTCAGCTCCGCATGGTGACTCCAAGACTCTCAGGTACCACATGGATTGGTGGTCAGCAGGAGGATGGATATCGGATGGGGAAATGAGCGTCAAAGGTCCAAGATGTCAAGCGTATGGTGTAGTCATATTGAAGAAAAAAGCTTACATAGCATAATACCGTTTGGAAACGTTTTTAATGTTTAAGAAAACAGTTTAAAAACACTCACATTGGAGGGGCGTGGCGACCGGACTCCAGGATGGCCGCTTAACCTGGAGCTCCGCTCGTCCGCAGGAGACATTCGTCAGCCACACACTATTTCCGGCGGAAACATACCTCCACAAAAGGTCAGTGAGATCCCGAGAACCGGAGGCAGTCACTAGGGATGGGCCGGCACAGGAAAAACCCGCCACAGCCACCGAAAATAGCGAGCTACTGCGCCACGAACGGCGCCTCACAAGATGGCGATGACGGCGGGAATGCTGACACTCATACCTTACCTCAGAGTCTGGGAGAGGACGTGTCCGGAACCTACCGCACCGATGGCCACACACTACAGACTCCCAGCGACTCATCCTCCGGTCCCGCAACGCCTACCACACGGAGCCCAGTGAAATCCAGGCCGAGGAGAGAATCCCCATTTAGGCCGCAAAACGCTCCGGCCATGGAGGTAAGCGAACCACACTCATACCAAGCTAGCCAGCATACCATGAAAGGAGAATCAATTATGGACTTTCCTACAACAGATGGGCCCGTGTCTGACACTATAATAAAAGACATGTTGATTTCACTGAGATCATCACTACAGGCTGATATGGTCAGGGGGATTAATCAATGTAAAAGAGAAGTGCACTCACTAGGCCTAAGAGTGGACAGAACAGAGCACAAAATGGAGGAATTTACCTCAGCTTATAATGTAATGGTCGACTCAAATGCAGCTCAGGGGGAAGAAATAGGATGGATTAAAGACAAACTAGCAAGTCTAGAGGACCGCTCCAGGAGGAACAACCTCAAATTGAGGGGTATCCCTGAAGAGGTACCCCCGAATCAGTTACTACCATTTGCCCAAGCTTTATTTTCAACTTTTTTACCTCAGGCTACAGCACAAGACCTCATTGTGGACAGAATTCATAGAATTCCTAAACCGTCATTTCTGCCTGCAGAAATTCCCAGAGATGTTCTTCTAAGAGTCCACTATTTCCACATTAAAGATCAAATTTTGCAAATTTCTAGAAAACAAGAAAATTTACCCCCACAATTTGCTAATGTTAAATTGCTCCCTGACCTATCTAGACATACTTTACAACGCAGACGCAATCTTTTAACTATTACAAAAGCCCTAAGGAATCATAACATCATTCACAAATGGAAATACCCTGCCACTCTATCCATTATTCACAATGGCACCACCACCATGATCTCCTCGTTGGATGAAGGTCTAAATTTACTACGTAGATGGAAAATACTACCTGATGCAAGCACCAACTTTCCCGCCATAGCAGGCCCATCACATATCCCTAATGAATGGCAAGCAGTGACTCATAAAAAATCTCTTAAAAAATCCGCTGGTATACCAAGCACAGAATTTCAACAGATTACTTGAATGTCTCCTAGGAAGAGTGCCTTATACTCTGTTCCTTGTTACCCTCAGGTTACCATTAGCAGTTCCACCTGCTCTTGGATCGCTTTATGGATCCTTTTTTTATCTATATTTTCTTTTTTTATTTCTTTTTCCTTGATATGCACAGATCTCTCAAGAGCAATTTATCGTCCTACATCTACTCCAGAAATCCATATGATGGCTGTCAACAACCAGGAAAATTCACACCAACTGAAGTGAGTACTTTAATGTCTATCCTCCATATCCTTTATACAATGGACCAATGACGATCTCCTGCTTATCAATCAACGCACATGGTTTGAACCACCCGGCCAAACGATTTTCCTTATGGAAAGAGGTTCATAAACACAAGGCAGATATTGTATGTGTACAAGAAACGCACTTCCAACTAGACAACACCCCACAGTGTACCCACAAAGACTTCCCACACATCTACTTAGCATGTAATCCTCTCAAAAAAACTGGAGGCGTTCTAATAGCCCTGAAGAACTCACTTTCATTTCAACACAGAGATTCGTTTACGGATGAAGCTGGCAGATTTATCATTGTCTCAGGCGACATAAACTCTCAACCATTCACTCTGGTTAACCTATATTCACCAAATACACATCAAATTCGCTTCTTCAATAAGGTCCTTCGCAAACTCAAGTCTATGCAATATGGTAAAGTTCTGATATGCGGAGACTTTAATGCTACTGTAGACCCCCAAGTGGACACATCTTCGGCCAAAATCCGCTCAACACCAGCTCTACAAACCATTCTTCACAAAGAGGAACTGTTCGATGCGTGGAGATGTCTCCATGCTGGTGAAAAGGACTTCACTTTTTTTTCCAACAGGCATCGCTCATATTCCCGTATTGACATGTTTCTAACTGATAAATGGTTGTTACAGGATATAACCACAGCTGCCATTCACGAGATTAC
This sequence comes from Lithobates sylvaticus, assembly GCA_028564925.1. Lineage (NCBI taxonomy): Eukaryota > Metazoa > Chordata > Amphibia > Anura > Ranidae > Lithobates > Lithobates sylvaticus. Next base: position 55,941,647 of record CM053032.1, read on the forward strand.
GTGGTCTGACCACGCAGCGATTTCCTTATCCATTATGGAGAAGGGTGTCTCTTCTTCACCTCCCATCTGGCGGTGTAATAATAGACTAGTACAAGAACCTTCATCTAACAAACTACTGACACAACACATCACCAATTTTTTCTTAGATAACTATGGCTCAGTTACGAAAACACATGTTTTGTGGAACGCCCATAAGGCATACATGAGAGGTATTCTAATACAAATGGGGGCTAGAGCCAAACGCCAGAGGTCTCAACAAATTCAAACTATACTCCATGATCTTAGAAACTTTGAAACACAAAATAAAACATCCCCTACCCCAGTAATAACTCACAAACTTTCTACCCTTAGGGAAAAACTTAGAGAAATTTTATCTCAACAATATGACAGACATATCAGAAGCTTAAAATTGAATTTCTACCATAATGCTAACAAAACAGGTAAACTATTAGCCAACAGATTGAAAGCAAAACGCACTAAGACAAGGATAGCATACTTAAAACATCCCACATTACACCACAAAATTATTCATCCTAAAGATATAGCTGACCAATTTGCAGAATACTATAGTTCACTTTATAATATACATAAGGATACCGCTACGAACCAACCATCTAAGGAAAACATAAATGATTTCCTACAACGCATTCATTTACCCTCGCTATCTACTGAACAATTAGAATATCTTAATACCCCCTTTACCACTTCTGAAGTTGAGAAAGTTATTTCTTCTCTTCCTAACGGTAAATCCCCTGGCCCTGATGGCTTCTCAAACGAATATCTTAAAGCATTTAAACATGTCATAACACCTTATCTCACACATTTATTTAATGACACTGCCGATAGTGCTAGTATGCCCCCAGATATGCTTAAAGCATATATAATTACATTACCTAAACCTGGTAAGGAACCAGACACTCCGGCCAATTATAGACCGATATCACTGCTTAACTCTGATACTAAAGTATATGCCAAATTATTAGCCAATCGTTTATCAAATATTATTCCTTTACTAGTCAAAAATGATCAGATGGGATTCGTGAAGGGGAGACAAACTTCTGACGCAACCAGGAGAATTATAAATGTTTTGTATCATGCTAAATTGCACCGAACGCCTTCTCTGCTGTTATCTATTGACGCAGAGAAGGCGTTCGATAGAGTCCACTGGACATACATGGAGATGACGCTTAGTAAGTTCGGATTCCGGGGTCGTATACTTCAAGCTGTTTTGGCATTGTACTCTTGCCCCACTGCACAGGTATACTCGACAAATGCTTTATCTTCACCCTTTGATATTAGAAATGGAACTAGGCAGGGATGCCCCCTGTCTCCTTCCATTTTTAACCTTATGATGGAACCTCTTGCAGAAACTATAAGGTCTCACCCGCTGATTTCGGGTTTCCAGTTCGGCAACACTAAACACTCCATTAATCTTTTTGCTGATGATGTCATTCTGCTATTGACTAATCCAAAAATTTCTTTACCACATGCTCATGAGGTCCTGCAAGAATTTGGTAAGATCTCATACTATAAAGTGAATTTTTCTAAGTCTTTGATCCTCGCCCTCAAAATTCCACCCAAACTTAAACTTGATCTCCAATCACAATTTCCATATACATGGAGTACTGAAGGTGTTCCATATCTGGGGATTGTCTTGAAAGCCAAAGTTTCTGAACTCGTCAAATCTAATTTGAAACCACTCATTGCCAAACTGGGTATTCAACTCAAAGACTTTTCAATGAAAGAGGTTTCATGGTTTGGTAGGATTGCTGCATTTAAAATGTTGATATTGCCTCAAATACTGTATGTTTTTCGCTCTCTACCACTTCATATCCCACAACATTTTATTAAAAAACTTACTACTATGTGCTGGAAGTATGTGTGGAATGGTAAAAAAGCCAGATGCTCCAGGAACAATCTTATCTCACATAAGAGATTCGGTGGGGCAGGGCTTCCCGATATTCAAGACTACTACTGGGCAGTTAGACTGGACCAACTTAAACATTGGTTCCCGACTAAAGACCCACCAGTTTGGGTAGACATTGAAAATTCATTAATCCCACTATCCATATCCAACGTATGCAATCTTTTACTGACTGATAGCTGGGCTACTTGGGACCTACGTAAATTATCCCCTACAATCCAAATTTCCTTAAAAGCATGGAGACATGCACTAACTACTAATCAAGATGACGTTATAGACTTACCATACAATATACCTCTTTCTATTCTTAGGACGAAACTTCCCGACTTCCCTATAAATGACTTCATTAATATAGGAATTACGATGCTATCTGACTTCTTCGATGTCAATAAGCTCAAATCTGTAACACAATTGACCTCGCAGTATAACCTTACTACTGATATGGCTCCTTACGCATTTCGGATATTAGAGTTACTTCAAACCTTACCTTCTCCTTTAATTACCATTCCACGCAGACTATGGCAGTTTTATTATCCAAGTAGTAAAGAAGTGAAAGGAATTTCTTATTTTTACAATCTTCTACATGATAAATTACAATTTATCAAAACACCTGCCATGCTCAAATGGGAAGCAGAACTCGGCTCTGACTTTTCGGAGGTTCAGTGGCGCCACGCCTTCTCTGAAATTCATTCTGCATCTCATTGTGCCAAACACTGGGAACTTACTATTAAACTCTCCAATAGATGGCATTACACTCCTTGTCGATTGGCATCTTTCTTTACAGGTTTTTCTCCGAACTGTTGGAGGGAGTGTGGCCACTTAGGTAATCTATTACATATGCTTTGGTATTGCCCTACGGTTAAAAGCTTATGGAATAGTGTTTTTCAACATATATCTACCATTACTGGTATACTCACTAAACCAGACCCTGTCTTAGGTATTCTTCATATAAATATCGACAAATTTCCTAAATCATTTAGATCAGTTATAACTCATATTCTGTTAGAAACCAGATTGCTGATTTTATGCAATTGGAAGTCTAACACTACTATCAATTTATCAGATGTTATTTCTGCAGTACGTAGAAACTATACTTTTGAACGCTTGATGGCACTTAAGAATTCCAAATGTGTACAATTTGATAAATACTGGTCTATATGGCCTAAAGTTTCCTCTCAGGATGATATATAATTCTGTAGATTGTTTGTTATAAATGCTCTATATACGTTCTTTGAATATGTCTTATCTTTCATATGTTAAATAGTCGATGGATACTGACACATATCCCACGTTGTGCATATCCTATTATTTATTTCTTTAATGTTTATTTACTTTCTGTATGATTTCATGAAAATACTCAATAAAAATTGAATGATTCAAAAAAAAACACTCACATTTAGATGGTTAAAAACAGGCCTGTTTTAAAATTGGAGTTGGCGTGGTGCTGTCCTTGTAGTCCACCCAAAGCGTTTCGTCCGCATAGACGTCGTCTGGGGTGTGGACTACAAGTGTCAGCAGCACGCATTTATAGGGATTGTGACCCCAAGGTGAAAAAAACGTAGGTGTCGACCAGAAGTGACATCACTTCCGGTCTGGCAAAATGTTTGTGTTAGTTTCGTTTAAAATATGATGGGATAACAATGGGGATAAGACCATAATGTTTCCTAGATGAAATAATTCATAATTTTCATTTTTTTTTGTTTGTATTAAGCTTAAATTAAGGTGCTTGCTCGTGTATAAGCTTAAGGGAAGTGGGGGAAGAGCGTCATAACGACACTTCCGCTCCGGGCCACGTGACCGCTTGTCAGACCAAGCCTCACTGTGGACACACCAGAGCGGAAGCGCATGGACACTTTGTTTTGGTTGTTTGGAAATGACCAAGCCTCGTTTTGGTATGAGGCCGGTCTGACGCGATTGCGTCATAACCCGGAAGTTCGGGTAGAGCCAAGCCTCGTTCTCGCTCCCGGATGGTTCTATAATGAGTGTGTGCTCCCAGAAGGGAATGAATGTATTTAGATAGGACAGATGGCAATTTGAGAAATACTTGTTTATCCCCAGGATTTATAACCCTAGTTCAAACGTAATATCACGTTGGGGTGACACTAGTTATTCTTTTCAGAACCCATTAATACACATGGCAATACATATATATATATATATATATATATATATATATAAGGATTTAAGAATGAATATAATATTTAATAGAGCCGTAAGATAATTTATATAAAATTTGTATATAAAAAAATGTGTATATAAAAAATCTGTATATAGAAATATTTACTGATGATGTAAAAGGATACCAAGGATGGTTCTCATAAATCTATATATAAAAACCCAAATATACGGTATAAATCTATATAAGCATATGAAGTATATATAGATAAAATCCTAAAAATGGCTCTAAAATTATCATAAAGAAGAAGTATATATATATATAAGATGAGCTGATTTGCTGAAAGCTGAAATATAGCGCCTCATCCCTTATATAAAGTCAAAATTTGGTTCAAATGAACAGGTTTGGGACTTTTAGGGCGCAAAAACACAGAAATATATAATAGATATGAAAAATAATTTATTGAAAATCACAACATAACTTAATATTGCACTTTTGACATCATATGTCTTATGAAAACATTTAAAAACAATACATCACTGAACAGGGATGAAGTTTTCATTTATTGCTCTTTTTCTCAACATGTTTCACCCAAACTTGGGCTTCCTCAGGAGAGTTAGATAATGTCATATAATATTTACTGAAATAGAAAAGTACAATCAAACATTGAACACACAGAATTTAACACTGCCTAAGTAAAACAGTATAGAAATGAACATCACGTAACAGGGAAGTGGGTGGCGCTTGTAAGCTCATATGCTAACCTGGGTGTTCCGGGAGAGAATTCCGCAGTCCACATAAATGCTGAATGCATGGGGTAAAAATGAGTGCATCATAGAGAGGGAAATAATATCCAAAACTATATCAGTTTTGTAATCCATCTATGGGGTAAATTAGTAAAAATGCTTGAATTATTATGGTATTGAAGAAAATAAGTAAATATATATTATCCCACAAAATGGGGAACCCACCTGAAAGTATTTACTTGATGTGCTATTTTAAAATAATAACAGCACAAAAGGCTCCTGACTGCCAAAGAGGGAGTCCAAGTTTGAATCTATAAAGTATTTTAAAGGAAGATTCTGTTAAACCATTAGGGAAATATCATACAAACATAATTGCCATCAATAAACCAAGAACAGATCACCATGCCCTATATATGTATTTACCTATGTTGAGGGTCTACATCCATTCAGGGTGCCAGCCTGGATAGAAGACTATCCGAAGATAAGGAGGTCAGAGTGAGGTACTTAAACCCCTTAAAATAGAATAAGACAGGCATTTTAGTGATCAATTCCCAGTCAAAATGGGTGGCAAATAGTCTGCTAAGATCTCTTACCTTTACCAAGCATCGTTTTGGGAGTGAACCTCCACTGAGCTGCACAAATAAACAGCCCAAACAATTCCCCTTAAATAACCCTCTCCACCGCCGTTTGGCGCCAAAATTTGGCGCCAAGCGGTCAGGTGAGGACAAATAGTGTCACAGCAGGTGCGCCAGGCGCACAGGAAGTGACTGCTGTGAAAACCGGAAGTGCTTCTCTCAACAGGAAGCCAGACTGAATGACCTCAATGCTGATAGCAAACAGGAATCACAGGATGTAAAGCCACATCTGATGAACTGTCAGCAAGGGGAGTTAAAGGGAAATGGACTGACAATAAATGTCAATACAAAACAGCAAAGGGATATAAAGGATCTATATCCCTAAGCTGAATGTGAACAGTATTTTGGATTGATTTGGGTCACAGAACAAATCCATATATACTACCCCTATTACCTTGGAACATAAATATGTAACCAAGAAAAGGCTGCAGTTAGCGCAAGCGTTTTAAACCTGAAGTGACTAAGGTGGCGCCAATTGGAAGTCAAAATAGACTTATGAGGTCTAGAGGCTCCCAATTACGCCTCTAGTGTCCATATGAGGCAATCAAGCCCCATTTCAAAACATTTGCCTCACATGTATATAAGGCTGCAAAAAATTGCTCCTTAAAGGGACCATGACAATATATGGCCGGTAGTTGTACAATGATACATTATGAATATAATATTTAATAGAGCCGTAAGATAATTTATATAAAATTTGTATATAAAAAAATGTGTATATAACAAATCTGTATATAGAAATATTTACTGATGATGTAAAAGGATACCAAGGATGGTTCTCATAAATCTATATATAAAAACCCAAATATACGGTATAAATCTATATAAGCATATGAAGTATATATAGATAAAATCCTAAAAATGGCTCTAAAATTATCATAAAGAAGAAGTATATATATATATATATATATATGAACATAAAATATATACTGTATTTATTGGCGTATAACACTCACTTTTTCACCATGAAAATCGGGTGCAAATAGCATGTGCGTGTTATACGCCAATACTTAAATATTAGCTACCTCTGAGGGGATAGGGAGGGGGCAGGACAAACGCCGTCAGATTACATACAGTAAGAATCTCCTATTCACTTGGCGGCCTCGTAATAGGTAATAGGAAGTCCCGTCTCCTGGGCCGCCATTGGACCACTGGTCTGTCTATCATAGGAGATTCTCACTGTATGTAATCTGTTGGCACTCATCCCGCCCCCATCCCTGTCCCCTCTAGGCTGCAGATGTGCATCAATCAGGCTGCATTGATGGCACTTGTGAGGCTGCAGATATGCATTGATCAGGCTGCATTGATGGCAATGGTGAGGCTGCAGATGGGCACTGACCCTTATTTTGCTTAAAAAAAAAGTTTTTTTCCTGCAACTTCCATCTTAAAGTGAATATGCGTGTTATACGCCTGTGCGTGTTATACGCCGATAAATACGGTATATATATAAATTCCTAAAAATGGCTGTAAAATTGTCATAAAAAGATAAATGCAGTAAAAAATTTATGAAAACATAAAAATTTATAATAGCATATACCTAAAAACTCCTAAAATTAGAACCTAAGATAGTCAGATGGGAATTATGTTGTACTACTACATGGAAATATGTGTTCATAGATAGGTATATCCTTGGTTTCTATTGAAAGCCAGGACATTGATTATGCTTTATTGATGAAGGCATTTATATCCCAGTCTATATTCATTCCTGACGGAGAGTGCGACTGCAATTGGTAAATCCAATAAGTTTCAAGTTGTGAGACCCCTCTGGTTTTGGCTCCTCCCCTCCACGGTGCTGTAAATTTATCAATAATCGCAAACTGGGTGCCTCTGGGGTCTCTGTTATGATATTGCCGGTAATGTCTTGGTACTGTTTGTTTAATACTCCCACTTTTTATTTTAGAGATGTGTTCTGACACTCTCGTTGTAAAAGAACGTATGGTACGGCCGACATATTGTTTTGAACATGGGCAAGTGATTAAGTATACAACGTGCGTAGTGGCACATGTACTGAAATGTTTCATGGGGTTTTTTATCTTGGTTACTCAAATTCGCCAACTCCAATTTTAAAACAGGCCTGTTTTTAAGAGATATATAAAAAGGAAGAAATATTATGGCGTGATGCCAGACTGACAGACAGGACAGGAAGCCAGACTGACTGACCTCAATGCTGATAGCAAACAGGAATCACAGGATGTAAAGCCACATCTGATGAACTGTCAGCAAGGGGAGTTAAAGGGAAATGGACTGACAATAAATGTCAATACAAAACAGCAAAAGGATATAAAGGATCTATATCCCTAAGCTGAATGTGAACAGTATTTTGGATTGATTTGGGTCACAGAACAAATCCATATATACTACCCCTATTACCTTGGAACATAAATATGTAACCAAGAAAAGGCTGCAGTTAGCGCAAGCGTTTTAAACCTGAAGTGACTAAGGTGGCGCCAATTGGAAGTCAAAATAGACTTATGAGGTCTAGAGGCTCCCAATTACGCCTCTAGTGTCCATATGAGGCAATCAAGCCCCATTTCAAAACATTTGCCTCACATGTATATAAGGCTGCAAAAAATTGCTCCTTAAAGGGACCATGACAATATATGGCCGGTAGTTGTACAATGATACATTATGAATATAATATTTAATAGAGCCGTAAGATAATTTATATAAAATTTGTATATAAAAAAATGTGTATATAAAAAATGTGTATATAGAAATATTTACTGATGATGTAAAAGGATACCAAGGATGGTTCTCATAAATCTATATATAAAAACCCAAATATACGGTATAAATCTATATAAGCATATGAAGTATATATAGATAACATCCTAAAAATGGCTCTAAAATTATCATAAAGAAGAAGTATATATATATATATATATATATATGAACATAAAAAATATATATATATATAAATTCCTAAAAATGGCTGTATAATTGTCATAAAAAGATAAATGCAGTAAAAAATTTATGAAAACATAAAAATTTATAATAGCATATACCTAAAAACTCCTAAAATTAGAACCTAAGATAGTCAGATGGGAATTATGTTGTACTACTACATGGAAATATGTGTTCATAGATACAGTGGTGTGAAAAAAGTGTTTGCCCCCTTCCTCATTTCCTGTTCCTTTGCATGTTTGTCACACTTAAGTGTTTCGGAACATCAAACCAATTTAAACAATAGTCAAGGACAACACAAGTAAACACAAAATGCAATTTGTAAATGAAGGTGTTTATTATTAAAGGTGAAAAAAAATCCAAACCATCATGGCCCTGTGTGAAAAAGTGATTGCCCCCTAAACCTAATAACTGGTTGGGCCACCCTTAGCAGCAACAACTGCAACCAAGCGTTTGCGATAACGTGCAATGAGGCTTTTACAGCGTCCTGGAGGAATTTTGGCCCACTCATCTCATTTGGTATGTAGTGCCGTCACGTCTTTTCTCTCACTGACGCCTAGATGTCTTGCCGTGTCATATGACTGCAGCGGGCTCCAATTATTGTCTCCTCCATGCCCCTTTCTGTTTATATACTACATATGGATACTGTATATTATTCTATGCATCACTGTTATCTTTGTTTATGACAGTGATTTTTATTCAGTACATTTTTCAATTTTTTTTTAATAATATTTGTGTCTTCTAAAAAAAAAAGTTCACCCTTAAAGTCCCTTTTGTACTGGGGGGTACTTGCCTTTATATACATAAATATATAAAATGGTTTTAAAAAAAAAAAAAAAAAAAAAAAAAGGTTTAGCCCTTACCATGAATCTTTTTTTTTTTTTTTTTTAATATATAGTAAAGCAAAAGGAGAGCAGACAAGAAACATAACATTCAAATTAAGACAATTGTATGTGCAGGGCTCAACATCAATATGGTGCTCTTGGAATATAAATTGTCCATCAAACATATTTTTGGAATATTTATTGCATGACATAAAAGCAATAGACTTCCAAAAAGGTATGTCTTTTCTGTGTCCCATTTTATCTTTAATTCCTCTTCCATTTTAGGTTAATCATTTATTAAAAGAAAGGGAAAGGATGAGTTGTAAAAGAGAAATAAGTTGTGTGGCGAAGGGATAAATGCTTTTTCTTTCTTTCCTCATCTATGGTGACCAGGGACAATTTTATAGAATTAAATCATACCCTCCAGCTGCAAGATTATATAACATTGAGAAAATTATTAATTATTAATTTTCACATGCAACATACAACTATTTAAGTATGTGAGTGTGTGAGATAAGCTCATGTAAATAATCATGCGTTAACATTTTTTTCCAAACTTTGCCTCTAGTTATGGTTTTTATTATGTATAATATATGTATATTCCATGTATACAGCATTTGTACTGAGGGCTTTGTTGTTTTTATCTAAGCATGTTCTGCTGTTTGCTTAGTGTTGGTGCATAATTATTGAATTTTATTGTTTTTTTGTTTTTCATGTAGGAACAAGATGTTGGAAAGGCACAGTATGTGTGCGTTTCCCGCGATGCAAGTGAACACTCTTTAAGATGCGCATGAGTTCCACTAATTGGTAATAACACTGCAAACGCATTTCACAAATGGAACTCATTCACAGCCTCCAAATTGCATTATACTGCAGTGCAGCACGATCTGAAAAAATAGTGCTTGCACTAATTTTTGCATGTTCCAGTATGTTTGGCACCACATTAAAATTATTGGGCTGTCAAAATCAAAATGTGCAGGACCACACGAGAACCCAGTCATTTGAACATGCACATTCCAGCATGAACCATCCCCTAGCCTGTGCACAAAACTTTGACAAAGGACAGATTACAATGTAATCTCCAGTAACTGTAATCAATATTCTTGTAGTAGTCCTCAGTATAGATGCTTGTTGAGGTTAGTACCCTTTTAGTGAGTTCCCTCTCCTGGCTGGGTATAGTGGGTAAGGTTAGTATTTCTTATATAAGCTGTAGCCAGAAAAGCCTGGGGCAGATGGTGTTGGGAATAGGCTACGCCTGGTATATTAATATGTAAGCCTGAAGCCTGAGGAAGAAAACCCTTCGGGTTAGGCCATATGAGCTAATTTGGAGAACCTTCCTATGGAGGACCTGTAGTGAGGACATTGTAAGATTTGGGTGGCCTTTCTAAGTTTGTGTTAGAGATGTCCTGTGCAGAATATGTATGTCAGGACTAGAAGTGGGGAGATGAAGGTTGCAATGTACAGGACTATACATTGTGCTTCTGTCACAGTAAAGAACGTTAAAAGGCTGTACGTGTAGATATTCCTTATTTCTGGAGGAGGGCCTCAGGCTAGGAGAATGTGAATGGACTAAAATGGTGGAGTTTTTCTGTTTGACGGGTGCGTGCATATCATATATTGTTCCTGTGTAGAAGGATGGTGGGAGGGGCCCTTGGTCAACATGGTTGTTGCTGGTGATGAATTAGGGCCCTGCTAACATTTAGCATAGTTGGCAGGATGGGGTAAGTCACCACCTGAAGAAGATGTGTCAGCCTTGCCGCATGGAGCATTGCTGGAAGGCAAAGATGGGAGGAGAATGGTCTGTTATGGGCAGTGCACTGGTCGTTCAGCGTGTTCGAACAAGAGCACAGCAATGTTTAATTTCACTTCTGAGGAGGAGGTTCAGCCCTGTTTGTAGGTACCTATATACAGGAGAGTGACTGGACACAGGACTGAGAATGGTGCTTACTGCTTAGGAAGGGGTTTTCACTGTACAGGTGCGGGATGAGTGAGACCCTAGTGCTGGTGTGTCCAGACTGCAAGCCTTACTTTTTGAAGTCCTACCCGATTGAGAGCAACCCAATGATTTACGAGTGCCAAGGTAGAAAGATACAGTCTGGGAAGAGGTCATTAGCAGCACATAATACCTCACCAGGCATTGAGAGACAGAGCATTTGGGCTCTCCCATTCGCAGTCCATATGCCATTGATGAGTAGCATGTAGGCAGGTGCTTATTGAATGTATTTTTTCTGTTAGGGTATTTTAACTACGTGGCTGTGTAGTTAGTCTGGGTCTCCCGGGATGGTAAGTGGTTAACAGTTAGGCTGGGTTCACACTGATGCAAATTGGATGCTGGTTTCCCTGCATCCAATTTGCATGACAGGAGACTGTGACCAGCTCTCAATGGACCAGGTTCACACAGCTCCGGGGCGGCTGCAAAGCATACTGGAAAAAATGTCTTGTACATCTTTGGCTCCCTTTCAGGTGCGAATTCAGCCAAAAATTTGGACCTGATTCGCACCTGAAACAGTGTACAGGGAAGCACTAGACTCCTGCTGTGAGCCGTGGCTGCAGCTAATGTGAACCCAGTCTAACTGGACTCTTTACTGGGTTTTTCTTGGGTTGATATATTTAGGAGGGAAGTTCTCTAGAGCAAGGAGGCTTTTCCACACGGGAGTTCTGAGTTGAGCATGTTGAGCCATGTTGTCCCTTCGGAGTAATGGGTCTCCGTCCCTGGGTCACGCGCATGGAATCTCATTTAGTGCCAGGAAACCACCAGAAATGGACTGACGCTAAGGACTTGTTAGCTTTGGGCAAGGTATGAACAGGGCAGCCAACATTTGGTAGTTAAGGATGAACTGTGCTTTATGTGTGCTATGCTATGGACTGTTTAGAAAGGTATTAACTATAGAAAGTCTGATCTAAAGTCATCGAAAGGGGTGCATTAGGTTACATGACATATGAAAAGAACAGGGCCTAAACCCACACATGGGGATAAAGGGGGAAATAAGAGTGCCACCATGAAGGGGTTACTCGTGCATTGAGATGGCAGGAAGGTGTCCAACATGCCATTGCTATGAGTAACCAGGACTGCTGGGAATCCTAATGCAGCCAGACAGTAGGAGAGTGGTACCTGGCATGGGTGATGGGTTCTCTGTTTAGCAAAGGTGAGTGGGGCTCTGACCCCCTCCTTAGCAATCAGTGCCCCACAGCTTTCGGGATCAAATCTATGGCATGGCAACCCCATAGACCTAGCTGCAGGTACAAGAGAGTGAAAGAGTTAACTTGTGCATGTGTAGAGATCTGTGCCGATCCATGCCGATCCATGGCAGGATCTATGTTCTTCCGCTGAGAGTGAAGTGGCAGAGTAGCTAGCTGGTGGAGTGGGACACAGGCTCTGTGGTATCCCCCTCAAAATGTTGCAATGGGAAGATTTATGTTATACTGTGCAAGGTGGACATCTCACTTTTAAAGGGTAAGTTTACCTTTACAGAACAATTTGTAAGGTGTTCTTACACAGGACCCCCCCCCCCCCCCAGTCCCGCTGACCTGCATGGCGGCGATCGCCCGTTCTGAGCCCCAGTATAGCCACCTGATGGCTCTGGGGCTTAGAATTACCCGAAGCTTAATCTCCTAAATGTACCTCATCAGGAGGGACATTTAGGAGCATTCTAATTGGTCGGCGCCATCACATGGGCGGCGCCGACCAATCAGAACCAGCGTAGCCTATCCTCTCAGCGGGGAAGAAGAAGAGAGAAGGCTGAGAAGATATCTAAGCATCAGAGCCATGAGGCGGCTATACCGGGGCTCAGAACGGTCGATCGCCGCCATGTAGGTCAGCGGGACTTGATGGGGGGGGGCGAGGAGGGTGTCCTGTGCAAGTTAACCTTACAGATTTTTCTGTAAAGGTGAACTTACCCTTTAAGTTCTGGGGTGCCGCCTTAATACCAATCTTTGTAATTACTGCGGTCCTGCCTGATCCCGTACGCTAGTGAGCACGTCCCATGGAGTGGTCCCCATCTACAGGGCAAGTAGACCCCGCCCACAAGCAGATCATTTCCCCTTGTTCTATTGGAGTTGAGCCTATATGTGGGAAGCCCATGGTGACTGAGTAAGGAGTTTTCAGCTCTTTTAACTTCTTTGGAGGAGTTGACCCTGGGTTAGATTGTGAGAGAGAAAGCAACAGCATTCAGTGTTGCTCCAGTACAAAAACAAATACAAAGGGTGTACCCACTTTGCACCATCTGTTCTTGTTTTTGTAATGAATTCTCTGGGTTTTCCCAGCCCTTCAGGGGGCTGCACAGAAAAATTGGGAATTTTTAGGCTCAAGGAATCTACAAAGGTTAGGTAATAATAATAGTATTAAATATATTGTATTTTAAAAAGATCCTTATAGAACATCAATCTGCCATTGTTACATGTATGGGCTCCACAAAGCGACTGATATCAGAGATATATGGGCAGATAACCCATAAAATGAACTCAGAGAGTGTACTTCACAATGTAAAACTGAAATGGGAGGAAGATATGGGGGTTATATCAAATGATCAGTGGAAAAGAATATTGGAAATGGCCCCTGCCATATCAGTTTCCCCCCCGCAAAGGATATCCCACTTGATGCTGGTTAATAGGGCCTACTATACGCTTAAACGGTTGTTTAAGTTTGGTAGGAGAGTAGACGACAAATGCCCAAGATGTCAGGGGGTTGGCGACCTATTGCACATGATGTGGAAGTGCCCAAAATGATTCCGATATTGGGAAGGGGTGACCAATATTTTAAGAGATGTATATGCAGTTAAACTAGAAAAGGAGGCCCTGGTGTGTGTTTTGGGATTTAGAAGAGAAAGGGGGGAGAGAGGAAGAGCACCACGGTTGCAATTCTAAGAAGCATGTACCAGGCCAGGAAACTGATCGCAATGTACTGGCAATCAAAAGAGCCCCCCACAGTGAATAGCTGGATCAATACAATAAATGAGACCCTATGTCGGGAAAGAACAACATACCTAAAAAGAGGAAATCTTAAAGAATTTGGGAGGATGTGGAACCCATGGCTGACAAAAAAAGGATGTTCAGCGTAAATAGGGCAATTAATGAGAAAGAGAAATGACAATACCTCACTAAGACAGTAGAAGGTACATTATTGTAGTGCTTGTGGACTCTGCTCCACTTCTGCAGTAAAAAGGTGATAGAGAATACTTAAATACAAGGCATTAATACACTAGGGGGGGGAGGAGGGGAGGGGATGAGGGAGAGGGAGTGGGAGGTGGAGAGGGAGGGAGGGGGAAGGGAAGGAAGAGAAAACCATGATACAAAGGTATACAAGTCAGGCGTAGCAATAGACCGGGCCCAACGGCTCTTAAGAGAATGCTTTAATGTATGCTCCTGTAATAAAATGTGTTATAATTGTAAAGTGTAAAAAGTTGAATAAAGATTTAAATTATAAAAAAAAAAAAAAATATATTGTATTTTAAAAAGATCCTTATAGAACATCAATCTGCCATTGTTACATGTATGTCATATGTGTGTCTATTTATGTTTTGTGTCTTTTTGGTAATTATTTGCTTTTGGGGTTTTTCGTATTTGTCGGGGTATAGGGGACTGTTATCGAGCATAGGTCCCAGTGTTTGGTCTATCTTTTATATACAAAACTTGTGTAATTTAATAAACCATTTCAAAACATATATAATCTTATATTTAATCTTATTTGTCCATCATACCATTAGTAGCCAACTTTTGCCATCTGGGGACATCGCCTTCTCTTAAGTGATGCCCTAGCTGGAAAAACACCTTTTTGACATATTTATTATCGGCTATGGTATTAGCCTTCTATATATATAAGGAGTGACATTAAGAGGTGTGGTTATATTTTTTTACATTTTTTTGCCTCTAATATCTAGAGGTGATCTAATAATACGGTCAATACTTTATAGTTTTTTTACCATCCAAGCCTGAGCAGTATGCAGTATGATTGCAGGATAGTCATGTACCCGTGTTTCTCCAGATCCAACTGAATAAAATATGAAATACAAAGTATTATAATATAATAGGAAATAAAGAGAGATGATATTCATCTATCTTGTTCTCAAATATTTAAAAAATCTAACTAGAGTATTCCACTAAGTAAATGCATACCTGCACAGAGGACAAAGAATGGCCGAGATATCATAGGGTGCCTAAGCCGTTTGTTGGTGTATGTGCATTGGTAACAATGGAAGAGGAGCCGGACAGTTTTGAAGAGCCGGTGGGGGCTGCAGCAGTGGGATGCGTGCCCAGTTCTTACCTGCCTCCTGGGAGGGGTCGTGGGTGTTGGTTGACCAGTCTGTCATGGCTCTATTGCTATTTATTTTGCTATGGGCTGGACTTCCAGTATGTTCTAGAAGCTCTTTTTCAACTTATTGAGGTTGAGTGACAGAAAATTTACAAGACTGTCAAATGGAAACATTAACTGGTGCCAAAATATAGATGCCTCCTTGTTTGACATTCTGTTCTAAACCACAAGTTCTGCTGCTGCTTCACTGAGTGGAATTATGGCAAATACATCTGCATGGACAAAATGGTGCAATCCCAGGCTGGAGGAGACAATCTGCATTATCATGTCCATCAACAACACTCTGTCATTGAGGAATGGAGGGACTATATGGACCCTAGTTAATATTTGTGAAATTCCTGTTTTTTTATTTTTATTTGAGTCCAAGACGGTTAATGTCCATACTAGGTATGTCATGACAGCTCTTTCCAACTGGTCTGCCGTCAGTTGGGGTAGTGAAATTGAGTGCAACATTTTATTTTTAGTGACCAAAGCTATTGGCTACTAGCCTCTACGTAGTCCCGTTGTAGGCAACAAACGTCACCACGTTCAGAATGATCGGATTTTCCGACAACTTTGTCCGACCGTGTGTACGCAAAACCAACATCGGACAAAGTATGACGGACCTGGTCCGCGGATTGTGAGAGAATTGTGATACCCATAAGATATCGTAGAAAGTAGCGCACCAGATAGGGACCACACCTTGGGTCCAGAACCCCCATGAGCTCCTGCGGCAGGATGGCCAGAACCCAGCGTTTGCACAGTAAATAAAACTTTACCTTATATATAGGCCGACCTGTGTCAAAGGCCGAGACCGTAGGCCCCCGCCATTCCCTGGAAAAGCCAGGGACAAGGCGGGTGCCCAGGGACATCGACCAGTGAGAGTAGAGAAGGCAATGAGACAATAGCAGTACCATATTTTGAGAGCAAAAAAAGGCAATAAAAAAAAAATGAAGAAAAAACAAATAACCAGCAACCATGCCTAGACTGAAACTTAAGTCAGGCATCTGTAGAAGTAGTGTCAAAGCCAAGGGGGTCAGGGGCAAAACAAGCACCCTGACCAAACAAGCATAAGGCCAGAGAAGGAGACAGGAGAGGGCAAAAAAAGCAAAAAGGCCGCCCTCTCCCCTCTCCCTCCGCCTCAGCTGAGAAAAAAAACTTGGACCAGTAGGTCCATTCTTCCAAGCAAGGAGAGGGAGCCGGAAAGTCCTCTCCATCCGGGAGGAACACTCACTCGAGGTCTTCAGGGGCTCCAGGGACTCCATCTTACTTGCTCGGAGGGGGGGAAGTCCAGACGGGCGCGACCAGACGGGAGATCAAGGTGAGACAAGTATGTAAACAATTGGCATGAGGGCCTTCTAAGTGTCCGGCTGAAATGTGGGAGCAGGAGAGGTCAGTGGACCGTACGTCGGTCTCTCCTTGGGGGTGGCGTAGCCCAGATGGCAGGTGAGCGGGGAGTGGATGGCATCCTCGGGTGGTCTGCTGCATTCATGAGGCCCAACTTTACTAGGAGGTCTTTGCCCTCTGTGATAGTGGTGACGGTGTAAGTGGTGCCATTATGTGGGACTTGCAGTTTAAATGGGAAGCCCCAACGGTACCTGATTCTGGCCGCTTGAAGAACAGAGGTGACTTCTTTCATCCTCCTGCGCTTGTCCAGTGTTGTGGGCGATATGTCCGGATAGATTTGCACACTGGTACCGTCCAGTTGAATGTTTGGGGTATTGCGTGAGGCCCTCAGTATGTCCTCCTTCGTGAGGTAGTCCTTGAGGCATAATACAATGTCCCTTGGGGGTCTGTCATCTGGGGGTTTTGGGCGTAGAGCTCTGTGCAGCCTGTCGCAAGTAAAGGCCGCAGCCGGGGCCTCGGGTAGCAGAGATTGGAAAAGCTTCTGGATAGCTTGAGGCAGGTCAGTGACCGTTTTAGGGATTCCTCTCACTCTCAGGTTGTTCCTCCTATTTCTGTTGTCAAGGTCCTCGAGGTGGGCTTGTAGGACTTGAACGGTCTCAGTGAGGGTCTCATGGTCTTTCCTGAGGTCCGAGTGAGCTAAACACAATTCGTCATGCTTAGTTTCCAGCAGGTCGGTTCTTGTGCCTAAGGCCGCAATCTCCGTGGATAATGTGCTGGTGGATTTGTGTAGTTCCGACTGGAACTTCCTAGCCAGCCTATCATACATTGTGGAGAGACTGTCTTCTAAGTCCGCTTTCGTGAGCAGGCTGGAATACTCACTTTCCCCCATGGAGAGCTCCGGTGAAGAAGTTGAGGCCTGCGACGACGCTGGCGCCGTCTCCGGCTGGGCGCCATCTTGGGACATCACGTGTTGCTCCCGCACCCGGAGCAGGTAGTTGGTTAGGGATCTTTGGGCCAGTTTAGCACGGCGGTTTTTAGGGCCCGGCATGCGCTGGGTGTTCCTCCGGGGGTGATGAGTAATTTCGTGCTCTTTCAGTGCGAGTTCATATCTTATACGGTACCTTAATGTTATTTTTATACTATGTATAATATTATGCTCTATTTATAGTTAAGTTGGAGCTGCCCTTACTCTTCCAGCATTGTGGTACGGGGCGTGCCAATGTTAACAGGGAGGAGTGTGAGTAAGGGTTAGTAGCCCTTTTAGTGAGGTCCCTCCCTGGGGTTGGTACAGTGGGTGGAGTTAGTATTTTCTCTATATAAGAAGAAGAGCTTAGAGCAGATGGTGATGGGAATAGGCTACTCCTGGTATAATAATATGTAAACCTGAAGCCGGAGGAAGAAAACCCCAGGGGGTAGGTCCATACAAGCTCATTTGGAGAACCCACCAATGGGGAACCTGCAGTGAGAACAATGGAAGAGAAGGGTGGCCATTCTAAGCTTGTGTTGGAGATCACTGTGCAGAATATGTACTGTACGTAGGACTGGAAGTGTGGAGATGAAGGTTGCAATGAAAGGGATTGTACATTATGCTTTTGTCACAGTAAAGAATGTTAAAAGTCTGTACTGGTGGACATTCCGTATTTCTGGAGGAGGGCTCATGCTGGAAAAATGTAAATGATCTAAAATGGCAGAGTTTTTTCCTGTTACAGGTATATAGGCAGCTGTAGTGCAGGGCAGCCTAGTTGGCTGCAATAGGTAGTGGGTTAGCAAGTGTATATTCTCATTTTCCAGCCTATTTGATATGTTGATATGTTTATGTATACATATGTTCAGAGCTGTTTGGCCTCTATAATTGTCTCCAGCTCCATTTTGGAGAAGCCTGGTGTCCTGAGGACAAGCAAATCTCAGGAGATTTGGTCGGCCATTTTTGGGTGGATACTTTATGTAAGAAAGCCCAGCCAAGTTTAGTTGAGTTCACGTGTGTGCATAGACAGGTATAGAGAACCCGCTTGTCAGGGAGAGTTAGGAGAAGATAGGGAGAGTGTTCCAGCCTGTAAGTGATAGCTCAGGTTTCCTATGGAGTCCTGTATCAGCAATCCTGGTCGGATGAAAGACTCCCCATTGAGGATAATAAATCGGATGTCCTCGCTGTGAGGGAGGAACAAGCGGATCAGATGCCTATATCCATCTGCTGAAGGAATACCATTGTACCGAGTAATCTGTGTGAATAGCAGCCTCTACAAATACTGTACGCACCGTGTGCTTGGGTTTATACTGTGTTAGTCCGTGGAAAGTGCCTATAGTGCTGACAAATGTAATTACCGCTTCTACTACCGTCTCTGCTGTAAGAAACGTTGCCTGAATGCCTGGTTTAGAAAGTCAGTATGTGTGATTCCCTCTGTGAAAACGCTACACTCTACCCACCGCTTACAGGTACATGTGTATCCTATTTTTTTCCTTTGCAGGAGGATGTTGGGAGGAGCCCTTGGCCAGCATGGTCATTGCTGGTGGCAAATGCTGATAGGATTATCCAATACACAAGTAGCCACTAGAGGGAGAACCAACACATTCTTATATACAACGTGTCCATAATTGAAGGCAATATCAATCAAGTCAAAAATATGAAGGTCATATCAAAACTTACATTACCAAAATAGAATGGTTACCGCACTATAATTTCTCTTTAATGAATGCTATGACTTTTCTTATCGAAATTCGCAACTATGTACATCTATACTGCAGCCTTCTGATTCTATGTTCCAATTTACTGCAAGAACAGTTATTTTCCCTGAAGCTCGTCATATGATTTATAGGCTATAGTCAGAAAAATATAACCCAGAGGCTAAACTGTCAGATTGGGAGGAGTGGTATTACTGCCTCACTGCTAATGCCACCATGCAGAGAATGCAGCCAAGAGCACACATATCCCTCTCTGTGAAGGCAGAGATAGCTCCACAGTGTACAATCTCTCCTCACACAAAGAGAGGAGGGTTAAAGGAGGACAGCGAGCAGGGACACATTTCTGGATTGCTGTCACCTTATTTTTATTTTACAAATGTATTCATATAATGGGTTATCACCAGTTTGTCAAAGGGGAGTTCCACTTAAAAAAAATATATATATATTCTTGATCAGCTCTAATGTCCATTGCCTTTTTTAATTTATTTTTTAATCAGATAGTTTTTATAGAAAAATTTACATGGCTTAAAAACAAAAAACATATTTTCTTAATCCCAAGACAAGAAACCACCTACCCCCTAACAAATTCTCCAACAGCAGGGTTACCTATGCAAAAACAAACAATTTTTTGTTTGAAAAAAAAAAAAAAAAAACTGTTACATAAAAGTATAATTTGTTGGACTCTGAACAAAAAAAGCTAATGGTGTCATTTTTCATGTTTGAGCAGTCCATGTATATAAAATAGTGTTCAATATTTCCTCAGCAACTTTACAGCGTGTTTGTTATACTTAAAGGACCAATAAAAGTCAATACATTTCATAAGACCACCATGGTACTAATAGAGTTAGGCATTTAATGTTACAGTGCCTTTAAAAAGTATTCATACCCTTTGACATTTTCCACATTTCGTCATGTTACAACCAATAACATAAATTAATTTTATTGGGATTTTATGTGATAAACCAACAAAAAAGGTAGCGCATAATTATGAGGTGGAAGGAAACGATAAATGGTTTTCAGAATTTTTTAGAAATAAATATCTGAAAAGTGTGGTGTGCATTTGTATTTAGCCCCCTTTACTCTGATACCCCTAACTAAAATTTGGTGGAACCAATTGGCTTCAGAAGTCACCTAATTAGTAAATAAAGTTCACCTGTGTGTAATTTAATCTCAGTATAAATACAGCTGTTCTACAAAGCCCTCAGAGGTTTGTTAGAGAACCTCAGTCAACAAACAGTATCATGAAAGCCAAGAAACAACCCAGACAGGGCAGGGATAAAGTTGTTGAGAATTTTAAAGCAGAGTTAGGTTATAAAAAAAAACAACAAAAAAAAAAAAACAAGCTTTGAACATCTCATGGTGCACTGTCCAATCCATCATCCGTAAATGGAAATAGTATGGCACAACTGCAAACCTACCAAGACATTGCCGTCCACCTAAACTGACAGGACGGGCAAGGAGAGCAATAATCAAAGAAGCAGCCAAGAGGTCTATGGTAACTCTGGAGGAGCTGCATAGATCCACAGCTCAGGTGGGAGAATCTGTACACAGGACAACTATTAGTTGTGCATTCCATAAATCTCGCCTTTATGAAAGAGTGGCAAGAAGAAAGCCATTTTTAAAAGAAAGCCATAAGAAGTTTGCATTTTGCGAGAAGCCATGTGGGGGACACAGCAAACATGTGGAAGAAGGTGCTCTGGTCAAATGAGACTAAAATTGAAATTTTTGGCCTAAAAGCAAAACACTGTGTGGTGGAACACTGCACATCACCCTGAAACATGGTGGTGGCAGCATCATGTTGTGGGGATACTTTTCTTCAGTAGGAACAGGGAAGCTGGTCAGAGTTAATGGGAAGATGGAAGGAGCCAAATACAGGGCAATCTTAGAAGAAAACCTGTTAAAATCTGCAAAAGACTTGCAACTGGGGCAGAGGTTCACCTTCCAGCAGGCCAATGACCCTAAACATACAGCCAGAGCTACAATAAAATGGTTTAGATCAAAGCATATTCATGTGTTAGAATGTCCCAATCAAAATCCAGACCTAAGTCCAATTGAGAATCTGTGGTAAGACAAGAAATTTGCTATTCACAGACGCTCTCCATTCAATCTGAAAGAGCTTGTGCTATTTTGCAAGGAAGGATGGGGAAAAATGTCACTCTCTATATGTGCAAAGCTGGTAGATACATCCCCATAAAGACTTGCAGCTGTAATTGCAGTGAAATGTGGTTCTATGAAGTATTGAATACAAATGCACGCCACACTTTTCACATATTTATTTGTAAAAGAATTTGAAAACCATCGTATTTATCATTTTCCTTGCACTTCACAATTATGTGCCACTTTGTGTTGGTCTATCACATAAAATCCCAATAAATTACATTTACGTTTTTTTGGTTGTAACATGACAAAATGTGGAAAATGTCAGGGGGTATGAATACTTTTTCAAGGCACTGTAGCTATTAGAAGAACAATATCAAGCTAGTAAACTGTTTAAGATTAGAGCCATCGAGGCTATACCTGGAGTATTCAAACAATTACTGCATAGTTTATCAAATTTGTCAGGATAACAATGTTTGGTATATGTTAACTTTTCCCCCAGTAACGTGTCTTTAAAGTGGTATTAAACCCAAAAGAAAACATTTATTCTGTTGCAGCTTACCATTTCGTAGATGTGATGGCTGCATTCAGTTTTTTTTAGGCTTCCTTTTTTCTAATTTCACCTGGGGATCCAGCCAGTAAGTCTTGTTTTTTCAAAAGAACATGCTGTCCAGCAGAAAGTATCAGTTACAGAGATGAGGCAAACAATTTAACACTAGCAGGGATGCTTACAGTGATCAGCTTTTATTTATTTATGTAAAACCTTTATCCCAAAAGGAAAAAAAAAATTGCCGTAACTGTAAACGTAATATGCTGTAACTGCTTATAAAGTGTTAGCTGAAGTTTAGCTTCAAATTGTTAGTGTATTTACATAAATCTGCTAATACATCTAAGACTCCCCTCATCCCAGACTAAAAATGCTGTTGTCCAAAGGTGCCCCCTGTTCTCATTCATCTAGTAAGGGGGCACTCGTAGAGGAGGTATGTTACTGGCCAGATCACCAGGTGAAAGCTGAGGGGAAAAAGCCATTATGATGTGTACAGACGATCGGACATTCCGACAACAAAATCCTGAAATTTTTTTACGATGGATGTTGGCTCAAATTTGTCTTGCATACACACGGTTGCACAAATGTTGTCGGAAATGCCGAACGTCAAGAAAGCGGTGACGTACAACACGTACGACGAGCCGAAAAAAATTAAGTCCAATGAAGTCCAATAGCTGAGCATGTGTGGAATTTTGTGCGTTGAAATTGTGTACACACGATCGGAATTTACGACAATGGATTTTGTTGTCGGAAAATTTGAGAACCAGCTCTCAATTTTTGTTTGTTGGAAATTGCGACAAAAAATGTCCGATGGAGCCTACACATGGTCGGAATTTACGACAACAAGCTCACATCGAACATTTGTTGTCAGAAATTCCGACCGTGTGTACCTGGCATAAGAAAGGAAAACTGATTCAGCCACCACATTCAACAATTTGTAAGATGCAATATACAGTATTGCAATTTTGATTTTGATTTAAATACCATTTTAACTAACAGTTACAATACCCTTCTTATTCTATTTTAATCTTTTCTGCAGAGGTCCTCTCAGAATAATCCATGCTAAATATTTTAGCTGCTATTAGTTTTAAGTGTGCAACTAATTTCCTACCACTAATTTCCTGCATTCCACCATCTCTGAATAAGTGGCATGCCAAGTACCCTTTTCCTCTCGTGGTTCTTGAAACATCTAATGAGCACTCATTTTATTTCAAAGATAAATCTTAAGCTAGAGATAAGTAAAGTCCTTAAAATTAATTACAAACTGATTTTTTTTCATGTATACATTTGCCATTATAAGGAAAGTTACTTATAAGGGTGCATAAATCTGCCTTGGTTCCCGTGGACAGCAGTGGATCCTACTTGACATTAAAAGGTGACAGCTAACTCAACAGGCAAAACCAAATGCAATCTAGAATCACAAGGCAGGAATGTAGTCAAACAGACAGGAGGCCAGGATAGATGGAAGGCAAGCGTGAATAGTTAGACATAGTTCTAGACAGCTCAGTAGATTGTTTTAAAAAAAGTTCTGGAGGCATTTATAAATGCAAAAAATATAAATGGATAGTAACATTTATAGGCAATAATACCAGAGCTTATTGATCCAGGGAATATCTCATTGTCTTCATGGGACCAGGAAGAATTTTTTTCCCCCGGCTGGATCAACTGTGGGTATAGGGTTCTGCATTATTATAGGGCAGTGATGGCAAACTTTGGCACCCCAGATGTTTTAGAAATAAATTTCCCATGATCCCATGACTACAGTGTAGTGGAGCACCATGGGAAATGTAGTTCCAAAACATCTGGGGTGCCAAGGTTCACCATCACTGTTATAGGGTTCTATATTTATTTATTTTTTATTGGCTGAACTAGATAGACTTGTGTCTTTTTTCAACACAACTAGCCATGTAACTAGGTGAGCAAGGAATAAATGAAGGTCACAGCAGGCAGCAGACAAAAGCAGAATCCTAAGGAAGTCTAAAGCCTCGGCTGGTTCAATAAAAAATGGCCAACATTGTGTATGCTTGTGTATGGCAGCCGGTCCGACAGAAGCCGCCAGGGGAGATCACTGTACTATTGTCGGATTCTTAGTACAGTGGCTCCGATCGGAGCTGTCAGTTTTCTTTCTTTCAACCAGCTGGGTTGAAAGAATAAAGGCTAGTGGTGTGTACCAGGCTTAAGCAATAGCAACAATACATACACACATCATGAGGTCTACTTTTGTTTGAGGTCAGCTGTACAGCCTCAGAATTATTAAACTACAAAGGTGAAACTGGTGGTGAAGGCTGATAGGAATGGTCATTTTAGAGGATGGAGTTTCAGCGCTCCCTTGCCACCAAAAAACTCAGGTCAACATTGCTTGTAACAATCTTTTTATAATTAGCATCCCGATTTTATGCTAAAACATTTTTGGCTACAGTGGGGAAGAGGTAGAGATTTGTAAAGCTACCCCCAGAGAAGCTTCTAGGTAGATTGCCTGGATCCTTTCTCCCAATAGTTTCCTCGCAGCAAATACACAGCTCAATCACTTTTCAGATTAATTAACCAGTCTACGGGTATGCTTTTTCTGATGCTTTATTGTAGAACTAGGATAGGTAGTGGGTAATGGGACTCCAGTAACCCTTAGCAAAGATTTGAGGACACAGTTTATCTTGCAGCCAAGCCCTTGTAAAAGAGTGATCTGGGCTTTGAAATAGTGACTTGAGCAAATTGATATTGCTCTTTCTAGACAGTCCAAGCAAAGTCCTTTTACTTGGAATGAAATAGACTAAGCTCTTTAGGACACAGGACACAATATCCCCTTTATATTTGCTGACTCTAGCACACAAGAGATGGCCTCAGCACAGAGTCTCTAGCATCTTTGTCACCCGCCTGTACTCACAAATGTCCTTGGAAAATTGGTTGCCTGATTCCAATATCCTTGTAACAATCCCACCCTGTTATACCCACCCTGTTATACTTATCCCGAGATGGCAGTCCCTCAGTCAGCTTTCAGCAACTTTCAGCAAAGCAGGCCTCCAGGTTGCACACCTGAGGCTTTAACACCCTACAGGAACATGGCAGAACCCCTAGGCTGTGATCTCCTCCTCAGGGAAAAAGGTCAGGCTACTCTCAGTCTCAGAGTATTTTTACAGACTCCCAGTCACCAGCTAGACACCTATTTCAAGGGATTGACCAGGGCTGTATGAAAATTCAGCTACTTATTAAAATCCTACTGTCCACTTAATTCCAGAATATTCCTTGACCAGCCAGAGGAAAGCAGTCAATCCTACAGCCACCGAAATATAGAGCAGACCAGAGCAATAAACACAGCCACACTGGTTACAGCAGTGGCGGCTGGTGTTTTTTTTTGGGGGATGGCAAACAATGCACCCACAGACACCCCCCATTTATCAGGCCACGCGGGCCGGTTGGTCAGGCGATCGGTCAGTCAGGCCAGCACTAACCTCATCTATGGAGCGGGCAGCGTTTTCCCCTGGGCGGTGGCTTCCCTTGCATCATGGCAGCCGTGCTCCTCCTCCCTCCAATAGGATCGCCTCTCCTTTTGGCTAATCAGGAAGCGGGTCTCAAGACCCACATCCTGATTAGCTGGCAGGAGAATCAGTGTGACAATAGTGAAAATTCATTCACTATTGTCACACAACTGGGTGAGCCCACCCTTTTTTGAACTTATTAGAGCCTCTGGCTCTAATCATATGCTTAAAAAAAAAAAACATTGGAATCCATGCGTCCGGCGCTCCGCATGAAGATTAGGGGGCCAGTCGCATGGATAGGTGGACGGCGACCCTGCACCCCTAATGGACAGGCTGCCACTGGGTTACAGTGAGCAAAAACCAAATGTACCTAATCCTAATACCTATTCACCTAACCTTAGCATCTATCTAGGAGGGTGCTACACATGGTTTAGAGTTTTTACTATGGTTAACATCCCTGTTAAAGAGATTCACCCTTGCTTTCTTTGTATTTGATGGATGTCAGATAAATTTGGAAGTGAGGGAAAATCGCCATGAGGAGAACACATAGATCAATATAAGTAATACGCTTATCCTTCCAAGAAATAAGTTTTAAGCAGACTTAGGCAGTGGACAGTCCTTTTATTGTCTCCATCTGCCTGGAACGCTGATCATCGACTACAAAGGATAAATAGGCACAGGTCACTATCCAAGGTGGAATCTAATGTGATGGACCCAAGTGATTACTGGGAGATGGAGAAATTTGTAATTGCAAAATGGGGAGACTGGCCTGCAGAAAGTGGGACACTTGGCAGCTATGGATTATGCAGCAAGAGAAGATGGAAGGGCTATGGCTACCAAGCTGTTTTATTGTTCAGAGCCCTCTGTGGGCTGTGTGTTGGTTGCTGGTGCCTTTGGATACTTCTTCACAAACATACTTTTTAATAAATTATTTTTCCACCGAAGGCTAGAGATAAAGCTAAACTCTGCAGCAGTGACAGAACCAGCAAGGTTAATTTAGCACTTGTAGTTTTGTGTGTAAATCCAGAACGGTTAAAGGTTGCACATCAATGCTGTTTTAAAGTGCCCTGTCTCAGCATTGATTTCTGCTTTACAAGAACCCTAAAACACATGAACAGTGCTGAAAAGTGCATCTTTCTTTTTTTTTTCCTTTTTTTACAGTCTTTCCAAAACACGCTAATGGCAGGAAATTTTATGTATAGCACAACTTATTTCTGCACTGCAATCAAGCTGCTTCAATCAATTATGCTCCAAGCATCAGTTGCTCAGCAACCGGAGCAGCAATCGGAGAACTCGTTTGTGGCCTTTTCATGGTGCCAAGCTCAGAAAAAGTCAAACAGAACAATAACCCTTTACGATACTGGGAGAAATATTGATTCCCCATTATCGTAATGTCACAGGTGCAGCCAAAAAGACATTCTTTCCATCATGACTGTTAATACACCGTAAAGTATCATTGATGGGTATGCTTATAATTAATATAAAAAAAAAAAATCATTAGGAATGAGTAATAGGTAAGAAATTCTTTATGATGAGAAATATACCTAATATGTAATATTGCAACGTTGTCAGTTGCAATATTGTCAGTTTTGCATTTACAACATGACACTTAGTTGTAAAAACATTTGATTTATTCAGAAAGCCTCAATTTTTTTTAATATATATATATATATATATACAGTTGTGCAGAATTTATGCTTTCTTGGCCATTTTTCAAAGAATATGAATGATAATACAAAAACATTTCTTTCACTCATGGTTGATGTTTGGCTGAAGCCATTTATTATCAATCAACTGTGTTTACTCTTTTTGGATCATAATGGCAACAGAAACTACCCAAATGACCCTGATCAAACGTTTACATACCCCAGTTATTAATACCGTGTATTGCCCCCTATGTCTTAAGCCCCATACACACGATAGGATTTTCCCATGGATTCTGTCCTATCGGACAATGTTGTCGTAAAATCCGACCGTGTGTAGGCACCATCGGACAGTGTACGTCGGATTGTCCGACGGACAAAGTCCTATCTCCTGCTGGATAGATTTTTTGACAACAAAGTCCGATCACACCAAATCCGATCGTGTGTAGCGTAGTCCGACGGACAAAGTGCTACGCATGCTCAGATCACATTACAAGACCAAAGCTATTGGCTACTAGCCTCTACGTAGTCCCGTCGTAGGCAAGAAACGTCACCACGTTCAGAATGATCGGATTTTCCGACAACTTTGTCCGACCGTGTGTATGCAACACCAACATCGGACAAAGTACGACGGACATGATCCGACGGACCTGGTCCACGGATAATCTGCGCGTGTGTATGGGGCTTAACATGAACTGCACATTTGAGATCTCCCCAGAGTGGCTCAATGATATTGACTTCAGGAGACTGAGATGGCCACTCCAGAACCTTCACTTTATTCTACTGTAGCCAATGACAGGTCGACTTGGCCTTGTGTTTTAGATTATTGTCATGTTGGAATGTCCAAGCATGTCCCATGCCCAGCTTCCTGGCTGATGAATGCAAATGTTCCTCCAGTATTTTTTGATAACATACTGCATTCATCTTGCCAACAATTTTTACCAAATTTCCTGTGCCTTTGTAGCTCACACATCCCCAAAACATTAGCAATCCACCTATGTACCTTTCATCATAGGCCTTGTTGACTCCAAATGTAGCGTTTATGGTTGTGGCAAAAATGCTAAATTTTGGTATCATCACTCCAAATGACTTTGTGCCATAAGGTTTGAGGCTTGTCTCTGTGATTTTTGGCATATTGTAAGTGGGAGACTTTGTGGCATTTGTGTAGTGATTTGTGTAGCATTTGTGTAGTAATGGCTTTCTTCCTGCGACTCGACCATGCAGCCCATCTTTCTTCAAGTGCCTCCTTATTGTGCATCTTGAAACAACCACACCACATGTTTTATGAAAGTTGTGTATTTCACCTGAAATTATTTGTGGGTTTTTCTTTGCATCCTTTTCCTGGCAGTTGTGGCTGAAATCATAGTTGGTCTACCTGACCGTGGTTTGGTTTTAACAGAACCCCTCATTTTCTACTTCTTGATTAGAGTTTGAACACTGCTGATTGGCATTCTCAATTACTTGGATATCTTTTTATATCCCTTTCCTGTTTTATACGGTTCAACTACCTTTTCCCGCAGATCCTATGACAATTCTTTTGCTTATATATATATATATATATATATATATATATATATATATATATATATGTAGCACTACCCCCACAGGAGCTGCTGGTGAATGCTGGTTATCTCCCACCCCGCACAGCCAGGCATGTGAATTTCTCAATCATTCCTGAGACAAGAAGCAGTCATTGCAGCTTTGTTTTTTTTGTTTTTATTTAGGGGAATTGAACTTGGATGGGGAAGGATTGTAATGGAATGCCCATTTGATCAGTAGAAACTCTTCAGGGACACAACCAGTGGCGGCCAGCGCCCTGAGCCCACCCTCTGCTTGCTTCTCCTCCTGGCCAATCAGGACAGGAAGTGGGTTCTGAGACTGGATTAGCCAGGGGAGACGCGAGCGGATTGGCCGTGAGGAAAAGCCGGTGAAGCCGCCCGGGGCCTGGATGGGGTAAGTGCGGAGCTGGTGGGCTTGCAAGCGGGTCTGGCAAGCAGGCTTGAGAGTGGGGCTGGCTAGCAGACTTGCAAGCCAAGCTGAAGAGTGGGGCTGGCAAGCAGGGCTGACGGGGGTGCTCCATTTTTTTTGGGGGGGTGGCAAATAAACCCCCCACTGCCAGCCCCCCACAAAAATGTAGCACCAGCCAACACTGGACACAACCCCAGGACCAATTAGCACTGATGGTTGGATCCAGCAAAATCTCAGTTAGATCCTGGTGATTACCCTTTGCAAGCAGGGACTGCTGGCCCCTTTTTGGTGTAGCAAAAAATAGAGGTCTTTGATGCTAGCTGTCCTTTCCTGTGGCTGCTGCTCCCAGTACCACCTCTTCAGGCACTGCCAGCCCACCTGGCTGCAGCTGCCCCTTTCACTAGCCCTTCTGGTTACTTCTCCACAGTCCTCCCAGACTGACTCTGCATCCATCCCAGACTGCTTGCACCCAGTCCCTTTAGGCATGCCTCCCAGTCCTCAGACTGCAACACTCACTAGCCCAGGTGGCTGTCTTCCTCCCTGGAGATTTGTCTGACAGTGTTCTCCCGCTGTCCTTTCCTTGCTCCCGTGCCTCCTGGTCAGGATCATGGCTGACTCTGAGTATCTGAGGAGGCCTGCCCCCTGCCAACCCATTTGTTGGGGATAGGTCACGGCCCTCAGAAAACTCCAGCTAACTCCACCTAGACCCCTCCCAACTGCTTTTGGAACCTTCTAAAAGTTTCCAGCAAGCAGGGAGGAGTTACCAGGGAAGCTGCTACTGAGTCATCCAGCCTATCTGAGTCACTCACCCGACCCAGATTAAAAGCCCTTTCACACTGCCAGCGCGGGGGGCCTCGGTGGTAAAGCACCGCTAGTTTCAGCTGCGATTTATCGTAGTTTTGCAGGCGCTTCAGTGGCGCTGCCCATTGATTTCAATGGGCAGGGGTGCTTTAGGAGCGGTGTATACACTTATACAAAGATATTCCTCAGAGGCCGCTTCATTTCCTATACGGCTTCCTTTAAAAACACTCCTTAGTGAGTTACCAAGAGGCTAGTACACATCTCAGAACAGCGCAACATACTCTTTTATCTCATAATACCCCAAAAATAGATCTAGATGGTAAATTTGATCATTGGGCTTAACAGCTGGAAATGGTTAAACTTACCATCTCACTCCTGGGGTGATGTTATTTAATCAAAATGGTGAGTTCTGTCCATTTACTATATCCACTTCAAACCATCCCTTTCCTATTGAAACATAAAGATGTTCAATTATTGAACAGGGCCATTTCTTCTTTTTTGTGACGGAATAAAAAAAACCTGTGTAGCGGCCATAACCCCTTGAGGGGCGGCCTTGACTTTTGGGCTTACCAGTTACCTCCTCGTGGCTTGTCGGTGAATGTCCAGGGGTTCCCAGGGTTAGTACCCAACAACTTTGGATGCTGACACATAAAAGTCCTTTTTAAGGTTTTTATTCTGCAGTGGTAACATCCAACATAACACAGGCTCAGATAGGAATAGAGGGCCCGGGTGAAGAAACTCAGGCACCTTGAACTGCTGACATCCACTGAATGTCTCTAATCAACCCAGAGAGTAGCCACTCACAGCTGGGTGCTTCAGGTCTAGCAGCCAACAATGTGATCTGGAAACTTGCAAAAGTCTCTGACACAGAATAAACTTGTAACTGAAGATAGTAGGAACCTTTCTCACAGTACCTGGAACTTTCTCTGTCTCCTTGGCAGTACTGTGGAAGTGTGGATTCTTTAGTGTCCATACAACTCAGCTTCCAGGCTCTTACTGAGATGCCAGCTTGTTGGCCCTCCTCTGAAGAGTCCTCCCCTGGTCACTTGTATGAGTTGCCGTGTCTCTCCAATACTGAGAGCACACCAGGACACCTTGAATCCTCCTTCAGTTACTGGGCCTCGGGCTAACTGGCTCTGAGACTCGGGAACAGACGGATCCCCACCCCAGACCATGCGGGTCTATGGGGCTGGTCAGACTGACTATGTTTGCGGGACGGCAAATGCTTCTAGGACCGTGACCCCTCGCAGGACTACCCCGGTCCAGAACCAGGAAGCAAGACTGCGGCCGAACCCCGAACACGTGACTTCAGCACCTTAAGTACCCCTCCCCAGACTACACAGCGGGGCCAGACGTGCCCACTGATTGACACTGGGAAAGATTGGTACCCAACACGTTCAACCAGGCCTGGCTCTCAGCCTGTCATGGGTGCCTCACTGCACCCATGACCAGGCAGAATCCTAGTACAGCCGAGTCAAAATGATGCCAAAGTAAACCTGTACAATTAACCCTCAGAACCCCATTACTGTTCTGAGGGAAAAAATACGTTTCCACTTATTAAAGTTTTCCATCTGATCAGTGCAGATTTGGCTGCAACTTTCTGCTCAATAACTCTCACACTGCAGGACATGCCTTGTTTTTCAGCAGCTGTGCGGAATCGTGGCAGGTTTGTCCCGCCGGATAGTGGCTTTGTGGAGGATTTTTAGGTACATGAGAGGACGCTTGGGAGGAGAGATCCAATACTAGTGTATACAGTGGAGGAAAGGAGCCAGGGCAGAGCCTAACCATTTGACCAATATCCTTGGGAGACAGTGGAGGAGAGGAGTTCGGACAGAGTTTGACCTTATCCAATGCTCTGTGACAACTGCCCTAAGGTGAGAGGCTAGTGACCACAAGTCTAGGATTAGACCCACCTGCACCTACCTCCCCTTTCACGTGAAGAATACTGGTGTGACCATAGCCACTTGTCTTTATCTTGCTGGGCCACTAAAGACTGTTTTTGGGATAAATGGACATTGTGCAATATTTTCTTTATTAATTTACTGCATGGGCAATATTATTCACTTTACTGTATGGGCATCACCAGTAATAATTTATTTGCAGGACACTATTTATTCGATTTATTTATCTATTTTTGATATTCACGTATTGGTTGTATTTATTTTTATACATCTATTTATCACTATGGGATTGTAATTTTAATTTTAATATTTGTGTATTTTATGTGTATTATTAGCGATTGTGCACTCACATTGTACATATATTAATTCACCATCATATTATGTATATATATATATAATTCAATCACTATGCATATTTATATTAATTATTATTGATATTAGTGTCACCTTTAGCGCAAAATCATTTATTTTTCATTGATAGACAGATCAATCGTCCAATCCTAGGACGGGAGACATGTATCAAAGTTCCCCGGACAAGGGGAGGGGCTTATGTGACGGCGCGCGGCGGGGGAACACACAGCTTATGAAACAAAAGCTGTGATGTTCCCTGCTGTGATCTCCCAGTGGCGGCTCTCCTGCCTCCTCCACAGGTAGGCAGCACCATGGGGGGGGGGGACACACAGGCTGCACCATATGGGGGGGCTCAAAGGCTGCACCATATGGGGGGGGGGACACACAGGCTGCACCATATGGGGGGGACACACAGGCTGCACCATATGGGGGGACACACAGGCTGCACCATATGGGGGGGGACACACAGGCTGCACACACGGGGGGGACACACAGGCTGCACACACGGGGGGGCACACAGGCTGCACACTTGGGGGGGACACACAGGCTGCACACACCGGGGGGGGCACACAGGCTGCACACACCGGGGGGGACACACAGGCTGCACATACCGGGGGGGACACAGGCTGCACACACCGGGGGGGACGGACACACAGGCTGCACACACCGGGGGGGGACACACAGGCTGCACACACCAGGGGGGGGACACACAGGCTGCACACACCGGAGGGGGGGGGGGGGTGACACACAGTCTGCACACACCAGGGGGGGACACACAGGCTGCACACACCAGGGGGGGACACACAGGCTGCACACACCGGGGGGACACACAGGCTGCACACACCGGGGGGAACACACAGGCTGCACACACCGGGGGGGGGGGACACACAGGCTGCACACACCAGGGGGGACACACAGGCTGCACACACTGGGGGGGACACACAGGCTGCACATGGGGGGACACACAGGCTGCACACGGGGGGGACACACAGACTGCACACAGGGGGGGGACACACAGGCTGCACACGGGGGGCACACAGGCTGCACACGGGGGGGACACACAGGCTGCACACGGGGGGGCACACAGGTTGCACACGGGGGGGGGCACACAGGCTGCACACGGGGGGACGGGACACACAGGCTGCACACGGGGGGGACACACAGGCTGCACACGGGGGGGGACACACAGGCTGCACACGGGGGGGGACACACAGGCTGCACACGGGGGGGACACACAGGCTGCACACGGGGGGGACACACAGGCTGCACACGGGGGGGACACACAGGCTGCACACGGGGGGACACACAGGCTGCACACGGGGGGGGACACACAGGCTGCACACGGGGGGGACACACAGGCTGCACACGGGGGGGGGACACAGGCTGCACATGGGGGGGGACACACAGGCTGCACACGGGGGGGCACAGGCTGCACACGGGGGGGACACAGGCTGCACATGGGGGGGGGACCCAGGCTGCACATGGGGGGGACCCAGGCTGCACATGGGGGGGACACAGGCTGCATTGGCAGGCATGGATAAAGTTGTTAATATTTTTATAACTTAATTGCATAAAACATTAAAGTGTAATTTAACCGCTTCCCAACCGCCTAACGCCGATATACGTCGGCAAAATGGCACGGGCAGGCAAAATCACGTACCTGTACGTGATCGTGCATGTGCCTGCCTGTGGGTCGCGCGATCGGGTTACGGAGCTGAAGAACGGGGAGAGGTTTGTGTAAACAAACCTCTCCCCGCGCTTCCTACACTGCCTGTCATTGATCGGCTGTTCCCTGTCATCGGGAAAGCCGATCAATGACATCAGACGTACAGCCACGCCCCCTACTGTAAAAAAAAAAACACAACACGTCACACTGACTCCTCCCCGCCCCCTAGTGGTTAACTCCTTCACTGCCACTGTCATTTACATAGGAATCAGTGCTATTTAAATAGCACTGATTTCTGTATAAATGACAAATGTCCCAAAAATGTGTCAAAAATGTCTGATGTGTCCGCCATAATGTCGCAGTCACAATAAAAATCGCTGATCGCCGCCATTACTAGTAAAAAAAAAAATATTAATAAAAATGCTATAAAACTATCCCTATTTTGTAAACGCTATAGCTTTTGCGCAAACTAATCAATAATCGCTAATTGCGATTTTTTTTACCAAAAATATGTAGAAGAATACGTATCGGCCTAAACTGAGGAAAAAAATGTTTTTTTATATATTTTTTGGGGATAGTTATTATAGCAAAAAGTAAAAAATATTGCATTTTTTTCAAAATTGTCGCTGTATTTTTGTTTATAGCGCAAAAAATAAAAATCGCAGGGGCGATCAAATACCACCAAAAGAAAGCTCTATTTGTGGGAAAAAAAGAACGCCAATTTTGTTTGGGAGCCACGTCGCACGACCGCGCAATTGTCAGTTAAAGCGACGCAGTGCCGAATCGCAAAAAGGGGCCTGGTCCTTTGGCTGCCAATTGGTCCGGGGCTGAAGTGGTTAATGAGATAATTTATGAGGGCGGGTTTAGGGGCGGGGCAGGGTAGGGGTTGGGCGGGGCAACTGGTGGCGAGTAACCCTTGAGGCCTGGCTAGTAGCTCAGGACTTGAAATTTTGAGCCCTGCCATAATAACATGGCAAGAAGTCTGAAAGAAGTTAGGCCTCTCCCCCTTCATCTCTAGATATCTGCCCATACAAAGAAACCTGATGTTTCCCACAGGGATGCAGCATGAGGCCTTCACACATTGGAATTTCAAAGGCTTAACATTGGTTTCCCCCTAATTGATTTGGATTCCGGCACCTCCCACTCCTTTCACACCCTGGCGAAAGACTATGCACTACCCATGCATCATTTCTTTCATCACTAGCAATGCATTAGCTACACAAAATCCTGCTGTATCGAACTGAATAAGAGATTGCAGTTGTTTCTAATAGATTGTCTTCTACACACACAAGCTTATTCTATAACAGACATTTATCGGCCACTGAATCTCAAGTTTACGTTCTCCTTTGGATGCTCATCAGCAGCAAACTGGAGCAAAGTCCCAGTCGAATCACTTAGACACTTTTCACACTGGGGCGTTTTTTAGGTGCTTTAGAGCTGGAAATAGCCTCTGCTAAGCACCTGAAAACCGCCTCCCATTCATTCCAGTGTGTCTTTTCACACAGGGCGGTGCACTTGAGGGATGTTTGGAAAAGTCCTGCAAGCAGTATCTTTGGGACGGGTTGAGAGCACTGCATTTAGCCCTCCCAAAAAGCCATGCCCATTGGAATGAATGGGCAGCATTTTCAAAGCATCTGAAAAGCATTTTGAAAGCGCTGCAAAACCTTTTAAGTTTTTAACCCTTGTTAAGTTTTTAACCATTTTTCAGTTTCCTTCCACTTCACAATTATGTGTCACTATTTGTTGGTATATCACATAAAATCCCAATAAAATAGATTTAAGTTTTTGGTTGTAACGTGACAAAATGTGGAAAATTTCAAGGGGTATGAATACTTTTTTAAGGCACTGTATTAATTTCCTGGTGTCAAAATCCAAACTTCAACCTGCTCTTTGCCCACTCTGTGGCCTAGCAAGACCATACCTAGCACACCATTTCTGGCTTTGCCCACCTATTTCAAACTATTGGAACCAGATGATACATTTTCATATTTGGAGTTACCCAACGACATATACCCAAGGACCCTCTTGTCCTGCTCTTTGGGTACGATAGCCCAACTTCTAAAGAGTCACCACCACGAGAGCTTATCATCCACATTGGATCATGATATGCCTGCTGGTAGCATGAAGGGCCATTTAAAAAAAATGGATGTCTTCTACCATTTCATCTATTTCAGATATTAAGAAGGAACTGAAAATCCTTTTATACCAAGAAATATCTCCAGAACTTTTATCAATTTCACTTTTATCGGTTTCAGTTTCCTCTCTACTTCATTCTGTTATAATTCAAGGCCTACTGCTGCTCTTACGTCAAGAAATTGCCAGTGACTAGATCAGTGATGGCGAACCTTTTTGAGCCTGAGTGTCCAAACTGCAACACAAAACCAACTTATTTATTTCAAAGTGCCAACACCGAATTAAACCTGCCAGCTGCTCTGCACAGAGTATGGGACAAATCACCCCTCTGAATGAGCCCTAAGGTGACCAAAAACATAAGATTCGGACCAAAAAAAATGTATTTTTTATTTTTCCAAGGAGTGCATTACGCTCAGAATGCAGGGATCAGGAGTATGTTACGTTCAGAATGCAGGGATAAGAAGCGTGTCACGCTCAGAATGAAGGACTCAAGAGTGCGTTGTCCTCTGGCTTCACTCCCATAGCAGTGTCCTACCTGTCTACAGTCCTCCACATGGTCATGCTTCAGCACCCAAGCCCCTGCACAGGCAGCCGTTCTCCTATTGGCTCTCAAAGTCCAGGAAGGGAGGAGTTACTCTTCTCTTCCTCGGTTTACAGTGGCATCACAGCACTCATTATAGCTTGAGACACTCAGTGTAAGCCCTTTCCACTGGGCTGCCCCTGATGGATGCAGGGAGGGATTTTAGCAAATTGCCCACCCACCGCTCGATCGCACTAATGCGAGCCTGCTACTCCATGCCGCACCGCCAGTGCAAATGAATGCCTGGCTGGGGGATTTCCACCCCTCCTATCCTGGTGGCGTTGGCGCCATAAGACAGCTGTTTAAGCTGCCTTATGGAAGCGCCAGCCCTGAATCTGGTGACTTAGCTCGGGTGCCCACAGAGAGGGCTCTGCGTGCCAGCTGTGGCACTCATGCCATAGGTTTGCCATCGCTGGACTAGATAGACTTTTACACTATATTAACTCCTCCCTTAGCAAGATCAAGAACTATCCATCCTATACTCAGTGTTTATTGAAATCCATCCACATCTCTTAGCCCTTAGCTGTGCTTATATATCCTTTCTGTTTTTTATGGACACCAATCTCTTCTGCTTATTTTTGTAGTTTTTTTGTATTTTGTAAATTTCAATAACATTTATATAAAAAAAAAAAAGGATATGGGGGAGGGTAAGGAAGAGCCCTGGGACCATCATAAAAAAAAAATACAGAATTATGTTTATGAAAATTTTTTTTTACAGAATTCTGAGTTTGAAAGTCAGAATTCTGAGATTAAATGTGAGAATTCTGAGATTCAAAGTCAGAATTGTAAGTTTTAAAAAAAAAATTCTACAGAATTCTGAGATTAAAAGTCAGAATTCTGAGATTCAAAGTCAGAATTCTGACATTTAAAGTCAGAATTCTGAGATTCAAAGTCATAATTCTGAGATTAAAAGTCATAATTCTGAGTTTCAAAGTCATAATTCTGAGAAGCAAAGTCAGAATTCTGAGATTTAAAGTCAGAATTCTGAGTTGATAATTATAGTAGTCTCTCTATTAGGAAGATTTCAGGGCCAATGAGCAAGTGTAGTGTAGTAACATCCACAGAACATCATTCTGCAGACATACATGTCTTCTGCTCTGTATATGGATATGTAAATCTATCTTAGTTACAGCACGCAGTATAGGGAAGCTGGCAGTGCTGGGCTCTCTGGTTCCTCTACTGTATTAATAGTTCCTTAAAAAAATAAGTTCAAACAACTAATGTGAGTTAGTATAGTGGTTAGAGTAGCAGGCTTACATAGGTGATGTTGTGGGTTCTAATCCAGGTGAGAGTGCATTTTTTTATATATATATATATTTTAAAATATGAGATAGTGAGGGCTTAAATTGTATTTTATCAATATATCCAAATTGATTTCAAGGTATATTAGCAAAGACACACTGATATATTGAGCACACAAAGTTGTAGTATATGCTGGCTACTATAAATTACAGAGTAGAGATTTAAAAGAAAAAACTGTGTATATATTAGGGTGATCAGATGGGAGCATTAGACCCCTTTCACACCAAGGGCGTTTTGCAGGCGCTATAGCGTTAGAAATAGCGCCTGCAATCTGCCCTAAAACAGCTGCACCATTGTCTGTAGTGTGAAAGCCCAGTGCAGCGGTGCGCTGGCAGGACGTCAGGAAAAGTCCTGCCAGCAGCTTCTTTGGAACGGTGATGGATCGGTGTATTTACCGCTCCTCCACTGCTGCTCCCCATTGAAGTCAATGGGGCAGCGCTCTAATACAGCCGGCAAAATGCCGCTATTGCAGCGTATTTCCGGGGGTTTTAACCCTTTCTCGGCCGCTATCGGGGGGTAAAAGCACCCCGCTAGCGGCCGAAATGCGCCGCAAATCCGACAAGGTTATGGTTTTGAAAGACAGCTCTGTCTCTAGCAATGACCAATATAGTTCTCAGTGACTCTATTAGTGATCATTGTAATGGCACTGAGTCCCAAAAATGTATCCGTGAGGATGACTATAGCCTACTGTCACCTCAGTCTCCCCAGCAGAGATAGGACAAGGTCATCCAGTACCCAACTGTGCCTGCTCCACCCTCTCAGGAGGGGATTTTGGGAAAATAGTGGCATGCAGAGCAAAATACTGTACCTGTCAACGGTGTAGCTAAGAAGAAAATGGCGCTGCATCAGTGTCTTTGTTAACCACTTGCCTACCAGGCACGAACACCCCCTTCCTGGCCAAGCCATTTTTCAGCTTTCAGCACTGTTGCATTTTGAATGACAATTGCGCGGTCATGCAACGCTGTACCCAAATAAAATTTTTATATTTTTTTCCCCACAGATAGAGCTTTATTTTGGTGGTATTTGATCACCTCTGCGGTTTTTATTTCTTGCGCTATAAACAAAAGAAGAGGGACAAGTTTGAAAAAACACAATGTTTTTTACTTTTTATTATAATAAATATCCAATTATTAATTTTTTTTAAACAAATTTTCTCCTCAGTTTAGGCCGATACGTATTCTTCTACATATTTTTGGTAAAAAAAAATCACAATAAGCGTATATTGATTGGTTTGCGCAAAAGTTATAGCGTCTACAAAACAGGGGATACATTTATAGCATTTTTATTATTTTTTTTTTTTTTACTAGTAATGGCGGCGATCTGCAATTTTTATCATGACTGCGACATTGCGGCGGACATATCGGACACTTTTGACACATTTTTGGGACCATTCACATTTATACAGCGATCCGTGCTATAAAAATGAATTGATTACTGTATAAATGTGACTGGCAGGGAAGGGGTTAACACTAGGGGGCGCTGCAGGGGTTAATATGTTCCCTATGTGAGTGATTCTAACTGTGGGGGGAGGAGACTGACTGGGGGAGGGGACCGATCGGTGTCCCTATGTACAAGGGACACACCATCGGTCTCCTCTCCAGTGACAGGACGTGGATCTGTGTGTTTACATACACAGATCCACGTCCTGCTCAGTTACTGGGCAATCGCGGGTGCCCGGCGGACATCGCGGCCACCGGGCACGCGCATCGGGTCCCCAGCGATGTGGTAGGCACGCGCGCGCGTGCCCCCTAGTGGCCGAAATGTTAGCGCCGTCATATCACGGCGGCCCGCCGCAAGAGCTGCACTGCTCAATTGACGGTGGGCAGTCGGCAACAGGTTAATATACCTTGAAACTATTTGAATATATCAATAAAATACAATTTAAGCCCTCACTAACTCATACTTTAAAATATGTTTAATATAAAATCAATATATTGAAAAGATATATATAATTAAAAGATGTGTTCTGAACTAGATTAGAACCCAGAACTTTAACAATAAAAACATGGCACTCTAACCACTGTGCTGTCACTTAAAGACTCTTACCAGCTGCTTTTTATGTTTAATATAAGATTAATTCTCTGAGAAACAACTGTACTAGTCCAGACAAGTAATTGCTATGATTGATTCATTATGACCAGTCTCCTGAAATTGTGAACCTCCCCGGGGGAAACTGAAGATGACACCCTAATGCTCCCATCTGATCACCCTAATATATACACAGTTTTTTCTTTTAAATCTCTACTCTGTAATTTATAGTTGCCAGCATATACTACAACTTTGTGTGCTCAAGATATCAGCGTGTCTTTGTTAATATACCTTGAAATCAATTTGGATATATTGATAAAATACAATCTAAGCCCTCACTATCTCATATTTTAAAAAATATATAAATAAAAATGCACTCTCACCTGGATTAGAACCCAAAACTTCACACTAACCACCACTAACCACTATACTAACTCACATTAGTTGCTTAAACTTGCTTTCATGTTAAATATGTGGTTAATTGTTTGTGAAACAACTCTATTAGTCCAGACAAGTAATTTCTATGATCAATTCGTTACGACCATAAAACACATTGTCCTGCTGCCTTCTACACATTCACAATTCCCTCATATAGGGGCAATAGTGCAATGTTTCCTACAAGTTGGGGTGCAGAGCTGTGCTGGCCATTGTGTTCTGTTATCTATGGAAGCTGTGCCCCCCCCCCCCACTCACACACAATACACACGTTTTCAGCATGGCTCTTTATGTTGGAGCAGATGACAGAAA
Organism: Lithobates sylvaticus; assembly: GCA_028564925.1. Classification (NCBI taxonomy): domain Eukaryota; kingdom Metazoa; phylum Chordata; class Amphibia; order Anura; family Ranidae; genus Lithobates; species Lithobates sylvaticus. Next base: position 55,982,345 of record CM053032.1, read on the forward strand.
AGAAGGATAAGACAGCAAACCAAGGAACTATTGATACAGTAGAGGAACCAGAGAGCCCAGCACTGCCAGCTTCCCTACACTGCGTGCTGTAACTAAGATGGATTTACATATCCATATACAGAGCAGAAGACACGTATGTCTGCAGAATGATTGTCTGTGGGTGTTACTACACTATTTCTCATTGGTCCTAAAATCTGCCTAATAGAGAGACTACTATATTTATAAACTCAGAATTCTGACTTTGAATCTCAGAATTCTGACTTTGAATCTCAGAATTCTGACTTTGAATCTCAGAATTCTGTAAAAAAAAAATTTACAAAACATAATTCTGTTTTTTTTTTTTAAGATGGCCCCTGGGCTCTTCCATAGGAGGGAGACAAGGTGAAGCTCAGACTTCCCAGACTTCCTAGCTGACAAAACATATATAATAAATATAGTGTTTGCTGGAAGTATTTTATTTGTTTTATAAATTAAAAAAATGATCTTTATTTTTGTTGTTACAAAATACCTACTTATTTTTTATAGGTGTTTATGTTGTGTCTCATATCTGTAAGTATTTATTTATCTACAGGCCTTGTTGAGTTGAAGCTCATTAAAAATAGTGACATTATTGTTACATGCTAAGGTTTTATTGAAGTCAAAGTCTGTCTACGTGAATTCACACAAGCTAAATGCTCCCTGAGGATCTGCATTGACTGACTATATTAATCTAGCTTTGGATTTCTTCCCCTAAAGGAAATAAGTTTTTTTGCTGACTATAGAAATCAGACGATAACAGGAGAGTAAAAAATATATGATGTTTTAACAGAAAGTCCCACTGCATGAATAATACAATTTTTATCCCCAGTGGATGGATGGCAATACATACAGTGTTTTCCTCGGGACTATTACATGGAGTGGAAATTAATGATGAATGTGCAGTAGTCATTTTTAAGGGCAATTCCTTTGAGAACATTTAAATTACTTCAATGGTCAAAATAAAGTAGTAATCATATGAAAATAATTATGCTCACTCTAATTAAAAATAATCTATAGTATTTAAAAAATTTGTGTTTTAGATATACATGATGTAAATCTTATCAGTGTGTTAATATTTAAAATATTTCCATGTATAGTTGGTATATACAGGTACATGTGGGCATGAATATTTCCTTTTCAATATATTTTTATTCAAAAGTTTAACAAATTTTGTCGGGATACAAATAGAATATCATTGCATAAAGATCCTTACACTCTTAAGAGGTTATCAAATGTCTAATCCATATGGCTGCAACGTAAAATTATAACAATAATTATAGTTAAGTAAGGCTACTGCCCACTCGAACCTGAGTAGAGTACTTATAACTTCTTGGTAATGTTGGATCCAGTTGCAGCACCTTTAGTACATCTCAAGATCTGAGCCCTTGACACCAAAGGAGGTTAAGTATTTCGAGTTAGTTTACATTGCTCCTCCATCGGAGTCAAGAAGAGAGAGGCTCCAGGACTCTCCATTTGTATCCATAAATTGAATCATTAAACATAAAAAGAGAAATAATGAGGGGAAGAAGAGAAGTAAATTAGAGTAAAATTTATTAAACTAAAATAAGGAAGAGGAGGGGGGAGAATGGGAAGGGGAGAAAAAGGAAAAAAGTAAAGGTCAGGAATCCAACGTAGGAGTCATTTCCCTCGGCCTAGGCCCCCCATTATCCAGTTCTAGAGACTATGGGGCTTGGAGGTACTTAATCCAGGGGGACCACACCCTGTCAAATCTGGTGCATCAATATTTAATAATTAAAGATCAATTAAAGATCAATTGAACAGTTTAAATCAGCTAAATACATTTCTGGAGCATCAAAACAAAAGGTGTGCAAAGCCTTGCAGTTCATTTTCTTTAGAATGCAGCGACAGTCTTAGTAGAAAAGCATGTGCCCTGCCTGCATTTAGCAGAGAAGGACCCTTGCTTTGTCAGCCTTCCAAATCATCATGGTGTTTGACAAGCCCTCCTGTGCTGCCCCTCAGATCTGCACCATGGGCTTTCTTTTGCTTTCTTTTTTTTTATTTTTTTATTGGGGGGGGGGGGGGGGGGAGGTAGCATCATGGACATGCCTCATTTTTTTTAAATGCAGTGCAATGCAACATATAGATCTGAACAGCTTCATTGAATAACATTGCTTCCCATTGACAGAATTACCAGAGTCACAACAGTCAACCAGGCCCACCATTGGGGGGCCCCAGCAAGGTTGCTAGTTGCAGGGCTCTGAGCTAAGAGCATCTCTCTCATACAGCACAGAGCCGGCATTGACAGTTCCCCCTCCCCCACACGGATGGGAGAGGAAAGAGCGGATCTGCTCCTTCTCCTTCCGCTCCACCCCTCCTGTGTGCACAGAGGGAAGTGTGAAGCTAAGGAGCTGAATTTGATCAAGGAAGCACACTTCCCATGGTGCACACAGGAGCAGAGGGGCGGGGGAGAAGGAGTAGATTGGCTCTTTACTCTCCCATTCGTACAAGGAAGGAGGGGGAACTGTCAATGCCGACTCTGAGCTGTATGAGAGAGAGACTCTCTCAGCTCAGAGCCCTGCTGAGGAGGTAGGCGGCATTGATGAGCACTGATAGGCTGCACTGATGGGCACTGATAGGAGGCGCTAATGGGCACTGATGGGTGGGATTGATTAGCACTGATAGGCTGCACTGGTGGGCATTGATAGGCAGAATTTATGAGCACTAATAGGTGGTATTGATGATCACTGATAGGTGGCACTGATGGGCACTGATGACCACTGATAAGCAGCACTGATAAACTGCACTGCTAGGTGGCATTGATGAGCAATGATAGGTGACACTAATGGGCACTGATAGGCAGCACTTATAAGCTGCACTGATGTGCACTAATAGGTTGCATTGATAAGCACTGATAGGCAGCACTAGTAGGTGGCACTGGTGGACACTGGTAGGCACCATTGATTAGCACTGATAGGCGGCACTGATGGGCACTGGTAGACTGAATTGATGAGCACTGATAGGTGGCAATGATAGGTGGAATTGATGGGCACTGATAGGATGCACTAATAGGCGGCATTGATGGGCACTAATAGGCGGCATTGATGAGCACTGATAGACGACATTGATAGGCAGCACTGATAAGCGGCATTGATGGGTACTAATAGGCGACATTGATGAGCACTGATAGGCAGCACTGATAGGCTGCACAGATGGGCACTGAATATCAGTGTAAAAAAACAATGTATTGAAAGTCTTGCTGGTTAACAGCTCTCCTTTCCTCACACAGACACAACGTGGGAGGAAAGGGCTGCCAATAACCGGCAAGTATGTTTACATGTGATGGTAAAGGGCCTCTGTGGTTGGCCCTTTACCGTGATCTATGATCTATGATCATCCGAAGGACACAGCAGTAACAGAGTGAACTGGATGATCGCCCCAGGGGGCACATGGAAGGCAGGGATCTGGGAGGATGTCCATGAACGCACTCCCAAAATTTGAAGTCCAGGGCTCAGATGGAAGGGGGGGCATCATAGTTTTCTAGCACCGGGGCCCTGAAGGTTCTAGTTATGCCTATGTTGCTTCCTATGACACATGCATTGTTTTGCTTTACAAGTCACGTATTACAATACAATACTTTCTATTGAGTATGTATTTAAATACATTTTTGGCTATTTTTTTCTAATCAAAATAATCTTCTTTTCATGAAGGTTAGATTGTATTTGGTGAGTGATTTTTCTGCAATGAAGGATTTTGGCATGGTTGATTTGATTTATGATGCTGATCTTTTAAAAATACATTATTTAATGAATGTTGTTCAACCCTTTATTGACATTTGGACATGGTTAATGCGCTTTTCGTTCTTTAAAAAAATTACTGTGTTGATTAGCACTGTACTTTGTTTTAAGATCAATTTTTATGGACATGTTATGCATGTGTTGAGCACTTACTCACTCTCTTTTGCAATTCAAAATATTACAGGTTAGTGCAGGGTGTATTTTATTTATTGTATCTAGAGCGGGGGTATGTTCTACATGTTTCCTGGAATGTAGTACCCCATGCTTGTGATCCCAACACCTCTGTGATTATCCTATTGGTAGTTTTGTATTACTCATATGGGGGTCAGTAGGGGTGCTGAATTTAATTGCAGCATCAATGCTTCGTGATTCAACAGCCCACAATGCGGCATCGATGCTGCGACTGGCATGATCAATTGTTGGTGATGACATAATCCGTGTGCCATGCTGTGCCCTGCCTCTCTCCAAATGAAGCAGCGCCTCCCTGAACAGAGCCGAAAGCAGCCAAAAGGAGCCATGGGCGTTAGCCATGCCCTCTTTGCCCGCCACCCACTGACGTCTTTCCCAGCCGCCCGGCATCGCTGTGTTGCAGGCTGCTGCGGGAGACCCGAGTGGGCCGAGTCCCAGAGTACAGGACATGCCTCCCCCTCCTCTATGTTTACAACTACATAGAAGGAGGAGGGAGTCCAAGGGACACACCGTTGTGCCTATCCCACGCTGTTCTGAGGATTGTACAATTTGTTGTAATGCAAATTTACATGTACTCGGGGGGAGGCGCTATGGGAAGGAAGAGGGGGTTTGCACTAAGGAGAGTTCTGCACTAAGGGGGGTCTGCACTGAGGGGGGCTCTGCACTGAGGGGAGGGCTGCACCGAGGGGGGTCTGCACTGAGGGGAGGTCTGCACTGCAGGGAAGTCTGCACTAAAGGGTGTCTGCACTGAGGAGGGTGTCTCTGCACTGAGGGGAGGGCTGCACTGAGGGGGTCTGCACTGAGGGGAGGTCTGCACTGAGGGGGGGTCTGCACTGAGGGGGGTCTGCACTGAGGGGGGTCTGCACTGAGGTGGGTCTGCACTGAGAGGGGGGTCTGCACTGTGGGGGGGGGTCTGCACTGAGGGGAGGTCTGCACAGAGAGGGTGTTCAGTAGCAAACAAAGTGCTACTGTCTAACAGTTTACAATAAAAATAGAGGTTTTTAGTTGCACATATTTACAAACATATGTGAATAATGCAGTGCCTCGTCAAGGCTCCTTTGTAAAGTGTGGTCCTAACTCATATTTGAGAGTCTCCAAGTACAGTACTGGAGATGGATGGCCTCCTTACCTTAAGAGGCATATGTCCTGCATTCTCTGACCCTCTCTTGTATCATGTCTGCAGTTTCTGACCCTCTCCCGTAGTATGTCTGCAGTCTCTGACCCTCTCCTGTAGTATGCCTGTAGTCTCTGACTATCTCCCCTCCTCCTCCATCTTCTGTCTGAGACGGGGAGTGCTGGATGGCTGAGCCGGATATTGGATGGTAAGCCATCCCTGGAGTCTGACAACTGGTGGATTGGTTGGTTGGTCTTCCCCTGCTTCTTCCTCCGGCTGTGCGTCCCCTCTGGTCGTGCGTCTCCTCCCTACCCCCCTTGGCCAATAAGATCACTTCTCCTTTTGGCCAATCGGGAAACGGGTTTCATGATCCTCTTCCTGATTGTCTTGGAGGATAATCAGTGTGAGAATAGCGAATATTCATTCGCTATTCTCACACAACTGGGTGGGCTCGGAGTGCAGTGCCCTGCGCCCCGAGCCCACCCTTTTTTTGAAGCCTATTAGAGCCTCTGGCTCTAATCATGTAGTTAAAAAAAAACACCACCCATTGGAATCCATGCGCCCAGTATGTGGTTTAGGGGGCCGGATACATAGATGGTGGGGCGGCCCCCCTGCGCCCCTAATGGATGGGCCGCCACTGCTTGTAGCGGGTACCTCCCTGACTGCTGTACAGTGTTATAGACCTGGCAGACAGGCCTTTCGAGAATGGGCACTCTACCCCTAGCCCCCACCAGAATTTGCCCGACATCCAGCTTGGTTCCTGCTGCAGGGGTGCAGCCTTTACTGCAGCCTACTTATCCTTGAACAAACAAGTTACTTTCCCTAACTGAAATGCCTGTGTTAGGACCCAGATCTGAACCTTCAACCTCTGCTGCATCTTGCAGTATCTCTTCTTGCTGAGCCACCAGAGATGCCAGACAGCACCCTGTCTGATCCTTTGGATAATCCTGCCTTGTACCTTATTTTGGGTGAACCTTGAACTCCTTTCTCCTCCCATTATTTTCTTATTTAAGCCATGCCTTTGCACTTCCTATTTGCCAGATCATGGTCACTCCTGCTGGCGTCTGTATCTTCACTACTACTCGCTACCGACCGTGGCTTGGTCCTCGACTATGCCTCAGCTTGATCCCAATCTGCAGTCACTTATTACTGACCTTTGGCTTGTTCCTCGACTACACTTCTGCTTGATCCCAACCTACAACCACTTGTTACTGATCTTTGGTGTGTATATTGACTAGGCTTCTGTTCGATCCCTACCTGCTACATATGCTAATGGACTACGGCTTGCTCACCTCCTGGTGGGGTGATCCTGAGGACCACGACCCGGTACTAACATGCAGCAAAATCCATCTCCACCATCAGGAGCTCTGGAGAATACCAGTTAGTTCATAGACCCCACACCTCCGGTGAGCATACATCAGCCCCAATATACCTATCCTGCCGGTTGGTGGGAGCCTCTCTATTGTCTTCCAGCCTGACCCCTGGCCCTGACAGCTTGTCTGTCCTTACCAGATGAGTGCTTCTCTCTATCTACACTTCCCTAATTCAGAATCCCCTTTGCGATGCAGATTGTGCTATATATAATCTGTGCTATATATACAGTACATAATCTGCATCCAAAATAGCCATTGGAATCTCAAAACTAGACACAGGCACCGCACCACTCATCAGGTTAGCAAATCTGACTGACTGACACATCTGCCTACATCTTGTTTAACTGCATACACTACAGTGATCATTGCTGCATTTAACCACTTGCTTACCGTGCACTTCAGCGCTGTCACACTTCGAATGACAATTGCGCAGCCATACAACACTGTACCCAAATTACATTTTTATCATTTATTTCACACAAATAGAGCTTCATTTTGGTGGTATTTAATCACAGCTAGGGTTTTTATTTTTTACTAAACAAACCAAAAAAGATAGAAAATTTTGAAAAAAAAATCATGTTTCATAGTTTCTTATAAAACTTTGCAAACAGGTAATTTCTCTCCTTCATTGATATGCACTGATGAGGTGGCACTGGTGGGCACTGATAAGCTGCACTGGTGGGCACTGATAGGCTGCACTGATGGGCACTGATAGGCACAGATAAGGTGGCACTGATAGGCACAGATAAGGGAACACTGATGGAGACTAATAAGGCAGTACTGATGGGCACAGATAAGGCGGCACTGATGGCCACTGATAAGATGAAACTGATGGGGCCTGATGGGTGGCACTGATGGATGGCACTGATGGGCACTGATAGGTGTTACTGATAGGTACCACTGATAGATGACACTGATGGGCACTGGTAGGTGGCACTGATAGGTGGCACTGATGGGCACTGGTAGATGACACTGATGGGTAGCACTGTTGATGAGGCACTGATTGGTGACACTGATAGGTGGCACTGTGGGCAGTGATAGGTGACACTGTGGGCACTGATGGGTGGCACTGTGGGCACTGGTAGGTGGCGCTGGTGGGCACTGGTAGGTGGCACTGTTGTGCATTGGTAGGTGGCACTGGCAGGTGTCCTTGATCGGGACCAATGTCACTCTGAGAACCGCCAGTGATCAGCTTTTTCTTTCTCCTCACGCTGTCAGCACAAGGAGAAAAAATAGCCGGTTCTATTTACATCACATGATCAGCTGTCATTTGCTGACAGCTGATCATGTGGTAAGGGGTCGGGATCGACCCCTTACTCCCATCTGTGATCAGCTGAGTCTCATAGACTGCATGGAGTGCAGGGGTCACGCAGGCCGCTCGAGCACAGGAGGACGTCTATTGACATACTCCCGGCAAAGTAGGTCTGCTCTGTAGCCGTTATTCGGCTATACCGTGGATCTGAAAAAGTTAAATTGTATGTAACATGCTTATGATGGGAGGGTATAGGAGCGTTGTGTGCTTGATAATTACACTGAGGCAAGTCATGGGTTAATGTAATTTGGGATGCAGTGCAGATATTGTTAGGTTTATTGTTGTTGTTGTCATTTTACCTACAGAGTACAATCATAAGCCCTGTATAGTCCACACAGTAACAGCAAGGAATAATGTAAAACATGGAATTTTTGTCTTTTGTGCTGCTGGGTGATATCCTGTCTTTTTTTTAGGTCATATTAGGTTGCTAGCCAATATTTTATATACCAGCCTTTCTCAACCTTTTTAATGTTGAAGAACCCTTGAAATAACTTTCTGGTCTCAGGGAATGAAAATGGATAGTGCAGAGCTGTAAACCTAAAACTAAAAACAAAATGTCCCTGCTTCACATGAAGCTGTGCGAGCAATGTAATCCCGCAAGCAGACCATGTGTAGCAGAAAATAATCAAAAGACACTTTTCAGTGAACTTAATATTAGAGCATGTCAAATAACATGACCCGTGATGACAATCTCTAAAATAGTTGATATAAACCGAAGGAGCTGTGTCAATGCGACCCAAACGGTCGTGTGAACGCACCGAAATTAAGGTGTGTTATCAAAACCCTTTAGTAAATAAATCTGTGAGAGTCTCCCCTGGGAACAAGAGAGATAATTAGCAATAAAATGTGTAAAAAACCTGGATCTATAGATTTCATGCGATTCGCCCAAAATCGCATAGAAACATACTTGTGTTAAAATAAGTGCGAAAAAAGAAATATGTGCAAAAACAACTCATATACATCAATAAAGTTCCTTAATATCCTGTGAATTGATACTATAGTATTTAGAGCTAGATAATAAAGCCATTCTGGGTAATAATTCATGCAGCAGTCCTGTGCGACTTTAAAGTTGACCTAAAACATATACATGACTACTGTCCATTTTTGTTTGGTGAAGTCCATAGACTCCTAAACAGTAAGCTGTGAAAGCTGTGCAATAACACTAAAAGAGAGGCGATGGAACTGCTTGTAGTTTCCGGATGATCATAAATTCAAATGACTTCAATTATTTCTACAATACTTCTTCCCAAACACTCATATGATGGTAATAGTAAAGGTACCCTTACCAGAGCAGATGGACTCACGGGCCTTACAGCAGGTGAGTCAAACGAGCTTGGGCCAGATTCACAGGACTTACAGGGGCTGTGTTTCAGACGACTTTCTCCTCGGTGTCCTCTGGAAGGTCTTTTCTAGGTTTTAAAAAACCTTTCTACTCACCAGGACCCAATCGTGGAAAATCAAAGAGGGAGAAAGGTTCCAAGGTGTCCGATTTTTTCTCTGGTTCTCACCATAAATGTCTCAAAAGGAAAAAAAGGAAAAAAGAGAAGCAACTCCTCATGGTGTAAATCCAAATGGCAAAGAAATTTATTCTTCAAATTTTTTATTTTTTTTTCAATTCCAAAGGAAGGTATAAAAAATATATGTAAAATATCTTTAAAAGAAAAACGCAGTGATCATAGGTGGCTCGAGCAAGCATTTATCCCGACTAGTTTCGTCTCAAGAAGGACTTCAACTGGGAATCCCTGACAAAAATTCTTATATCTATAGCGCTTGGTACATTACTGTAATGGTCATTGGGAAGAATGCTTTTTACATTTGTGATCATTGAAAACATTTCATTCTTACAGATAGCTAAACAGATCATTGATAACAGCCATTGATCCAAGGTGCAAAAATTGCTCAATGCCCAAGGAACCCTTAGCCACATCTAGAGGAACCCTTGTTGGAAAGGGCTGTTCTATACTCTGTGTATGTGTAGCCAGTGGGACACGTGTGTTTATCCAAAATTCATCTCTTATTTACTTTTTCAATGTGAAGGTGGTAATATTTACCACTTCTTGCCAGCTGTACGAATATATGTGGCAGCACAGTGGTGGCCTTTAACAGTGAACTGCCAAGTGTATGTTTACAGCTGGCATTGCTGTTCTGTTGTCAGAGGTACTCACCCGGGCCGAAATGCTGAGAGCTGCTCCCCTTGCGACTAGGTGCACGATGCCTCTGGAGTGGGTACAGAGGTCACCCGGCACAAAGATGCACGGGTTGCCAGCAGGTGTGCTGCAGGTGGTGTGCAGTAGCGACGTTGACCAGGAGAGGCTGATGCTGCACTGGACGTAGACACCTGGCAGGACCGTGATGAGTCAGAGGCTGTGTAGGTACCAGAACATGTACTGGAAGAGGACCTGTAGGTGCATGTGAGAACTAGAAGTCCAGGACACCGGGCAGAGGGTCAGCCACAGGTAGCTCAGAGAATGTCCAGTAGGCAAGCCGAGGGTCAAGCATGGGTAATCAGGCAGAAGAGGTATCCAGTAGCAGGCCAGGGGTCAAACACAGGTAAGTAACTCAGAGAATGTCCAGCAAGCAGGCCAAGGGTCAAGCACAGGTAATCAGGCAGAAGAGGTATCCAGGAAGCAGGCCAGGGGTCAAACACAGGTAAGTAACTCAGAGAATGTCCAGCAAGCAGGCCGAGGGTCAAGCACAGGTAATCAGGCAGAAGAGGTATCCAGGAAGCAGGCCAGGGGTCAAACACAGGTAAGTAACTCAGAGAATGTCCAGCAAGCAGGCCGAGGGTCAAGCACAGGTAATCAGGCAGAAGAGGTATCCAGGAAGCAGGCCAGGGGTCAAACACAGGTAAGTAACTCAGAGAATGTCCAGAAAGCAGGCCGAGGGTCAAGCACAGGTAATCAGGCAGAAGAGGTATCCAGGAAGCAGGCCAGGGGTCAAACACAGGTAAGTAACTCAGAGAATGTCCAGCAAGCAGGCCGAGGGTCAAGCACAGGTAATCAGGCAGAAGAGGTATCCAGGAAGCAGGCCAGGGGTCAAACACAGGTAAGTAACTCAGAGAATGTCCAGCAAGCAGGCCGAGGGTCAAGCACAGGTAAACAGGCAGAAGAGGTATCCAGGAAGCAGGCCAGGGGTCAAACACAGGTAAGTAACTCAGAGACTGTCCAGCAAGCAGGCCGAGGGTCAAGCACAGGTAATCAGGCAGAAGAGGTATCCAGGAAGCAGGCCAGGGGTCAAACACAGGTAAGTAACTCAGAGAATGTCCAGCAAGCAGGCCGAGGGTCAAGCACAGGTAATCAGGCAGAAGAGGTATCTAGGAAGCAGGCCAGGGGTCAAACACAGGTAACAGCAGCGGTGGTCAAGCGGGTTCCAGGTCAGGCACAGGTAATCAAGCAGGTACAGGATACAAGGTACTGGATACAAGGTACTGGATACAGGATACTGGATACAAGGACTGGAGCCAAGACTCAGGAAGAGACAACAAACCAGCGATTTGTGAAGGGAAAGAGAAAGCCTTTTATAGGCCAGGTAAGTGGTCAGGTGGGATACCCGGACACGTGTGCATGCGCACTCGTCCTCTGTCAGCGCCGCGCACAGCGGTGAGCCGCACTGGCTGAGCTGCATCAGATACCCGAGCGCCATGGACCCGCGCATGCGCACCCGCTACCCGGCATACCTGTACTGTTCGCTGAGCCGCTCTACCGCGCGTGCGCATTCTTGGAACCCGGCGACGAAGTACGGTATTTCCCTGACAGTGCCCCCCCCCCCAAGGGCAGCCTCCGGATGCCCAAATCAGGGTGTCTTTGGTGGTATTCTCGTATTAATTGGGGGGCATGGATATTTTCAGATGGTTCCCAGGAGCAGTCTTCAGGAGGATAACCCTTCCATTTGACTAGGTACTGAACCTGCCCTCTTCTTTTACGGAAATCCAGGATCTTCTCGACCTCGAATTCTTCCTCTCCTTGGATGGTGATGGGTGGAGGAAGAGGCATCTGCCTGTCGGGGAAAGAATTGGCAATTACAGGTTTCAGTAAAGAAGCATGGAATACTGGATGGATCTTATAGGAGCTGGGTAAATCTAGTTCAAAGGCGACTGGGTTGATCACCCTCTTGACCTCAAAAGGACCGATGAACCTGGGGCCGAGTTTCCGGGAAGGACAGGGGAGTTTCAAATTAGCAGTTGATAACCAAACTTTCTCACCAATCTTGAACGTCGGACACTCCTTCCTACCCCGGTTGTACTGTACCTCATACCCTCTTTGCGCTTCCTTCATGGCCTGTTGGATTTGGAGGAAGTTGTCCTGGATATGTTTGACCAGTTCCTGTGCTGCTGGAGTAGAGACGTCTGAAATGGAATCTGGAAGAGAAGAGGGGTGATATCCGTAGTTTGCCCAAAAGGGCGTTTGGTTAATGGCAGAATGTAGGGAGTTATTGTAAGCAAACTCTGCGTAAGGTAACAGGCCTCACCAGTCATCTTGGGAATAGGAACAGAAACATCTCAAATATTGCTCAAGGGTCTGATTAGTCCCATTAGTCCCAAGGCCATTGGTTTGCAGGTGGTACGCTGAGGACATGGAAGATTTAATCTCTAGAGCCTTGCAGAGGTCTCTCCAAAACTTAGAGGTGAACTGTACCCCCGGTCTGAGGTGATATTGGCTGGTACCCCGTGTAGCCTTACAATTTCCTTGATGAAAATGCCAGTGGTGGAGGCGGCAGAAGGGGTACCCTTCATGGGCAAAAAGTGGGCCATCTTTGAGAGGCGATCTATCACAACCAGAATAGTGGTAAAGGAATCTGAGGGAGGCAAGTCTACAATAAAATCCATAGAAATTTCTTTCCATGGACGTTCAGGAACGGGTAGAGGTCTCAACAGACCCCAGGACTTGATGTTGGACCCCTTGTTTCTCTGGCAGGTGTTACAGGAAAGTACATAATTTTGGCAGTCCTTTCTCCAGCCTGGCCACCAGTAGGACCGACTTACCAAGTCGGCCGTCTTTTGCATTCCAAAGTGGCCAGACATCTTGTGATCATGGAGGGTCTGCAGAACTTGAAGCCTGACCGGAGGGGGAACAAATATTCGGCCATGGGCCCAAAGTAATTCCTGTTTCTTTTCAAGAAAAGGTAATGAGGGAACATAAAATTGATTGGAGGCTTGTTTAAGGGCTACGGTTAGATCAGGTTCAATGGCATGGAGGAAGTTATGTGCGGACAGAATGGTGGCAGGTTCCTTTGAGGACTCTGTGTTCAGAAACATGCGGGATAAGGCGTCAGCCTTGCCATTCTTGAAGCCGGGACGATAAGTGATGTGGAAGTTAAATCGGGAAAAGAACAAGGCCCAACGGGCCTGTCGCGGTCTTAGGCGTTTAGCTGCCCTGAGGTACTCCAAATTGCGGTGATCCGTGAAGATGAGAATGGGTTAGGAGGCTCCCTCCAGCAGATACCTCCATTCTTCTAGGGCGAACTTAATCGCAAGTAATTCCCGGTCGCCTATGTCATAATTCCTTTCTGGGGGACTCAATTTTAGGGAGGCGAAGGCAACCGGGTGGAGCAAGGCCTTTGGGCCACTTCTTTGTGACAGGATTGCTCCTGTAGCGGAGTCGGAAGCGTCTACTTCCAGCACATAAGGGAGTTCTGGGTCAGGGTGCTTCAGGATGGGTGCAGACGAAAAAAGTTGCTTGAGTCTTTCAAATGCACCTTGCGCTTGGGGAGTCCATTGAAATTTGGTTTGCTGGCGGGTAAGTTGAGTAATTGGGGACACAATGGCAGAAAACCCCTGAATGAACCGTCTATAGAAGTTTGCAAACCCAATAAAGATTTGAACTGACCTTTTGTCCGTGGGGGCAGGCCATTCCTGGATAGCCTTCACCTTTTGTGGATCCATCATAACTCCTCCGGTGGTGATGATGAAGCCCAGGAACTGGATGGTGTCTGTCTCAAACTCGCATTTCTCCCCTTTGACATAGAGTCCATGCTTACGTAGGATGAGAAGGACCTTCCGGACATGTTGACCGTGGGTTTCTAGTGAATCAGAGAAAATCAAAATATCGTCAAGGTAAACAATGAGGAAGTTATCCAGATACTCACGGAAGATGTCGTTAACAAGATGCTGGAAGGTGGCTGGGGCGTTGCAGAGCCCGAAGGGCATGACCAGGTACTCAAAATGACCGAATCTTGATCTGAAGGCCGTTTTCCACTCATCCCCCGGACGTATTCTTACCAAGTTGTAGTCCCCACGTAGATCGAGCTTGGTGAAGATTTTGGCAGACCTGAGCCGCTGGAAAAGTTTGGGGATGAGTGGAAGTGGGTACCTGTTCTTGATGGTGATTTTGTTGAGTTCCCTGTAGTCCACACAGGGTCTGAGAGAACCGTCTTTTTTCTCCACAAAGAAGATCCCAGCCTCTGCTGGAGAAGAGGACGGTTGAATGACCCCCTTAGCGAGGTTCTCATCGATATAAACCCGCAGGGCTTCTAGTTCGGTTTCTGATAAGGGGAAGATTCTTCCGAAGGGGATCTCAGCCTCTGGCAGGAGATCAATTGGACAGTCATATGAGCGGTGAGGAGGAAGAACTTCAGCCTTTTTCTCGTCGAAAATGTCCATAAAATCCTGATAGGGTGCTGGAACATGTTGCAGGTCCTTGGGACTGGGTTGCATGGCAAGACAGGTGGGAGGTTTTGAGGTGACTTCCGGGAAGCAGTGCTGCAAACAGTAGGGGGAAGAAAACTCTACTTCTCTGCTGTTCCAGTCAATCCGAGGGTTGTGGGCCTGTAACCAAGGATACCCCAGGATGATAGGGAACATTGGGGAGTGAATTATATCAAAGCGTAAGAGTTCATGGTGCCCCGAATTGGTGTAGGTCAGGATGGGGCCGGTCTCCTGGGTCACAGGTCCTGAGCAGGGTGTAGAGCCATCCGCCAACTGGACTTGGAGAGGTTGCTTCTTGGTTTTCAAAGGAAGGTTCAGGTGCCGTGCCAGGGTCAAGTCCATGAAGCAACTGCATGCCCCTGAATCAAGGATGGCTCCCAGCTGGAAATCTTCTCCTGCCACCTGTAGGGAGAGTGGAACAGTCAAATGAGAACGGGGAACCCCAGTAGTGTGGGAGCTCAAAAGGGACAGAGGAGGGCACTTACTGGGTCTCACTGGGCACTTCTGTAGATAATGTCCGGTGCCGCCGCAGTAGAGACAGAAGTTAGCGTGTCGGCGACAAAGTCTTTCTTCATAAGACAGGGGGGACCGTGCCAGGCCCAACTGCATGGGTTCCCCATGGGGGGAAGAGCGAGAGTTCTAAGAAGGAGCAGGTACCAAGGGAACCCGGGCATCATCCAGGTGGGCCGGGGACTTTGGAGCTTCTCTGCCCGTCGTTCCCGCAACTGACGATCTAGTTTAGTGACAAGTTGGCAGAGGTCTGACAGCGTGGTTGGGACTTCTCCCCGGGCCAGTTCGTCTTTCAACAACTCAGAGAGTCCTAAACGAAATTGGTACTTCAGGGCGGACTCATTCCACTCTGTGTCTGCGGCCCATTTACGAAAATCCACTATATAGTCCTCTACGGGCCTTCTACCCTGGGATAGGGTGTGCAGAGTGGATTCCGCTGTACCTGTGCGTTGGGAGTCCTCATAAAGTGCTGACATGGCGGAGAAGAAAGTCTCTACAGAATCCAGCTGTGGGCTCTTTTGTTCCATCAAGTGGTGAGCCCAGGATTGGGGTTCATCGGAGAGCAGGGAAATAATGAAACCCACCTTGGTGGATTCCAACTGAAAAGTCCTGGGTTGCAGGGCCAGGTGCAGTAAACAGGCATTCTTAAAAGAGCGAAATTTCTTTCGGTCCCCGGAGAAACGTTCTGGTGTGGGGACCCTGGGATCAGGGTTAGACATGACGTAAGCAGGGAGTGCACCTCTAGGTGCTTGAGAGGGAGTGGAGGTGCTGGCTGCAGGAGGTGACTGGTCAGCTTGATTAGGAGAGAAGGTCAAGTGCTGGAGATGTCCCTCGATCTGGAAGTATCCATCCTGGAGGCGTTGTACAGCCTGAGTAAGGGCTGTCACCTGCTGGCCTAGGGCCTCAAGGGGTGAACCAGCTCTGTCGACCTCGGACATTGGCTGGTTTGTACTGTCAGAGGTACTCACCCGGGCCGAAATGCTGAGAGCTGCTCCCCTTGCGACTAGGTGCACGATGCCTCTGGAGTGGGTACAGAGGTCACCGGGCACAAAGAAGCACGGGTTGCCAGCAGGTGTGTTGCAGGTGGTGTGCAGTAGCGACGTTGACCAGGAGAGGCTGATGCTGCACTGGACGTAGACACCTGGCAGGACCGTGATGAGGCAGAGGCTATGTAGGTACCAGAACATGTACTGGAGGAGGACCCTTAGGTGCATGTGAGAACTAGAAGTCCAGGACACCGGGCAGAGGGTCAGCCACAGGTAAGAGAGGTGAGTCAGGAGGAAGTAGAGAGAAGACATTGCTGGAAGACGCAGCAGAGGAGGAAACTAGTGTGAACTGGCTGGATATTTATATCAGGAAGGGATGGTGTGGTGTTTTCTCCTCCTCCATTTGAGTGATCCGACCCGGATTGACTGATTCTATCATCTTCCGCCCACGGGGACAACTACAGGATTCTGTGTACAATGCCTAAACTTATAGCCATTTGGTAAGCCTCCAATCAAATAGGTGGCCGGGATACTATTATATTTTCTGCATGTCACAGCGTGAAAATTATAGAACTGTCACTGAGGTGTCTCCTTTTTGAACAAGCTATTTCTACCAGCCATACGCCAATTTCATCATCTTTTTGGTATTAAGAAATTATTTAAACTGGACTATTAGACCAAATCTTAGACTGTTCAAACTGATTTATGCTAATTTTCACGGTTATTTCTGATGAGACATTTGTTTTTTATTGAAATTTTTTTACTGATTTCTTCTTTTCATTTTTTGTTTTAATTTTGTTTAAATTGGCACAGCTTTATGTATTTTCCATTTGCCTTTTGGTGTGAGTATCCCACTTTCTAGCAGCAGCCTTTTTTCTGGGTTAGGGCCCTTCCCATATTTCATTTTTATTTCCCTTTTCTCCCCTTCCCTCCCCCCCTCCCCCCCCCCCTTTTTTTCCCCTTCCAGTCTCACCGAGCGCGGTTTATCCATTTCCAAGTAACTCAGAGAATGTCCAGCAAGCAGGCCAAGGGTCAAGCACAGGTAATCAGGCAGAAGAGGTATCCAGGAAGCAGGCCAGGGGTCAAACACAGGTAAGTTACTCAGAGAATGTCCAGCAAGCAGGTCGAGGGTCAAGCACAGGTAATCAGGCAGAAGAGGTATCCAGGAAGCAGGCCAGGGGTCAAACACAGGTAAGTAACTCAGAGAATGTCCAGCAAGCAGGCCGAGGGTCAAGCACAGGTAATCAGGCAGAAGAGGTATCCAGGAAGCAGGCCAGGGGTCAAACACAGGTAAGTAACTCAGAGAATGTCCAGAAAGCAGGCCGAGGGTCAAGCACAGGTAATCAGGCAGAAGAGGTATCCAGGAAGCAGGCCAGGGGTCAAACACAGGTAAGTAACTCAGAGAATGTCAAGTAAGCAGGCCGAGGGTCAGGCACAGGTAATCAGGCAGAAGAGGTATCCAGGAAGTAGACCAGGGGTCAAACACAGGTAACAGCAGCGGTGGTCAAGCGGGTTCCGGGTCAGGCACAGGTAATCAAGCAGGTACAGGATACAAGGTACTGGATACAAGGTACTGGATACAGGATACTGGATACAAGGACTGGAGCCAAGACTCAGGAAGAGACAACAAACCAGCGATTTGTGAAGGGAAAGAGAAAGCCTTTTATAGGCCAGGTAAGTGGTCAGGTGGGATACCCGGACGAGTGCGCATGCGCACTCATCCTCTGTCAGCGCCGCGCACAGCGGTGAGTCGCACTGGCTGAGCTGCATCAGATACCCGAGCGCCATGGACCCGCGCATGCGCACCCACTACCCCGCGTACCTGTACTGTTCGCTGAGCCGCTCTACCGCGCGTGCGCATTCTTGGAACCCGGCGACGAAGTATGGTATTTCCCTGACATCTGTGCTGGGATTGTGCTCACTTGGTGCCCCCAACACTGTGACTGTGCTGTCACCAACAGCTTTTGGTCACTGTTTACACTCACAAAGTGGTGGGATGAGCTAATATTTTGTTGTACAATTTTTCACTATAAGGTAAATAATATTGCTAAAATTCCCTAATATTTACAAGCATTTCTATACATTGCTCGTAAATATATATGTTCATGGGGGACGCCATGTTTGATAAAGTAGTGTAAGGCCTACCCATGTGGTGCTAGCCAGTCTGGTGGAGTAACAGTCTGCAGCAAGTGAAGTGCTGGAGGAGAAATGGTGCGTTGCAAATGTTTGTGATGGAGAGAAGATTGGAGTGTATATATTGGAGTGTATATACTAGAGTGTATATACTAGAGTGTATATAGAAGTCCCAAGCAAGTTTGCACTGAATATTCCTGGGCATCCAATAATTCCAAATTTCCCATCCAAGTTTAATCCCCTCAAATAAAAAAACAAAACAAAGCTTATGGACTGATTTATGTCTCTGAGTGACTGAGAGATGGATGTCTGGCTGGGCAGGGTGACAGGGGAACCACTACATACAGCAACCCACATGGGGGCATGGCTACAGTTACATATGGAGAATTTGTTTCATATTGTTTCAGTTCAAAAGAATGTGCATTTGGTGTGGATGAACCTGACAGCTTCTTGCTGTCAATTGTTGCAAAGGGAGGAGTGGGTGCTTGCACCAAGTGTCTTTACCAACCATTGACGTCACCCTGTCCGTTCACTTACGAGGCCAGGAATTCCATTACCCTTCCCTTATGTAGCTTATGACAGATCGGGATGCTGTCATGTATAGCGCCAGGCATCAGAATTACTTGTGTGGGGCAGGTCACCAGATTTTTATATTTTCTGTTAGAAATTCTGTATATAGCCCTACAGAACAGACAGTGCAGAGTCCACATGAGCTTTGCTGCTTAACTGCAGACAGGAAACATTATTATAAAGAAAAGACATAGGGTTCTATCATAGATGCAGCTACAAACTTATAAAAACTGCTATCTACTGGTTGAAGATAATATTTTTACTGAATACTTGATAGTTGTTGCACAAAAATACATGAACAATGTATTCCAACACCCCCACTCATCAACTCCTTATGTTAGTCCCATTTCAGACCTTAGTTCTATAAATCTGTTTCTTGTAAATGGTTTCATCAAAGCACCTGCAATCTTCATCAGCAGCTCTTATCCACTTTTGGTTGTAATGCTATGTGAGGAACACAGGACAAACGTTTGGCTGCGATGTCTCTATTGCTTCTGGTGGATTTCCTCTTGTGGCCTGGTTTCTTCTTTTACATAAATTGGATTGTCTGCATTCATTTCTATTTCTGTGTCACTGTGTTGCTTATCTTCATGTGACACTGATGTGGAATTTCCCTCAGTTTAAAGTGTTTGTGTCTCCTGATAAAATGTTCAACATACTGAAGTTTCAGTTTGGTGTAGAATTCTGTATCTCTTTTGAGATTCACTATACCGCACAAGTATATCTTCCTTTTCCACAAGTATCCCATTTTGTAAGTTTTTCTTTTGGGATGTGCACACAGGCTTTGCTTCCTAATTTTTTTAGATGGTTTAAATTCAGGGCTTTTACATTCCACAAGCTTGCCCTTAACATATTCCAATACCAGTTCATCATCTGGTTGACCATCAAGTGCTGTGAGAAGCATTTCAGAACCTCTGCTAAGCTACTTAGTAATAGTGCTGCAACATGATATTTTTTTTCTTTCTTCTCCTATACCTCTCGGGCATTCATCCATTTCCAAGGTGGGCCTTATGTAATCCTGCATATCTTGGTCTTTCATCTGCTTGGTTTGGTATAGCTTTCTAATCAAATACAGTTTATTGCTAGGATTAGCTCTTTCATGCACCTTTTGTAATCCATCCCACATTTCTTGATTTGTGATTGTGTTCTGAGCTTTCTCGTCTTTCTCTATCCACTCATATGAAGGGTGTTCTGGCCTGACTTACTTTATACATTTCAACATACCTTTTATTATTTGCAGCATTTTCATCTAGAATTTCCAAGACTGGTAGTTCTGGTTTGTCATATTTGAAAATGAAAGCATTATTACAACTGTGTCACTGGCTTATTATTTTGCAGTCTTCCTTCTGTTGCTGTATCTTGCACGTATATGCTGTAGCTGGCTATGACTGGGTTCTCATCTTTTCTCTGGGTAGATGGCATCAGGCCTCAGGATTTCTCGTGTGTGGCAGGTCATCAGGTTTTTTCTTTTCTGTTAGAAATTCTGTATATAGCCCTACAGAACAGATAGTTCACAGTCCACATGGACTTTGCTGCTTAATTGCAGACAGGAAACAGGAACTTCATTATAGATGCAGCTACAAACTATTAAACACTGCCATCTACTGGTTGAAGAATATATCTCTCCTGAATACTTATACTGATAGTTGTTGCACAAAAATACATGAACAATTTATTCCAACATTTTCAGTGACTCGTGGGTGATCATGGACATTGTGATTGACAATGGATTAACAACAAGGGGCTTTTGTGGGAAGTTTATTTATTTTAATTTCTTTAATGAAGGACTCAAATGTTTGGGTGTCTTTATTCCTAGGTAACATCTTTGTTTGTGAATAAGTAGGGGAGCTACCCCTTACTATATAATTTCTGAAAACAAAGTCCCTGGAGAATAAAATGGTGAGTGTTGCAATTTTTTATATCACACAATGTTTGCGCAGTGGTTTATCAAAAGCAACATTTTCAGGAAATAATACAGGTATAAAAACATGCAGGTAGAAAATCAAACAGTCATGATCCTGGTAAAACCACCTCAATATGAGGCTGTATATATAAGTATGGCAATATTGAGGTGGTTAAAAGGGGCTTCCATATGCCAAAAAAAAACAACACTCACAAATCCCCACAGCTACTGGCCATAGTTGTGGGAGGGTGTCCTTGTCCTTATCAACATTTTGACAAGGAGCCCCCTTTTCTTACCAGCCACTCTGTATGCTCAGATTAAGGGTCTGTAATACATTTTTAGGGGGACCCCACAGATTTTTATTTTTTTGCATGGAGATCCCTCCTAAAATAAATACCAGATTCAAACAGTCTGGTATGTATTTTGGGGGAACTCTACACATTTATGTATTTTTTATGTGATGAACTGCAAAAAAAGTGACATTTACAAAGTGAATAAAAAACTGTATACAGACTCTGTTTTCTTAAAAAAAAAAAAATGTTGACAATTTAAACACTTTTTCTAATGAATGTGAACACTTTCTGTACATCAGAGATGTACACCCCTAAGGTATGGTATTTAAAGGAATTTCTCTTTTTTAATGTTTGACTAAATCACTACTTCTGGTCAAATGCAATTTTTGAAAAAATATTTTAGCTCAGAAAATAGGCATTTGTAATTTGACAGATTCATCTCCCATTGATTTCAGTGAGTTTAGAACCCAGGGCAAGTTGGCTCATCTGACACATGGGATTGCGTCTACACAATGCACACCAACAGGCACGTGTTATACACAACATGTACCTGCACAACATGAGCACAACATGTACCTGCTGGTGTGAACGGACCATAAATTTGCATCAGCAAAAGATGTAACCATTCAGCACAATTCTGATTGCAGTCTAGCTTAAGTCTCATACAAACATTACACACAAAAAGCCATTTGTTCTTTTCAATGCATTGCCAGACTATATTCACATATTCAGATAAGAAAACATAAGCCAGACATACACAAAATCTCCCAGTTTTTTCTGACTGGCCTATAAGGCTCAGGAATTATCTACAGTACAACACATTCCCTTAAGTCTGTAGCTTTAGGCCATATGTCATATGTCACTCTAATGCCGCGTACACACGATCGGACAATCCGACCACGAAATCCTGGGATTTTTTTCCAATGGATGTTGGATCAAGCTTGTCTTGCATACACAAGATCGCACAAATGTTGTCGGAAATTCCGATCGTCAAGAACGCGCTGACGTACAACACGTACGACGGCACTATAAAGAGGAAGTTCAATAGCCAGTGCGCCACCCTTTGGGCTCCTTCTGCTAATCTCGTGTTTATCTTGTGTTAGTAGAAGTTTGGTAAGAGATAATTCACAATTCTCAGCCTCGTGCTTTTCAGTTCGATACTTTTAGCTGTCTCCTAGGTTCTCCAATGTGTTTTATTTTGAAGATGCACACAAATTGGGAGTCAAAATGGGGATTTCACTCCTGATCCAATGCCTAAGGTCAACATGTGCTAGCTCCCATCATGGGGGATCAATGGACGTGTTTTGGGGGTGCAACCCCCAACCCCTTCCTCTCAGCTACTTGAGTTACGAGGAAGGGCTTGCACCCACAATACGCGTACCTTGATATCCCGTGATGGCAGATAGCACATGTTGACACACTGTGTGCATCTTCAAAATTTGGCTTTCAAATTTTTTTTAGAAAAGTTCTAATAAAAAAAAAAATGCAAAAATTTTGGTGTGTTTTATATTCTGCCTAAAACATCAATGATGTTTTTGAGTCTTTTTTCAACATCATTGATGTCCTCCTTGAATTTCTATAAATCCCAATTGCACACCATGATCTCCCCGATGAGGACGTGTGCACTTGCACTTGTGAAATGAGATTCTTCTTCTACAACATTCACATCACCTAAAATAAAAAAAAACACACCATGTATTATAAATATGCAGACATACATCTATTACCTGAAGCTGTGGTCTCAGATACTCACCTGTTGTGGTCACTATTTTGCCCCCCTTCATAAACCTTTCCTTCCTCCACATCCTGAGGTTGTGGTGTGGTGACTTCCCCTTCTTTAGGAGGTTGGGGGGTCCCTGGTGTCCTCTGACATCCCGATTCTTTTCTCCCCTATGTGAATAAAAAATAGGTATACTTAGAACACAGATATTTGAGGCAAGAAATAGGAATATGGAGCATTGCTTGAAGTGTCGTACAATTGTCTGTTTTGGCAGAGTTCCAAGCTGAAGACATGATTCTTTCCCCTTTCTTCAAGCTGGAATACTTACCTTTTTGGGTAAAGTTTCACACATGGAGACACCCCTAGTATCCACTGGAGCACCAGTGTGGGACACCCTAAAAAGTTTGTTATGGTGTTCCACACTAGTGCTCCTGCATTTACCCTGCACAAGGAGACAGAACAACAGTGACCCAGTTTTAGGCTGCATTCACACCTGAGCAGAGCGACTTTCAGGCATTTTTATTTAAGAGGTTTATGAGCACTTTTAGAAGTGTATTACAAATGTTTTACAGCTTCAGATGTTTTAGCTTAGCCAATAGAAAGCACTAGGGGGAGGAGAGGCGGAGAGCTGCTGTTTAACCACTTCAGCCCCAGAAGGATTTACCCCCTTAATGACCAGGCAATATTTTGAGATAGGGCA
This sequence comes from Lithobates sylvaticus, assembly GCA_028564925.1. Classification (NCBI taxonomy): domain Eukaryota; kingdom Metazoa; phylum Chordata; class Amphibia; order Anura; family Ranidae; genus Lithobates; species Lithobates sylvaticus. Next base: position 56,005,564 of record CM053032.1, read on the forward strand.
CTGCGTAACTTTAACTGACAATTGCGTCAGAGTAATGGCGTTGATCCGCGATTTTTAGCATTGCGGCGGACAGATCGGACACAGCTGACATTTGTGACACTTTTTTGGGAACCAGTGGCATTATTACAGTAGTAATAATCAGTGGTAAAAATTTGCACTGACATTGTACTAATGACACTGGCGGGGAAGGGGGTTAACATCTGGGGCGATCAAGGAGTTAAGTGTGTTCCCTCAGTGTGTTTCTAACTGTGTGGGGGGTGGGCTGCCTGGGACAACACACAGATCTGTCTTCCTGCATATCATCCCCTGTCAGAACGGAGATCTGCCTGGTTTACTATGGCAGATCCCAGTTCTGTCTCTGCGGGAAACGATCGCGGGCAGCCGGCGGACTTTGAGTCTGCCGGACCCGCTGATTGGCTCCCCCACTGGCCAATTGGCGCACGTGCCGCCCACAGAACCTCGTACACCTGCGGCGATTCGTGCAGCCGAGCCAACCTGCCGCAGTATAAATGCAGCGGCTGGTCGGCAAGTGGTTAAGCAGAAAACACATGACAAAACGTTTATAAAATGCGTTTTGCACATTTTCAGGTGTTCCCATTTGAAGTCTGTGGGGCCAAATCTGCCAAAAAGAAGCTTAAGTACTTTATTGAGTGACAGGTGTTTCACTTTTGGCCCTGTTCACACCTGTGAGTGATTTTCTGCTTGAACCTTGTAGCTCTAATGCCCCGTACACACGGTCGGAAATTCCGACGGAAAAAGTCTGATCGGACCATGTTGTCAGAAAATCCGCCCGAGTGTGGGCTCCATCAGACTTTTTCCATCGAAATTTCCGACTGAAAAAATTTGAGATCCTGCTCTCAAATTTTCCGACAACAAAATCCAATCAGACTTTTTCCGATCGTGTGTAGAGAATTCCGACGGACAAAGTGCCACGCATGCTCAGATCAAATTATGAGACCAAAGCTATTGGCTAATAGCCTCTACGTAGTTCCATCGTATGCAACAAACGTCAACACATTCAGAATGATCGGATTTTCCGACAACTTTGTCCGACTGTGTGTATGCAACACCAGTGTCGGACAAAATCCGTCTGAAAAAATCCGATGGATTTTGTGGTCAGAATTTCCGACCATGTGTATGGGGCTTAAACGCTGAACAAGGCAAATCCCATTCATTTCAAGGGCCCCTGTTCACACCTGAGCGTTCTGTCGCCTGAAGCAAAACAATAGGACACATTACCTTGTCTATGTGTTGGGACTGTATTGGATAGTGCTGCCCAATGCATAAGGTGTGAACGTTGTTGCAAGTTAGGTTCACCTTGCAGTTATGCTGTGAATTTCTGAAAGAGAAGTCTGAAATGTATCCCAGCACATTGCTTCAAAGCTTTTCCTTTTTTGTGAAATTGGGCTATCATCACTATTTAGAAAAATCAACAGCTGCCTTTTACCGCAATATACTAGTGATCCACTACATCACAATTTAGTAAATGAGTACCTTTGACTGCTTGCGCCGTTTTGGAATTTCTTGACTTTAGCAAATTGCTTTTCAGCCGAGATAAAAGAAAAAGCTATTGTATTTTTGTGTAATTCATTTTTTACAGGAACCACAAAAACAGTGTCACAGCTCCACTCAGTGGTTGTACTTTGTTATTACACAACTAATCCTAAATTCAGTGTCCATTTAACATGTAGTAAACATATTATTGTGAGAAATATTAATAATAGTTGCTAGCTTGGAATCTTTTGGCTTTCACTGTGCATGCACTGTGCCCTTGCTGTCAAAATTCACCATATTTAAAATGTGGTGAGTGTACTGTAGACAAATGATAAAACCATTTAATTTACAGTACAGGTATCGCTCAACGAATCAGTCAATCAGTGGCGGCTGGTGCTCAAATTTTTTTTTTGGGGGGGGGGGGGGGCGCAAACAAACAAAAATACTTAAAAAAAACATCAATTGCAGCCTCACTGTTCCCATCATATGCAGCCACTGTGCCATCAATTGCAGCCACTGTGCCCATCAAATACAGCCACTATGCCATAAAATACAGCCACTGTGCCATCAAATGCAGCCACTGTGCCATCAAATGCAGCCACTGTGCCATCAAATGCAACAGTGTGCTGTGGGGTGCATTGGAGGTGTGCTGTGTAGTGAAGGAGTGCTGTGTGGTGTAGTGGAGGTGTGCTGTGCGGTGTAGTGGAGGTGTGCTGCGCGGTGTAGTGGGGGTGTGCTGTGTAGTGGAGGTGTGCTGTGCGGTGTAGTGGAGGTGTGCTGTGCGGTGTAGTGGGGGTGTGGTGTAGGAGAGGTGTGCTGTGTAGTGGGGGTGTGCTGTGCGGTGTAGTGGGGGTGTGGTGTAAGGGAGGTGTGCTGTGTAGTGGGGGTGTGCTGTGCGGTGTAGTGGAGGTGTGCTGTGCGGAGTAGTGGGGGTGTGGTGTAGTTGAGGTGTGCTGTGCGGTGTAGTGGAGGTGTGCTGTGCGGAGTAGTGGGGGTGTGGTGTAGTGGAGGTGTGCTGTGCGGTGTAGTGGGGGTGTGGTGTAGGGGAGGTGTGCTGTGTAGTGGGGGGTGCTGTGCGGTGTAGTGGGGGTATGCTGTGCGGTGTAGTGGGGGTGTGGTGTAGGGGAGGTGTGCTGTGTAGTGGGGGTGTGCTGTGTGGTGTAGTGGGGGTGTGCTGTGCGGTGTAGTGGGGGTGGGGTGTAGGGGAGGTGTGCTGTGCAGTGGGGGTGTGCTGTGCTGTGTAGTGGAGGTGTGCTGTGCGGTGTAGTGGGGGTGTGGTGTAGGGGAGGTGTGCTGTGTAGTGGGGGTGTGCTGTGTGGTGTAGTGGGGGTGTGCTGTGCGGTGTAGTGGGGGTGTGGTGTAGGGGAGGTGTGCTGTGCAGTGGGGGTGTGCTGTGCTGTGTAGTGGAGGTGTGCTGTGCGGTGTAGTGGGGGTGTGCTAATACAGCACCAGTGAGAGTTATGCCGCATACACACGATCGGACTTTCCGACGGGAAATTTTGGATGTGAGCTTGTTGGAGGAAAATCCGACCATGTGTATGTATGCTCCATCGGACATTTGTCTGACTTTCTGCCAACAAATGTTGGCTAGCATGCTCTGAAATTTTCCGCCAACAAATGTGTGTTGTCGGATTTTCCGATCGTGTGTACACAAGTCTGTCGGACAAAAGTCCAAAGTACAAAAACACATGCTCCGAATCAAGGATGAGCCGGAAGCACTCGGTCTTATAAAACTAGCGTTCGTAATGGAGATATCACATCTGCTCATCGTACGTCTTGTACGTCACTATGTTCCTAGTTGTTGGCCAATATTTGTGTGACCGTGTGTATGCAAGACAAGTTGGAGCCAACACCATTCGAACAAAAATCTACGGTTTTGTTGCTGGAAAGTCCTATCGTGTGTACGAGGCATAACTGTAGCTTTGTAGCTTGGTGGGATGAGCTACAGTATATGGGGACCAAATATTCTTTATCAGCCCTGTGGAGAGGACAGCAATGTGGGATTAAGCCTGGTCATACATTATACAATTTTCTTCTCAATTTTCCTTTAGATTTACCAAAACCATATTATATGAGGTCAGACCTAAACACTCTATTTGTATGTAATCAGGCAGGTCCTTGCACTACATAGTGAAAGGTAAATGTAAAGGAAATTGAACAAGATAAATTGTATAATGTATGGACAGCTTACATTTAGATAGCAGTCAGTGTCATCAGCCAGCCTATTGTCAGATGTAGATCAATGGCCAAACCCCAGCCAAAACTTTTTTTTTCTATAGAATTGGGGTTAGTTAAAACCTTAAAACAGAACTTAAGTAAAAAAAAATAGCAAGGAAAAAAAATGAACAACCTATTAAACTATAAAATAACATAGCAGCTTAATTACTAAATTAGTAAATATTAAATTACTTAATTATTTAAATACAGAGCTCTCCCCCATTTAACTTCTATTCTGCCACTAGATGTCCTCAGTCTAGCATCATTTACAACATTCCTCTGGGCCAAGGTGGTGTTGGACTTGGTCCAGCCCATGACTTGATCTTAAAAGAGAAGCAGCACAGTGATAAACTCATCCCACTCTCTGTGACTCTGTGGGCAGAGGGCTTCTTGGAATCTGGAAACCCTATTAAAAATAAAGGGGATCGCAGATACTGCCCTCCCATGTGAAAGAGTAAGGGGTACCCCTACTCATTCACAAAAATAGGAATTATCAAATATCTGACACTTTCTGACAAGTCCTTTAATAAAAATAAAAAAGTCCCACAAAGTAAATCGATTATCAACACTTTGTCCGATGGTAGAGATCTACGGTATGTCACTCGCAATGATCGACACCTTCCAATCCGCCGATCCACTGAAAGGAAAATTGAGAAGAAGTGATTTTATTAAGAAGTCCAGAAGTGAATCCAGATGGATTTGTGAGCTAAATACCATAGCTCCAGTTGGATTAAAGTGGTTATAAACCTTAGACATGAAATACGAACAAAGCACATCCTTCTAAACTGTGTACTTGCCTATCCTCAAAGCACTAAGTGTGATTTCTCTCTGCTGCCTCATTCCTCTGTTGTCAGCATGAGGCACTTCTGACAGGCTTCCCCAACACCAAGAGATAAATGTGATGGAGAGAAAGCACACAATAGCCACAGCTCTGCATGTTCTATGAGTACTCTGTGAAAGGGATGTTTCCCTTCCCTCCAGTCAGTGCTCAGAGTTCCCCTAATTGAGATCTCCATTGTGAGAATTCGGATCCCTGCCCCTACTGCTAGAGCTGAGAAAAAAATCCTTTGATCTGTGTGTTTTTAGAATGATCTACAGAGGAAATTGCTGCAGATAAACAGGTACAACTTGCTGTATATAGGGGATGTGCCTCATGTTTTTGTGCATCATCTGAGGCTAGTTATTTCACTGGGTATATGTAAGGGTTTTTTAAATAATCAATATTGAGCTTATTGAGTTTTAGATATTTCAAAGGGAAAAAAAGTGTTGTAAAAATATGCAATTGCCTTAACATTTTTGTAAACCCTTACGTACTGTATACCCGCTGAGGTGACTGGCCTCAGGTGATACACAGAGATGAAACAAATCCTTCCAAATATGTTGTACCTGTTTATCTGCAGTCTCCTCTTATCTATATTCATTCAAAGTGCAGAATTTTTAACGCATGTCTAAGCAGTCAGCAAAAAGAGGCAGAGAGGTGAAAATACACCCTGCGTAAGTGAGGAGAGCTCTGAGAGCTGATTGGAGAGAAGAGACACCCCCTCCACACAGCACACAGGAACAGAACTCCCTTGTCACCTTTTTTCTCTTGGTGTCAGGAATACTTGTCAGAAGCAGACAGAAATTACACTTAGTACTCTGGATTGAGACAAGTACACACTATGGAGGGATATGCTTTGTTTATAAAGCATGTCTGAGATGTATAACCACTTTAAATATTTTTGTGTATATATTGTACTTTCAAAATAAACTGGTATGAAAATCGCTCGCCCTCCTACTATTCCACACCACCACTGCGCACAAAGAAAAATTAGTTAAACACCTATGTGTATAAAAATAAACTAAGCAGCTACTTAAATAGATAAATAATGTAAAGTGATTTTAAATGAATAAAACAGTAGCGCTAATAATCACAGTGTCTGTGAATAAACTAAATATTTAACCTGTGTAAACAATACTGAAAAATATGTATAAACAGTGCTAAAAAAAAAAAAACAACAACACAATTAATCACCTATATACATAAAGTGAAAAATTAAAGTGAAGTGTGATTATATATTTTTTGCAGGTGTCCAAAAAAGGAAAACAAATCCAAACAAAAGTCCATAAACTGTTACTTGTAGTGATAATGTTTCAAAAAGTGACAGAAAAGTGAATGAAAAATCCTGAAGCAAATAAAGTTTTGAAGTGTCTTTAAACAAAGTTCTTGAAGTGACTTGAAAAAATATATCTTCCACCACACCACCTGTGTTCAGTGCTACCGCACCCTAAGGAATCGCACTCACCAGCAGTATATGCCTTGCACTCTCATGCTCGGCCAACTCGCTTAATAGCTCCACATGGGTCACAGATGGATCCAGACAGAATGTTAGATAATTGCACTCCACATATAAGGAAAAAAGAGATGCTTCCAATAGTGAAGTAGAGTAAACCATTTATTTCAACAGCACACAAAATTCCTCAACCATTGTACTCACATCCTTCATATAAAAATAAGGCACTTCAGCATAACTTTTCAACAGGAAACAAGGACCCAGCAGTGGTGACCCGATATATTATGGTCTCGGCGGACCCGGCGTTAATGCCAATATGTCTCACCCTCCACGCTGTCTCCTTTCTCTTTCACTTCACACGGCACAGCACACCCAGTAACTGGAACGTTGAATGTTAAATGCTCCTCACAGTTGCCATGTAACCATACCCAGACATGTTTCACCGAAGTGGCTTAATCATTGGGGTTTACATTATATATTGTACTTTGTTGGCCTTTTCGCCTATTTCTAGGATCCAATAAATACTTCGCTCTCTGGAAAAGAACCAAGGTTGCCTGAAAATAGCTTAAAGAGGTTTTGTTCTACACATATTCCCTTTCCCAAGGTTTATCGAAGGTTGATTATCCAGGATAAGTGGACTGAAATGTATTTTAAATACTCCTCCAATTATACATATTACGTTATGCTACAACAGACATTAACATAATTGGTCATTGACTTCACAAACATTCAAATAAATAAAAATCACATAAATATATACCATAGTTTGTAGATGCTAGAACTTTTGCGCAAACCAATCAATATACACGTATTGGGATTTTTTTTACCAAAAATATGTAGCAGAATACATATTGGCCTAAATTTATGAAGAAATTAGATTTTTTACTTTTTTTATTGGATGTGTTACCGTATTTATCGGCGTATAACATGCACTTTTTCCCCCTTAAAATCGGGGGAAAGTCGGGGGTGCGTGTTATACGCCGATACCCCCCAAAAAAATGACAAAAAAGGCAAGCGCCGCTGAAAAATATTGAGCGCTGCCGAAAAAACCCGAAGTGCGGCCGAAAAAGAACGAAGCGCCCCCGGAAAAAGCCGAGCAGACTCTGCTTTGCTCGTAGTCCCGCCTCCCTGCGCTCGCTCCGGAAACAGCAGGGAGGCGGGACCACGAGCTTAGCCGCCCGAGTCGGCTTGGCTTTTTCCGGGGGCGCTTCGTTCTTTTTCGCCCGTGCTTCGGGTTTATTCGGTGGCGCATGCGACAGCGTCTCGACGGCGGGAAATTTAAACCAGGAAAAGAATGAAAATGACGCTGGCAAGCTACAATGGCACTGGGCAAGGCTGCAATGATGCTGGGCAAGCTGCAATGACGCTGGGCAAGGCTGCAATGACGCTGGGCAAGGCTGCAATGACGCTGGGCAAGGCTGCAAATGACGCTGGGCAAGGCTGCAAATGACGCTGGGCAAGGCTGCAAATGACGCTGGGCAAGGCTGCAATAACGCTGGGCAAGCTACAGTGGCGCTGGGCAAGCTGCAATGACGCTGGGCAAGCTGCAATGACGCTTAAATGTAAGTTTGTTTTTTTTTCCCTAAACTTCCCTCCTAAAACTTTTTTTCCTTAAAATGCCCTCCTAAACTTGGGGTGCGTGTTATACGCCGGTGCGTGTTATACGCCGATAAATACGGTATATAGCAGAAAGTAAAAAAATATATATTTTTTAAATTTTTCTGATTGTCAGTCTTTTTTTTGTTTAAAATAAAAATCGCAGAGGTGATCAAATACCACCAAAATATTTGTGGGGAAAAAAGGACCGTATTGTCAAAAATGGCCTGGTCGTAAGGGGGGCATACCTTTGGGGAACTGAAGTGGTTAACATACAGAGGCATGGCTGAGCTCCTGTCAAGGTCCCTACATGGTAAGTGGTAGCAGGGTAAGCAAAAACAAGGTAAATGCAATAAAGCACCATATAAAGAGCTGAAATGCCAACTGCTAGTAGTTACATGAAAAAAGTTCCCAAACTGAGAAATAACAAAATACTAGCGGGTTCTGTAGATGTAGAGTCTACATGAGGTGAACAGACAGAGACGAACCGGGACCCCAGATTAATGCATGTTCAACCAGGCAGAGATCGTGGATGGGGTGTCAAAGAAGTGCACTGTTGAACCTTCAGTGCCTTGGAGTTTGTTGGGGTACAACAGGCTGTACTTGAAACCTTTCTGAGATGCTTCCTTGCCTCTGTGAAGGATCGTTTATGCTGCTGTACCTCCTGAGAAAAGTCAGAGAGATCCTGTGCATTTCTTGCGGAGGCAAGGAGTATGTCAATGTCAAGTCCCTGTAACTGAGGAGACAGTAGTAGTACCTTCAGGCGTTCTAGGAGCATAAATTACACATCTTATTTCATTCCTACCTATCACACTTTTTAAGGTCCTGGAGCACAAGGACAGTGGAATTACACACAAAATGACCCAATTTTGAAAAGCAAACACCCCAACGTATATTCTATGATGGGCTACAGATAGGTACTCAGGTAACTTGATGAGCTGCAGACAGGTAGGGTCAGGGAGGGGCACCCAGGATAGGTGCGGCTGGTGGCACAACGGGTGATAGAAGGAGACTTGCGCAGAGAGAGTGATATTATTTTGCCCCTGTACAAATCATTAGTAAGACTTAATTTGGAATATGCAGTTTCAGTTTCAAAAAGGATATCAGGGAACTGGAGAAAGTGCAGAGGAGGGCAATCATAACTGATAAGAGGCATGGAGGAGCTCAGCTATGAGGAAAGAATAGGGGAACTGAAATTATTCTCTCTTGGGAAGAGGAGATTAACCGATTGCCGCCTGCTGGCCGTCATATGACGGCCAGGTGGCATGGCTCTTGTTCTGGGCGGGCGTCATATGACATCGATCCATTTAAACAGGGCATGCGCGCAGCCCTGTTCCTTCAGTGGCGGCATGTCATGGAGACACTGCTCGCCACCGAGGGGGGTGAACAGCCATTGGGTTGAAGTCACAGCCGATCATAGATGGTACCACCACACTTTGCATGGCGCATGCGCGCGAGCACGTCAGTGGAGGCGTGATCCCGGGAACACTGCTCATCACCGACGCTGGTAAACAGCCATTGGTCGGCGGCTGTTTACCACGTGATCGGCTGTGATGCTTTCGCAGCCGATCACTAAGTGTAAACATAGAGTGGTAACGAGATGTTACCGGGTTCTCCTCCTCACACCGATCGTGTGTGAGAAGGAGATTGCGGTAACATCACGTTACCGCTTACAGTGTACACCAACACACACTGATTGCCCCCCAATAAAGAGGACCTGTCACCACCCATCAAAGTACCTGTCACAGTTAATCTGAGTACCTGTCACACACAGTCCATCTGAGTACCTGTCACAGTTCATCCGAGTACCCGAGTACCTGTCACAGTCATCTGAGTACCCGAGTACCTGTCACAGTTCATATGAGTACCGAGTACCTGAGGACCTGTCTCCGCCCTTCAGAGTACCCGAGTACCTGTCACCAGGCCATCAGAGTGCCCGAGTACCTGTCACCAGGCCATCAGAGTACTCGAGTACCTGTCTGCAGCTCATCAAGTTACCTGAGTACCTATCTGTAGCCCATCATAGAATATACGTTGGGGTGTTTGCTTTTCAAAATTGGGTAATTTTGTGTGTAATTCCACTGTCCTTGTGCTCCAGGACCTTAAAAAGTGTGATAGGTAGGAATGAAATAAGATGTGTAATTTATGCTCCTAGAACGCCTGAAGGTACTACTTCAATGTTGGGCCTCTGTATGTGGACAGGCTCTGAAAAAGTCTCACACATGTGGTATCGCCATACTCAGGAAGAGTAGCAGAATGTATTTTGGGGTGTAATTTGTGGCATGAATATGCTGTGTGTGAGAAATAACCTGATAATATGACAATTTTGTAAAAAAAAATAAAAAATCTTAATTTTGCAAAGAATTGTGGGAAAAAATTACAACTTAAAAAAACTTACCATGCTACTTACTTAATACCGTGGAATGTCTACTTTCTAAAAAGGTGTCATTTGGGAGGTATTTGTACTTTCCTGACTTGTTAGTGTCTCAAGAAATGAGATACACCTGATGTACTGAAGGCCTGATCAGATGTGATCAATTTTCAGTGATTGGCACCATAGATTGTAGATTCTATAACTTTCACAAAGACCAAATAATAGACACTAATTTGGGTTATTTTTACCAAAGCTATGTAGCAGTATAAATTTTGGCCAAAATTTATGAAGAAAAATTACTAATTTGCTAAATTTTATGACAGAAACAAAGAAAAATTTGTTTTTTTCCCCAAATTTACAGTCTTTTTTTATTTATAGCACTAAAAATAAAAAACTCACTAGTGATTAAATACCACCAAAAGAAAGCTCTATTTGTGTGAAAAAAAAGGACACAAATTTAATATGGGTACAGTGTTGCATGACTGAGTAATTGTCATTCAAATTGTGAGAGCACTGAAAGCTGAAAATTGGCCTGGGCAGAAAGGGGGTGTAAGTGCCCTGTATTGAGGTGGTTAAGGGGGGATATGGCCAACATGTACAAATATATAAGAGGTCCATATAGTGAACTTGGTGTTGAGTTATTCACTTTACGGTCAACACAGAGGACAAGGCGGCACTCTTTACGCCTAGAGGAAAAGAGATTACATATCCAAATACGGAGAGGTTTCTTCACAGTGAGAGCTGTGAAAATCTGAAATAGACTCCCTCCAGAGGTGGTTCTGGCTAGCTCAGTAGATTGCTTTAAGAAAGGCCTGGATTCTTTCCTAAATACACACAAACTGGGTACTAACATTTATAAGTAAAGTTGATCTAGGGGAGATCTGATTGCCTCTTGGGGGTCAAGAAGGAATTTTTTTCCCTGCTGTAGCAAACTGGATCATGCTTTGCTGTTTTATTTTTTTGCCTTCCTCTGGATCAACTGTGGGTATAGGATTGGGTATATGGGATTGTTTGATATTATACATTTTTATTTTTTTCACACTGTTATGGGGCAGGCAAATTCACATTTTTAAAATAAAACCTTGTGCTGCACTGAAGACTCTCTCTGGCACAGGCATCAGGGCAAGCCTGAATCTATGGCACATACTGTTCAAGCCTGGACACCCAATAGATCAAAGCCTCACTTCTAAGTCTGTGTCAATCCTGGACCTAATGTAGTCAGAAATCCTGTGTTCCAGGTGCCGCCTGTAGGTGCTGCCTGCAGCTGAACCTGTCTGCTGTGGTTTAAAAAAACTTTAAAAGCATTAATGAGATAGCCAACACCACTGCTGTTCTTCCTTTCAGGAATCAGAGAAAACAAGGCATATTATTCATGAGAGGGGATGCTGCCACCATTATAAAATGTGGCCATGAGGTACTCATACAGTACCTACTCAAAGTGACGCTTTTTTGGCTCCCTCTGGGATGGTGGCAGTACGTCCTCCATTTTCTCAGTGTATCATGGACCAAATAAGGTATTCAAGAGCAGTGGTTGTTCTCTCTATCACGCTGTAAATCCTAAGGTGTCTGTGTGAGCATTTGAGCATAATTGCTTGTTGAGGAGGACTTTCTCTGTCACTATCAAAAATGAATCCTCACCCCACCTACACACAACTCCCAGGATTTGGAAGAGGTGAAATGTCCCCTTAGGGTCAGACACCTCTTAGCCATTCATCAGCTCTCAGCCCATCTTCAGTAGATGCAACAGGAGAATCCTATGAAGGGAAAGGAAGTTGGGAAGTTAGGAATGAGGATGAAGAGCAGGCATGTGGGCATTTTGCTGCTGACTCTTCCCACTGAGATGCTGCTCCCAATGAGCTTTTTGGGGCAAAGTCATGTGTCTTATCATGCAGATCATAATGATTTATTTGGCCAGCAGATGTTAAAAAGAAGCTCTGTTGACCAGACCTAGGTATAGCAGTAGCGTTTACTTGTTAAAGCCTTACTAAACTCCCCCCACCCCCATGTGTGTTTTCCTACTTACCTGTAATACTGTAGGTGCCACACAGTGGGTTCTGCACTGGCATCTTGGTACTCCTCAGCTAGCTCCAATAATGCACTGGACCCACCATGGCCCACCCTCTGGACTGTCCCCTGGCTACTCTGTGTGTTGATCCTGTAGCCTCCTGGGAGATGTGATGAAAGTATCCCAGGGAGCTGCAGGGCCAGGTACACATCATTCTGGTCTAAGCTCGAATGGTGGCAGGGGACGGAACTAACTATTAGAAAAAAAAAATGATAGGAAAGGAAAACTGTGCTCCTTTTCTAATCGATTTTGTGATTATTCCTACAACAAGCTTGTCACTGACTTAAACAAAGGTTAAAGCACAGAAAAATCAAGTTTTTAAAATGCTTGTTGCAGTTTTTACTTTTCAAAAAAATGTCCCTTCTTTAAATGCTCCTACTATAAATTTAACACACATATGAATATATTCATAGAAAAAAAAAAAAAAATCTGAGTTAACTTCTGTTCTTTATACAAGTTCAAATCAAAAAGAAAAATGGGTCTTTTAAAACATCAGCAGATAATGTATACTAGTTAAGGTTACTTTTCAGTACTTCAATACAAAATCACTCATGGATAGGATTCTAACATATAATCATATTTACAAGCAATTCTTTTTATTATACAAGCATTCTAACTGCACTATAACAAGTCTTGTATAGCATAATAGAAAACAGTAAAAGCCGTTATTAAGTTATTGGTACTTTCCTTGTGATGTAGAAAATTTTACTCACTGCAGGATACAACAGCTAGATGCTCAAAATCTGAATTAATTTTACATTATGTATAAACAAGATAATGGGACTTGAAGTCATCATGTACAGAGCATGAACATAGTGCTTACATCTACAGATTAAGGATGCATTTTCTTAACAAGCAGACTTCATGTTTGCAAAGAAGAATACAGTTGAATTGACCCTCTATGAACTGCATGTTTACAGTAATGCTAAAGGATTAGTGTGACTACATTTGCTCTGTTTAGCTCCTTAGGCATATACTAATTTAAAATTAAAATTCACAATAATTATGCTATACAGCTTTTGTTTACTGACCAGTACTCAGAATCAAGTTTAACATATATGTCTAAAAAGCTACTTTAGGCAATAAACAAAAAATATTAGGCACTTGAAGCTGCTGTAGAGAAAATCAGCTGTGGTACAAGCAGGTCAACTATTTAGCTTAAAACATTTTAAAAGTGGAACAAAATCCATAAATGTAAAAGGGTTGTAAACCCTTGCGTTTTTTCACCTTAATCCATTCTATGCATTGAGGTGAAGAACCTCTTGTAGTAAACCAGCTCCCCAGAGCCCCCCTTTTACTTACCTGAGCCCCGTTCCTGCACCGGGGATGAGCACACCCGTTCCTGCCGGTTTCTTAGACCCTGATTGGATAGATTGATAGCAGCGCAGCCATTGGCTCCCAGCTGCTTTCAATCAAATCCAATGACGCGTGAGCCGGGGCGGAGCCGAGTCCTGCTTTCTGTGTTTATAGACGCAGCAACAGGACACGGGAGCACGCCCGGCTGGGTACACCAAGGGAGAGCGCTTCTCCGGCGGGGCACTTGAGTAGAAGAGGAGTCAGGAGCGCCGCTGAGGGACCCCAGAAGAGGAGGATCAGGGCCACTCTGTGCAAAACCAAGAGGTAAGTATGACATGGTTGTTTTTAAAAAATAAATAAAAAAGGAACCTTTAGTTATCCTTTAACTGCGCCTTAAAAACACCTCCCCTTCAGTCCCAGTGTGAAAGCCTGAGTGCTTTCACACTGGGGCGATGCGCTGGCAGGATGTTAAAAAATGTCCTGCAGCAGCATCTTTGGGGTGGTGAAGGAGCGGTGTATACACCGCTCCTCCACCACTCCTGCCTATTGAAATGAATGGGTACCGCTGCCCAAGCGCCTGCAAAGCACAGCGTCACTTCACGGGTGCATTTGACCCTTTATTCGGCCACTAGTAGGGGCTAAAAGCGCCCCGCTAGCGGCCAAATAGTGCTGCTAATATGACAGTAAAGTGCCGCTAAAACTAGCCGTGTGTTACCGTCAACGCCCACCCGCCCCAGTGTGCTTATGTTAATCTCAACAGAACTGTCAATCCTTCAAATGCCATAGCTAATCACATGTAAAGCTCCATGGCCAGAGCAGATCAAACAGAGGCTAAGATGGCAGCGTTTTTTGCTATAAAGAATAGGAGCGTTTTGTTCCGCTTTAATGTTACAACACTGTTTGAAAGGGTCATGAAAAAGCCCTCTTGTGTTTTGTAATCTAATACGCGACTGTTCTTTTAAAAGTTATCACTTTGCTAATCCCACACATGCTAAAGGCCCTTATATAGAAAGCTTTTACAGAGTTCTATTCGCCGACTTCAAAAAACTCTGCCAGTCTTCCAACACAAATTTGACCAACAATTTGACACCATCAATTTGACACCAGAAAGGAGCTTTAAAAGCTCTAATGGAAGCAGATGACTTAGTTATAAAATCGTCCGACAAGGGAGGAGGAATTGTTATACAAGATAAAACTGACTATATTAATGAGGCAAGGAGACTGCTGGAAGATTCCAGCACATATAAAAAAAACCCCACTGATGATTTCACTAATGAGATCAACACTTTGGTGTCTGCCGCTTTCGAATGCAATATCCTTAACAAAGTTGAGAAATCGTTTCTCTTAAAAAAACTTTTACCAAATCCCTTATTTCCATCACCTCCTAAAAGTCCATAAGAAACTTGATAACCCCCCAGGCCGACCAATCGTGGCGGCTATGGAAAGCATCACCACTGGACTTAGCTTATACATTGACCATTTCCTCCAACCCATTGTCCACCAGCTTCAATCCTATATTAGGGACGGTATTCATCTAATGGAACTTCTTTCTGTATACAAGTGGGAGCCAACATACACTTGGCTCTCACTTGATGTTAATTCTTTATACACGTCCATCCCTCATTCATTTGGTTTAATGGCCTTAGAGCATTTTTTGGGAAAATAACCCCTCATCAACTCCCGTCAGGCATCTTTTATTCTATATGCGGCCTCTTTATGTTTAACACATAACTATTTTACTTTCGATAGAGATTTTTATGTTCAAAAACAAGGAACAGCTATGGGAGCAAATTTTGAACCCTCATATGCTAATCTGGAGATGGGCTATTGGGAGAATGTATATATTCTTCATAATAATTAGAGATGAGCCGAACACCCCCCTGTTCGGTTCACACCAGAACCTGCGAACAGACCTAAAATTTGTGTGAAATTTAGAACCCTATTAAAGTCTATGGGACTCGAACGTTCAAAATCAAAAGTGCTAATTTTAAAGGCTTATATGCAAGTTATTGTCATAAAAAGGGTCTGGGGCCCAGCTCCTGCCCCAGGGGACATGTATCAATGCAAAATAAAGTTTTAAAAATGTCAGTTTTTTCGGGAGCAGTGATTTTAATAATGCTTAAAGTGAAACAATAAAAGTGTAATATTCCTTTAAATTTCGTACCTGGGGGGTGTGTATAGTATGCCTGTAAAGGGGCGCATTTTTCCCGTGCTTAGAACTGTCCCTGCACAAAGTGTCATTTCTGCAGGAAAAAAAATCATTTAAAAGCACTCGCGGCTATAATGAATTGTCGGCTCCCCGTAATACAGAGAACAGTCATTGAAAGTCATTGATAAAAAAAAAAAGCATGGGGGTCCCCCCAAATTTAATTACCAGGCCCTTCAGGTCTGGTATGGATTTTAAGGGGAACTCCACTCCAAATAAAAAAAAATGGCGTGGAGTTCCCCCAAAAATCCATACCAGACCCTTTATCTGAGCACGCAACGGGTGGGGGGCTTGTCGGAATCTGGAAGCCCTCTTTAACAAGGGGACCCCAGATCCTGCCCCCGTGTGAAATGGTAAGGGGGTACAAAAGGCCACCTGGTGACCCGCCCTCCGTTATATAAGAACTGTCAGAAGAAGAGAAGCGTCACACAGCGGGAGCCTCCCATTGCGCGGAGCGGCCCGAGAACAAAGCGAGGATGAAGAGATGCGGCGGAGGAAGATGCCGAATGAGAACAACGGAGCAAGAAGCAGAGGATCGGAGGAAGAAGAAGATGGCGGAAGAAACTGAAGGATGAAGGAAAGAAGAAGGAAGAAGAAAGAAGATGGAAAGAAGAATACTTAAATAAAGGAATTGTCAAAAACTGGCTCTTGTCATTTTTAACACTTTTGTCACTTTTTTGGTGAAATGGTAGGGGTACGTACCCCCTTACCATTTCACTCAGGGGGGGCGGGATCTGGGGTCCCCCTTATTAAAGGGGCTCCCGGATTCTGATGAGCCCCCCACCCGCAGCCCCCGACAACCAATGGCTCAGGAGGGGGGGGGCGCTCGTCGTCCCCACCCCCTTTCCTGACCGGCTGGGCTGCATGCTCGGATAAGGGTCTGGTAAGGACTTTGGGGGGACCCCCACGCCGTTTTTTGCGGCTTAGGGGTACCCCTTTAAATCCATACCAGGCGACGGGGCTAGCAAGGTGTCAATCTCGCCGATGGAGGTGGCAACATTGGCTTCCTTCGCTAGTCCCGTCTGCCTGGAGTCACGTTCAAAATTAACAGACTTTACTCCGTGTGTAGGCAAGTCCGTTCATTTCAAAAGTCCGGTGGACTAGCACACAGACGGCGGATTGTCCGCCGGACTGCCGAGTCCGGCAGATAATTTTGAGTCAAGACTTCTTTCTAAGTCCGCAGGACTTTTGGGAAGAAAAAGTCTGCCGGAGCCCACAAGCGGGCGGATTGTCCAGCGGACTCTTGTCCGCCGGATAGTCCGATCGTGTGTACGCGGCATTAGAGTTACAGAGACAAGTCATAAATTTGTCCTTTTAGAAGTAAGGGCTTATTGTTTTGCCATATTTCAATAAATTTGATACAATTATACACCTTCATCTCTTTGCATGAAAAATTATACTGAAATCAATACATATGAAAAAAGAAAATCTCTCTCTTGGTGACTTAAGGAATGGTTGGAATAATTTAAGTAAAATAGTTTATAGTTGCCATTTGAACTTCATAGATTTATATGAGGAAGAAAATGTGGGAGATTCTGATCCTTCTCCTAATATTTCAACTTTTTAAAAGATCATAATATTTCATTGTTACTATTTGCCACTTCTGTTGTAAAGTGAGAAGCATTACTTGAGTTAGAATATCAATTTGCTGATTAAACCAGCAGACAAAGGAGGCAATACAGTGGTGATGGACGAATATCAGTGAATGTGCATAATAATCCTATTTAATAAGAAGTGGCAAACTCTCTAAACATTAGCTTTCAATGAGAACTGTTTAAGCTTGTAAAGAAAGTTAAACTGATAGTATCTGGCAATAATTCATTAGAAAATATTACTTTCTTAGAAGAACATGTTGAAACATTACCATCCTGTGCCTGTGATACACCACATGTATTACATAGTTTACAAGAGATAGTCTTGCCAGATGATTCAATACTGATATCTTTAGATGTAGGACCAATGTATTCCTCCATACCACATGATAAAGGTATTTCAGAGTGCACCACTCTTCAGACTTATCCCAACAGGAACATAACTTATTTTTGATATATTTATTGACATTTATTCAAATTCATGTTTTCTTCTTTATTGGGGCTTATTACCTCCAGGTACAGGAAACAGCAATAGGGAGGACATTTACTTCATGCTATGCATAAAGTTATCATATGGTCATATATTTCAGTGGTTATAGTCATGGTCAAGTTATGGCTGCTGATCGGTGTGTACATACTCTATATAAAACTACAAACACCTACTGAGCATTCTTCTAGTTCTTTGAATGCAATGTGGGAAGAACTCTTTTTTCAGTGTTCAAAACATTTTTTGCTTTTAAACATGCTTGCACCCACAATGAATGTGTCAGAAGGACATATGTCATCCGTGTGCAGACCTCTGCAATACCTACAACGTCGCCTTTCTGGCATTTCATACACATTTTTAACATCCACTTTATACAAAGCTCTACTCATCTGCTGTATTTTGGCCTGTATCTCTGGATATGAGTGAAGCTGCTCCTATTTTACTATTTGGACATATGCTTACTGCACCCTGACCTGCCGCATATTTTGCATTAAGAAATGTACTCTTTTGCACAAACTTGCTATTTGACTGGTTCAACAATCTTAAACACTTGTGGGTCATGTGTCTGGAAGCCCTCATTTATGTTTCATCATATATGTATTCATGATCCAGTTGGGGATACTATTTGCATGATTATGCTAGAGCTTATATAGGGAATTTGCTTACTACCAAATGACTGTTGTGCTCCAGCTGGAAACTATAATATCTCATTCAGAATCCAAGGGCCACATTTGTGCATTACATGATTAGTTAGAATCATGTATGATTGTTGCTATGCTAAAATCTTTGTACATTATCCCACTTGTATAGGAAGCTCTGGCATAGGGCATAAATGGAATCATATATGATTGTTTGTATACCACTACAGTGACTTTGCTTTGCCAACCTGATATCTTGGTTGCTCCAGGCAACACCTTTGGGATCCAAGCAATACAATAATAAGGGTGTTGTATGCATGTTGCATATCGGGTCCTGTGTATTACATTTTTTACTGGGTGTCATTGTCACTGTGTCTAGATGTAACATCCTGTATATTGGCAAAGTGTTGCTGGGACATTTCTGTAATTACCTACTGACCTTGTACATGAGACAAATTGATTTAAAGTGTTACTAAACCCACAACAGTAAAATCAGTCTGTATATGCAGTAAATCATGCTTGTTAAACTCACCGTGGAAACTAAGGGGTTAATCCTTTTGCTTTGTGTATAATGGCTGTTTGATTATGTCTCTCTGATCCTCCTCTTTTTCCACTGTCTCCAAAAAATAACCTGATATTTACAGAGCTAGGGGACGGGCTGCACATGCTCAGTTTGGTGTGTATTGCTATAGAGTTTTTTTTTCTTGGGAGAGTGCATGTGATCAGCACAGGGCCCATCAGCACGGTCCAGACATGTCCAGACAGAGGATCAGGGGAGAATGAAAACTCCTCCTACAAGCTTTACTAGGAACTGATACTAGTCACAAGGCTGCTATATACTGCTGATGAGAAAAGGTATTTATCAGTTTATGATTACTAAAATAATTGCATTTCTGTGTTCTGTGTAGTGTGGTAGACCAGATATAGTGAACGCAGGTTCTGGGTTTAAGAGGGTGAATTTGTCTCACAAATTAATTTATATTTTTTAACCTTTAAATGATTCCTAATAATGTTTTCCACAATCACAGTATAATCCTTACCTATAGTCTGGTCTGCTGGTACTGAATGTGGCCTCCCCAAAAAAAATCGTACCTCCACTGCGCCAAAAAGCCAATAACGTGAACAAAATCAGTGAAAAAACAGCTGCTACTTCAGTGAGAAAACGTATAAACAAATAAATTATACCTAAACTGTGTACTGCAAATAATGATTAGGCAATAATCCAGGCCAGGCATATCCATCTCCTCTGCTACCACTTCTAGCAACGTCTCCTTGGAGACGTTGCTGGAAGTGGTAGCAGAGGAGATGGATATGCCTGGCCTAGGATTAATCGTTATACTTGTAAGGAAATGTATGTGGGATCACTCTTTAAGGTTATTGCAAGGAGTGTAGAGTTACCCTTTAAGATTTAATAATATTGTACAAAGATGTTTCTCTGTAGAAGATGTTTCTCTTACGCTTTTCCTTTCTCACACTCACACTTTCTCATAACAAGTTTACCAAAATTGCTGAGAACATTGTCAAGGACATATATTGCGTGGAACAGGCAGAAATATTATGAATATCTTGCAGATCAATATTGATTGTATAACAAAATGCTTGAATGTGATTGGTTGTTCATGGGGCGTTCTCCCTACGCAACCCCTTTTTTGATTATTGCATATACTCTGTAGAGCTGGAAATAGACCCAGGTGTGGGCTATCTGCTCTTTTGCCAAACCCGAGAGTGGGAGGCAATATCAGTTGGTGAGTGCGATTTCATTGGGAGAGGAGTCACGGGCACGCCGGTGTGGTGGAAGATTGGATGATTTGATGCAAATACATTTTTCACAGATTTCCTTGCACATTTATCAATGGACTATTTCATTATATAGCACAGCATCATTGGGTGTTATATTTATATTCATATTCATTTACATCACGTTATAATTTGTATTAGCGCTACTGAATTATTGCCTAATTATTATTTGCAGTACACAGTTTAGGTATAATTTATTTGTTTACCTATAGTTTGCTCAGTACATTTTTTTTTTTTTCATCCTCTCAGTAAAATGGTGAGACCAACATCTAGAGTATGGAAACATTTCCACGGTGTAATTTCTGTCTGAGAGCAAAGCTGCAATCTACAAATATTTTGGGAAATACTATTTTCCAAATCCTACAAGGATGACAAAACACATCCTGGCATGCTAGAGGTGCCCTAAAGACATTCAAAATACTTTATGGAATGACATGATGAGAACCAGAATGAAAGTGCAAGTAGCTTTTTCCTCCAGAGTTCTCTTCCAGAAACACTTTTTCTGTGCTTCTTCATCAGTAGAATCTTCAAGTAAGAACGTGTTACAAACCATGGCCTCCCAAAAATAAACAATCTCTTTATTTCAGGAAAAAAATGATCAAGCTCTTGTAAGAGCAATATACTGTATGCTTCTGGATCAGCATTGTCAATAAATGAAAATGCATATTGACAGGAAGCTTTTAAATTATTATGAGGGAAAGAGGGGTGGTTACCTGTTCTTACATATAGTTCAAATATTCCTAACATATACAGTCCTTGTTATTCCATTTGTAATAAGAAATACAATTTAACCACTTGCCGACCGCCCCATGTATATATACGTCGGCAGAATGGCACGTACAGGCAGAACCACGTACCTGTACGTGCCATTCTTCCGGCGGGTGGGGTGTCCGATCGGAACCCCCTCCGCCGGCGGGGACGGTCGGCATCGCTTCAGGAGCGATCCGGGACGAGGGGACGGCCAGTGGTTTCTGGCCACCCCCTCGCGATCGCTCCTGGCGAATGAAAAGCTTCCCCTTCCTGTCTATTGTATAGACAGGAAGGCGGAAGTGATGTCACGCTCGGTGCGCCGGTCTATGTGACCGGAGACGCCGAGCTGTGAACATGTAAAGGTTAGTGCACAACAGTACACTGACACCAGTACAGTTAGGCACATATTCCACCCCCCTGTCACCCCCTGATCACCCCCAGATCACCCCCTCCCCCCCCAGTCACAGTGTCACTAATTGCAGTGATCATTTATTTACTGATCACTGCATTTAGTGTCAGTGTGACTGTAATAACTGTCAGGGCAGTTAGTTTTAGGTCCTAGGTAGCCCCCTACCCCCCCCTAATAAAGGTTTAACCCCTTGATTGCCCCTAGTTAACCCCTTCACCCCCTTTTGCCAGTGTCACTAAGCGATCGTTTTTCTGATCGCTGCATTGTGTCACTAGGTAACCATTTTTTTTTTATTTTAACCGCCATGTTTTATATAGGTTCATAAATAGTTTTATAGGTCAGGTACCCCCATATTACAACCTAAATAAAGGTTTTAACCCCCTGATTGCCCCTAGAGTTAACCCTTTCACCAGTAATCACCGTATAACTGTCACTGGTGACGCTGGTTAGCCAGTTAGTTATTTCGTTATTTAGGTTCCCCGTCAGGTTTTTTATATAGCGTCAGGTACCCCCATATATTACCTAATAAAGGTTTAACCCCCTGATTGCCCCTAGTTAACCCTTTCACCCCCTTTTGCCAGTGTCACTAAGCGATCGTTTTTCTGATCGCTGCATTAGTGTCGCTAGGTAACCAGTTTTTTTTTAGGTTAACCGCCATGTTTATATAGGTTCATAAATAGGTTTATAGGTCAGGTACCCCCATATTACAACCTAAATAAAGGTTTTAACCCCCTGATTGCCCCTAGAGTTAACCCTTTCACCAGTGATCACCGTATAAAATGTCACTGGTGACGCTGGTTAGCCAGTTAGTTATTTCGTTATTTAGGTTCCCCGTCAGGTTTTTATATAGCGTCAGGTACCCCCATATATTACCTAATAAAGGTTTAACCCCCTGATTGCCCCTAGTTAACCCTTTCACCCCCTTTTGCCAGTGTCACTAAGCGATTGTTTTTCTGATCGCTGCATTAGTGTCACTGGTGCCGCTAGGTAGCCAGTTTTTTTTTTGTATTACTGTTACGGGTGACGCTGGTTAGTTAGCTTGTTTTTTATACTGTCAGGGCACCCGCCATTTATTACCCAATAACGGTTTAACCCCCTGATCGCCCGGCGGGTGATATCAATTAGGTTTTAGGGTCAAATAAGGTCTGCGTCGCCCCAGGTTAGTGCCAGTACCGCAAACACCCACGCGCAAAGCATACACCTCCCTTAGTGGTATAGTATCTGAACAGATCAATATCTGATCTGATCAGATCTATACTAGCGTCCCAGCAGTTTAGGGTTCCAAAAAAACGCATTGTTAGCGGGATCAGCCCAGATACCTGCTAGCACCTGCGTTTTCCCCCTCCGCCCAGCCCACCCAAGTGCAGTATCGATCGATCACTGTCACTTACAAAACACTAAGCACACATAACTGCAGTGTTCGCAGAGTCAGGCCTGATCCCTGCGATCGCTAACATTTTTTTTGTGGTAGCGTTTTGATTCAGTCGCTAACAGTCAGGAGCTTTTTTACCTGTGAATCTCAAAAAAATTAAAAAAACAAAAATAGTTGTCGTTTTATTGTTCTCTCTCTCACTCTATTGTTGCTCTTTTTTTACTCCATTCTATTCTGCAATGTTTTATTATGTTTTATCATGCTTGCTTTTCAGGTATGTAATTTTGTTTACTGTGTTTTAGTGTTAAGCATTTTTTTGTTTTCAGGTGCGCCATTCAGTTGCAGCGCGGATTTATTTATCTTGACAGCAACAGCGTTTGCTCCCACGATACATAAAGCCCGCGACTCCAACGCTGTAGGAGGTGATTTCACCACCACAGTTAAAAAAAAGAGCATATGTGCCGAAGCATGGGGGCAGCAGGGGGGGCGGAGGAGCGATTGGCTCCTAATGCCACGTACATACGGTCGAAATTCCGACCGTGTGTACACGGCATAACTTTTGCGGGAGGATGCCCCCATGCATCGGCATATATAAATGGTGCATGTATGCCCATCATTAGAAGTGGGTGGATGAAGGGAGGTATTCTAATGGTGGGCATACCCACCAATCAATCTCTTTTTTTCGTTTAGCCAAGAGGCTGCATGAAAAAAAAAAAGATTACAATATATGTCCAGTATGTTGCTGGACTTTGAATGGTTATACCAGAATGATGCCTGCAGGTTTAGGTATCATCTTAGTATCATTCTTTTCAGCCAGTGATCGGCTTTCATGTAAAAGCAATTCTAGTGGGTAATTAGCCTCTAGACTGCTTTTACAAGCAGTGGGAGGGAATGTCCCCCCTCCCGGATATAAACCGCGCCATTGGGAAATTGGGAAAGCATTTTATCACACCAATCTTGGTGTGGTCAGATGCTTTGAGGGCAGAGGAAAGATCTAGGGTCTAATAGACCCCAATTTTTTCAAAAAAAGAGTACCTGTCACTGCCTATTGCTATCATAGGGGATATTTACATTCCCTGAGATAACAATAAAAATCATAACAAAGAAAAAAAATGGAAGGAACAGTTTAAAAATAGAATAAAAAAGCTAAATAAATAAAAAAAAAACTAAAAAAAAAAAAAAAAAAGCACCCCTGCCCCCCCTTCTCTTGCGCAAAGGCGTACACAAGCGTTGGTCTGGCGTCATATGTAAACAGCAATTGCACCATGCATGTGAGGTATCACCGCGAAGGTCAGATCGAGGGCAGTAATTTTAGCAGTAGACCTCCTCCGTGAATCTAATGTGGTATCATGTAAAGGCTTTTAAAGGCTTTTAAAAATGTATGTAGTTTGTCGCCACTGCGTGTTTGTGCGCAATTTTAAAGCATGTCGTGTTTGGTATCCATGTACTCGGCCTAAGATCATATTTTTTATTTCATCAAAAATTTGAGCAATATAGTGTGTTTTAGTGCATTAAAATAAAAAAAAGTGTATTTTTTCCACAAAAAATGCGTTTGAAAAATCGCTGCGCAAATACTGTGTGGAAAAAAAAAAAAAATGCAACACCCACCATTTTAATCTGTAGGGCCTTTGCTTTAACAATATATATAGTTTTTGGGGGTTCAACGTAATTTTCTTGCAAAAAAAAAATATGTTTTCATGTAAACAAAAAGTGTCAGAAAGGGCTTTGTCTACAAGTGGTTAGAAGAGTGGGTGACGTGTGACATAGGCTTCTAAATGTTGTGCATAAAATGCCAGGACAGTTCAAACCCCCCCCCAAATGACCCCATTTTGGAAAGTAGACACCCCAAGCTATTTGCTGAGAGCAATGTTGAGCCCATTAAAAATTTTTTTTTTTTTGTCCCAAGAGATTGAATAATGAAAAAAAAAAAAAATATATATATATTTTTTTTACAAAAAGTTGTCACTAAATGATATATTGCTCAAACATGTCATGGGCATATGTGGAAATACACCCCAAAATACATTCTGTTGCTTCTCCTGAGTACGGGGATACCACATGTGTGGGACTTTTTGGGAGCCTAGCTGCGTACGGAACCCCAAAAACCAAGCACCGCCTTCAGGCTTTCTAAGGGAGTAATTTTTTTATTTCACTTCTCACTGCCAATCACAGTTTCGGAGGCCATGGAATGCCCAGATGGCATAAAACCCCCCAAAATGACCCCATTTTGGAAAGTAGACACCCCAAGCTATTTGCTGAGAGGTATTGTGAGTATTTTGCAGATGTCGCTTTTTGTCACAAAGTTTTGAAAATTGAAAAAAGAAAAAAAAAATTTTTTTTCTTTACTTTATTCATTTTCAAAAACAAATGAGAGCTGTAAAATACTCACCATGCCTCTCAACAAATAGCTTGGGGTGTCTACTTTCCAAAATGGGGTCATTTGGGGGGGTTTTGTGCTATTTTGGCATTTTATGGCCTTCGAAACGGTGATAGGTAGTGAGGAGTGAAATCAAAAATTTGCACCCTTAGAAATCCTGAAGGCGGTGCTTGGGTTTCGGGGCCCCGTACGCGGCTAGGCTCCCAAAAAGTCCCACACATGTGGTATCCCCATACTCAGGAGAAGCAGCAAAATGTATTTTTGGGTGCAATTCCACATATAACCATGACATGTGTGAGCAATATATCATTTAGTGACAACTTTTTGAAGAAAAAAAAAATTCTTTTTTATTTTTGTCTTTATTCAATCACTTGGGACTAAAAAAAAAAAATATTCAATGGGCTCAACATGCCTCTCAGCAAATAGCTTGGGGTGTCTACTTTCCAAAATGGGGTCATTTGGGGGGGTTTTGTACTTCTCTGCCATTTTAGCACCTCAAGAAATGAAATAGGCAGTCATAAATTAAAAGCGGTGTAAATTCCAGAAAATGTACTCTAGTTTGTAGACACTATAAACTTTTGCGCAAACCAATAAATATACGCTTATTGGCATTTTTTTTACTAAAGACATGTGGCTGAATACATTTTGGCCCAAATGTTTGACTAAAATTGAGTTTATTAGATTTTTCTTATAACAAAAAGTAGAAAATCTCTTTTTTTTTCAAAATTTTCGCTCTTTTTCCGTTTATATCGCAAAAAATAAAAATCACAGAGGCAATCAAATACCATCAAAAGAAAGCTCTATTTGTGGGAAGAAAAGGACGCAAATTTCGTTTCGTTACAAAATTGCATGACCGCGCAATTACCAGTTAAAGTAGTGCAGTGCGAAATTGAAAAAAGACCTCTGGTCCTTAAGCTGACAATTGGTCCGGGGCTGAAGTGGTTAAATAAGCAAGTTTAATTTATTTACTTTTATGTACTTTTATTTCAAGCATAATACTTTTATTTACACTGAATTTTACCTTCCCAGTGTAACAAAACAACATTCAGTTAGTAAAACTACTCCATGCTGGTTTTTTTTTTTACTTTTTCAGAATTTTTTTTTTCTAACAGCTCCAAAATGTCCGGAAATTTTACATGTCTGATAGAGATCAACTGTAATGTCGCGTACACACGAACAGACTTCTCGTTGGACTGAACTCTCTGGACTTTTAGACGGAGTTCCGACGGAGTTCCGCTGAAACGGACTTGCCTACACATGATCATACCAAAGTCCGATCGCTTAGAACGTAATGATGTACAACGGGACTAGAAAAAGAAACTTCAATAGCCAGTAGCCAATAGCTGCCCTTGCGACGTTTATGGTCCGTCTGAACAGCTTACAGATGAGCGGTTTTCTCGATAGGAACTGGTTCCAGCGGAGTTCCGGCGGAAAGATTTGAAACATGTTCTATTTCTAGGTCCGTCAGAATTTTAGAAAGAAAAAGTCAGATGAAGCCCACACACGATCGGAATGTCCGACAGAATGATTCCGTCTGACCTTTTCTGCCGGAAAGTCCGGTCGTAAGGGCATAAGAGGCAAATTTATAAATAAATGATTGGTACATTTGCAGATAGTTAACCACTTCCCGACCGCCCCCTGTATATATACGTCGGCAGAATGGCACGTACAGGCAGAATCACGTACCTGTACGTGACATTCTTCCGGCGGTTGGGGGGTCCGATCGGACCCCCCTCCGCCGGCGGGGAAGGTCGGGATCGCTTCAGGAGCGATCCGGGACGAGGGGACGGCCAGTGGTTTCTGGCCACCCCCTCGCGATCGCTCCTGGCCAATGAAAAGCTTCCCCTTCCTGTCTATTGTATAGACAGGAAGGCGGAAGTGATGTCACGCTCGGTGCGCCGGTCTATGTGACCGGAGACGCCAAGCGGCGAACATGTAAAGGTTAGTGCACAACAGTACACTGACACCAGTACAGTTAGGCACATATTCCACCCCCCTGTCACCCCCTGATCACCCCCCAGATCACCCCCCCCCCCCCCCCCCCCCCCAGTCACAGTGTCACTAATTGCAGTGATCATTTTTTTACTGATCACTGCATTTAGTGTCAGTGTGACTGTAATAACTGTCAGGGCAGTTAGTTTTAGGTCCAAGGTAGCCCCCTACCCCCCCCTAATAAAGGTTTAACCCCTTGATTGCCCCCCAGGTAACCCTTTCACCCCCTTTTGCCAGTGTCACTAAGCGATCGTTTTTCTGATCGCTGTATTAGTGTCACTGCTGTCGCTAGGTAACCATTTTTTTTTTTTAGGTAACTGCCATGTTTATATAGGTTCATAAATAGTTTTATAGGTCAGGTACCCCCATATTACAACCTAAATAAAGGTTTTAACCCCTTGATTGCCCCTAGAGTTAACCCTTTCACCAGTGATCACTGTATAACTGTCACTGGTGACGCTGGTTAGCCAGTTAGTTATTTCGTTATTTAGGTTCCCCGTCAGGTTTTTATATAGCGTCAGGTACCCCCATATATTACCTAATAAAGGTTTTAACCCCCTGATTGCCCCTAGTTAACCCTTTCACCCCCTTTTGCCAGTGTCACTAAGCGATCGTTTTTCTGATCGCTGCATTAGTGTCGCTAGGTAACCATTTTTTTTTTTTAGGTAACCGCCATGTTTATATAGGTTCATAAATAGGTTTATAGGTCAGGTACCCCCATATTACAACCTAAATAAAGGTTTTAACCCCCTGATTGCCCCTAGAGTTAACCCTTTCACCAGTGATCACTGTATAACTGTCACTGGTGACGCTGGTTAGCCAGTTAGTTATTTCGTTATTTAGGTTCCCCGTCAGGTTTTTATATAGCGTCAGGTACCCCCATATATTACCTAATAAAGGTTTAACCCCCTGATTGCCCCTAGTTAACCCTTTCACCCCCTTTTGCCAGTGTCACTAAGCGATCGTTTTTCTGATCGCTGCATTAGTGTCGCTAGGTAACCAGTTTTTTTTTGTATTACTGTTACGGGTGACGCTGGTTAGTTAGCTTGTTTTTTATACTGTCAGGGCACCCGCCATTTATTACCCAATAACGGTTTAACCCCCTGATCGCCCGGCGGGTGATATCAATTAGGTTTTAGGGTCAAATAAGGTCTGCGTCGCCCCAGGTTAGTGCCAGTACCGCAAACACCCACGCACAAAGCATACACCTCCCTTAGTGGCACAGTATCTGAACAGATCAATATCTGATCTGATCAGATCTATACTAGCGTCCCAGCAGTTTAGGGTTCCAAAAAAAAACGCATTGTTAGCGGGATCAGCCCAGATACCTGCTAGCACCTGCGTTTTCCCCCTCCGCCCAGCCCAGCCCACCCAAGTGCAGTATCGATCGATCACTGTCACTTACAAAACACTAAGCACACATAACTGCAGCGTTCGCAGAGTCAGACCTGATCCCTGCGATCGCTAACAGTTTTTTTGTGGTAGCGTTTTGATTCAGTCGCTTCAGTCAGGAGCTTTTTTACCTGTGAATCTCAAAAAAAATAAAAAAGAATAAAATAGTTGTTGTTTTATTGTTCTCTCTCTCTCACTCTATTCTCTCTCTATTGTTGCTCTTTTTTTACTCCATTCTATTCTGCAATGTTTTATTATGTTTTATCATGTTTTATCATGCTTGCTTTTCAGGTATGTAATTTTGTTTACTGTGTTTTAGTGTTAAGCATTTTTTTGTTTTCAGGTGCGCCATTCAGTTGCAACGCGGATTTATTTATCTTGACAGCAACAGCGTTTGCTCCCACGATACATAAAGACGTGACTCCAACACTGTAGGAGGTGATTTCACCACCACAGTTAAAAAAAAGAGCATATATGCCGAAGCATGGGGGCAGCAGGGGGGGGGAGGAGCGATTGGCTCCTAATGCCACGTACATACGGTCGAAATTCCGACCGTGTGTACACGGCATAACTTTTGCGGGAGGATGCCCCCATGCATCGGCATATATAAATGGTGCATGTATGCCCATCATTAGAAGTGGGTGGATGAAGGGAGGTATTCTAATGGTGGGCACACCCACCAATCAATCTCTTTTTTTCGTTCAGCCAAGAGGCTGCATGAAAAAAAAAAGATTACAATATATGTCCAGTATGTTGCTGGACTTTGAATGGTTATACCAGAATGATGCCTGCAGGTTTAGGTATCATCTTGGTATCATTCTTTTCAGCCAGTGATCGGCTTTCATGTAAAAGCAATTCTAGCGGGTAATTAGCCTCTAGACTGCTTTTACAAGCAGTGGGAGGGAATGTCCCCCCTCCCGGATATAAACCGCGCCATTGGGAAATTGGGAAAGCATTTTATCACACCAATCTTGGTGTGGTCAGATGCTTTGAGGGCAGAGGAAAGATCTAGGGTCTAATAGACCCCAATTTTTTCAAAAAAAGAGTACCTGTCACTGCCTATTGCTATCATAGGGGATATTTACATTCCCTGAGATAACAATAAAAATCATAACAAAGAAAAAAAATGGAAGGAACAGTTTAAAAATAAAATAAAAAAGCTAAATAAATAAAAAAAAAAACAAAAAAAAAAAAAAAGCACCCCTGCCCCCCCTTCTCTTGCGCAAAGGCGTACACAAGCGTTGGTCTGGCGTCATATGTAAACAGCAATTGCACCATGCATGTGAGGTATCACCGCGAAGGTCAGATCGAGGGCAGTAATTTTAGCAGTAGACCTCCTCCGTGAATCTAATGTGGTATCATGTAAAGGCTTTTAAAGGCTTTTAAAAATGTATGTAGTTTGTCGCCACTGCGTGTTTGTGCGCAATTTTAAAGCATGTCGTGTTTGGTATCCATGTACTCGGCCTAAGATCATATTTTTTATTTCATCAAAAATTTGAGCAATATAGTGTGTTTTAGTGCATTAAAATAAAAAAAAGTGTATTTTTTCCACAAAAAATGCGTTTGAAAAATCGCTGCGCAAATACTGTGTGGAAAAAAAAAATGCAACACCCACCATTTTAATCTGTAGGGCCTTTGCTTTAACATTATATATAGTGTTTGGGGGTTCAACGTAATTTTCTTGCAAAAAAAAAATATGTTTTCATGTAAACAAAAAGTGTCAGAAAGGGCTTTGTCTACAAGTGGTTAGAAGAGTGGGTGACGTGTGACATAGGCTTCTAAATGTTGTGCATAAAATGCCAGGACAGTTCAAACCCCCCCCAAATGACCCCATTTTGGAAAGTAGACACCCCAAGCTATTTGATGAGAGCAATGTTGAGCCCATTAAATATTTTTTTTTTTTGTCCCAAGAGATTGAATAATGAAAAAAAAAAAATATATATATATTTTTTTTTACAAAAAGTTGTCACTAAATGATATATTGCTCAAACATGTCATGGGCATATGTAGAAATACACCCCAAAATACATTCTGTTGCTTCTCCTGAGTACGGGGATACCACATGTGTGGGACTTTTTTGGAGCCTAGCTGCGTACGGAACCCCAAAAACCAAGCACCGCCTTCAGGCTTTCTAAGGGTGTAATTTTTTTATTTCACTTCTCACTGCCAATCACAGTTTCGGAGGCCATGGAATGCCCAGATGGCATAAAACCCCCCAAAATGACCCCATTTTGGAAAGTAGACACCCCAAGCTATTTGCTGAGAGGTATTGTGAGTATTTTGCAGATGTCGCTTTTTGTCACAAAGTTTTGAAAATTGAAAAAAGAAAAAAAAAATTTTTTTTCTTTACTTTCTTCATTTTCAAAAACAAATGAGAGCTGTAAAATACTCACCATGCCTCTCAACAAATAGCTTGGGGTGTCTACTTTCCAAAATGGGGTCATTTGGGGGGGTTTTGTGCTATTTTGGCATTTTATGGCCTTCGAAACTGTGATAGGTAGTGAGGAGTGAAATCAAAAATTTGCACCCTTAGAAATCCTGAAGGCGGTGCTTGGGTTTCGGGGCCCCGTACGCGGCTAGGCTCCCAAAAAGTCCCACACATGTGGTATCCCCATACTCAGGAGAAGCAGCAAAATGTATTTTGGGGTGCAATTCCACATATAACTATGGCATGTGTGAGCAATATATCATTTAGTGACAACTTTTTGAAAAAAAAAAAAAATCTTTTTTATTTTTGTCTTTATTCAATCACTTGGGACTAAAAAAAAAAATATTCAATGGCTCAACATGCCTCTCAGCAAATAGCTTGGGGTGTCTACTTTCCAAAATGGGGTCATTTGGGGGGGTTTTGTACTTCTCTGCCATTTTAGCACCTCAAGAAATGAAATAGGCAGTCATAAATTAAAAGCGGTGTAAATTCCAGAAAATGTACTCTAGTTTGTAGACGCTATAACTTTTGCGCAAACCAATAAATATACGCTTATTGGCATTATTTTTACTAAAGACATGTGGCTGAATACATTTTGGCCCAAATGTTTGACTAAAATTGAGTTTATTAGATTTTTTTTATAACAAAAAGTAGAAAATCTCTTTTTTTTTCAAAATTTTCGCTCTTTTTCCGTTTATATCGCAAAAAATAAAAATCACAGAGGCAATCAAATACCATCAAAAGAAAGCTCTATTTGTGGGAAGAAAAGGACGCAAATGTCGTTTGGTTACAAAATTGCATGACCGCGCAATTACCAGTTAAAGTAGTGCAGTGCGAAATTGAAAAAAGACCTCTGGTCCTTTGGCTGCCAAATGGTCCGGGGCTGAAGTGGTTAATTATTCCCTCTAATTTTAAACTGGTGCACCAGAAAGATTCACTTGTGGTAAATACAGTATTTGATGAATGTCATATTCACTGCTTTATAAATATACCCCTATAACTGGATTGAACTGTTTTCCTGCTCTAACAGTAAAAGTAGATGGATCACATCCATGATTATAGTTTAGATAAGGCCTTACTTGTATAATTCTTATTACTGTTCTAATTTATGAAGATGCCAGTATATATCAGATGAGTTAAGATGCATGAATAATGGGTTCTTTTTGAAGATTCTTATTTTATTTTATTTTTATTTTTGTCTGTATGTTATGTATACATTTTAAAAAGATGTATTTTTATGTAAAAATATTGGATAAATGGTTTGATATTAACCCTCCTCTGAACCTACTATTAGTTTCAGGCTTTATAATTATTAGCTAAAATAGCTTACGACCAATGTGCTTATATATTTTTAATAATCTGAGATTTGAATTTAACATTTCAGGGGTAATTTGACAATTGTAGAGTTGTCTGTCGGTTGATGTAATATGCCTAATAGGTAAAGTGCGGTGGTAAGCAATCTTCTATAATCATAGGTGTGGATTGCTGTTAAAAATGCAAAGAAAAAAGGTTATTAGCAGCAATATCTAGCAATAGGAGGGTTAATTGAACAGTCGGATGATCCACCATAGGCTTAATGCAGCCTATATTAACCACTTCAATACAGGGAACTTTCCCCCCTTCCTGCCCAAGCCAATTTTCAGATTTTAGCGCTGTCACTGTTTAAATGAAAATTGCGCGGTCATGCTACACTGTACCCAAACAAAAATGTTATAATTTTTTTTCCCACAAATAGAGCTTTCTTTTGGTGGTATTTGATCACCTCTGCTGTTTTTATTTTTAAACAAATAAAAAAAGACTGAAAATTTTGAAAGTTTTTTTTAAAGAAATAAAAGAAAGAAAGAAAACATTTTAAAGAAAAGAAATAACATTTTTAAAAGAAAAGAAATAACATTTTGTAAATAAGTATGTTTTCTCCTTCACTGATGGGTACTGATGAGGCTGCACTGCCCAGCACTGATAAGGTGGCACTGATGAGCACGGATGAGGTGGCACCAATGAGGTGGCACTGATGAGTTGGCACTGAACGGTGCTGATGATAGCCACTGATATGGGACACTGATGGTCACTGATAGGTGGCACTGATGGGCACTGATAGGTGGCACTGATATACAGCACTGATGGGCTCTCATAGGTGGCACAGATGGGCACTAAAAATTGGCACTGATGGGTACTTATGGGTGGCCCTGATGGGCACTGATAGGTGTACACTGATGGGCATGAGTGGGTACTGATAGGTGGCACTGATGGACACTGATGTGTGTCACTGATTGACACTGATAGATGGCACTGATTGGCATCACTGATTAGGAAGCACTGGCAGTTATTGCTGGTGGGCACTGATTGGCATCATGTGTGGGCACACATTGACATCATGTGTGGGCATACATTGCCACCCATGGCCACCAGGGATGCCATACGTGGTGGCCATCCCTGGTGGTCCTGGGTGGGCATCTGACAGAGGGTTGTGCTGATAAACAATCAATGCAGACCCCCCTGTCAGGAGAGCCGCCGATCGGCTCTCCTCTACTTGTGTCTGTCAGATGCGAGTGAGGAAAAGCCGGTAAATGTCACTTCCTGTTTACATTGTGAACAGTGGTGATTGGACACGGCTAATCACGTGGTAAAGAGTCTCTGTCAGAGACTCTTTACCTAGATCGGAGTTGCGGCGTGTCAGACTGACACGCCGCAGCAATGATGGCCGTGATGTGTGCCTACGGGGGCGTGCAGCAGCTTGTTATCCTGACCCCGTCATGTGATGTTCGGTCAGGATATCAAAACCACTTTGCCAACGTCATTTTGATATATGGCGGGCGGCAATTGGTTGAGTCTATTGATCTCTAGTAATTGGGTTCTGTAGGGGTTACAATGAGGAGGAGGAGGATATTTAAACCCTGGTGCCCACATGTGGAGGCTGTTCTTAATATCTGGATGGCGTTTGGAGATTCTGAGCAGCTTTAGATTAGCATAAGCGCTATTAGCCAGTCGAGAAAGTGAATGGCAATACCATCTGGTAAGCATTATTCTTAAGAGAGTGCAACCTGCATTAACACTGCGTTGTATACTTTTTTCATTAATACACCAACTTTATCACATTTGTTTGCTTCTTTACTTATTGCTATATGGACTTTTTTATGCACATATATATATATTTTTTTCTATTCACATGGTTTTGATGTGATTTGATTGCAATTGGCGTGCTACAGTGGAAAAGCTGTATTATTATTAATTATTTCACCTTGTTGTTTGAGTATATCAGATTGCCTTATACAGTAAGCCCATTTTCTACTAAAGGATGTTTGGCAGTTTGGTACCACATTGACCCTTTTTGGAGAACTTGCTTCAATATTACTTTAAAAATGTACTGAAAAAGTTTTCAGACTCTTAAAACGTTTTTATGAAAAGATGTAGAGCTATACCAGAGGTAAAAGATTCATAGATTTGTAACATTCCCACAAAGCATCCACTTTTTTAAATCTAACACTTGTCTCTGTTTGCTCATTGTAGTCAACCAGAAAATACATAATAGTTTGGATTAATGTGTCTGATAATAACAAGCTCCATGAGTAATTAGCTACTTGCAATGTCACCTGTCATTCTTCCGATGCTGATAAGTGTCTAAACATAATTGTTTATTCTGTGTCATATTCTACAACATGCCAAGTTTTCTGAGCACAATTCACTAACTAGGAATTTAAAAGAAACTTATTATGAAAAAAATGTGCAGGTTCAGAAAGTACTAGTTGCCTGTCTGTCATGCCATTCCTTTGGGAGTTTCAGGGCTATTGTTAAATAAGGTGTAGCAGGGTTTATTGCCAGCTGTGTGATGCCCCACCCCCCTCCCACCACTGGGCTCTGCGTGAACAGAGCAGCTGTGCTGCAGGCTGGGTGTAATCCTCTGCTCAGCTCCCCTCCCTCCTGGCAGCAGCAGCTCTAATGCAGTGGACACTTAATGCAGCCGTATGGAGTCATGGGACATGTAGTTCCCCAAGGAATGCTATACGGCATGAATACCTGAATGAGAGGACTGAGCCTTTTGGGAGAATGAACAACCAACTGCAATGGACTGAATCAGTTGCCTACCAGGATTGTTGAGCAGAACTACCAATTTTATTCCCTTACCTTCCACAGTTAATGGTAACAGAGACTGCCCCTTATTTTGCAGCCCATCAGCCATCCATTGTACAGTCTTAAAGAGACAGCTTCACATGCACCACCTTACAGGTGGGCCCCAATGATAGCCGGCTAATAAAGATAATTAGGAGCCAAGTGCAATGTACTTGTAGCCACCTCTAGGTGTTCCCCTTTGACAGGAATGCATACACCCACCCACTATTGGGACTGTAATTGCAGCATGCACACATGGACCTTTATTTTTGGGTTAGTTCATGCTGATACTTTTAACCCTGTTTGCATCACCTAAAATTTGGTTTAGCAATACTACAGTTAAGTTGATTGCCATCTTATGTTTCAATGTTGTTGCCTTATGAGTTTATGTGAAATCTCCATTAACAGCTGTATAATATTGTAATTATGAATATATTTCATTTAGCGTATCAATGTGGGTGTGTAATATAGCTTCCCAGATTCGGGTGCCTACGCTTGTTTATCTAAACAATGGGACCCAAACCTATTTGTCCTACAAATATTCACTTCAAAGGATCCCTCGTTTAGATATGTAATGAAGGTGGCCAGCCCATCCTCAATATTTTACTTCTCTGAAAATGTCATGTACCTACAAGTTAAGTTTCCAGCTCAAAATTTTCTGTGCCAAGGATTTGCATTAAAGGGGCCTGACTTATGCAAAGTATAGGGATTGAAGATTTAGCCAATCCTTAACCAGAAATAGGGAGGCCTACCAATCAGAGCCACGCCATGCCAACCAATGAGGCACCAACCTATACTGATATACACAGACTAGATGGGAGGGGAGAGAACACTCGCTCTTGAAGGGCAGTCACCAAAATGGAGTCCTCCTGTGTGCAGTAGCATGGTAACTATGGAATATCTCCCTTGCACTAAATGTTTGTCTTATTTCTTATCCCTCTCATTGTTTGTATGTGGGTTTTGAGTATTATACTCTGTATTCCTTTATGTAATCCATGATTTTTACCCTTTTCCTGTACAATAGATAGATTGCTGTGTATTCTTCTAGGCCTCCTTATTATTTACTAATACATTTTTGTTATTTTGTTAAAGCTTTCACTCATGGTCAAATAACTCTCATTAACCCAAATCATATCTGAGAGATATTAAATCTCAAATATAACATACGGGTAACAGTGTTCACATTATCTAATACAGCACCTTGAACTGTGTTCAACTGCCTGTTTGCTGATTCATGCATTGTTTGACTGCCTTGCCATAATATATTGATTTAGTTTGCAATAATTTTTATTAGTTTTTTCACAAGGTACAAAGTAAAGTACAACTTTCGTATTAACAATAACAATTCTCGTCTAAGTTTTCTCCTTCACTCCCTCCTCTCTTGGCTGGCCGCATGGTGATTATCTGGTATTCGATCTTTGTATATAACAGCCTCTCTAGATATCATCTAGCGGGTGTCCTAGGATTTACAGTAAGTTTTTGCCCGGCATAATTACTTTACATAGTCTTAGACCGTGCTAGAGGAGTTATAGGTAGCAAAAAATATATATAGTCTCTTTATATAAAACATTAGGATCTTGGACCCAAAAAAGTGCAAACAATTATCCCAGTTAGTCTAGGTAGAGGTCGAGAAGAGTCGAGGTAAAGGAGGGGAGAAGGAGATTCAAGATCTAGGAATAAAGTAGAGGAGAGGGGAGAGAAGAAGGGGAGGAAAAAAGGGAGGGGGGGGGGGGCTCCACGCCGCCAGTGTAGTTAGGTCCCTTCCTCATTCGGAAGGGTCCTAGGATCATTTGTCAGGTACCTGATCCAGGGGTCCCATATTTTATGGAAGACTTTCATTTTGTCTTGTATCAACGCAGTCAACCTTTCATTTACCATAATCCATGACAATTTACGTTTGAATTGATCCAGTGGTAGGCTTGCAGATTTCCAATTTCTCGCTATAGTGATTCTGGCTGAAATAAATATAAAGGTAAGGAGCCTGCCACTATATCGGGGGACCCCAGATACTGTGTCTCCCATTAATGCGTTCCTAGCTGCTTTTGGGAGGTTTTGCTGGGTGAGGGTGTACACAAAGTTGTAGACCCTTATCCAGAATCTCCTAACCTTGGGACACGTCCACCAAATGTGGTAGGCTGTCCCCAGCTGTCCGCAGCCCCTAAAACAGTTCGGGGAGGCTCCTGGAACAAAAGTGGCCAATCTGGTCGGTACCATATACCATCTTAGCAGAACTTTGTAGTTGGCTTCTATAATTGAGGTGTTAATAAGAGAGCGAGAAGCCTTGATTGATAACGATTGCCATTCGTCTAACTCCAGTGTCTCCTGGATGTCCTGTTCCCACATAGTCATGTGGTTTAACTTTGCCGTGACTTCTGTCAGCATCGTGTATATGGCTGATATGTGTCCCCTCAGCTTATCAAATTGTTTGCACAGGCTTTCCATGGGAGTCACCGATGATAGTTCTCCCCTTTTTGCTAGGGAGCGTAGGTAGTGCTGTATTTGGGTTAGTCTATATTTTTCCGTCTGTGGCATCTGGTACTTATCAATCAACGCTCTTTCTGTTATTATACCTCTATGATCACAAAATTCAGCAATCCTGATCAATCCCTTGTTAGTCCACCATTCAAAGGAAGAGGGTGAAAAGAGGCCCGGGGTGAACTCCCTATTCCCCAAAAGGGGTGCCAGCGGAGTATGGGGGGATCTGAATTTATGTGTTCTTGTGAGCCTATCCCATATTTCCAGAGAAAATGAGAGGGTGGGGCATAATATTAGTGGTCTTTCCTTCATTGTTAGCCACATTAGATGTGAGACCGGGGTGGGGCGGCATGGGTAGGATTCCATAGTCATCCAACTTGTTTGGGGTGCATGAGAATGAAATCTCACTAGTTGGGCTAGTTGGGCTGCATTAAAGTATTTCTGTAGGTCCGGTAGACCTAACCCGCCTTTTAACTTTGGAGTGTACATTGTCTTCCTGTTCACCCTAGGCCTCCCATCCCCCCATATAAATTGTGAGATTTTTTTCTGAAATGAGAGTAAGTCAGTACGGTTTAAAGATATTGGTAATGTACGAAATAGATACAGCAGCCTCGGTAACACGTTCATTTTTATAGAGTGTAGTCTGCCAAACCACGATGGTGGGTGTATCTGCCATCTCGCTAGGTCTTCTGCTAGTTTTTTATATAGGGGCGGGTAGTTATGTCTATAGAGTGTTTGTATAGAGGGTGTCAGCTGGATTCCCAAATATGGGAGGGCTTCTTGTTCCCATTTAAATTGGTGGGATTGTTCGATTGTTTTCTGGACCGGGTTCGGTAGGGAAAGGTTCAGTGCTCTTGATTTACTATGATTTATTTGGAGTCCTGAGATCTGTGAGAATGGTTGCAGTACGGCGTATAGGTTGGGGAGGGAAGTAATCGGGGATGATAATGTTAGTAGCAAATCGTCTGCGAAAAGCAGACATTTATGTTCCCTGTCCCCTCCCATTATACCTCTGATGTCAGGATTAGAGCGAATTTTTATGGATAGGGGTTCTATGGCGAGCGCAAAAAGTAGTGGAGAGAGTGGGCAACCTTGTCTTGTTCCTCGTCTGATGTCCAGGGGTTGTGACATGTAGCCCCTGACCATCAGTGAAGCTGCTGGAGTATTATACAATTTTTGGAGGAGTGTCAGAAAGCTCTCTCCGAACCCGAATCGCCCTAGTACCGATAGTAAATAGTCCCATGATAGGGAATCGAAAGCCTTTTGGATGTCCAAGGACAGCAGCATACCCTGTCTGCTCCCCCTGGCGTCCCAATCCGCTTGGATGGCCGTGATAAGGTTGATCACCCTGCGAGTCTGGTCTGAGGCCTGACGGTTAGGAATAAAGCCTGCCTGGTCCGGGTGGATGTAGCGGGATAAAAAGGAGTTCATTCTGAATGCTAATATTTTAGTCATTACCTTCAGGTCCGTATTGATCAAGGAGATTGGGCGGTAGTTAGCGCAATCTCCGTGATCTTTCCCTGGTTTTGGCAATACGTGTATGTATGCGAAGTTTTCTTTGGGAGGGATCATGCCTTCACGCCTAAGATCATTAAAATATGAGCACAAGTGAGGGACAAGTATCTCCTGGTATTTTTTGTAGTAGTGACCTGGGAACCCATCAGGTCCCGGGGCTTTAGAAGGGTGCGTGGCTTTTATAGCCATCTTAACCTCCGCTTCTGTGAATTCCTTGTCCATCAATTCTGCATGATCTCGTGTAAGTTGGGGCAATTGTATATCCCGAAAAAAACTTGTTATCTGGCTCGGTGAGATTTTAGTTTGTGCTGCATATAAATTGGAATAGAACCTATGAAATTCTTGAAGGATCAGTTCAGGGCTTTGCGTGGGGTGACCATTTGGTAGCCTCAGCTTAGGTAAGGTCGGTGTATAAGTTCTAGGTACCAGTTTCCTGGCCAGTAGCGTGGTCGGCTTGTCTCCCATAGTGTAGTATTTGTGTTTCGACCAAGAGATGTATTTCTCCGCTTTAGTGGTCAGGCATAAATTCAGTTCCAGCCTTATGTCATCTATTTTTTGTCTATTGTCTACCTGTGGGTTGGTATGTTGTTCTTTTATGAATTCTTCAAGCTTTAATTCTAGTTGTTTAATGTTTTGTTCCCGGCTCCTTTTAGCTCTAGCTGCTATCTGTATCAATTTCCCCCTTATAGCCGCCTTATGTGCTGCCCAGTTTATTGCCGGAGATGTGTCGGAAGCCTTATTCGTCCTAAAATATGCCTGCAGTTCTTTCTCTACTTCACTAAATATTACGGGGTCATTTAATAAACTTATGTTCAACCTCCATGGGGAGGGGCGTGGTTTGGACCACAGCCCTGTTGTAGCTATCTTAATAGGGGAATGGTCGGACCAAGGCGTATTCAATATTTTGGCTGAGGTTATATTGGGTATTAGGGGTGACTGTACTAGAATGTGGTCGATTCGGGAGTACGTGCGGTGGACCTGAGAGTAATGCGTGTAGTCTCTGGCTGTAGGGTTCTTCTCCCTCCAGACATCTATCAGGTCATGAAGATGGAGGAGACGTGCAATTTTGTTGCTGCTGAGTGGTGGTTTTTTAAGGAATATCTTAGAGGGGTTTGATTTATCCATTATCCTATCAAGTGGTACATTGCTGTCCCCCCCCATAATTATTCGTCCCTGTGCCCTAGGCATCAGTGTCTGCAGCATCTTGCTAAAAAATTCTGTCTGACCCGAATTGGGTGCATAGTATGAGATAAATGTCACTTTTTGTTCATGTAGGCGACCCACTGCCATGATATATCTGCCCGCTTTGTCTTTGAGGATAGTGTCAGGGGTGAATGGGGTTCGTTTTGAGAAACAGATAGCCACACCCCCTTTTGTTGTCCAAACCTGACGCTAAGTAAAATTGTTGATATCTACTATTTAAGTATCTTGGGGCCGATGTTTTAGTAAAATGGGTTTCCTGCAGCAGGACCACGTCAGCTCGTTGGGTATGGTAGTATTGGAAAGCTTTGGTGCTTTTAGTTGGGGAATTAAAACCGTGTACATTGTGTGTGATTATGGAATAGTCTGACAGATAGTGTTTAGCCATCGTGGAAAGGCAGAGCACTCTTACCTTGCACCTTGATGTTAGGCCTTGGGTCTTTTGTTACCGTTGACCTCTTGTTCGTATTGGACCAGGACCAGAGCACAGAATTGGCGCGTGGAGCCCTCAGTAGGATGTGGAAGGGGAGGGGAAGGGAGGAAACAGAAGCAAAGATTAGATCGACATTAGAGATAAAAACATTTGGCCTATGGCCCAAAGGTGCATATGTAATGTACATAATTTCCTTAGTAACGTATCGGGGTTTAACCCTTGACAGGCATAGTGCCTGGTTTAAGTAGTGCAAGAGAATCCCCCTCATCCGAGAAGGACTGTCTCACAGATGGGTGGCATGGATAACCACCCCGACCCATTTAAATTTTTCCGCCATCTGGCAGCTTGTAACATAGTAGCGTGTATAACTATAACCATAACTACAACCATAACTATAATTAAGCCCGGTGTGGGTCAGCCTCCCCCAATTCCGGGCCCGCGACTCTGGGGCGGGCAGGCGCCAACAGGCCATTCCCGCCCCAGAGTCGCAGGCCCGACGCCCCCCAGGGGCTCTCTTTTGGGGATCACGGTGTCCGGCCTCCCCCCCACCACCCACGAACTTTAAGATTTAGCCAGCCCGGGGGGATCTTCCCGTCGCTAGCTGCTCAAAAAATAAAAAGAAGGTAATAACAATAAAAAATAGAAATAAAACTAGAAAAAATAAAAAATAGTCCGCATTTTGTGCCGTGAAGAACTTAGAGTCTTCTCAGCAGAGGTAGGGAATGTCTTTCTCCCCTTGGGGGTAAATATCCCCCAATTACGCATGGAGAGTCAAAAACCAGAAACTTTTCCAACCAAATGTTCTTGCGTCTTCCTTCAGGTTTCTTGCCGGGCCCTTCCTTGTCTTGTATTTCTCCTTTCCTGCCACAACGGGGAAAGGGAACGATTTTCTTGGCGTGAGGAAGGGGAGGTATCCCGGTTTTGAGAGATGATTCCTAAGTGTAACAATAGGTCTTCTCCATCTTGGAATGTTGCGAAAGAGTATGATTTGCCTTTGAAAGTAAATGACAATCGAAACGGGAATGACCATCTGTACTTTATCTGCTTGTGTATGAGCTGTTGGAGTAATGGCTTTAGGTTCCTGCGTTTTTGAACCGTCGAGGGGGCCAGATCTGTAAATAGCTGAATGGGTGCTCCCAGCAAAGTGAGATCCTGTCTGTTGCGCGCTGCAAACATCAGCTTTTCTTTAATACGGTAGTAATGTGGCTTGACAATAATGTCTCTTGGTAGGCCGTCCTGCCTAGGGGCTGTAAGGGCCCTATGAATACGATCAATCTCCATATGATGCGACTTAATGTCAGGGATTAAATCTTTCATAAGTTCTGCCATTGCTGTTTCAAGATCAGTGTGAGTCTCGGGGAGGCCTCTGATGCGCACGTTGTATCTGCGTGATCTATTTTCTAAATCTTCGATCTTAGCATTTGCTTCTTCCAATCTATCCTGAAGATCTGTGATCATGTGCGAGTTTTGGTTAACTTTTCTGACTGTGGCCTCTAATTTGTTTTCGACCATCTCAAATCGTTCGCCTATGCTTTGAATGTCCTTCTTTAGGTCTGTGGTTATTATGGCACATGCTTTGGAAAGTTCTTGCTGCAGCATTGTAGAAAAGCGTGCAAGTAGCACTGTATCTCCTGCATATTGTACTGGCTGCGGGTCAGGTGTTAGAGTCCCTGGATTAGGCTGACTGAAGATAGCATCTGTCATTTCTGCCATATTTCTGTCCATAGAGGACATCGGGGAGTCTGCAGGCTCTTGAATGTCCCTGAACATGACCGGTGATGGGGGCTGTGATAGGGAATCACCCTGTGTTTCGGCATCATATTCCCCGGATGATTGGGATGAAAAGGGGTCCCTGATTTTTGCAGGTTCAGTTTGGGGATTAGTGTGTTGGGGGTCGGTAGCTGTGTCTCTCTGGGGGTCTCCCCTACCTTGCTCCGTTTCAGCGTTCTGGGCTGTGCTGCCTCGTGCTGTCCCTCGTGCGGGCGCCATCTTGGGCTGCTGTGTGTGGGTCGGCGAGGGCCCGGCCCGTCCGCCGGTCTTTGCCTGTTTTAGTTGCCTTTTTTTGGGCTGACCTGTGGCTCTCCTGTTCATCCCCAATTCCGGGTCTATGCCGCTCGGTTTCCCGAGTTCAAGCTCTGCTGCTGCCGCTGTAGTTAGCTTCAATGGGTCGGAGTGTGAGGAGCCCGGCTAGAACACGACTTCCTCCGGGATCCCGCACATGCGCACTTATAATATATTGATTTAATTGTACCATCCATTTGCTCGTTATCTAGCTTTTGTGTACTATTAGGGTCCTTTCACACGGGGCGGATCCGTAATGATACGCCCCGTGAACATCCGCTGCTCAGCTGGGATCATTACTAAAAATATAAATTATTTGACAGCTTCCATAGCTAAAGGTCCTTTGAGACCTCTCTTCTTCTGTTGTATACCTCTAATCATCGACCCTTCAAAAAATGCACCACTCAAGTCCCCCTTTCCTAATGGTAAACACTAGGGATGGGCCAAACGACCCCCTGTTTGGTTCACACAAGAACTTTCGAACATTGCGAAAGTTCAGAAGTGAATAACGAACCCTGTTGAAGTCTATTGGACCCAAACTGTAAAAATAAAAAGTGCCCATTTTGAAGGATTCTAGGTAATGAATTGGGAAAACAATGGTTATGGGGGTCTGGGTACTGCCCTGGGGAACATGTATCAATGAAAAAAAGTTTGTAAAAAAATGTTGTTTTTAAATGAGCAGTGATTTATTAATGCTTAAAGT
This sequence comes from Lithobates sylvaticus, assembly GCA_028564925.1. Taxonomy (NCBI): domain Eukaryota; kingdom Metazoa; phylum Chordata; class Amphibia; order Anura; family Ranidae; genus Lithobates; species Lithobates sylvaticus. The sequence goes on from CM053032.1 coordinate 56,048,813, forward strand.
GAAAGCATAAAAATGAAAAATTCCTTTCAATATAGTGCCTGAGGGGTCCCTCTAGTCTACCTGTAAAGTGACACATCTGTACTGTGTAAATAAGCTGCTGCAGCAATAATTTAATTTATAAAGCCAAATAAATAAAATTTTCCCTTGCAAGCTTTATTTTGTAAGCAACGGCTTGGGGAGCCAGTCTGTATGATGGGGCCACAATGTTGTGTCTCTTCCATAGACTTTGGATAGAAGTAACAGGTGTAGAAAAATTGGTCTTTGGGTGTTGGTGGCGTCTTCACACCGTAACCCTATAAGAGGTACTCTTGAAGAAAATCACGAATTGGCCTTGCTGTCAAAAATTGCAATGATATGCACCTGTCAAACAGGTGTGGAAAAATTGGTCTTTGGGTGTCGGTGGCGCCTTCACACCATAACAATATAAGAGGTCTGAAATTGCTTCCTCCCAGCTACGTACTACTCTCAAGGGTTCTGGGGATGGAAAACGATCTCTTACTGTTTGACTTATGTCTTCCTCTGCTTCAATGACTCCAAAACTGCCAGAATCCTTCTCCTCCTCCCTCTCCTCTTGTGTGTTCTGTGGTGTAGGAACAATGATGTCTGCATAAAGTGGGCCTTTAGAGGAAAGGATGTCCTCCTCTTCCTCCCACTGCTCTGCCTCGAGTGCCCTGCCCATAATGCCAGGCAGAGTCTGCTCCAGCAGGAACACAACAGGGATTATGTCATTGCATGCATTGTCAAGGCTCACCATCCTTGTGGTCTCCTCAAATGGTGACAGTAAAGTGCATACATTCTTTATGAGCAACCATTGGCATGGGGAAAAAAGTTGAGCCGGCCTGAGACTGTCGTTGTGCCATACTCACACAGGTACTCATTGATGGCCCTCTGCTGCATGTGCCACCGCTGCAGCATTGCCAAAGTCGAGTTCCACCTGGTGGGCATGTCACAAATCAGGCGGTTCATGGGCAGGTGGAATTCCAGCTGAATTTCAGCCAGCAGAGCACTAGCTGTGTATGACCGCCTGAAATGACAACAGACTCTTCTGGCCTTTAGCAAATCTTCCAACCCGGGGTATCTATTTAGGAAATTCTGCACCACCAAATTGAGGACATGTGCCAGGCATGGCACATGTGTCAACTTTCCCTGTCTAAGAGGAGGTTTGTGCCATTATCGCACACCACCATTCCTGGCTCCAGCTAGCATTGCCTGAACCACCTCTGGGCCTGCCCCTGCAGAGCTGTAAAAATCTCTTCTCTGGTGTGGTTCCTGTCCCCTAGACACACCAGCTGAAGCACTGTATGGCACCTTTTAGCCTGACTCATTAATAAGCCCCTTGATTTCTTAGGGGGTACTTGTGGTTCATAGGAAAATTCAGCAGCGGAGGGCATGGAGGAGGAGGAGTAGGAGGGGGTGGAGCTGACAAATCTCACATCATCACCAGTATCTGTATGGAGACGTGGGGGCACAACAAGCTACAGCACTGAGTCCTATCCTGCATCCTTGTGAGTTGCAAGCAGATTTACCTAGTGTGCTGTGAACAAAATATATCATCCCTGACTATACTTGCTGGACCACGTGTCAGCAGTAACGTGGAATTTGCAGCTGACTGCCTTGCCCAATGATGTCCCACCATTGCCTTCCACATGATGGTACAGAGCTGGAATGGCCTTATGTGACAAAAAATAGCGACTGGGAACCTGCCATTGTGGTACAGCACATTCTCCAAATTCACGGAAGGGGGAAGAATCCACCAGACAGAAAGGTAGAAGTTGTAGAGCCAGCAGCTTTGACAAGTTTGCATTGAGATGCTGGGCATGTGGGTGGCAGTGACTGTATTTTTTTTCGCTGCAGCAGATGGGGCAGAGAAATTTGCCAGCTATAGTCTACAACTGGTGGTGTGCTGCTGGCAAATGTGGACACCCTGCGCTATACCATCATCACTGTCAGTGGAGGCTGCTGAGGTATAGCGGGGGTAGCCTGAGGTGGGTAAGGAGGAGGAACAGATTTGCGAACCTTTTGTGTGGCTTTCAGGTGCTTTTGTCATCAGGCTGAATGGTGGGAGGTTAAATGCCTTGTCAAGCATGTGGTACACGAATGGCTGGCGTTTTTGCCATGCTTGATGTTCTTGAGACAAAGTTTGCAAATTGCAACAGTGCAATCGGCTGCACATGTGCTAAAAAAGCCTAGACAGCTGAGCTGTGGGAAGTGGGCCAGGAGATAACAGCTCCCCAATTTTATGGAATAGGGTGGGTGCTCTCTACTCTTCCATGATGGCTGCCTCATTGGGGTTGTGCCTCACCCTCACTTTCCTCCTCTGCTCTATCTGGCACCCAAGTCGTGTCAGTGACCTCATCATCATCATCATCTCCTCCATCCTCATTACCACTGGAGACAACTTGGCAATACACTGCGGCTGGGGAACATGACTGCCAACTTGTGTACCAGTGTTCTCCCCTCTCTGTAGGCTCATGTTCCTGCCTTCCTCAACCTCAAAACCAACATCTGAATCAATGTGTACAAATAACTGACTCCTCCATGCCTGGTGCTGGGGCTATGGCAGGAATAGCTGTGAACAAGGAAGCAGGTTTACCCACTCTGGCAGCTGCAGTGGACTGTGCACTGATGCCCTGGACACATACGCTGCTGGCCCCCTCACAGTGCCATGGGAATGGCACTCTCCGTGTTGTCCTCCCAGACATGATGGGGTAGGTGCTTATTAACAAAATGCAATAAGGATGTGGAAATGTGCACGTGGATGCACTTTAATCAAGTGGTGTTTGGTGCACTTTAACTTGAGTACTCACTACACAGACACACTCCACTGATACACTTATAATATACTGCAGTAAAACTGCACTGACGCACTGCAATATACTGTGTCAAATGTGCAGTAATGCACAGAGATATACCAAGTCAATTGTGCAGTAATGCACTGAACTATACTGCGTTAAATGGAAAGTAACACACTGAAATATATGCGTTAAACTTGCAGTAACTCACAGAAATATATGGTGTTAAAGTGGTTGTAAACCCTTACAGACCACTTTTACCTACAGGTAAGCCTAGATTAAGGCTTACCTGTAGGTGCAAGAAATATCTTCTAAATCTACACGGTTTAGGAGATATTTTAAAAAGACAGGCACCGCTGTCTATGGCGCATGCGCCGTAGACAGTGGCGCGCAGGCGCACTGAGCATGCCACTGCTAACGGTGATCATGCTGTTAGTGGTGGCTCCCACACACATGCCATTGTGATGTCATTGCTGTTCCGGCCAGTCACAGCGATGAAGCTGCAATACCTGGAAGTCACTCTGGGATAGATGGCGGCGTCGGAGGAGGACAACGAGGGTCGCTTCGGGGGCTTCCATCTGCATACTAGCTCATTATGCCTTTGCCTTGCAGGATCAATTTTTTTATTTTATTTTAGTTTGGCTTTACTTCCTCTTTAAACTTGCAATAACGCACTGAACTATACTGCGTTAAATGGAAGGTAACGCACTGAAATATACGATGTTAAATGTGCAGTAATGCACTGAAATATACAGCATTAAACTTGCAGGAACGCACTGAAATATACTGCGTTAAGCGTGCACTAACACAGAAATGTACTGTGTTAAACTTGCAGTAGTGCACTGAAAAATACGGTGTTAAACTTGTAGTAACACACTGAAATATACTGCGTTAAACGGAAAGTAACGCACTGAAATATACAGCGTTAAACTTGGAGTAGAGCACTGAAATATACTGCGTTAAATGTGCACTAACACACAGAAACATACTGCTTTAAATGGCACGTAATGCACTGAAATATACAGCATTAAACTTGCAGTAATGCACTGAAATAAACTGTGTGAAACAGCACATAATGCACGGAAATATATGGTTTTAAATTTGCAGTAACACAATGAAATATACTGTGTTAAACGGTCACTACACTCACACTGACTGAACTATCCCTAGATTCCCACTAATGTAAAGATGAATGATCATCACACTACACTCACACTGACTGAACTATCGCTAGATTCACACCAATGTAAAGATGAATGGTGGTCACACTACACTCACACTGACTGAACTATCCTTAGATTCACACTAAACTGATATTCTACACTGACAATAGAATCACAATAGCACACTAACTGTCTAGTAGCACTGAACACAGCCCTGTTCTATCTCTCTCCACGCCGATATCACACTAAAAATGTCCACTATTGAAAGAATATTTTTATAGTGTGAGGTAGGACTAAGAGCAATGAGCCATGATTGGATAGAATCATCAAGACAGCGTACAATCATGGCTCTAAAAGTGCTCTGTGCCCTGATTGGGCAAAGCTTTCATTGCTTCAGCTAATCAAGGCTTTCAATGCACTGTTTGGCGGCGCAGTGCATTGTGGTCGTTCAGCGGGCCGAACAAATAGTCAAACGCCCTGATAATTCAGGTGTTCGTGGAACATGCGAACAGCTAATGTTTGGCCCAAACTCATCCTCGGGCTGAATCGTTCGCCCATCCCTAGTAAACACCAATCTCCATGGGTGTCAGTTCCTTCAGGTCTAACAGGGTGGGTAAGCTAGAGTCAGAGGGCACAATACACACTTTATCATGTTCATATGACAAGATACAATCTATATTTTTATTATTATACTGTACCATCAAAGAAAATTGATATGGAGTTGAAGTTTGTGGCTATTGACCAATCCCCATTCCTTTAAAGACTGTGTTGGACCACATTCACTTTTTGTACCTCAAAATATTTGGGATATAATATATATTTCCTAATATAATATTTTGATTTATATCTTCTTTCTGGAATGCAGTAAATGTTGTGCTTTTAATCACAAGAATTCATAAAGGGTGTGGGGGTGGCTGTACTGGCCTCTACGTAGTCCCATCATTTGTGTTGTACTTCCCCTCGTTCTGAACGATCGGATTTTCCGTCAACTTTGTGCGACCGTGTATATGCAAGACAAGTTTCAGCCAAAATCCGATGGACTTTGTGGTCGGAATGTCCAACCGTGTGTATGGGGCATAAGAATTATGCTAATCTAATAACACTGCACCAACCACTACTGGTATAATAATGCTTTATCTATAATCCAGCACAGTCTTGGTTAGTGACTTACTGTATTTTTTGTTCCATAAGAAGCACCTGACCATAAGACGCACCTAGGTTTTAGAGGAGGAAAATATGAAAAGAAAAAATCTGAACCAAATGTTGGACTAAATAATATTTCTACACTGACAACTGTTGCCTTATGCGCTTATGTGAAATCTACATTAATATCTGTACAATATTGTAATTAGAAATATATTTCAGTTAGAGGGAAATATATATATTTAAAGTATTGAGGGTTGTGTTGGTGTTACTGTAATTAGTTCAACTGCAAAGCTTGGCCTTTTGTTTTCCCTGATAACATCTCACCTGGGTAGTAAACAACAGCCTTCTTTGATTCATCCAATCAGGCTCAATATATATTAGCCACACTACAGGAAGTAGGGGGGATATAATGCTTTGTGAGCAAGCTAATGTTGGCTTTTGCTGGTGGGGAAACACACAGCAGTCATCATGGGCTGAACTGAACAGGTAATATAACTCTATACTTGCACCTTATATATTGTATTGTAAATATGGTTCTGTGAGTAATATGTAAATATCATGTAATCCAGGGGACCTACACTGTACATTGTGTGGTAAATTCTGTCTGGTGTGTAATTTGTATATATATTATGTAACCCTATCAATAAATGTGTATTGCGGATTGAACTACCTCTTTTGTACAAAATCTCTCAGATCTAGATATATATATGTCCATACTACTACAATGATTGAGGTGTATGAACATATACAAATACTAGACTACAAATGGCTACCCACGAAGGGACAGAAAAATTTGGTGGTCTCTTTCAGCAATATCTCACGGGGTTGCAAATATCTACAAAAAGCACACTGTGAAGGGATTTTTCATTTGAATGCTAAAAATGAACATTGGTGCTCTATGTGCTCAATATAGAAATGGGCTATAAGAAATAGCTGTGTTGTACAGTGTGTAATCATTAGGGGGCCTACTGTTAGTATACTAAGGAACACATAACTTAGGATAAAAGCTAAATATAATATAGAATTTGTACATGAAGAGTCCAGATGCATTAGAAGGAGATGAAAAGAGCTGTTGCCCAATGTTATGCATGGATATTCAGTCTATTTAAAAATGTTTGAAAGATGTTTTCCTGCAGGGGATGAAATGCATGTATGCCCATCAACAGGAATTGGAAACACAGCACAAAAGATGGATAGGGAGAACAGACAGTCTTTAGAAAATGTGCTACTTGTAGCTAACAATATTGGCAAACTATTGCCAGGAGTGCACATAACATTTCATGCAGATAATGTCTTGCAACGATGTAAATTGCTGGGAGTTGCCAACTCCAGAGATCAGGTTAAAGTTTTACTATTAACAGTTAACTTAGACACATGGTCTTCCCTACCAGACCATGTTAAAGAAGGAAGAGCAGATTACAATGAAACTGTAGATGAATTGCTAAAAATATTATATCCCTCTGACCTAGGCTTAATAGCAGCATTTAGAACAAAACAGGAAAATAATGAGAATCCACTTCTTTATGCAAACAGGCTATGGTCAGCTTACTATGTAGGCAAACGGAGAAACGTACACAGAGAAGACCCAGAGTACAAAACCATCCTAATATCTAATGCCCATCCAAAATTTAAAAGTCAATGTGGATTTTTTATAAATCCTCTTAAAGATTCATATCAATGTATCATGGACTGTATGCATAATTTTTTTTCATGTAGCAAGAAAGTCTAAATCTGTGAAATCAAAAATACATCACAAGAGTACAAACAATACCTGTTTAGCAAGTCACCCTACAAGAGACGTGGCCACCTTTTCAAACAGAAAGAGGCACCATTACAATTACAATGCCTCCAAAGATAAGATCTATAGGCATGGCCCAGCAGTTACTAGTCAAAGGCAAATAGCCACATGCTCCCCTTTGAATGTAAATCCTATGGAAAGCGATCTCAGATTACAGCACAGGAAATCAGTTCTAAAAGAACTTAAGTTGATAACCACAATTACCTCTCGTGAAAATGAGATTGAACTACTGAAGTCACATATTCATGATTGGGAAAATACCAATAAAATAATGGAAACATCACAACATGCTCTTAAGGTAAAATATGAAGCATGCCATGCAGATTTGAGACAGTGTAATAAAGAACTGAAAGAAATAAAACAATCTTTTGATCAAATTGTTAAGGTCCCACAGAAAACCGTCTGTTCCATTCAAACACAAAATAAAGGACGGAGGGCCAACCTATCTATATTATCTGCTAGGACTTCCCCTTACGGGGAACAAAACTTAAATATTAGCAATGTAGAAACAGCGAAAGAAATACCAGATCTAATGTGTCATTCCGATGTCTATGATCTGAGTAATTTATTTTCACCAGATCCAAGTGTGAATGTCAGTGAACATATACCTATGTAAATGTAACAATGTGGCAGTGTTTGCTTTCTTTGTGTCAAAGAAAGGGAAAAGGATAATAACTTTTGTCTAAGTTTTATTTTCCAGGTGCAGGGAGCTCATGAGAAAGTATTTACATATTAAGCAGGTGTATTAATATAGATGTATATACATAAATATATACACCTAAGGTAATGTATATTAGGCTAGGTATTCAAACATGGTTATTATTAGTAATGCATGAACATCCCCAAAGGATCAGAAGACTGTCATAAATATTCAAAGGTATAGGGTACAAGTATTTCTTAGTACAAAAGCTTACTCTCGCTTCATTGTATTTATTTTTTGTTTCTGGTTGGTGTTCTTGGTTGTTTTTTTTTTAATTTTTTTTTCCTTTCTCCCGTTTACAGAAACGCCTAACAATTAATTTGCAATTACCAAAGCGTTATCCAGAAGGTATGGGATGCAAACCAAATGAATGTGTATGTGTGAGCGATGGAATGCATGAGTATGAACAGTACATGTATAAACTAAGATTTGTTTTTTTGATAGGGGGTGCACCCAACATTGTTTTATGGCCATCAATAAGTGTGATCACACTAATGCGCATGCGTTGTACTGTTTATGATTATTTTATAAATATTTTTTTTTTTTCCCGTTTATAATGAGCTCAATACTGGTACCAGTTTAAATTTATAACTTTTGGTTTTACAAGTTTAAATGTATTCGCAAATAAATAACCTGTGCACAGATATGAATTATTTTTTTTTTTTTATGTCCTTTCTGGGGGCTTACAGTGAAGATTCATTCACTCTGACACTTGGAAACTACATGATACATTACTTTGCACATTGTGGCATCTTAGGCATTCAGTAGGTCTTGTGTTGCGTGTTGTTTTTCCCTTCCAAATTCACTCATGTGAAGATTATAGGTCTACATGTTGTATTCTTAGAATGTAAGTATTTATAAACCCTACAGATTTTTCCTATAATTTTTGGCTATCAGAGTTTAGATATGGGGTGGGTCCTGTACATTTTTGACTTTACTTACGGTTGATGGATTCATTACCTCTGCTGGAAGGCGGTTCCAAGCATCCACTACTAGTTAGGCCAGTATGAACCTCTCAGAGAGGTACAGTGAGATGTTATTAATGATTTTTAAGTTTTGTATTATAGGATAAATGCACAAGGTAAGTATAATAATAAAAAAAAAAAACATCTCTTTTAAAGGAAAAAAAAATCCCCCTCTCACTCTTAAGAACCCCCTCTCCTCAAGCAAAGATTCTCACTGTAAAATATATCCCTCCCTCAAACATCCCCCCAAAAATGACCCCCCCCCCATCTCTAAACCGACCCACCAAAGCAAAAATATCTCCCTCAGTCAATACCCTCTCCCCAGCAAAGATTTCTAATTATGAAGAAAATCTCTCTTCATCCAATGAAACTCCCTTCCAGAAGCAAATCCCTGCCATTAATCACCCCCTGTAAACTTCTCTACAAGAACCCCCCCCCCCCCCCTTCTCCAAAAGCAAACCCACCCCCTTTCCTTACCCCCCCCCCCCACCAAAAGAAACTCCCCCAGACTGGAATTCTTACTTCCTCTTTCCTAAAACAGAAAAATGATGCCTCCCCACTTACCAGACCTCAGATTCAGCATGGCACATAAGTAGGAAAACTTCTGCATCCCCAGTCACCCTTCGGCTGTGTCATATGATACCTCGAGGAGGAGTCTAGGAGTTCCCTTAACTGTGCACAGTCAATTGTCGGCATCTGAGACCTTGCAGTAATTTCATGCTTTTCAGGGGGGCCCCTTATTAAACTGAGGGGATGGGATACAATAGAAGGGGGGCTGGCTGCTGCACTCCGAAACTCTGATTGTTTCTACTGTGCTGATGCTGAGGCTAAACAGCAAGGGCACTGTCTGGGCATTTTGCCAGGATGCTCTGGGGGGGTTTAAACACCTCTGACACCCCCCTTATCTACGCCCCTGTATATTATGGTATTATAACCATTAGTAGACAACCAATTTAAGGGGGGGGGGGTTGGTGATAGTAAATGATTAAATAAACGAATAATGTACATGGAATGATGTTAAAAAGAAATGAATCAATTGATTATAGTAAAAAATCATTATAAAAAAAAATATATATATATTATATATAATAAATAAATAAATTACTATAATGCTGACATATATCAATTAAAGAAGGGATGTTCTGGTGTGGTAAATATATATACACACGCGTGCACAAAGTCGCTGTACCAAAAAGGGACGGATGAGAGAAGAATGTAAATATGTAAAAAATTATTATTAACATAAAAAATTTAAGATAATGATTAATGACCAGAAAATCAATGATTAATAATTAAAAGGGTTATATGATAGTGCTTACCTCCAGTTCCTCGTTAAGTCCATTAGGCGCAAGGGTGTCCAGTGTATATATCCAGAACGTTTCACATTCACATAATCTGGAGAAACGTTTGGCTTCAGACAGGCCTCTGGGTATGGCTTCTATAGCCCATACCCACAAGCCTGTCGTGGACTGATTATGATGCTCTAAGAAGTGACGTGACCCTTCGGCTTTTTTTCCACCCTGAACTATGTAAGCAAACACCTGAGGCTCATTGACATTCCTGATTCTCTCGACTCCGCATCTCTCAATCTCGCCCACAACCACTGTATGTACGCCTCAATATGTACCTGCTACTTGCCTATGTAATTTACAAAACCCAATAAAGATTAAAAAAATAAATAAAAAAGAAGTGACGTTGTACACTGTGTTCATCGCAGCCCACCTCCACGAAGCGCCAGTGTTTACCGAAGCATTGTCTCAGTGGACGGATGGTGTGACCAACTTAGAGCAGCTTGCAGGGACATATGAGACAATATACAACGTAATCGGTAGAACAGTTGTAAAAGTTGTCAAGATTATAGATCTTTTCAGTCTCATGTACACTGCTGCTGGTAAACAGACGTTTAGGAGCAGTTGGGCATTTTTTTCACTGCTTCTGAACTCTCATCTATGTAATCTTATCAGTACATGTACACAGGTTCGTTTATAGTCATTTCTCAGCAGTTGCGTTTAGAGGCTTTTTTTGGAACCCAAAAAAATGCGTTCAGAAGCTGTGTTTACAGGCATTTCAAACGCCAAATGCGGCTAAACGAAGCTATACGCGGCTACCCGCGTTTAGGCGCGTTTTCGTCTAGTAGTGTTTTTAAAAAGGGAAACATTTTATTTATTACTTTTCAGCCTTGAAAATGATAAAAACTCAATTATCACTGTATGCAAGCTTGATATACCATGTGATATTCCCCTCATCAGCCAATTATGCTGTACAACTTGCATTACTTGACACTGAAGTTGAATAGGAATTTCACTCACCCGTCAATCATTGAGAATTTAACCTAATGACCCCCACATTGAGCTTGAGACCCTAATGTCTGGCTGTTTGCATTTCTTTATTACCCAACATGTTATAAAGTTTTCCAGCTAGTTGATGAGATTCATACAATTATCTCTTCCTTCCCCCAGCCTATAACCCTATATCAATCTCTCACATGTTATCTATTACACTGGCCCACCCTTCACTCAAGTTCTGAGCTCATCTACACATTGTCCTCTTCAAGACTTTGATTTATGGGACAGATATCTGCAATGAGGAGACATAGAATTTCAACATCATCAAATTAAAAAATTTCTCTTTGTAATTACGCAGCTGAACATACATATTAGAAAAGTATCCTGTGGACACGCGCATCAATGGATGTGTCCAGCAGCGATGAACTCTTGTTCTCTCACGCAATTTTCTACATCTTTGGAGCCTCAGCAAAAGCAACATCAGGAGCATTTCCTCACACATGCTCATCATGGGATCCATATTAACAAACCAACCAAAAAATAACAGCTAGCTACAAGCACACTGCTTTCTCAGCTGCTACTCACACTGTTCTCTAACAGAATGGCTGAAATAGTTAATAATAGTTTTTAGTGCTTTATAATCATTTGGGAGGGTCTCCTGAGGTTATCTTTAGTAAACGCTCCTGAACGCAAACGCAGCTAAATGCGCCTTGTAAACGCTGCTAAACACACATTTTTAAACGTGGATTACTAGCTGTGATGTTCCAGCGTTCAGGAGAGGTTGAGAAACGTCTCGTGTACATGAAGCCTTTTTTGCGCGTGAAGCTCCTTTGTCCATGTCTTACAAATTTGCAGGTCTTGCACAAAGGGTTGTTGCATCTATACACCCCTTTGAGAGGGATTAGGCATAAGGGATTGCCTTTTTTATTTTTAGTGTGGGAGTCCTCCTATAAGTGACCTTGGGTCTTTCACATAGAGTGGTGGTAAAATAGGGGATCTTATTTTAAGATAGTCCAGTGTTTATTGAGGATGTGTTCCATCTTCTTATATTGTCCATGATACCTAGTGATCTGTGATCAGCTGAGTCTCAGACATCGCTTACTCGGGAGGAAGTCCATGGACGCCCCCCCCGGCAATTAAGGCCCGCTCTGTAGCCGTCTTTTGGCTATAGCGCGGGCAGGAAGTAGTTAACTCAATATAGCTGTGAGACTTTAGGAAATAGAGAGAGAAAAAAAACACACAAATCTGAAATATTTGAAATATAGTGCAAGATCAACCTATTGGGGGGACGTAATATCCATCTTTATACAGACGTGTATATTATATGTCCACGATCATGATATACAGTATTATCTTTTATGAAGGTCTCTCCTTTTAAATTTTGTATAAATAAAACATAGGGTACATAGGGGATTTAATAATCCATGACACTACAAAACTGCCACCACAACATGTGAGCCCATCAATACAGCATAATGTAAACAAACATCACAGGGAATATAACTACACTAATACCTACTTAAAACAACAAAAAGATTTGAAAGTGTACAATGCCTTGCTTGCATTTGCAGTCAACACTGGTTTACAAATCCTGCCACTGCAAACACAACCAGTTTTGAAATCTGTCAGTGCACAGTACAGAGAGCAGACCAACACTGTTGTGACAGTTCTGTGTCTGCAGGGTGATGCTGATGTAATGCAGCTATCTAGCGAGCTGGGGCAGCATGTTGAGGGAACATAGAAGATATTTACCAAAGATCCTAGGCCAACAACAAAGGATAATACCTTGCATACCTTATAATATATATATATATATATATATATATATATATATATATATATATATATATATATATATATATATATATATATATATACATACATATATACACATATACACACACAGTATACACTGTATTACTAAAAGTATTGGGATGCCTTCCTTTACACGCATATGAACTTTAATAGCGCCCTAGTCTTAGCCTGTAGGGTTTAATATTGAGTTGGCCCACCCCTTGCAGCTATAAGAGCTTCAACTCTTCTGGGAAGGCTGTCCACAAGGTTTAGGAGTGTCTATGGGAATGTTTGACCATTCTTCCAGAAGTGCATGTGTGTGGTCAGGCACTGATGTTAAGCAAGAAGGCCTGGATCGCAGTCTCTGCTCTAATTCATCCGGGTTGAGGTCGGGACTCTGTGCAGGCCAGTCAAGTTCCTCCACCCCAAACTCGCTCATCTATGTTTTTACAGGCCTTTGTGTATTGGTGCGCAGTCATGTTGGATCAGGAAAGAGCCATCCCAAAACTGTTCCCACAAAGTTGGGAGTATGAAATTGCCCAAAATATCTTGAAATGCTGACACCTTAGGTTTTGCCTTCACTGGAACTAAGGGGCCAAGCCCAACCCCACACCATAATCCTCCCTCCACCAAACAAGGTCCATAAAGACATGGTTGAGCGAGTTTGGGGTGGAGGAAATTGACTTTCCTGACCTCAACCCGATAGAACGCCTTTGGGATGAATTAGAGCGGAGACTGTGAGCCAGGCCTTGTCGCCCAACATCAGTGCCTGATCTCACAAATGCACTTCTGGAAGAATGGTCAAACATTCCCATAGACACACCAAAAACTTGTGGACAGCCGCCCCAGAAGAGTTATAGCTGCATAGGGTGGGCCAACTCAATATTGAACACAACGGACTAAGACTGGGTTGCCATTAAAGTTCATGTAAAGGCAGGTGTCCCAATACTTTTGGTAATATAGTGTATCTATCTATCTATCTATCATATATATATATATATATATATATATATATATATATATATATATATATATATATAAAGAAGGCCAGTATGGTGGCCTGAATTTATGGGAGGAGTCAGGCGGTTATTTAAGCAGACCACTCACCTGTGGTCCTTGTCGGTCCCGGTGCTCGATTTGTTACGTCACTGGGCCGACTCTTCCCAGCTCACTTTGTGGTCGTCAGTCTTCGCATCCGAATTCCAGTGTGTTGCAACTTCTCCATTTGTGTTTTTTTCATCGGTCGAGTCTTGCTCACTGTCGCAGGTAGGATTCGTAACCATTTCTTCGTATCAAGTGTACTTCTTTCCATTTGTTGTGTTCCCCATTTCGTATTTATGACCTTCGTATCGAACCTTACTAATCGTTCATAGGTCTCAGAGCGCAGTCTTTGTTTTAAACCATTGTACAAACCAAACTAATTTCTCAGTTTCGCGAAAGCACGACACCGTTACACCGCATATGCGGCCAGTCACAGGCCTTTCAGTTTTGTTAGGCCGATTCATGCACTCCATAGCCCGATCCGAATCTAGTCGAATCAGCGGCACAGCGATTCATATCAGATCCATTTCATACACTCTACAGCCGATTCTAATCTAGTAGCGTCGGTGGCACAACGATTAGTTTTGGGTCCATTTCATACACCCAATTCAAATCTAGTCATGTCAGCAGCACAACAATTCGTATCGGGTCCATTTCATATACTCTACAGCCCGATTTGAATCTAGTCACGTCAGCGGCACGACGACTCGTATCGGGTCCATTTCATACATTTCACTAACGTTCACTTCACATACACGATTTGGGCTGCTCATCGGGCGTTAGTTACTGACACACATTTCTTTGCATTACACTCCGTTTTCGAAGGGTGACGCTTCACCTATGCAGACAAGGTCACTATACGTTGAGCTTGCTGACAGTGCAAGCGTTGGCAGGCCGAGTACACGTCACAAAACTACAGAACTATGCAACATTCCTACTTAGACCATACCAGACTTCAGCTTCTCGCCCCAGTACGCCCTGGGGCTCTGGTTTAACAAGTTTGTGCTCAGTACAGACAGGCACCCGAGCTATCGGTTACCTGGCCAGTTACCGCCTGGCTCACCTCGGTTGCCACGCACTCTTGAGTTTTCAAAATTTCCACTCAACAGCGTTCAATGCTTCAGAACACAAACCGGCTTCATTGCGCCTGTCGTTCCTTTTCCTGTCCTTTTTATTTTCCTCCTTATCTGTTTTCTGTATGCAACTCATCTTCCCTTTCCTACCTTTACGACTCCTCTTAACACATGCATTCCCCCTCTCCTTGTCTTATAGCTGGAGCCATGTCGCAGGCCGGTAGCGAAGACTTCGCCTCTGCCCCTCTGTCACCCTCTGTGGGTTCAGAGCGTGGCAGCGTTCAATTCATCAGGGGATTGATCATCCCCAAGCTCACAGCGGAGCTGTGGCGTAGTGGCGTTTCCTACCCCGCCACAGCCAGGAACTCTACAGCACTATTCGAGTCGCATTGGCGGGACAGCGATCCGAATCCTCGACACAACACGATTCCATTTGTCATACAGCTTCCTGCAGCCCGATCTTCATCATGAGGAACCTGCCAAAAGCTATCAGTTGTTACTCAGTCCGTACGTTCGTACGTACTCACAATCTTAGACAATATGCAACTCAATTTCAACTATGGGACTTGCAACTTCAGCCGGCTGTTTCACATTTGAGTCACGGGCCACAGAGCGTATCCTAAATTCCCATGCAACCTCAAGCAGCACAACACAACATCCGGTGGCTAGGGTTTTACCTTTCTTCACACCAGACTCCCTCACTGGCCGCCTTCCTAGTGCACGGATTTACGTTTGGGTTCTACACCAGCCTCATCATGCTACCCCACTTGAACCACGAGTGCAGGAACCTCCTCTCAGCTGCCCCAGACAAGCTAGACATAGATACTTTTTTACAGTCTGAACTGGACTTTGCACTACTTGGAGAGTCAGCCCTATTGGGCTTGTCAAGTGCAAGTTTTCAAATAAACATTGGTTGGTGTACAACTTGTCTGCGCCTCATTCTTTCCACATCCCAAGTTTAAACTTCCTTCCAAGGAGTTCTCCCTTAAATATGCATTGGTTCATGCAGGCCAGCCTACCTACCGACAAATTGGCCCTAATCTGGTCAGTTATTCATGCCTTTTACCCTTTCGCAAGGGTGTACTAAGAGACAGCTACAATCCCTGTTATGGATGCTTAATTTTGCCATGAGGATTATTCCTCAGGGGTGGTCCTTCATTTTAGGCCTCTTGGTTTTCCTCTCTCAGGTATAAGACCCCAATCAAGTTCTCAGGCTTGACCCAGCAGCTATAGCGAATTTGAAAATGTGGGGTGAATTCCTCGCAAATTGGATAGCATATCCATGTTTATTCCGTTAGCATCAGCTTTATCACCTCAGGTAGTCATGGATGCCGCAGCCTCCACAGGCTTCGCTGCAATTCCCTCTAACTTTACTTCATTCTTTCAGCAGAAAACCGGAGCCGACCCGGTCACATCTCCTATCCCACCTTGGTCACAGCTAACGGTGGATTAAAGGCACACCTTCACAACGCGACCCATCTCATTAATCGGTCATTGTCCCGCAAAACAATGAAGGCCTATCACATCGATTGGAACACCTACTGCAGGTTTCTAGCCTCATGCCCCGGCGCAGCGACAGGGGACATCAAGCATGCCCTAGCCTTTATATCGTGTTGCCACACGCAGCTGGCTCTAACACCATCAGGCTGTACTTAGCAGGCAGCCAGCATTTCTGGTCCTTACAGGACCCTGGCAAGCTATCCTTGTTCGCAGCCCATACAGTCAAATCTATCCTACACGGCATCCAGAAGCATAAGCCAGAGCCAACGGCAATCGCTTACCCATCACAAGTGCCATCTTCAGGGACATGTTGACCATCCTTTCACAATCCCTGTTCAGGTTTCTACCCAGCCTGGTCATTCAAGCGGCCATCTACCTGGCCTTCTACGGCTTTTTTTGGCCTAGTGAGTTTACCTTTAGTGACCCCGGCGGCCATATCCTGTGCAGACACCACCTGGCTTGCTTTCAAGATCACTTCATTCTACATCTCATAGTGTCTAAAACCCAACAAACTGGTCCTGAGGTCAACATCAAGCTCTTCCAGACCAACAACGTCTGGTGCCCAGTAGCGATACTCGACCGGTTACTGTCTCACCTACCCAGCCAGTAGAACCCCAGCCTGTTGCTATCTTTTTTGACCAGCCCCCTGAGTGGCAGCCACTTTATCAAGCATGTTAGGATTCTCCTGTTTAACCTAGGCCTTGACCCCGGCCGGTACTCCGGACACTCCTTTCGGATCAGAGCGGCTTCGGCCGCATCTCGGCGCGGGGTGCCAGACCACCTAATCCAGAAGTTGGGCAGGTGGAAATCCACCTGCTTCACTCGATACATTCCAAACCCTCAGGTAGAAATGTCGCAAGCCTTCACCAAGCTTGCTCAGTAAATGTCACAGGACCAATAAAAAGTTACTTCCCTATTTTTGCCCCCTTTTTTGTCATACCGGCCAGCAGACCAGGGAACACCTCAGGTACAGGGCTCGAGTCCAGCGGGAACGCGTGGGAACGGCGTCCCTGCACTTTTTTCATAGCAGGAACGCCGTTCCCTCTCTTCTTTAGGACTAGAGCCGCCCGAGGCTCTAGATTTTAACAGGCAGAGTGGACCAAGTCCGGACCGCATCAATCATCACGCCACTAAAGCTTTTCTGTTATCAGCTGCCGCTGCCTGCTAGCTCTCTTTTCCTCACAGAGCTGACATCGGAAGAGCAGCACAGCGATGCACGGAAGGCAGGGGCTGGCCCAGTTAACTGATTGGTTGATAGACTGCAGAGCGGTTCTATCAACCAATCAATCAATCAATCAGTTAACTGGGGCAGGTCCCGCCCTCTGTCCATCCCTTTGCTGCACTTCCGATGTCAGCTCTGTGCCTCTGATGTCATCTGTGTCCTGTGTAAGGTAAGACAGAGGGCACTGTACTGAAGGACGGAGGGGGAAAGAATCAGAAACTGAAAGGAATGAGGAGGGGTGATATAAAAGGGAGGCAGGACAGGAATGTGAAGGGGGGATCTACAAAGGGGGTGAGGACAGGACTGTGAAGGGGATGAGGACAGGACTGTGAAGGGGATGAGGACAGGACTGTGAAGGGGGTGAGGACAGGAATGTGAAGGGGGGATCTACAAAGGGGGTGAGGACAGGAATGTGAAGGGGGGATCTACAAAGGGGGTGAGGACAGGAATGTGAAGAAGGGTGCTATAAAGAGGACAGGTTTAAATTTTAAAACTGGCTACTTGGTCATCTTCTAGTATGTCGCATTTGCAGTCTGGTCATCTCCTGTAGTATGTCGCATATGCAGTCTGGTCATCTGTAGTATGTCGCATTTGTAGTCTGATCATCTCCTGTAGCATGTCGCATTTGCAGTCTGGTCATCTGTAGTATGTCGCATTTGCAGTCTGGTCATCTGTAGTATGTCGCATTTGCAGTCTGGTCATCTGTAGTATGTCGCATTTGTAGTCTGATCATCTCCTGTAGTATGTCGCATTTGCAGTCTGGTCATCTGTAGTATGTCGCATTTGTAGTCTGATCATCTCCTGTAGTATGTCGCATTTGCAGTCTGGTCATCTGTAGTATGTCGCATTTGCAGTCTGGTCATCTCCTGTAGCATGTCGCATTTGCAGTCTGGTCATCTGTAGTATGTCGCATTTGCAGTCTGGTCATCTGTAGTATGTCGCATTTGCAGTCTGGTCATCTGTAGTATGTCGCATTTGCAGTCTGGTCATCTGTAGTATGTCGCATTTGCAGTCTGGTCATCTGTAGTATGTCGCATTCGCAGTCTGGTCATCTCCTGTAGTATGTCGCATTCGCAGTCTGGTCATCTCCTGTAGTATGTCGCATTTGCAGTCTGGTCATCTGTAGTATGTCGCATTCGCAGTCTGGTCATCTGTAGTATGTCGCATTCGCAGTCTGATCATCTCCTGTAGTATGTCGCATTCGCAGTCACTGTATTTTCTGTGAAATATATATGCATATGAGCGTATCATTTATTTTTTTTGGTGGTGGAGTGGATCTTGGGTGGGAGTTCCCACACTTTTTTCCCCAGGACTTGACCCCTGCTCAGGTATATGTTAGGTTGTAAGTCTTGTGGCATGTTTATGTGGTTCATATATCTGTCCCAGTCTAAGGTGTTTGACCATAAATAGGAAGGCCAGCACTGTGGCCTGATATAATGGGAGGAGTCTGGGGGGTATTTAAGCAGACCACTCACCTGTGGTCTTTTTCGGTTTCGGTGCACAATACCCTCCCTCCCATTCGCCTTTTCAGGGCACTTCTCAGCACATTTCTCTCCATAATCATCCATTACTTATCTTGGGTATGCCCCCTTTTTTGGCATATCGACCAGCAGACCAGGGCACACCTCAGGTCTATGTTATGTTGCAAGTCTTGTGGCGTGTTTATGTGGTTCATATCTGTCCCAGTCGAAGGGCTTTGAATATATGTATATATATATATATATATATATATATATATATATATTGTTTTTGAGATGAAAACCTGGGAACAGTGTCTCATTAACCACATGCCGACCGGCGCACAACGATATACGTCGACAGAATGGCACGTACAGGCAGGAGGGCGTATATATACGTCCCTCCTTTCGCCTGTCCGTGCCATCGGGAGCGCGCCGGGAGCGGCGCGCTCCCGCGCCGGTCGGGACCCCCGTGAGTACGGCCGCGGTCCCCGCGGACTCGATCGCCGCAGGGACTCCCGCGATCGTCTCACGGAGCGGCTGAACGGGGAGATGCCGAGATAAACAGCATCTCCCTGTTCTGCCTAGCAACTAGTGACGCCGATCTCTGCTCCCTGTGATTGGAGCAGAGATCAGCATTCACTAGCTGACAGCCACGCCCCCCACAGTAAAAAACACACCCCTAGGCCTACTTAACCCCTACACTGCCACCTTGTGGTTAACCCCTAAACTGCTAGTGTCATTTATACAGAAATCAATGCATTTAAATGCATTAATTGCTGTATAAATGACAATGGTCCCAAAAATGTGTCAAAAATGTCCGATGTGTCCGCCATAATGTCGCAGTCACAAAAAAAATCGCAGATCTCCGCCATTAATAATAAAAAAAAAATTATTAATAAAAATGCTATAAAACTATCCCCTATCTTGTAAACGCTATAACTTCTGCGCAAACCGATCAATAATCGCTTATTGCGATTTTTTTTACCAAAAATATGTAGAAGAATACGTATCGGCCTAAACTGAGGAAAAAAAAATGTTTTTTTTATATATTTTTTGGGGATATTTATTATAGCAAAAAAAAAAATAAAAAATAATGCATTTTTTTCAAAATTGTCGCTCTATTTTTGTTTATAGCGCAAAAAATAAAAACCGCAGGGGCGATCAAATACCACCAAAAGAAAGCTCTATTTGTGGGAAAAAAAGGACGTCAATTTTGTTTGGGAGCCACGTCGCACGACCGCGCAATTGTCAGTTAAAGCGACGCAGTGCCGAATCGCAAAAAGGGGCCTGGTCCTTTGGCTGCAAATTGGTCCGGTCTGAAAGTGGTTAAAGATGAAACCTGGGGAAATTAAAAAACGACTCTTGCAGTGGGGCTTCTGCTTTCTGAGTACCTTCTGAGTACCCATTTATCCAGCATTGCCCTGGCAGCCAGCGCTCCTTTCTTCCCTCCGTTGCTCCCGGTTGTGAGTGGGCTTTCAGAATTTTTACTTACAATGCAGGACTGCTAATTTTGCATTGTATGCGATAACATGAGAGAGTGACCAATGGGTGGGGGGATCAAAGAGAAGCAACTGTGGCATGGAAAGCATAAGGCGGCAGGAGTGATCAATAGGGTAGGTAAAAGTGGTGTTTTATGGTACCCTAAACAAAAAACAAGCATTTAAGCAATGTTTTTTTACCTTTTTCTGAAGTTCAGCCTTAAAGTTTATATGTTTTGTACCTCTGTAAGGTGGGCAAGCAGAGCAGTTTTGTATTAGCCCCACCAACTGGACCATGGTAAACCTTACAGATCTTTTGGTCAAACACTGCACTGTAGTAGCACTCACCTCTAACCAATGGCTTTCACACATGGATGTCAGGTAACTGTTCTTCCACAGACATCCATATACCTGTAAAAGGAAAGAGAAATGTGTCAATATGTCAGTAACAGATAGGCAGCTGACACGAGCATCTGCTGTTCCCTTTTACTGCTATACTCAGATCCCGGCACACATCAGCCGAATAGGCTGCAGCAGGATGACTCTTCTCCATGCAGAGAGTCGGTAACTGAAATTCCTGGTAGCCCCCCTGCCCTTAGGTAACAAGCTTCCAGGGCTGTAGTAAAACAAGGACATATTAAGGCTGCCAATACACTCATGGACTTTTTTCTTCAGCCTTCAGGCTGATGAAAAAAAAATTCAACATATTCCTCCATTCATGCTATATAAGCTGGGCTACTGTACCCAAGAAGCAGCTACATATAATTGGATGCAGCCACTGTTTGACAACTTTCCGTGTGGTGCCTTTGGTTTTTTCAATCAAGGGATGTTGGGAAGAGGGGGGGGGGGGACACTGCCCAGGAGTTGACTTTGCACAATGTAAGGAAAGCCTATGCCTGGGGCTGATAACAATCCTAACCCAACTTTAGAAATTACACTAGAGAGGGACATACATGGATCACTTTTGAAAAAAACTGAATCGATTTCCTCATCCACACATTTAAAGTGGATGAGGGATTTCTTCCTGTTTTGCCACTGTATTGTGAAAATTGGATTCCCCCACCGTTAGTTTACACTGATCAGTGCTGCAGCTCTTTGGCTGCATGCCGTAATCAAAGCAAAATTTCCCAAAAAGCCCATTCATGAGAAGGCAATCAATAGATTGACTTCTTATGAATGGAAATCGACATACATGGATCAAAATTCGAACCATACTGGCCATATGCTAGCTGTTTCACAATCACAAGCAGCCTCATTAGAATTACCTATTTCTGTGCTTGATACTTTACAGCAACAGACCTCCATCACAAACACAGGGTGAGTCTGACAATTTAACTTTCATGTTAGATATTGCTTGTTTTTTTAGACTTCAGTGGATACATTTATTTTCACATTTCTTTCAATGTTCATGCTCCATTTGTTGGGTTGGAGTTGGAAATGTGTGGATGGACCCTAATCCTAACAGCACAGTTTATTTTGCCCTTACTAATGAGGCTGATGCCTCAATGCCGGCTTCATTGCAGCCTTTGTCAATTCCTACTTTATCTTCTCCTGTACCAGAAAGTTGTTTAAAGGGGCCTTATCTTGCAAATTGTCTCCACTGGGATTTCATTTAAGTGTTTCCATTAGGAAAAAATTTTCAAGAAGAATATATTGGCATCCTTTAATTACTTCCTTCCTAAAGATAACAGATTTGAAAACAGGAAACTCAACAAACTTGATGATTATAAACATGAAATGCTCCCTGAACATTTAACAATTGTTTGCAAGTTTTCCACATACACTATAATGTTATAGGTGAGAAACATCTTGAATGCTGCAATGGCTTAATCCATGAGGAAATTATATAGAAAGCATGTAAAAATTTCAGTGGATTATCTTGTTCTTTTTTATGCTGACTCTCCCAACAGCTTTCAGTACATAAGAATTTTAAATAGAGAATAAAGGGTGTTTAATAGGGATGGGTCGAACGACCCCCTGTTCGGTTCACACAGAGCTTTCGAATGTCCCAAAAGTTCAGAACCGACTAACGAACCCTATTGAAGTCTATGGGACCTGAACTGGAAAAATCAAAAGTGCCCATTTTGAAGGGTTATATGCAAGTAATTGGGCATGCAATGGTTATGGGAGTCCAGGTACTGCCCTGGGGGACATGTATCAATGAAATCAATGATCATAGGAACAATGGTGTCTGCATAAATTGGGCCTTGAAAGGAAAGGAAAGGAAGTCCTCCTCTTCCTTCCGCTGCTCTGCCTCAAGTGCCCTGTCCATAATGCCACGCAGAGTTTGCTCCAGCAGGAACACAACAGGGATTGTGTCACTGATGCATGCATTGTCACAGCTCACCGTCCTCGTGGCCTCCTCAAATGGTGACAGTACATTGCATGTGTCCTTTATGAACAGCCATTGGCGTGGGGAAAAAAAGCTGAGCCATTCTGAGCCTGTTGTTGTGCCATACTCACACAGGTACTCGTTGGCGGCCCTCTGCTGTATGTGCAGCTGCTGCAGCATTGCCAAAGTCAAGTTCCACCTGGTGGGCATGTCACAAATCAGGTGGTTTGTTTATGGGCAGGTGAAATTCCTGCTGAATTTCAGCCAACCGAGCACTGGCTGTGTATGACTGTCTGAAATGGCTACAGACTCTTCTGGCCTACTTTAGCAGACCTTTCAACCCTGGGTACCTATTTAGGAAACATTGCATGGCTCCAGCTGGCATGGTGTGAACCACTTCTTGGCCAGCTATAAAAAATTTGCCAGCTATAGTCTACAGCTGGTAGATGTGCTGCAAGGACCTAGGACATTCTGCGCTATACTATACCATGGAATAGGGGGGCAGACTGAGGTGCATAAGGAACAGAATGGTGTCCCTTTTGTGTGGCTTTCAGGTGCTCTTGCCAGCGGGCTGAGTGGTGGGAGGTTAAATGCCTTGTCAAGCATGTGATACCTAAATGTGCTTGATGTGCTTGAGTTAAAGTTGGCAAATTGCAACAGTGCGATCGGCAACACATGTGCTAAAAAAAAGGCCCAGACAGCTGAGCTGTGGGAAGTGGGTTGGGAGATAACAGCTCCACAATGTGATGGAATAGGGTGGCTGCTCTCTACTCTTCCATGATGGCTGCCTTGTTGGGGTTGTGCCTCACCCTCACTTTCCTCCTCTGCTCTATCCGGCATCCAAATCACATCAGTGACGACATCATCTCCTCTATCCTCATTACCACTGGAGACAACTTGGCAATACGCTGGGGCTGGGGGAACATGACTGCCAATTTGTGTACCAGTGTTCTCCCCTCTCTGTAAGCTCATGTTCCTGCCTTCCTTAACCTCAGAACCAACATCTGAATAAATTAATGGCTGTGCATCATCAAGGAGCAAGTGGCTGACGCTGTTTTCAAATAACTCAGCTGACTCCTCCATGCCTGATGCTGGGGCTATGGCAGGAATAGCTGTGGACAAGGAGGCAGGTTTAGCCACACTGGCAGCTGCAGTGGACTGTGCACTAGTCTCTGCTTGGGTGATGGAGGATGCGGATGGTTTAGTAAGCCAGTCCACCACCTCCTCTGCATGCTGTGGCTGGATAGCACGGGCAACATCACTAAATACAGGAAATTATGCCCTGCCTGAGGACTGACCACGTCCACCTTTGCCTGTGGACACATACGCTGCTTACCCACTCACAGTGCTACCATGGGAACATCTGTCTCTCCTTGTTGTCCTCTCATATATGATGGGGGGGGCAGCTTATTAACAAAATGTAATAAAGATATGGAAATGTGTACCTGGATGCACTTTAATCAATGGAAAGTGGTGTTTGCTGCAGTTCAACGTGAGTACTCACTACACAGACACTCCACACTCCATAATATACTGCAGTAAAACTGCACTTACGCACTGCAATATACTGCGTCAAACGTACAGTAACACAGAAATATACTGCGTTAAATGGCACGTAATGCACTGAAATATACTGCGTTAAACTTGTAGTAACGTACTGAAATATACAGCATTAAACTTGCAGTACCGCACTGAACTATGCAGCGTTAAACGGAAGGTAACGTACTGAAATGTACAGCGTAAACTTGCAGTAATGTACGGAAATATACTGCGTTAAATGGTACATAATGCACTGAAATCTACAGCGTTAAACTTGCAATAACGCACTGAAATATACTGTGCTAAATGGTCACTACACTCACACTGACTGAACTATTACTAGATTCACACTAAACTGGTGTTCTACACTGGCAATAGAATCAGAATAGCACATTATAGCACACTATCTAGTAGCACTGAACAGAGCCCTGTTCTATCTCTCTCCAATACTTTTATAGTGTGGGGCGAGACTAACAGCAATGAGCTCATCGTGACAGCTTCCAATCATGGCTCTGACAGTGATCTGTGCCCTGATTGGGCAAACCTTTTATTGCTTCAGCCAATCAGGGATTCCAATGCACTGTGCGGCGGCGCAGTGCACTGTGGTCATTCGGCGGGCCGAACAAACGGTCCAACGCCCGATAATTCAGAGCTGAGTGACTCCTGGTACCGCCTTGGTGGTTTATATAGGCCACTGCAGTGGCATTGTCAAACTGAACCCTGATAGGGAAGTCCTGAAGCTCCATTGTCCATGATCGTAGGGCCAGTCATACCGCCCGTAATTCTAGGACGTTGATGGGCAGGACCTTTTTTGTCCCTTAACATTTCCATTGAGCTGTGAGCCCCTCTAGGGTCACTCCCCAGCCTGAGAGACTAGCATCTGTAGTCAGTACTCTCCAAGTTACTGGGAGGGAGGATCTTCCCTTTCGCAGGTTCTGATCCTGGAACCACCAGTTTAGGCTTAAGCGTGCCCGAGGAGATAAGAACATTGGAAAATCCAGGGCTTGTCCTCGCCTGTTCCAAGCCAACAAGTTGTCTTGTTATAGAAGCCTGGAATGGAACTGGGCATAGGGCACCGCCTCTAAGGAGGATACCATCCTCCCTAGAAGACTCATACAGAGACAAATGGAGGGTTGTCTGGTGCCCCTTATCTGACGCACTTGATTCTTCAGGGCACAGATCCTTGCGGGTGGCAAGAAAACTCTTGCTTGGACCGTATCTAGGATCAGACCTAAATACTTTAGACCTTGAGGTGGTTTCAAGGCTCAAATACTGCACTGTGCATGTTATGCTCTGTTCTAGAGCATGTAATGAGTGATCTCTGAGCAGGTTGTCTAGATACCCAATCACCAGGATCCCTTGGGCCCTTAAAAGACCCAGTACTGGTGCTAGGACCTTTGTGAACACCCAGGGAGCTGTAGCAAGCCCAAAGGGTAGAGCCACAAACTGAAAATGACGTTCCTCTACTGTAAATCGCAGGAACCCCTGATGAGGCTGAAAGATAGGTGTGTGTTAATACGTGTTTTTTATATCAATGGATATATCGAGGGTAGAGCCATAAACAGAAAATGATGTTCATCTACTGCAAATCGCAGGAACCTCTAATGAGGTTGAAGGAGGGTAGGTACGTGTAAATGCGTGTTTTTTATATTGATGGAGGCTAAAAAGTCTTCCATCTGGTGTGAGGCTACAATTGAGCAGACAGACTCCATCCAAAAGAACTGGATTAAAAGATACTGGTTCAGGGATCTTAGGTCCAAAAATGGGCATTGTGACCTTGTTTGGTTTTTAAACCATAAAACAGGTTCGCTCTTTCGGATACAGGAACCTGTACAATCACTCCTTGATGCACTAAATGAAGTAGTGCCTGAAGCAATAAGTATTTTTTTGGAGGATCCGAGGGAACGCTTGATCTTCCAAAACCTCTGAGGGGGAACCCCCCTGCAACTCCAGCTTGTAACCACGGGATATAATTGAAGTGACCCACTCGTCCTGAATTATCATACTCCAAATGTCTGCAAAGTGCAACAGCCTTCCCCCCACCCAATGGGGGGGTCCCCTCGAAAGGAGGGCTTGCTGTTGGGTTGAGAAGAATTTTGGACCTTTTTCTGGCCCTGGCCTTGCAACTTGCCCCTGGCCCTAGCAGCCCTGTTGGCAGCAGAACAAGGGATGTCTGGTGCTTTTCTTCACAGGAAGTAGAGAACTTTTCCCTCCAAAAATCTTTTGGATATATTCGTCCAAATGATCACCAAATAAACGTTCCCCATGAAAAGGGAAACCTGCCAATAACTTTTCACACGGAAGCTCAGCTGACTAGTTCTTAAGCCACAAAAGTTTGTGCATAGGTACAGACAAGAGAGCCAAATGAGAAACCTACTGTATTGAATCCTTTTAAGGCATCAACAGCAAAACACAGGGCTCAAGGAATATATCTGTCTTATTTTCAGGCAGATTGTCCTCTTGGTTAGGCCTATCAGGCCGTTTGAACTGATCCTTTATGGACTGGCAGATACCAATTGCTGCAACAGCTGGCTGAATAGCTGAACTAGCCAAAGAAAAGGAAGCCTTTAATGATTCCAATTTCTTGTCAACAGGTTCTTTCAAGCCCTGTGCGTTATCTACCGGACAAGTTAAGTTCTTGTTTAAGGAAGAGACTGTTGCATTTACGGCTGGCATGCTCCCTTTTCATCCATGGGATATAAAAAGGGAAAACAAAATCCTGTTAGGATGTTTCCAATCAGCATACACTGCCTGTTACAGCAGGGGGTGTAGGGAGAAAGCCTGTGCGGCCTGAAGAGGCCTCAGGAATCCCAAGAGGACCAGGGGAGCTCAGTCACCTCTGCATGAGGCAACTTAAAGGCAGAACAAACTATTTCGGTCAGAGTCAGGATGAAAAGCCTCTGCGACTTAGTGGCTGACATTAACTACCTGAGATCCGCGCTATAGCCAAATGACGGCTACAGCGCGGATCTATTTTGCCGGGACCACGTCTATTGACGTCGTCCCGGCCACGAGCTGCCTGCGCGCCCCCTGAAGGGCGCGTGCGGCGCGCTCTGTGATCAGCGAGTCTGTGAGACTCGCTGGATCACAGATCCGAGTAAGGGGGTCGATACCGACCCCTTACCACGTGATCAGCTGTCAGCCAATGACAGCTGATCATGTGATAATAACAGAGCAGGTAATCGTCTTTTTTTTCTCCTCGCGCTGTCAGCACGAGGAGAAAAAAAAGAAAAAGCCGATCACCGGCGGCAGTGAGAGGGACATCAGTCCCTCTCACTGCAATGTGCCCAATCCATTGTGCCCACCTTTGCCCCATTAAAGTGCCGCCTACCAGTGCCCACACTGCCATCTCTCAGTGCCTACAGTGCCATCTCTCAGTGCCCACAGTGCCATCTCTCAGTGCCCACAGTGCCAGTGCTGCACATCAGTGTCACCTGCCAGTGCTCATCTGTGTCACCTACCAGTGCTCATCTGTGTCACCTACCAGTGCTCATCTGTGTCACCTACCAGTGCCCATCAGTGCCACCCATCAGTGCCACCCAGTGTCATCCATCAGTGCCACCCATCCGTGCCCATCAGTGCCATCTTTGCTGTCCCCATCAGTACCGACTTATCTGTCCCCACCAGTGCAGCCTATCAGTGCCCACCAGTGCAGCCTATCAGTGCCCACCTGTGCTGCCTCATCAGCGCATATCAATGAAGCAGAAAAATTACCTGTTTGCAAAATTTTATAACAAACTATTAAACATGATTTTTTTTTTTTTTCCATCTTTTTTTGTTTGTTTAGCAAAAAATAAAAACCCCAGCTGTGATTAAATACCACCAAAAGAAAGCTCTATTTGTGGGGGAAAAAAATGATAAAAATTTCATTTGGGTACAGTGTTGTATGACCGCGCAATTGTCATTCAAATTGCGTCAGCGCCAAAAGCTGAAAATTGGTCTGGTCACGAGGGGGGTTTAAGTGCAAAGTAATCAGGTGGTTAACTGGATATCTTTTTGTCCAGATTGCTCGGAAGCAGACTCATCCGCCAGGCCCTCCACAGAATCCTGCTCCAGGGAGGGGGCTTCTTGCCACCATGCAGGATGGAGGCAATCATGCCAGCATCCTGTGCTCTAACCCGGCTAGTGCCGAGGACAGTTCATCCTTGGTGTTAAAGGGTGAATCAGCAGCGTTGACTGTAGGCACAATACCAGATAGGTGCAGCGGCTCAGATTGCCCGGAAGCCTCTGGTTCTTCAGGGGATAAAACACTAGGGATATGGCTAGGTTCATCAGGAACTACTGACAACATAGGTGTGCCCTTCCCTGTAGTTTTAGTTACACTCCTCTTTTTGCATGCATGCGCATGTATGTGCGTTGTCCCGGCGAATGGACGTGGCTGTATTCGCGTATGACGTGAATCTTCGTGCGCCCCGATAAAGGCTACTGTGCATGTACGGTGAGGCCGCATGCGCCATGGCCACCAAACTGTTAAGTCCAGCGCTTTTGCAAATGCAAGTGCGCCATGGCCACCAAAACAAACAACTGCACAGCGGCACTCTTGTGAACGTACGTGTGGCATAGTGAACCATAGCGAAATGCGAAAAAAGGTACACTTTGCAAACACCCACAGCTAGCACAAAACTCCTCCGTATGGTCACCGCACACAGGTGTCCAGCCTCTAGCTAGCTTAACTCGATTGTTACAATCACTGGGAAACCCCACATCAGTAAGTAAAGTGGTTTCACTTACCCATCCAGGCGCAGGGCAGCTTAGAAACTAAAAGTCCAAACTTCACCCATCACAACGGGTTCCTGTCACTTGAGGACCTTCAAGGACTGGGTACCCTTTTCATGTTTAGGGTCCACTCCCTTGGACCTGTACAGCACCCTGCAGGAATGCCTTAGTGCTGTGGTGTCCAGAATTCCACTTCACAGGGTCCAGCGCCCCCAGGGGGCCACATTACAGGCAAAACCTTGCATGATCTTGAGTCTTCTTTGCAAGGCTGGGGTACCATTTATCTAAGCATATAATGCCTGTGTAAAATGGATCCGATCGGTCAATCCCTTGATTCATTTAAGAACTGTTTGTGGGACTAGAGACCTGGAGCTCAAACAAACTGTGCCATCCACCTTGCAGACACTGGTAAGAAACTGAAGTGCTTCCTGTATGGGAGGGGTTATATAGGGGATCACTTCCTGTCTATTCACCTGGAGATGAAGTATAACCCAGCAGGTAATGAATATTAGCCTGACTCTGTGTCCATGATGTATGAAAAAGAAAGGCTGTTCCTTACTTAGCAGCCCATCAGCCATCCACTGTAAGTTCTTAAAGGGAAAGCTTCAGGTGCTCCTCCTTTACAGATGGGACCCAATGATAGTCAGCTAATATCGACAGTTAGACACCAGGTACTTTGTAGCCACCTCCAGGGGTACCCCTTATTAGGAATGTGCACACCCAGCCTGTAGACTGTATGCGGAGAGCGCATTGAAGACACTTTTCATTTGGTTAGCATTGTTTAACTGCCTTACCATAATAAATCTATTTAATCTAGCATCCAGTTCCTTGTGGCCTCTTTACATAAGGCCTGTGTTTCAGCTTTAATGATGGTCAATGTAAATGGAATAAGTCCAGTGAATACAAGGATGAGTGTGTGGTTTATTCTGAAGCCCACTCAGTAGCAACCTGTACATAGGCCAATTACCAGGCCACATGGTCTTTATAGCACCCCTTTCTGACAACTTGCAGTCCTGCTCCATCATGTTTATCAGATTCGTTTGTTTTTCCTTTCCTTAATAGTTTAACTTTACTCTCAAATACTTACTGTTATTTTATTTTTCAGGCACCAATTCGCGGCAGCATACCTCTGGTAGTATGCTGCCATGTTGGCACCAGGAAAAATGCTTTAAAATGGCTGTTGTATGTGACATTTTATTACTGACCCATTTCCCCTAACATCTTAGCACAGATTTTGGGGGTCAGCTACTAGGATTTGTTTTAATCTTTATGAGGCCTTGCTACTTCAGATGTCCTTTGTTGTCCTCAAATTTTCATTTCTTTTCACATTTCTGAATTGCACCTCTGGTATGAGAAGTCAAGATTTGTTTCTTGGTGCTGATTTTCTTATTTTTACACAGTAGTAAAACAGATCATAGTGGTAGGGGTTTGGATATTTCTCTGACAATTTATTCTTCTATTTACATTTTTTGTGTATCCAGCCATCGCTGGATATACATATCCATTAGAATGTTTTTTTCTTTTACTGAATATCGGTTTGTGACACTACTTAATAAATGTCTAACTGCTCTTGGTTTCCAGAATTTTAGGATTTCTTGCTTATGCAATAGAAGCTCCCATATATATATATATAATATAAATAAATAATTTTATAGGGAGAGGTAAAGCTTTATATAGGAACCAGATTTCAATAAATAATTTTAAATATATTTAAAAATAAAATAAATACATTTAATTTTAGGTCTGAGAGACAAAGAAATATAAGCAATTTTTTTAGCAGAATTATCAAGGTAGATAATACTTAGTTGGCTAAAGCATTGTGTTAGAGGCATTGGTAATGTGATCTACATATACTTTGAATTATCTCACCCTACATTTGTTTCTAAAATACTGACATGGAACACATTCAAAGGTGAATGAATTGTTTTCATGATAGTGATATTTGCAAAAGCAAGACAAATGTAATTTAAAGTAAAATGTCTGAACTCAAAGCTGAAGGGTTTATTGTCAATTGTTTTTTTTATTCTCCAAGTCTTATTTAATAAAACAAAATGATATATATGTAGATTTTGTGCTGTAATGTATAGTATGTGTGTTCTACCATCACAGCACCTGCTTTACAGCTTTAATCCAGTTAGATTCAGAATTTGATCGCAGAAATATACTGTGAACACAAAAATGAGGCAGGAAGAAGCTGATTAGAATACTAAACAGTTGATGTGTTTCAGCATTTTTTTTTTTTTTTTTTGAACGTGGCATTCTTTTGTACCCGGTTTCTGAGGAAAAAGCATTTTAGGTTTGCATTTGAGTGGGGTTTTGATTCCAGTTCTGTTTGTCGTTAGGAGAGCACCACCTTGTGGTCATTTAACAAAAAGCAGCAAGATCTACAGGGTCACTGCTGTACAGAAAGCACTTGTATGATAACTCTCATACAATAAATGTAACACTGTGGACTAATTTTAATAGGCCTAATTTCAGACATGCCTAGCATGTCTGAAAACATAATAAGCAACCCATACTGAATGCAGTGAGAATATGCTTACCACTAACACACAAACTCATCCACTTTCCATAAAATATGTGGTTTAAAAAAAAATCAGTGCAACTATATTGACGTCACACCCATCATGTGTAATAAATATGACAAATTCTGCACCACCTGGTGTTCATGAGTAACTTATACAGCATGCTTTCTATGTAATTACATTTCCTGGCGCATCACAACAGAATACATTGGACTGTGGCATCACCCCTCAACCTGATAGGACCGTTAACCCATAAAGCTTTGCAGGATCTGGCCCACTGGGATTCCACAAAAAATTACACCTCATGGCATGTAAATTGAAATGCAGAATCTGAAGAGGTGGTAGCTACACGGTTACATGCCAGAAAGGGCACAACAAATTAAATACATCTTAAAATCTGGGAAATGTTTGCAGAACTTGGTAAACTAAATTCTTAGAACCTACTATCGCCAGAGATTCCTCAGATCCTGCAACGCCTTCAGTCAGGCCTAGGCAGAGGCTTGGGCATCAATACTTTAAATGTTCATGTATTAGCACTGTCAGCCATGAAGGGCATCAAATGGGCTCTCAGTCTGCTAGGTATTCAGTTGATGAAAGCATGTTTAAAGTTAAGACCACCCAGAAAGCCAACCTTACCAAAGTGGAATTTAACAGTGGTCCTCGAAGCACTCACAAGGTCACCCTTCTATCTGCTGGAATTGGTGTCTATCTGGAAATTTACCTTGAAAACAACGTTCCTAGCAGCAATAACCTCAGCCAAGAGTCTCAGAAATGCAGGCCTTACTTTATAAAGGAACCTCATTTAGTATTTTCCCCCCCAGACAAAGTGGTCTTAAAGCCTTCAAAATAATTAATTCCAAAAGTGGCTACCTTCTGCTTTAACCAAGTAGCACTACTATCCTTCTTAGCGAATCAGGCTCTCCTCATCCTCTGGATGTAGGCCTCACACTAAAAGCCTACTTGACAGCAACCAA
This sequence comes from Lithobates sylvaticus, assembly GCA_028564925.1. NCBI lineage: Eukaryota > Metazoa > Chordata > Amphibia > Anura > Ranidae > Lithobates > Lithobates sylvaticus. The sequence continues at coordinate 56,081,316 of CM053032.1, forward strand.
TTCACTTTCGAAAACAGACAACTTGTTTGTTAGACCACACAGTCTGAGAAAAGGTCACGCTGTGTCAGTCTGCGCTCTAGCTTGATGGCTTGTCAAAAACATCAAGAAAGCCTATACACTACAGAAACTTCCCACTCCAGAGTGTTTAAGGGGGCATTCAATGATGACAGTGGATACCTCCCGGGCAGCATATTGTCGAGTTTCCCCAGAAACCTATATGTAAAGCAGCTGCCTGGTCATCTAGAAATACAGTGCCTTTGAATATAACTACAGTGGTTTTTGGCAGATCTGTTGTTCAAGCTTGTCCTTAAAACTTATCTTGTTGTCTACCCTCCCATTTGGCACATTATTTCGCAATGTATGCTGCCATGATGTTCCAGGAAAATGTAAAAATATATACTCACCTTTCCGCAATGTTACTTTCCTGGTGCATCTTCATGGCAGCACACATAGACCCACCCTAGAGGTGATAGCTACGGAGAGTGCCAGCGGGCCAGATTCTGCAAAGCTTAATGGTCCTATCAGGCTCAGGGGTGGAGCCACAACCATATATATGATGCCATGAAGATAATGTGATGGACCCCACAACCCAATATATGCTGCCATGAAGATAATGTGACGGATCCCATACTCAAGTGTAGTATGTCCGCCGTATAAGCTTCCTCCAGTCTGAATACAGACATCAGATAGATATTTTAGCCACCTATTGCAACCAAGAACTAGGCATGACTCGTTTGGCTGCAAACTTTTATTTAAAAACTCAGAGAATTTATACTACACAACCAGGTGAGGCTGATCATATTATTATATGCAAACACAACTATATATATATAAGAATAATTAACACTATAAACATTAAGTTAAACTAGCCAAACAACAAACCCATTAAGTTAAACTAGCCACCTGGTCTCATTCCAGGTCAGACTTGGCATCATTGAGCTCACAAAGTACAATACACATTATTACAAGTGTAAACACATCCCCTAGCAGACAATAGGTGAGTTAATTAGAACAATTACAATACAAACAGTGACCTCCCCCCTCCTCAGCCTAGTAGACAATAGGCGACCCAGGGCTTTCCAGATCTCATTAACCAGCTTTCTTTTCATATACATCTGTCCACTGAGTCCTATGTGGCAGAGACCATCATGGCCTCCTTAATAATGTCCTGTTGCACTACATAACAGGATATCTTCTTAAATACTTGTAGCTCCCTCGAATGCCAGGGCCCATAGTTTGTAGGCAAGAGGCTAGCATTAAGTCTCCTCCTTCTGTCCCGGGTGAGTGTATCATGATCGGTCCCATCAGGCTCAGGGGCGGAGCCACAACCCAATGTATGCTGCCATGAAGATGCACCAGGAACGAAAAATTACAGAAAGGTGAGTATAACAACCCTTACCCTTCCTTTTTCACTAAACCTATACCCCACCCCTTCTCCTGTTTTCTCTCTTTCGCTTTACCGATACCCCAGTTTAACACATAGGTTTTCAAACCCCCTCCCTTTGCTGTGTATAAATCCCCATATTTGTTTCTTTGTTTGTCTTTTTAAAATTTCAGGAGAAATTTGTACCCACATCTGACTTTCTTTTGGGTTCACAGGAATATCTCAATGCATCACTGCAATGATGACATATATACAAACAGTTGTGTCATTAATGTACATGAAAACAACCGTATTAGCTAACTGTCTGTAATTACCTGCTCATACTAAGGGTCACATGGGACGGATCCGTGATGATCCACCCCGTGAACATCCGCTTGCTCAGTGGGGATGGCTCTGTTGATCCCCGCTGAGCAAAAAGATGACAGGTCCGTCCCTGCACACTGTGCAGGGATGGACCTGTCAGAGCGCCGCTCTCCCTAAGGGAGATCGGATGACGACGGACCGCAGAGTCCATCGTCACCTGATCCGATCCGCAGATGGATGAAAAGTAGGTTTTTCCTCCGTCACACTTTTTCGGATCGGAGCGGGTCGGATGTCAGCGGACATGTCACCACTGACATCCGACGCTCCATAGAGGTCTATGGAGCATCCATTCAGGTCCGCATAAAAAAACTAAAAGGCGGACCTGAACGGATCGTTCGTGTGAAAGGGGCCTAAAGAGTTTTTTGTTTTGTTTTTTTAAAGCTCTTGCTGGAATACTCCAGTGCTGGCCAACAGCCACTATTCCTTTTCAATGCTGAATGACAGCCAGCATCACTTAATTCACTTCCTTTGAGCCCAGGCTGTCAGACTAAATTCTGGATAAACCCTATGCACACAGCTGTCTACCCTTTCTAGCAAACTTTGCATAAAAACAAGAATTTTTAGTTCACATATATTGCAATGCATCCTTAAGCCATCCAACTGCATCAAAGTAGTCCCTCTCTGGCCAGTCCCTACTCTGCAAACTGCAAATACTCCATTGGGGCCAATATGGGCAGATAGACACAAAGTGTAGGAGAGCTACAAGTGCAGGTTGGTTGGGTCACTAACCTGCACCATGCAATAGAAATAAGATATACCTGTGCTAAAATCCCAATAGGCTATAAACATATATCCCATCAGGTACTAAAGGCTATTAAAGACTCCCCGCCTGGCAGGACATCAGCTTGGGCTCACAGGAGAATGCTGCAGACCATTACCACATCATTACAGGGCGCTGCTGACTGTACCAATTAGGGCCCAATAAAGGAAGAGGACCCATGACATCAAGGGACCGTATTGAACACGCAAGTCATTTAAGGAGTTGATCTTCACACCATTCTTAATGTTTAAATGTAATTTTACAGGGAAATAAAATTGGGCTTGATTAAATACAAAAACCTTAAGGAAAGTTTCTTAAATAATCTAATCTTAACGAGTAAAAAGCTGAGGTAGTAACACTAACTAGAACAAATTTGTACCACTTCTATCTATCCTGAAAGTCAATAAGCTCTCCTTACATTCACATGCTGCTTTTTCACTATTAGCCATTTTTTTTTTTTTTTAAGTTTAATTCCACTTTAAGTGTTTGACAAGTAGGACTTTTTTGACAGAAGAGACCCTATTGCCCCTCTCTTCTGTCTTAACTACCTCTCCTTGCCTGTCAGCATTTTTGTATAATGAATTGTGCAATGGCCATCGGAAAACTCTTTACAGAATGCACAAACATAGAAACACAAAAGTGTGAACCTATGATAAAATTCTGTCTGGCTGAACATACTCTCTTCAGTCATTAACTCACCCCTGCTTCTTTGTCTCAAGCACAGAATGTTATCCATAGCTCCCAACTGTCCCTGAATTGGAACAAAGTCTCTCTGTCCCTCTTTTCTCCTCATTGTCCCTAATTTTGATCTGATCTATATAGTTGTAAATGCACTATTTATCTTTCAAAAAGTGTTTCACACTGCTAAACCTTTCATCCAAATTCCAACCTGCTTGCCTCAGGTAAGATTAGTGTTCATGATTTAACAATAAGAAAGACTAGGGAAAAAATGGCATCCATGGGAGAGTTCCAAGGCCGAAGCCACTGCTGACCAAAAAGAACACAAAGGCTCATCTTACATTTACCAAAAAACATCTTTATTATCCCCAAGACTTTTTGGCAAATATTCTGTGGACAGATGAGACAAAAATTTAACTTTTTGGAAGGTGTGCGTCCCGTTACATCTGGCAAAAAACGAATACAGCATTTAATAACAAGAACATCATACCAACAGTCAGACATGGTGGTGGTAGCGTGATGGTCTGGGGCTGCTTTGCAGCTTCAGGACCTGAACGACTTACCATAATTGATGGAACCATGAATTCTGAGCTCTACCAGAAAATCCTAAAGGAGAATGTCCGGCCATCAGTTTGTGACCTCAAGTTCAAGTGCACTTGGGTTATGCAGCAGGAGTGGCCTAGTTAAAGCCCGGACTTAAACCAAATTGATCATGTATCATGACCTTACACAGGCCATTCATGCTGGAAAACCCTCCAATGTGGCTGAATAAAAACAATTATGCAAAGATGAGTGGGCCAAAATTGCTTGTGAAAGACTCATTGCCACTTATCAAAAACGCTAGATTGCAGTTGTTGCTGGCACAACCAGTTATTAAGTTTAGGGGGGGCAATTACTTTTTCACATAAAGCCAGGCAGGTTTGGGCAGCTTTTTTACCTTAATAAATGAAACCATCATTTAAAAACTGCATTTTGTATTTACTCGGGTTATCTTTGTGTAATAATAAAATGTGTTTGATGATCCGAGTCATGACAAATATGCAGAAAAATAATCAGAAAAGTAACATATACCGTACTTTGTCACACAACTGTGTGTGCTAATAAGTTATTCCAGTATGAAATTACTAATGGCTGTCCAAATTACATTTGTCCTTTCCTTTCTAGACACTAGCAGCCAGGAGTGAATACACCATTAGTATGGACCACACAGCTGTACAAAGGCCCTCTAAGATAAAGGGCCCATGTTTATTAGATGTGGATCAGATGGGTGCTGCCCCCTCTCACTGTCGTATAGATCTGGACATGGTTTGCTTCCATCTAGTTGCAAATCAATACACAATTAATTGACCAGCAGCTGCACGGGGGGTGGGGAGCGAAAAATTGTCTGGCACAGGGGGCCCTTTGGTGACTTTTTCCACTGCTGTTTGCAATATAGCCTCTCTATTAAATGGTGTACACTTAGAGGGGTATGATGGAGTACATCTTCTACAGATCCCACAAAACAACCCCTAGGGCTGGTGTTTTGTATCGACAAAATATGCAAAACTTGCAGCATCTGCTGGTGGTGATGCTGAAGCAATCCCTGCACCCCCAGCCACAAACTGATTGTCATTTCATTTGCTAAAGCGCTGTATATCATAAACAATTACCATTGGATTTCTAGTAAAATACTATGCGCGTACAGTCCTTAACATATATTATAATAAAACTGTGTCCATATTCCCACAATACCAGACAGGTACAAAGAGAATGACAGGAGAAACATAGGAATTAACAAGAACCAGAAACATGCTCTAAACATCTCTAAATCTATAAGCATGGGGTGACATCTTGTGGTCATTAGGGTGTAGTGCATACAATGGGCTAAATATCAGTAGTCCCTAAATACTTTAATGGCAGTAAATGCTTTTTGAATACCTAGGACTGCTTTCCTTCAGGCTGGGTTCACACTAGTGCGAATTGGATGCGATTTTGCCCGCATTTGATTCGCATGACAGGAGATTGTGACCGGCTCTCAATGGAGCCGGTTCACACATCTTTGGAGTGGCTGCGGAGAAAATTGCACTTTACATTAATAAAGCAGTGTTTATGTTGCAGATAGAGAAGAAGGCTGTTGAGAAAATATACATCTGGCAATTGGCCCAGCTAAAACATTCTGATGTATTTGCAATTTAATAAAATTAACCTGTAGTATGTACATGCAAGATAAAGGACATCCAGGAACGCATCTGTTATAGCCTTCAAGCCATCCACTGGCCTCCTTTGGTATGCAATTTTTTTATGGTTGTCGTGTTTTTAAGGGGGAGTTTTATCAATAGGGGAATAAGATACCATGCTAGTATGCCCCTAAAATACTGTATATATAACAGAATTTGTGTTGTAGAAAAGAGACTGTAAAAGGGCATACAGCATCTCACAAAAGTGAGTACAAACCTCACATTTTTGTAAATATTTTATTATATCTTTTCATGTGACAACACTGAAGAAATTACACTTTGCTACAATGTAAAGTAGTGAGTGTATAGCTTGTATAACAGTGTACATTTGCTGCCCCCTCAAAATAAATCAACACACTAATGTCTAAACCGCTGCCAACAAAAGTGAGTACACCACTAAGTGAAAATGTCCAAATTAGCCATTTTCCCTCCCTGGTGTCATGTGACTCATTAGTGTTACAAGGTCTCAGGTGTGAATGGGAGCAGGTGTGTTAAATTCGGTGTTATCGCTCTCACTCTCTCATACTGGTCACTGGAAGTTCAACATGGCACCTCATGGCAAAGAACTCTGAGGATCGGAAAAAAAAGAATTGTTCTCTACATAAAGATGGCCTAGGCTATAAGAAGATTGCCAAGACCCTGAAACTGAGCTGCAGCAAGGTAGCCAAGACCATACAGCGGTTTAACAGGACGGGTTCCACTCAGAACAGGCCTCGCCATGGTCGACCAAAGAGGTTGAACGCACGTGCTCAGTGTCATATCCGGAGGTTTTTTGGGGGAAATAGACGTATGAGTGCTGCCAGCATTGCTGCAGAGGTTGAAGGGGTGGGGGTCAGCCTGTCAGTGCTCAGACCATAAGCCGCACACTGTATCAAATTGGTCTGCATGGATGTCATCCCAGAAGGACGATGTATATGATGCACAAAAAAGCCAGCAAACAGTTTGCTGAAGACAAGCAGACTAAGGACATGGATCACTGGAACCATATCCTGTGGTCTGATAAGACCAAGATAAACTTATTTGGTTCAGATTGTGTCAAGCGTGTGTGGTGGCAACCAGGAGAGGAGTACAAAGACCAGCATATCTTGCCTACAGTCAAGCATGGTGGTGGGAGTGTCATGGTCTGGGGCTGCATTAATGCTGCTGGCACTGGGGAGCTACAGTTCATTGAGGGAACCATGAATGCCAACATGTACTGTGACATACTGAAGAAGAGCATGATCCCCCTCCCCTCGAAGACTGGGCCGCAGGGCGGTATTCCAACATGATAACAACCCCATCAGTGGGGCATCCTCAAACAGAAGGTGGAGGAGCGCAAGGTCTCTAACATCCACCAGCTCCGTGATGTCGCCATGGAGGAGTGGAAGAGGACTCCAGTGGCAACCTGTGAAGCTCTGGTAAACTCCATGCCCAAGAAGGTTAAAAGGCAGTGCTGGAAAATAATGGTGGCCACACAAAATATTGACATTTTGGGTCCAATTTGGACATTTTCACTTAGGGGTGTACTCACTTTTGTTGCCAGCGGTTTAGACATTAATGGCTGTGTGTTGAGTTATTTTGAGGGGACAGCAAATTTACACTGTTATACAAGCTGTACACTCACTACTTTACATTGTAGCAAAGTGTCATTTCTTTAGTGTTGTCATGAAAAGATATAATAAAATATTTACAAAAATGTGAGGGGTGTACTCACTTTTGTGAGATACTATACATGTAGTGAGCAAAACCAACAAAACAAATACCAGTATATTACATACAAGTCCAATTTTATTATACAAAAGTAAAAAAAAAAAAAAAAAAACATAGTAGTAACCACTTCCATGTGTTGTATCCAGGTAAAGTTCACATTTATAACACAGAGAGTATTCCTGTTTTTACAAAACTTGTCCACATAAGAAGCTTTTCGTTTTGAAAACACTCTTTCAGCATGCACTACTTTTCGAGAACACAATGCACCAAATGGCATGGTACTGCTGTACCACGTGGTCCAGTGCAGGCAAATGCACTGCTTTTGTGTTCTGGATTTGGGGTGTTGTAAGGAATATACTGACACCTGCTGCAGACTGCACTCTCGGGAAATGTGCATAGAATGCTGGTTTCCTGCACCACATTCTGGTGTGAACGAGTCTTAACAGATATGTACTTGCCGGGCATGCAGTATTACCTATATGTAGTCAAAGCTACATACAATATAGCAATCCACAGAGGGATGGATACTTTGTCTCAATCCGGGGTTGAGCACTGCACAGCCATTCACAAAAATCATTGTATTCTATAAACAAAGCTTCCTTCGATTGGCTAAAGCAGAGAACAGGGCATCATCCACACGCCTCAGCCAACCAGAAAAGAGAACTCTGGGATCAATTAATCTCTGAATCAGTGATGAGGTGAGAAAAGTGTGAAATTCTGCTTTACACTCACCTATGTGGCCATAATTCACTGATCCTTACTAAGTTCAAGCATGTACTTACTCCATTTATTTCTGTGGCCATCCAGAGCTCCTTCTTGGCCCTGTAGGCAGATTTTGGGTTATTCCCACACAGCACAGGGTGTACAGAGTTCATATGTGCTGTGACAAACTTTGGAGCAGAAGAAATTGTCTCTGAGGTACATCTAGAGGCCACATGATCCTGGATTATTTCTCAAAAAATATACAATTGGGAAGGTGCATGCATGGCACCACTCAGGCTAGCTGTACTTGTCTGCTCCATGCTGACCGGATTAAAACACCTTTTAGGTGTATAATAGCAGCCTTCCCCTTTTTTCTTTTTATTATTATTATTTTTTTATCTTTCTGTTACTTTCCTTTTTTTTTGCTGTGAGCGCTGGGTTCGGAAGTAATTATTATTTCTGATTCTTGAGCATATCCTAAATTTGGCAGTCACCAAGCAGTTTGTCCCTTCTACACCCCCAGATGACCAGGATGAAACAGAGCTGCTTTGTTTCAACAGGGGATGCCATTACCTAAGCTCTTCAAGTGATTCTAAGGTTTCAATTGTTTTATTTTCTAAAAACAAACATGTTATACCTAGCTGCTCCGTGCAATGGTTTTGCATTTTTTGTTGCAGTTACTTGCGATTTAGTCATAGGAATGTCACATGCTTTGGAATGATTATATCATACAATAGCTCGTCATTTTTAGCAAACATTTTCAAATATTTGTGTTCAAGTGTTTTTACTATAGCACATTTTAAAATGTAAGGAAAACATAGTTCTAAGAAAAATAAAATAAAAATCTTTTATTATGATTTAAGTTTTTTTACATGATTCTACAACTCTTCATGCTCCACTCGCTCCTGCGATGAAATCCATCGATTGACAATCACTTCCTATAAAAAGAAAAAAAAAATTACATAATGATAAAAAAAAATTTCCTTTACAAAATAATTTTTCATAAATGGCCGAATGTGTAAGTTCGTCAAGCAAAAAAAGTCAGTCTGTCTCAAATTGTGTGCAAGTCACAGATTTAAAAGAAACAGAACAAGAAGAGGTTGCCTTCTGTAAAAACTGCCTTTCAAAATGATCAGTGGATGCAATGAGATAGACTCAAGATTTGCTTATAACTTCCTTGCCTATCAATAAAGTTGAGCCAAGGTACATCTCTCCTGCCTCCCAAGCCTTGCTTTTGGTGTTTAAAGGCTCATTCACTCCAGGTGCGCTGATCAATGCAGGCTCAACACATGGACATTGAGAACGTTTTTTCTATGTGCCCTCTTCACACTATGCAATGTCTGCAATGTCTCACAGTGGGTAGGGTGGACAAGACTAGGTATGGCTAGGTGCTGATTGATAAGCTACAGGCATGTGACCTAGCCACACCCTCTGCAGTATTTTTTTTTTAAATTAAAGTGTAACTCCACTTTTGTTGAGAAAAAAACACCCCCCCCCCCCCCCCCCCGCCGGGGGATCTGTGTACATTGCAAGGATAACAACCTTTGTTGCAGATTCCTAACTTTTGTTATTCTGAAAAAATGCGTTTGTCTGTGTCTCTGTGCTCGGTGAGTCTAATGGGAGTGATTTCATAATTATCAGTCAGCTGTGGCAGCTGCAGGGCACTAATGAGAAAAGCTGCTGGGCCTGCATGGTTTTTTTGTTGCAGGGGATGCCTGAAATCTGACTTGTATCTTAGGGCAGACTTCTGGGAAAATTTTTGAGCCAATCACACAAGCAGGAAATTCTGTTTCTGGGGAGTGGTCAGTACACATTCTGTGTACAGCACAACTCCATGTAGCCATATTGCTTTGCATTTATAGAAAATTACAGCGGCTGCAGATTGAAAAGGAAAGGTCATTTTTAATATCATTCAATTACAATATGAATTGTATCGCAATTGTACACGTTATATATTTTTTCTTTATTTGCTTTTTTTTTTCCCTACGAAAGTGGAGTTACCCTTTAAACTTTAGTAAAAGCAGATACAGCCCACATCAAAGTGGCAACTCTGCTCTGAATTTCTGGTGGCAAGAGTATCTTCCCCAGCGGAAGAAGCCTAAAGAGCAAACTTTAAAGTTGTCTCCCTCTCTGAGCACTAAGAAGCATCCCTTTATTTTCTCTACTCCCTCAATTTCTGTATCCAGTCCCCCCAAGCGTGGCTCCTCTTCCGTGCGTATCCACACAAGTCTGGCATTTCCTCAGACAAGTCTAACTTTGCATGAAGGTGCACCCCCATTTTCCAGAGTAAAGAGACATCTGTTGACATTTGCAGATGTTTGGACAGCTTGCATTCCAGACGCCTGGGTGCAAGAGGTGGTGTCCTAAGGCTTCAAACTTGAGCTTTGTTCCATGCCCCTTCCTTCTTATCCTGAATAACTACTCCTACTATTTTACATTTTGTACATTTTGTAGCAAAGCAGTACTGAAAGCCTGATCATAAACACAGAGGGGTGGGACCTGCGTCACAGGAACACAGTGTAAAACGTTCAGGATGTCCAAAATCAGTCCAACTGAGGGGTGGGTAAGAGAAAATAATGCTAACAGGCCCAAGAAAACAGCAGCAGAACTGGGGACTGGTTCAAAGAGCCTCCAGTAGAATCTTAGGCCTAATCTGGCATCAGAATAGACCTTAACATCCACCAGATAGGAATTACAGAATGTGTGAATGGAAGACAAAGTGGCAGCCTTGCAAATCTAGGGTAAAGTAGACATGCTGAAAAGCCCTAGAGGCACTTGCAGAACTAATAAGGTCTGCCTTGATGGGAAAAGGAGGAAACCAATCATTGAGACCATAAGCTTGAATAAAGCTGAGGAAGTAAAGATAAATCCCGGGACAGAGAAGGAAGGACAATGTACTGGTTGAGGTGCAAGGCCGAAACAATCATAAGTAGAAGGGGAGTTTTAGGCCTTCTAACCAGATGATACAGTGCTGCAGAGACAGACAAACTACCCAAAAATCCAAGCTGTTGAGATGAGATTCAAGCTGGCATCAAGCTGGCATCCATCAGAATTATATTCCAAAAGGTGAGAAGAAAGGACTTCCCTTACTTCTGAACCATATTTCTAAGCCACCAGGCCAAGGACAACCTGGTCTTCTGCTTCAAATGAATAGTTCTGTTTAGAGAGTGGACTAATTTGTCCCATGTTGACAGAATATGTTGATGTAGAGGTCTAGTGTGAATTAGAGCAAATAGAACTGACTCGAAGACTACCATTAGACATTTGACTGAAGACTGAGATCTGAGAGTTTGAAGCACCTCCAAGGGAAGAAAAACTCATTGATCTAGTCCAGGCACAGCTTACACAGTTCACAACACAGCTAATTTCTGAAGGTTTAGGATCCATCAGAATATATGGACAGTCAAGTCTATGTTTTCTGCTAAAGCTTCTGCCAACATTCCCCTCCGCCAGAGATCATCTAAAGATAAAATGGCAAAAGCACAAACTGAGAGTGCAGGGGGCCCACAGCAAACTATAGGACACGCTGATATGCTCAAAATATGGGAACATAAAGGTACAAATCCTTGATGTCCACAAAGGCCAGGAAGTCTCCCAGGTGAAGAGGGCTATGGCAGACTCACTGGATTCTATATGAAATTTCTGAGCTCAAAAATGGCAACTGCTCCAATCAATTTATAACTAGCTATTTACAGTAGGATGCACGTGGAAGGTCTTTCCCTGGCTTGGTGGCTTAGGAACCTAGCTTCCAGGCTTTTGGAAGATTCTCACAACAGATGCCAGCTTACTCGGGCTGGGGGAAAGAGCAGGGAATTCTTGGGTATCTTGTCAGTGCAGGGAACTAGGCTGGAAGAGGAATCTCATCTCTTTGTGTTTTGATCATACCCTCAGTACTGCTTTGCCACACAACTGGGGCATGTTGGTAGTGAGTAGGCCTATATCTTGGATTGGCCTCCAGTGTTTGCCATTGTTGTCCAATTTTCATGTAGGCAGCGGCATAATCCGAAAGGTCTGGAACTTATTGGGCCAATGCACTCCAAGAAAAGTATTTTATAGTGAGTAAAACAATCTTATTTTATTCACTTACAAGGTGCCTTTGAACTTGCTAGAAACGTTACTTCTTTAGAAAGAGTCAATTCTCCAGAACACCTCCATCCCTAACATAATAGCCCTGTGCTTTTCTGGTTGCGTCTAATTCTCATCTCCAGTCCCAGTTTCTCCATCCCTCTCCTTCCTTCATAACATTTTATGTAGCTGTAGGAGGAAAAGGGGACGGGAGGTTCTGCAGATCTGGACAGACAGTAATCACCCACTTATTAACATAATAGGTTGGGCAGCTTCCACTCTCTGTCCAGATCTGCAGCACCTCCTGCCCCCTGCCCTGCTGTGAGGATGACAGTGGCGGGCGGGCTGGAAACCCTGGAGAGGTTACCCAATGCTGATAAGTGTCTCTGCCCTGCGAGAGGTAGGACTGTGCAGGGAAGCACTGCAATGTGAAGGGGACTGCAATGTAATGGGGCACTGTGATGTAAAGGGGGACTGCAATGTAAAGGGGGACTGCAATGTAAAGGGGAATGGACACTGTGGGACTGTGATGTTAAGGGAACTATAATGTGAAGGGGAGGGAATGAGGACACTAATATAAAGAGGAGACTGTAACCCCCTTTGGTTATGATGTGATGGGTAGGCTGAAGACACCATAGTAAAGGGGGGACTATGATGTGATGTGTATAGCGCAAAAATGAGACTCAGACCTCAAATTTTACTGACTGGACCCCTGTAGCACCTGGCTGACAGCTCTGAGTCTGCTGGGGCTACTAACATCACATCCAAGATGGCAGCATCCATCAGCAGTCTCAGGGCATCTGGATGTCTACACAAGAGAGACTTTTACATGAAAATTACATGTCTAAAATATTATATTTGCAACAATAATCTTATGGGAATTTTTTGTTAAAATGAATGGTCTGGAAAAAGCTACTTTTTAGAAGAGAGAAAAGAAAAAAGTGTGGGATTAAAAAAAAACAATCATAATCACCTAGGTGAATTCAGCATCAGTCCAATGCTGCAACTGTTGTCAGCTGCCTCTAATACCAAGAACTGAGCAATCAAAGACTGTCCCAGTCACTGGCTTTCGGCTCTGACCCTCCAGTGCTTACTGGAGCACCAGACTGTGGAGGGCACGGGAGTGGTTGGCTCAGGCTCTCAGTGGCACACAGAGGCTGAGATAGCTGGCGGTCAGGTATCTGGGTGGATCACGATATTAAAGTTTGGATCCCTCCAGAGTATGGACCATCTGATAGACATCAGCCGACAGCAAACTTTAGCCTGCTGTCAGCTGAATATGGGTCCCAGCAGTGCAGAACGAAGTGACCAAACATCTCTAATTCCCCAATTTAAAAAACTAAAAAGAAAAAAACAAACACATTTTTAAGAGAAGTCCCGTGAACCATAGCCCATAAATTATATTTATCCACCATCCAAAATGTCCACATAATAAACTGAATAGATGCATTGCTGCTCACGTTAAGGGTCCTACACATCATACATGACTCTATGCCCCAATTCTATACTAAATGGAATACTTGAATCTAGTTTAAGACGTAAAACAGAACTAATAATCCTCTACATATAATACACTTCCATTATTTCTCCCTGAGACTCCTTACACGCCAAATATAACATGACAGTAACTATACACTGTGACTAAAATAATGTGCCTTCCTTTAAGATATACTCTTCCTTTAATCTATAACTTTGTCAGACTACCATTTTAAATCTTTATGGTTTACATTTGCAGAAACTTCCGATAAAACATGAAGCATTGTAACAAACTCCAGTGACAAAACATATCTGCTGAATGCTTTCAATGTTCATCGATCAATTTAGCAGCTAGCTTATAACGTTTCTATAATCTGGTGAATGAGCATGTGGAAATTCAGGTTGGCGTCTCCCAGATTCTAGCACCGGCCTCTCTTTTTCCACATACGGCTACAGAGCTCAGAAACCTAACATCAGCTCTTTAAAACTTCACATATACACACAAAACATTTTTATAATCATTTGGTTACCTTATACAGCAAGAGCATTACCAAATAATTGATTAGTAAAATACATAAAAATAAGTACAAAAAACTTGCCTGCACTTTAAATGTTTTTATGCATTCTGGAGACTTCATTTCCTTTTCTGTAAAATCCTGAGGCTGGATTAAATAGCAGATCAGCAACTCCTGTTAACAAACAAATGTGGGTGAATACCTTTTTTTTTTTTTACTATTACCATATATACTCGAGTATAAGCCGACCCGAATATAAGCCAAGGGAATCTAATTTTACCACAAAAAAATGGGAAAACGTATTGACTTGAGTATAAGCCTAGGGTGAGAAATGCGCAGCTACTGTAAGTGGAAAAGAGGGTCAACAATGTCCATTTGCCGCCTCACTGTGCCCATTTGCATGCCTCACTGTGCCCATTTGCAGCCATAGGTCCCCTGAACTTCAAACTTGGTAGTTAAGGGTTTCTAGATGCCCCCAAAGGGTCCCGAAATGACATTGCTGCAGATGGACACAGTTGACCAACTTTGGGGCCCTGTATCTCGGGGCAACTTGGTGCTATGTTATAATGTTGGTTCCACTGGGTTTGCACACCAAATTTGGGGTTCCTAGCACCAAGTGGCCCCGAGATATGAGGCCCCAAAGTCGGGTCGGAAAATGTCAAGCACTTTTCTGCAGCAAAAATTGAAATTTCCCAACCGGACTTTGCGGCCCCGTATCTCGGGGCCACTTGGCGCTAGGAACCCCACATTTGGTGTGCAAACCCAGTGGATCCAACACTACAACATATCCAAATTTTCTAGCGTCAAGTGGCCCTGAGATACGGGGCCGCAAAGTTGGGTTGGAAAACGTAATTTTTTGCTGCAGAAAAGTGCTTGACTCGAGTATAAGCCGAGGAGGGCACATTCAGCACAAAAAAATGTGCTGAAAAACTCGGCTTATACTCGAGTATATACAGTAAGTAAATTCTGTGCAGTGCTGTCAGCCATGAAGCTCTCACCTACATTAGCATCTTCTCCTCTTACACAACTCTCAACACTTGCTCCACTCCCATAACACTTGGGGAATGTACATCTACTGGATAGCTGTGCTAAATAGCTCATTTTTATTTTGTTCACAAATACACGTGAAAATATATGTAAATGAAATATATGCATTTATTATGATTTCATAAGCAGGATTTTAATAAGTTCTATTGTGTGCTACCATAACTGTGTTCTGGGGAATTTGTTTTGTACAATTGTAGTAAATTGCACAAGATCCTTTGGCTGGCTACACTGATGTGCTTCTTGCCAGTTTCTTACTATCTGCAGTGTCAGCTGCACCCATAAAAGGCCAAAGCTTCCATCCTGTCCTTTTTTACCTTAGACACATTCATTGTTGTCCTGTTAAGACCAGATAAAGACCTCCAGGTCAATGGTCGCAGTGGGGGACCTTCATAATTGGCATCAACAAGTTCCACAATCACAGAATAACTGTAAGGAAAAAAAAAACCTATAAACATATCCAGCTTTATACAGCTTAAAGAGGAAGTAAACCCTCAGCAAAAAAAAACAAAAAAACCCTGCAAGACAAAGGCATAATTAGCTAATATGTATAGCATACTAGCTAATTATGTATTACTTACGGAGTGACTTCCGGGTATCGCGGCTCCGGCGCTGTGATTAGCCAGAGCCACGATGACGTCACTCTGCGTATGCGTGCGGGAACAGCACAATACAACTGAAGCCACGGCATATAGCGCCATTGCTTCAGTTGTCTTAAAGAGGAAGTAAACCCTAATGGGTTTATTTCCTCTTTGTTTCCCTGCAAAGGTAAAGCATAATGGACTACTATGCATCGCATAGTAGTCCATTATGTGTCACTTACCTGACACAGGAGCCAGCGAAGTCACCGTTGTCCCCTTGTGTACGGAGCCTCCATCTTCTTGGTGGGTCTCGCTGCTCTGGCATTGTCATTTGACGGAGCCGCGATTACGTCACTCCTGCGCATGTGCGCGGGAGCCGCCACTTGCGGCATATCGCCGCTGGCAGCGGCGCACCGCTGTCTACGGTGCATGCGTCGTAGACAGCAGTGCCTGTCTTTTGGAAAATATCTCCTAAACCGTGTAGGTTTAGGA
The DNA here is from genome assembly GCA_028564925.1 of Lithobates sylvaticus. Taxonomy (NCBI): domain Eukaryota; kingdom Metazoa; phylum Chordata; class Amphibia; order Anura; family Ranidae; genus Lithobates; species Lithobates sylvaticus. The sequence continues at coordinate 56,097,281 of CM053032.1, forward strand.
GATATTTCTTGGACCTACAGGTAAGCCTTAATCTAGGCTTACCTGTAGGTCAAAGTGGTTTGTAAGGGTTTACAACCACTTTAAGTGTGCATGAGGCGCATGACATCGGTACATGCAAATACAGGGATATCTCCTAAACCATGCAGGTTTAGGAGATATCCTTGTTAGCTACAGGTAAGCCTTAATATAGGCTTACCTGTAAAATAAAGTTGTAAACAAGGGTTTACAACCACTTTAAAGAGACTTTCAAAGGAAAGAATCAAATGCTTTTCAGTTATTTCTAATATGGGGCTGTTTAGTAAATCACAGCTCTCAACATGTTCAGTTCCATAGAAGACAGTAATCAGATCCCTTATATGAAATCAGCTAAGCAAACATATGCTGCATTAGTAGCCCAAAATTCTAAGACACGATATGTACCTATGGCTTATCATCCTCAGCACAGCTGAACTTTATGGAGCAGAAAAAAAAAATCACCTTGCACTGCTCATTTTGTCTAGGGATAATGGATAAGGTAAAAAAAACGTTTTTTATCATTCTCCTGGTAGTCGGCACTCTTTGCGCCTGGTATTCGGGTGGGCCCTCGTCATCCTCACATACAGTGCAGGACTACAGGTTCTGCACCCTTCAAGATTACGTTGGAGAGCTGCACTCAATTAAGTGTTGAAAAGGAAAAGTAGAAAAATGCGGGAGTCACTGCAAGGTTCATTTTTTCTCAGCTGATTGGAGTTCAGTTTTAACATAGGGGCTCAGCAGAGCTGCTGTTATAAATCACGGGGGTCCCATACAGCCTACCCATCAGGGCCTGACTGGTGATACCCCCTTTTCAGGTGGCCCTGGGTCTAAGTCCTCAAACAGCCCTTACATCTCTAGTGAAAGCTAATTAGAAGACTATATATCACTAACAGATGTTCTCTGCAAGTAGAAAAGGAACAAATGTGATAAACATCATCATAACAAATATACTGAAAACCTTATTTGTACAGTATGAGCAAAAGATTACTGGAGCTTTTATAAGTGTTTGTTCTGTGAAAGGAATTCTGACCAGTCTCACAGACCACTGCTCACTTCCCAACTACATTTCCAAACCATTTAAAAAATCGATAAACTCATTTATCATTTATGGAACCCCTGGGTGGCTGAGCAGTTTAACATCCCACAGAGCTGTTCTAACAAAACCCATAATGAAAAGGAGAACTTTGAGGATACTGCCATTTAAACAGACAGCAAAAAAAAAAAATGATTCAATATGTGCAAAAACACCATTTAAAAAATATTTCAATTGTGTTGTATGAATACAATCACATTCGCTACAGCTAATAATGGTATATATATATATAAGGAAAGATGACTTCTGATGTATTCACCCCTATTGCAATTATAAATTAGATTTATAGTTAACCACTTTCAGACCGGACCATTTTACTGGCTTAAGACCAGACCACTTTTTGCGATTCGCACTGCGTCGATTTAACTGACAATTGCGCGGTCGTGCGACTTGGCTCCCAAACAAAATTGGCGTGGTATTTGATCGCCCCTGCGGTTTTTATTTTTTGTGCTATAAACAAAAAAAGAGCGACAATTTTGAAAAAAAAATCATTATTTTTTACTTTTTGCTATAATAAATATCCCCCAAAAATATATAAAAAAAACGTTTTTTTCATCAGTTTAGGCCGATACGTATTCTTCTACATATTTTTGGTAAAAAAAAATTGCAATAAGCGATTATTGATTGGTTTGCGCAGAAGTAGCGTTTACAAAATAAGGGGATCGTTTTATAGGATTTTTATTAATAATTCTTTTTTTTTACTAGTAATGGCTGCGGACACATCGGACATTTTTGACACATTTTTGGGTTAAGTTACGACACATAAAAGCAGGGCTGCTGTTATAATTCTTTGGGCCCCATATAGCCTACCTGACATGGCCCCCCTCCCCAGGCTGAAAGTGACTGAGGACATGGAGTTATCAGTCCCTTTCTCTACAGCCTCAGCTGAACATATGAATGAATAGGAAGGGCTATGAGGCTTCCTGCTCATTCACAAGCTGAAGCATAGTAAACATTCCGTGATGAATAGACACACGAGTGATTAGTATCGATCGCTCACTGTGTTCCTTCAGGAGAGGAAGAGGCCACTAAATAACCCCCTCCCCTGTGTGCCCGCAGCAGCTACCGGTGGGAGAAGAGGGAAGCCGCCAGTACTGCGGGGGAAAGGGGCACACAGTGGGGCACAGACAACAGATAGAAGGGGCGCATGCGCTAGAACCAATCCCCTTGCAGTGCAGCCAGAGTGAGGAGAAGCTGGCAACACTGCAGTGGGAGACAGAAGAGGATCGGTGTCTGCAATAAGGCAGTACAGCCGGCCCTCCTGCTCAGCAGGTACCTGGGCCCCCCTTTTGAACTGATGGGGCCCGGGCAAAGTACAGTAGGGCTGGGTGTACTGCCTTATAAGCGGCCCTGCTTAAAAGTATCCTCTATTAATTGTTATAATGCGTTGCTACCAGTACTAAGCAAGGGGCTAGGTTATTGCTTGACATGTTTCACACAGGGGTTCATCAGGAGCTAAGAGGGCTAAACAGAATAATGACTATCCTTTGGCTTTAAACCAGTATCAATTCTTCTAGCTACACTTGCACACAGTTTTTGAGGAAACTCAGCAGGTAGGTTGATCCAAACATCTTGGCGAACTAACCACAGATCTTCTGTGGATGTAGGCTGCCTCAAATCCCATGGTCTCTTCATGTAATCCCAGACAGACTCAATGATGTTGAGATCAGGGCTCTGTGAGGGCCAAACCATCACTTCCAGGACTCCTTGTTCTTCTTTAGACTGAAGATAGTTCTTAACCACTTCAATATCGAGGTATAGCGGAAAGACAGCTACAGCATGGCTCTCAAGTTCTGGGAGGGCATCAAAGGACGTCCTCCCAGAACACGCCTTCCACAAGCCCCCTGGGGCATGCATCTGGCGCGATCTGTGATTGGTTCTCCAAAATGTTTGAAACAACCTACTTGCCAAATTCCTTCAAAAACTGTGTGCAAGTATACCTAGTATAATTGATGTTGTTTTAAAGGCAAAGGGCGTTCACACCAAAAATTGATTCAATTTGGATTGCTCTTCTGTTTACTTTCCATTTTGTTAATTGATAAAAATAAATTAACACTTCTGTTTCAGAGAGCATTCTTAATTTACAGCATTTTTCCACAGCCCTCAAAAAAACATAAATAAAGTGGGCGCAAGTCTTCCTACACATGCAATCTCTGTGTCTCGCAAACCCTTTTTTTTTTACCATATGCGTTTACCATATATATTTTTTTAGTTTTTCTTTCACAATTATTTATATTGATGAAAAGTCACATGATATGGATATTATATTTAATGTGAGAGCATTTCAGTATTTTTGGATTAATGAAACACACATATAAAATGGTAAAAAATAGGTTTTGAGAGAGACAGAGATTGCACGATGTGTAGGAAGACTAGTGCCCACTTTATTTATCTTTATTTGATGGTTTAGTGTGTTCTCACACTTAACCACTTTCAGACCGGACCAATTTGCAGCCAAAGGACCAGGCCCCTTTTTGCGATTCGGCACTGCGTCGCTTTAATGACAATTGCGCGGTCCCAAACAAAATTGACGTCCTTTTTTTCCCACAAATAAGCTTTCTTTTGGTGGTATCGCCCCTGCGGTTTTTATTTTTTGCGCTATAAACAAAAATAGAGCAATAATTTTGAAAAAAATGCATTATTTTTTACTTTTTGCTATAATAAATTCCCCAAAAAATATATAAAAAAACATTTTTTTCCTCAGTTTAGGCTGATACGTATTCTTCTAAATATTTTTGGTAAAAAAAAATAGCAATAAGCGATTATTGATCGGTTTGCGCAGAAGTTATACGTTTACAAGATAGGGGATAGTTTTATAGCATTTTTATTAATAATTTTTTTTTAAAATGGCGGCGATCTGCGATTTTTTTTTGACTGCGACATTATGGCGGACACATCGGACATTTTTGACACATTTTTGGGACCATTGCATTTATACAGCAATCAATGCTATTTAAATGCATTGATTCCTGTATAAATGACACTGGCAGTGAAGGGGTTAACCACAGGGGGCAGTGTAAGGGTTAAGTATGCCTAGGGGTGTGTTTCTTACTGGGGGGGGGCGTGGCTGTCAGCTAGTGAATGCTGATCTCTGCTCCAATCACAGGGAGCAGAGATCGGCGTCACTACTTGCTAGGCAGAACGGGGAGATGCTGTTTATCTCGGCATCCCCCGTTCAGCCTTCCCGTGAGAAGATCGCGGGTGTCCCCGCGGCGATCGAGCCCGCGGGGACCGCGACCAGACTCACGGGGGTCCCGACCGACGCGGGAGCGCGCCGCTCCCGGCGCGCTCCCGATGGCATGGACAGGCTAAAGGAGGGACTTATATATACGCCCTCCTGCCTGTACGTGCCATTCTGCCGATGTATATCGTCGTGCGCCGGTCGGCAAGTGGTTAAAGGGTCAGCTATCATATAACATTTTTTGCACAATTTTATTATAGGTGGCGTAATTTATACCAACAATTTTTGATTTTCACAGCTGCCTAAAATTTTTGCCCAGTACTGTACATACAGTGCCTTGAAAAAGTATTCATACCTTTTGAAATTTTCCACATTTTGTCATGTTGCAACCAAAAACGTAAAATTTATTTTATTGGGGATTTTATGTTATAAACCAACACAAAGTGGCACATAATTGTAAAGTGAAAAGAAAATGCAAAATGGTTTTCAAATAAATATCTGAAGCGTGTGGCGTGCATTTGTATTCAGCCCCCCTGAGTAAATACTTTGTAGAACCACTTTTTGCAGCAATTACAGCTGCAAGTCTTTCTGGGGATGTCTCTACAAGCTTTGCACATCTAGAGAGTGACATTTTTGCCCTTTCTTCATTGCAAAATAGCTCAAGCTCTGTCATATTGGATGGAGAGCGTCTGTGAACAGCAATTTTCAAGTCTTGCCACAGATTCTCAACTTAGTTTAGGTCTGGACTTTGACTGGGCTATTCTAACACATGAATATGATTTAAACTAAACCATTCAATTGTAGCTCTGGCTGTATGCTTAGGGTCGTTGTCCTGCTGGAAGGTGAACCTCCACCCCAGTCTCAAATCTTTTGCAGACTCTAACAGGTTTTCTAATATGATCGCCCTGTCCTTGGCTTCATCCATCTTCCCATTAACTCTGACCATCGTCCCTGTCCCTGCTAAAAAAAAAGCATCTCCACAACATGATGCTGCCACCACCATGTTTCACGGTGGGGATGATGTGTTCAGGGCGATGTGCAGCGTTAGTTTTCCGCCACACATAGTATTTTGCTTTTAGGCCAAAAAGTTCACTTTTGGTCTCATCTGAACGGGACTTCTTATGGCTTTCTTCTTGCCACTCTTCCAGAAAGGCCAGATTTGTGGAATGCAGGACTAATAGTTGTCCTGTGGACAGATCCTCCCTCCTGAGCTGTGGATCTCTGCACCACCTCCAGAGTTACCATGGGCCTTTTGGCTGCTTCTCTGATTAATGCTCTCCTTGCCCGGCCTGTCAGTTTAGGTAGACGCCATGTCTTGGTAGGTTTGCAGTTGTGCCACTTTCCATTTTCAGATGATGAATTGTACAGTGCTCCGTGAGATGTTGCAAGCTTGGGATATTTTTTTATAACCTAACCCTAATTTAAACTTCTCCACAACTTTATCCCTGACCTGTCTGGTGTGTTCCTTGGCCTTCAAGATGCGGTTTGTTCCCTAAGCTTCTTACAAACAGGGCTTCACATTATCTGTAGATATACTGACATTAAATTACACACAGGTGGACACAGGTGGACTCCATTTACTAATTACAAAAAGGAGAGGGTTTGAGACTATAAATGAGGCATGTACACCATTGGTCGGTGCAGTGAACACAATCTTTGTATGAATACATAAACAAGATAAATGCACATAAAAGCAATCTTTATTGGATTGTCTGACAGTATTTAAAGCCATGTTGTATCATGATGTAACAATTACTCAATGAAATACCATAGCAATGATGCAGCAAAAATACACAATAAAATAGAGACATACATTATGTACATGATAAAACACTAGAGGGATTGACGCACAATATGCTGTGCATGTTTCGTGAAAAACATCACTTCCTCAGGAGCAGGCGCAATCCAACTATCTATAAAGAACACGTGTAAGCATCAGTATCACTATATCTCAACAGTGTTGAAATTATTGGCTCAAAGAAGAGCAATTAGCTGTGTAGTAACTCACGAAAAACGGCTCCCATTGTCAGTGTCAGGTGCCGACCACCAAGGCTAGCTCCATAACTGTCCACCACGGGAGCTAAGGGGACCATCTCAGTACACAAAAGATTGCAGTATGAGGTCCACAGGATGATTGTAGAATATCCATATTATATCAATGATAAATTGATCGTCCAGTAGGGATTCTATAGCAATAAATATATATGTATAGTATGTATGACTGTACCACAGAATTGTGGATTGTCAATATATAAATGAGTAATTCAACCTAATGGGCTTACAAAGAAATTCTAACAATTGATTATTGGTAAGTATATAATATGTATATTTGGACCACAAAAATCTAGATTAACAATATGAAAATGAATAATTGGTCCCTTTAGAGGTAGACTACAATTGGGTATTGGCCAATGAGAGAAATTAAAAATGGGTGATTAATATAAAGATATTATAAAAAATCATTGTAAAGTGCCAATGTGCAAAACCTAGTGTTAGGGGAATGCAATCCCTGTGGAAGTAATCCCAGCAGGGTTGAGTGGAAAAACGTATAAGTGTAAGTGAGGAAAAGGAGTGAAGGCTTGTTCAGCCAAAGTCAATTACCTTGTTAGTATGATGACCATAAAGATCAATGATTCATTTTACGTGGACCAAATATACATATTATATACTTGCCAATCATCAATTGTTAGAATTTCTTTGTAAGCTCATTAGGTTGAATTACTCATTTATATATTGACAATCCACAATTCTGTGGTACAATCATACATACTATACATATATATTTATTATTATTTCTATAGAATCCCTACTGGACGATCAATTTATCATTAATGATGTAATATAGATACTCTACAATCATCCTGTGGTCCTCATACTGCAATCTTTTGTGTGCTGAGATGGCACCCTTGGCTCCCGTGATGGACAGTTATGAAGCTAGCCTTGGTGGTCGGCACCTGGCACTGAAAATGGGAGCCGCTTTTTCATGAGTTACTACACAGCTAATTGCTGATCTTTGAGCCAATAATTTCATATAGTGATAGTGATACTGATGCTTACACGTGTGTTCTTTATAGATAGTTGGATTGTGCCTGCTCCTGAGGAAGTGATGTTTTTCACGAAACGTATAGAGCATATTGTGCATCAATCCCTCTAGTGTTTTATCATGTACATAATGTAGGTCTCTATTTTATTTTGTATTTTTGCTGCATCTGTGTGCATTTATCTTGTTTATGTATTCATACCATTGTTCACTGCCCCGACCAATGGTGTACACGCCTCATTTAAAGTCCCAAACCCTCTGCTTTTTGCAAATGAACAGGGATGGAGGCACATGTCTATGTGGGCCTCATCTAAAGTCCCAAACTTTTTCTATCTGTATCTATTTACTAATTAGGTGACTTCTTAAGGCAATTGGTTCCACTAAATTATAGTTAGGGGTATCAGATTAAAGGGGTCTGAATACAAATGCACGCCACACTTTTCACATATTTGTAAAAAAAAATTGAAAACCGTTAATGATTTTCCTTCCACTTCACAATTACGTGCCACTTTGTGTTAGTCTATCACATAAAATCCCTATAAAAAACAATTACATTTTTGGTTGTAACATGACAAAATGTGGAAACTTTCAAGGGGGTGTGTCAGACTTCTGCCTGCAGCAGAGGTTTCCCTTTAAATTTCTAAACTTTTTAAATTAGGTTTTGTTGGAATCAAAATCTAGAGGAATATATCCTTTCAAGTATAAATAATTGGTATTATTTGAAAAAGACTGTGGGGTTGATTTACTAAAGGCAAATACAGGCATACCCCACTTTTAAGTACACAATGGGGTTTATTTCTAAAGCTGGAAAGTGCAAAATCAGGCTCACTTCTGCATAGAAACCAATGACCTTATAACCCCAGCTTGCTCAATTAAGCGTTGGTAATAAAACCTGGAAGCTTATTTTTTCTATGAAGAAGTGAGACTGATTTTGCACTTTCCAGCTTTAGTAAATAAACCCCATTGTGTACTAAAAGTGGGGTATGCCTGTAGACTGTGCACTTTGCAAGTGCAGTTGCACTCATTTTCCCCAGAGATTAGTAAAAGTGGTAAAGCTCCACTTTGTAAAGAATACCTAGTCAGGTGCAAGGGAAAATAAATAAATAAATAAATAAATAAATGCATTTTTGCTTGCACATTAATGGATGATGGAAATCAACAGAGCTTTGCCACATTTACTAAGCTCTGGTGAAAATGAGTGCAACTGCACTTACAGAGTGCGCAGTCTATTTGCCTTTAGTAAATCCACAAGTGCCAGGAAGTGAGCTCTAAAATATAGCAGGTTCTAAGCCGAGGCAATAGCCACATATATTTTTCAGTTACCAACCTTGCGTGGTAGAAGGGTGGGCCTTTTCGATATAGCACTAGAAAACATAAAAAAATAAAAAATATCAATAAATAAGGTTTTTGTTTGTGATACATGTATAACAATTGTCAGAAACTACCAAAACTGAAATATTAATTTTGAGTAGACTTAGCAATTAATCTCAGTGATTACTTACATAGGTCTGTCCCGTATTTCAGTCCCACTTTGGGCACCCAGCCTTTGCTTCGGAAGTGGTGGTATGCCATATAACCTGTCTGGAAGTTCTGCTGTGCTGCACAGAAAATTTCCCAGAGTTTCTGTATGGTTAAAGGTTCCTAAAAGGGATTAATGGTCTGCAATAATTATCCAAGTCATGCACTTTATTACCAATTACTTTACCAGGTCAGCAATCAAAATACCTGGCATTCACACATTGTACCTTAAAAATGGACAGACTATGGATATCAAACTAATTATATATTCCTAACAAGCAATAATAGAGCTTTAAAACATATTATTGACCCTCTAGGTGTTTGTAATGTGAAGTTATTCATTCTCAAAGATCACAACAAAGACTCTACAGCAGCCTCTCTCAACCTTTTTACCCTGGAGGAACCCAAACTAAATTTTTCAGGTCTCAGGGAGTCCTTACTAAAATCAATTTATTGGCAGTCCATGAGAAAAAAGCCCCTTGCATGTGTAGCCATTAAGGATGAGCTCAGGTGTATAAGGAAACTCCTCGTGTCCGCGCCCACCAGGAAGCTGAGACTCTGCAGCGCTAATCACAGGTAGTGAGAAATTTCCCAATCCGCCGCTGCAGATCGAGAAATGTCTTACTGCCTGTGATTAGCGATGCGGAGTGTCAGCTTCCTGGCGGGCACAAGCACGGCACATGGAGTTGCGAACACGCCTGAGCTCATCCTTACAGGTAACAATTATTTCCCTCCAGGCAAAGAAAATAAACTATACCTAAAATGGACATCATCGGACCATCTGAGGTTAAACGATGTTCTGAAAGGGAACGTTCTCTGTACACTACCTGAACTACAAGGAAAATATGGTAAAATGCCCTGGGATGCATGGAGATATAGGCAACTCCAACATTTCGTATAACCCCTCCAGAACTGGACTCCCTGTGTCTCGTAGAGAGTTGGGAAAGGGAATTGAATCATCTGTTGCCTGAAAGTTCGAGAAGTAAAGTCTTTGATTACACCCACTCAACTTCACTGGACACAGGGATAAAAGATAAAAGAAATGAACTATAAACTACTAACAAAGTGGTATTACGTCGGGGCCAGACTTCCGCTTCCGCCGACGCGACCGGATGTGACGGTCGGACGCGGCGTTCGGATGTGAACAGCGGGAGGTTTGAGATCAGCCTGAGTCTCCGAAAGAATCCTGGATAATCTCTGCTACCGAGACCCTAAGCCCGCAAAAACGATCGCTTAGTGGTGCCCGAGTCTTCTATGGAATCCTGACTGACCTCTACTAACGAGACCTGAAACCCGCGAAAACGATCGCCCGGAGCGATGAGTAATAGCAAGCAGTCGGCGGCCGATCGTCTTAAAGAATTTGCTCGAACGGATAAGCAAGACGGCGGGCGTAGCCCCCCACAGACACGGAGTGGTGGACCATCAGCGCTGGATATCCAGAAGCTCAACACGCCCATGCCGCAGTCCGGAAAAGCTGCAGAAAAACAGGAGAAACACTCCAAACTGACCCTGGAGCAGATGAACTCCCAGATAATGGAGGCCATCCAATCGAGTAATGCAGCCCTAACAGGTAAAATGGATGAGATTATAAATGATATAGGACTGATTAAGCATGATATGCAGAGTATAAGAGAGAGAATGATGGAAATGGAAAATAGGACTGCTCTATTGGAAGATACTGTCACTCCTATGCCTAAAAAGATAGCTTCAATAGAAAAGCAGATTACTCTGTGGCATCAAAAATCTGATGATTTTGAGAACCGTATGCGCCGCAATAACTTAAGAATAATCGGTTTACCAGAAAAGGCAGAAGGGTTTAATCCTGGTGACTTTATAGAAAAATGGCTGAAAAATGTATTCCCAGATATGGAGGTATCAGCAGCATATGCAGTGGAGAGAGCGCATAGGGTACCGGCAGCAACACCTAAACCAGGGTTTCCCCCTAGACCCCTGCTGGCACGATTATTAAACTGCAGGGACAGAGACACAATTCTGCGGAAAGCAAGACAAAAAGGAGAGATTCGCTATGAAAACAGCAAAATATCAATATTTCCAGATTTTTCTCTGGAGCTGCAAAAACAACGGGCAACATTTTATGAAATAAAACAAAAAATGAGAGAGGCAGGAGTTGAATATTCTATGGCATATCCAGCACGATTGAGAGTGGAGGAAGGGGGAAAGACTTTGTTTTTCAGTACACCTGAACAAGCTAAAGACTGGCTGGGAACAACCAGGCCTATGCCTCGATAGGAGAAACAGAGAAGCCCCTGAAAAGATATGAGACACCAAGAGTGTTGGGACTTGGGGGGGGGGGCGGGGGGGGGGGGTGAGAGGGACACTCTCCCTACTTTTATATTTGTTTTACTTTTTTTTTTTTTTTTTTTTTTTTTTTTTTTTTTTTCCCCTAGGTTAAGGGATGAAGTTTTAATAATTTTTTGGTTCGGTTTTTGTTTTTTTTTTTTTTTTTCTCTGACGTGCTTGCTTTTTTTCTTTTGTTTTTTTATTATTTTATTTTTTTTTTTTTTTTTAATTTTTATTTAAATAAAAATTTTTTTTTTTTTTTTTTTTTTTTTTTTGAGGGGAGAAATGGGAAAAGGTAAAACGTAAAAATATATTTGTGTGTTTATTTGTTTGGGGTGTGGGGGGGGGGGGGGGGGGGGGGGGGTAAACGGTGGGTGATGACGTGTGTATAAATAGTAAAACGGCACTAGATGCACAGTGAACCACATTAATATAGGCACTAGTTATAAGGGAGGAGAAGGAAGAGGGAGAGGAATTTTTCCTCCTCACCTTTTCCCTTCCCTCTGATTGTTTTTTTTTTTTTTTTCCAAGACACAATATTAAGGAAGGCCTAAGTAAGGCCAAGAGTCACATTATAAACACTACAAATGTAGATAAACAGGGGAAGGGGGGAGGGATGGGGAGTGAAAGGTGTGCACAAGAAGGGAGGTGAAGGGAGGGAGGTGGGGGGAGGGAGAGAACAGGAAAAATATACACATTTAGTTTTTTTTTTTTTTTTTTTTTTTTTTTTTCTTGAAGGGGAGGGAGAGGGTGGCCCTCTCCCCCCCCCCCCCCCGGGCGGCTCCCCCATCGCCCCTTATACTTAGGACTAAGCGGGAAAAGGGTAGGTGTAAACAGGCTGAAATCGAAATTAATTACCTATATAATAGCAAAAATGCAATATGTCGGTAATGCCCTAAAAAAAATGGTATGGGTGAATGGAATGGAAGGAATGAATGAGAGGAGAGTGGTAGAAAAGAGAACGGTCACAGAAAGGAAAAAGAGACACACGATTTATTTTTCCTCTTCTTTTGTTTTTTTGGGGGAATAATGGCTAAAATAAAATATACCAGACATGAGTAGTCAACACACGTTTTTGTCATGGAATGTGAGAGGTATGGGAACGCAATTGAAACGAACACAGGTTTTTTCAGAAATTAACAAAGTGCAGGCAAAGATCATTTGTATCCAAGAAACACATATGACTAAAGAAAGATTGAAATACCTAGAAAAACCTTGGATACAATGGTCAAGCCACTCATGTCATACTACATACTCAAGAGGGGTCTCTCTTTTTGTTCATCGAGGGGTAACATGGGAGTGTATTAGAGAAAAAAGAGACCCGGATGGAAGATATGTCTTTGTCTTTGCACTGGTGCATGCAATGCCTGTTGTAATTATGGGGATTTACAACCCCCCCCCAGCTACAATGCGAGTACTGAAAGAGGCAGTAATATTTATGTCAGAGTATCCAGAGGCATATGTCATATGTATGGGAGATTTCAATATGTGCCTAGACCCAAAACTAGATAGGTTCGGAAGAAGTAAGCATAAAGGAGGGGAAGGGCCGAAGGTGTTGGAGAAATTTATGAATGAAGTAGGATGGGCTGACCTGTGGAGGATAAGAAATCCTGGGACCCGGGCCTACTCATGGCATGCACCAGGGAGAGGACTCATGTCTAGGATAGATATGGCAATGGGGAACGAAAAGATTCTGCCAATGGTTCAGTCAGTGGCATACACGACAAGAGGGGTGTCTGACCATTCTGGATTAACCTTTGAGCTAAAAATAGGCCCAAAAAGAATAAAACCGGGTTATAGGATACAGGCTCAATGGTTAACCCAGATAGGACTAAATGATAGAATTCCAGAGCAAATGGGAATGTTCCTGGAAGCACATGGCAACAGGAAAATAGATGGAGTACTCTGGGATACATTTAAGGCATACTTGAGGGGGATAACAAGATCAACAATATCATATATTAAACGCACTAATAGACAGGAAGAGGAGGAATTGGAACAACTCTGTGCACAGGCAGAAAATAGGTTTATTGGGGACCCCTCAAATGTAAACCAAATAAGATGGGCAGCCTCATCAAGGCAATATAAGAACCAACTAATAATTAACGCAAAGCGTAAGAAACTCCAACACGCACAAAAAAACTTTGAACAAGGACAACAATTTAACAAGATGCTGAATTTTATGATAAAACGACAAACTCCATCACTAGCAATATCAGAGGTAAAAAACGAAAAAGGAGAGACGGTAAACACATTAGATGAGATACTTGAGACATTCCAAAAATACTATATTAATATGTATACATCAACATTGACATGTACACGAGAAGAGATAGAGGAATACCTGAAGGACTTGAACTTCCTTAAATTAACAGAGGAACAAAAAGAGGAGCTAGAGAGGGATATAGAGGAAGAGGAAGTACGAGAAGCTATCTTCTCTCTGGGAAAGGGTAAGTCCCCAGGACCAGATGGCATACCACTGGAGATGTACCAGCGATATGCAGAAATTATGGTACCAGTTATGACTAAAATGTATGGAGAGGCGTTCCAAAGGGGAGAAATGCCTGTTTCCATGTATGATGCTACAGTTATATTGATACCAAAACCAGAAAAAGATAGAACTGAGTGCGGGTCGTATAGGCCAATATCGCTATTAAATATAGATTATAAAGTACTGGCAAAAGTGCTTGCCAACAGGCTTAACCAGGTAATACTGTCTATAATAGCGGAGGACCAAACTGGCTTTATGCCAGGGAAATCCACATCAATTAATATCAGAAGGACGCAATATATGACACAAATGAGAGAGTTTATCCCAGAAACAAGTGCCTTGGCATCGCTGGATACAGCCAAGGCATTTGACTCTATAGAATGGGAATTTCTGCAGACAGTCCTGGAAAGGAATGGATTTGGGGAAAAATTTAGAAAATGGGTGAAGATAATCTACAAACAACCATGCTCCAATTTACTAATAAACGGTATATTATCCCCCACAATAAAACTATATAGAGGAACAAGACAGGGCTGCCCAATGTCACCGCAATTATTCGCTCTGGCAATTGAGGCACTGGCAAACAGATTCAGACAATCAGACAAATACAAAGGGATTAAAGTAGGAGAAAAAACCGAACACATAGGCTTATATGCGGACGATATTATATTGTATATGGGAGATGCGCAAGCATCTCTGATAGAAGCAATGAGAATAATAGAAACATACGGGAGGTTCTCAGGGTTAAAAATAAATTGGCAAAAATCCGCATTAATGCCTCTGGGAACAGGTAATGAAAGGAGAGCTCAGACCCCATTAAAAATAGTGGAAATCTTTAAATATTTAGGAGTAAACATAACGTTGAAACATGAAGATGAGATGGAAGCTAATATACTCCCACTAGTGGAATATGTAAAGAGAAAATTGGAAATATGGATAAACCTACCAATATCAATGGCAGGCAGAATTCACTTGATAAAATCTATTATACTACCCAAGTGTCTATATGTATTTGCACATTCCCCAGTAAAAATACCAAAACAGATATTTAAAAAATTAAACTCGCAGATGACCCGGTTTATTTGGGCATATGGAAGATGTAAATTAAAATTCAATAAATTACAAAGACCAAAGACAGAAGCTGGACTGGCCCTCCCGGATTTATATCTATACTATTTGGCAGGACAACTGAAACATCTAAGATCATGGGTAGGACAGGAACAAATAACAAGGATAGAGGAATATCTCCTTAGTAAAATGCAAATAGATGACTTAATGACGGGATTAGAACTAAAAGACCTGAGGAGAGTGGGAGTAAAAATTCCCCTATTGAAATTGGCAAGGACAGTATGGAGAGAGGCTAAGAAACTGACGGGATTTGTTGGAATCCCAACAGAAACTGCGCTTTGGAACAACCCAAAATTTGAACAACTGGAAGCCTTTGAGGACAGTAAATTTTGGAAGCAGAATAAGATAACAACTTTTGGTCAGCTATATGACAAAAATGTAATACTAACCTATGAAAACCTGTGCAAACAATACAATTTACTGAGTAAACAGTTTTACAGATACCTCCAGCTGAGACAGGTGCTACAGACACAGTTTAGAAGAGAGGAAATAAAAATATCCAAATATCCCCTTATAGGGATCCTGAGATCACAGGGACCTAAGGGATTGATAGCAAAAATTTACACACACCTGTTACAGAAGAAAATAGAAGGTGAACCACTGAAAATAAGGGATAAATGGCAGGAGGCTATCCCAGACATGAGCGATCATGAATGGGATGAAGCCTGTAATTCCCACTGGAAGGTATCCCCTGCAATGAATAATAGGATAATACAGATGAATATAATACATCAGACATACTTGGCTCCAAATAGATTGTATAAAATGGGGAGGATGACTGAACCAAGATGTACTAGATGCGGGCAGGGGGGAGCAGACTTCCTTCATGTAATGTGGTACTGTGGTAAAATAGGAAAATACTGGCAACAAGTAGCTAGGAAAATAGGAAGAGTCCTGAATAAACCTTTTATAGCTACGATGGAATTATGTTTGTTGGGGATATTGAGGGAAGAGAGAGATAATAGAGATAATAACACTTTTTTAAGGGAGGTATTGTTCCTGGCAAGAAAACAAATAATAGAAAAATGGATTCAGCCATATCCCCCGACAGTAACCCAGTGGGTGAGAGCAGTAAATCAGGTCCTACCCTATGAAAAAATAATGTATGAACAAAGGGGACATGGGCGAAGGTATGAAAACATATGGGCAAAATGGAATAGAATATGGCTATCAACGGATAGAGGAATATATGAAAATACTGTATTAAGTGACCACAGAGGGTGAGAGAGGAAGGAATGAAAGGAAGAGTAAATGTAATTATAATTTGTATTATATAAAGAGATGTAAAAGTATATAAAATGTATAATGTAAGTTATTATGTAATGAAAAATTTGGAATAAAGAGTTTTGAAAAAAAAAAAGTGGTATTACGTCCCAATTAAATTATATAAAATTAATCCCAATCAATCACCTCTATGCTGGAGGGAGTGTGGAGAGACAGGTACTCATGCACATATATGGTGGCAGTGCCCTTTAATTCAATCGTATTGGAGAGAAGTGGTGGATTGGATAAAGAAGATTAGTGGGACTGTAATGAAACTTGACCCCTGGCAATGCCTGTTCCATGTAACAGGGATACCGAGGAAGAAATATAGAAAAGCTATTACACCATTCCTGCTGAATGCAGCAAAGAAATTAATTCCGAAACAATGGAAGACGAAAAACATTCCGACAATAATGGATTGGTTTAGGGAGATAGATAAAACTAGATGTATGGAAGAAGTAATACACCTGCAAAACAACTCAGAAACAAAATATCTTGACACGTGGAAGTGTTGGCTAGAATTTAGACTGGCTTATACGAGTTATGTGGGGAGTAGTTAGCAATAAGGCATCTATCGATTTCTTGATTCCCCCCTCTCCCCTCCTCCTTTCCATTGCCCCTCCTTTTCTCTCTCACCTGTATAAAAAATGAGCACTTAGGGAGCCAACTTAGTCACTACAAAAAAAAGGAATAAGAATCACTTAGGGATTCACTAAACCGGATGTAGGGGTTTATTACTGTATAATATCACAAGTAGAAGGTGGGCAGCACCCCCTTCCCTACCTTTTTCACTAAATTAAAACATTTTTTTCCCATCTTCCTTTTTTTTTTTTCTCATATTTTTATTTCTTCCCTTTTTTTTCTCCTGGGTGTCACTAGTAAAAGAAGGAACCACTTAGGGATTTATTAAGATAGATGAAGGAGGTTTTCGAATCACACACTAATACAGGAGGGGGATGGATGGTGTCCCTCTCCCCCCTTTTATATATATATATATATATATATATATATATATAAATAATTTAATTTTTTTTATTTAATTGTTTTTTATCCTCTGGATGAGGACGTCATTATATCTCACATAAGGTGTAATATAAATACATAAACACAACAGGGGATTATAGGAAGGGTGGTCAGAGATGGATTGGGGAGTGGTTAACTACTTAGGGGGTGGGAGGAGGGGGGGGGGGGGGGGAAGAAAAAGGGAAAAAAAGAATACTAAATAAAACATTGTTCGAATAAAGTCAGAGGGGGTAATGAATTATATCAGGAAAAGGGGGAAGACGGGGGACTACTACTGGTTTCTTTGAAAAATATATCGAGATTGATCCATGTGTTTTGTTGATTGAGTGTTCTTCTTTTTGTTTATTTGTTATGTATTTATTTATGTACAAGTATTGTATATGTGTGTATACATATATAACAATTTGTAATAATGTGAAATGTTTTTTGTATATGTCAAAAATGTATTAATAAAAAATAATTAAAACTTAGTGACCATTAGGAAGAATGTGCCTTACATTGGTGTTCAGTGGGAAGAATGCTGACCTTAAAAATGGTGGCAAGAACTCCCCCCATACGGACAGCCATCATTGGTGTTATGCTGATGGTTTGCCATGTGCTGTTGACCCTGAAACTCTGAAGGCATCATCAAACTGAAGGTCAATTGACACAGCTCACAGAGCCCAAGCAACCTTTAACCACTTAAGGACTGTCCCATGTACATTTACTGCGGCAAGGCAGGGCCACCCTTAAGTGCAAAATCCCATCCCTGCATGTGATTCTCGTGCTTGGCTCTGGGGTGCATGCTCGTCGCCGGCTCCCACTGTGATTGGACACAGCGGGAGCTAATCAGCGGGTCCCACGGCCGCTATGCCCGCCGGCCACCCCACAATCGATCCCTGGAGAGAGAGGACGGTCTGCCTGTGTAAAGTTCCTGTCAGACAGGAGGAGACACATCTGTGATTCCTGCTAATCAGAAAATAGATGCCTCTCTTCCTCGACACGGACAGTGTCATTTATACAGTGTCTGTGCATTTTTTTTGCACTGATCACTGTATTGGTGTCACTGGTTCCCAAAAAGTGTCCCTTAGTGTCAGATTAGTCCGCCGCAATGTCGCAGTACCACTAAAAATCGCTGCCATTACTAGGAAAAACATAAAAAAAAGTCCCTAAATCTATCCCATAGTTTGTAGTAGCTATAACTTTTGCGCAAACCAATATATGCTTTTTGGGATTTTTTTTACCAAAAATATGTAGCAGAATACAAATTAGCCTAAATTGATGAAGAAATTTGATTTTTTAAATTTTTTTATTGAGAAATTGTTTTTTTTTTTTTAAATAGTCTGTCTTTTTTTGTTTATAGCAAAAAAAAAAAATGCAGAGCTGATCAAATATCACCAAAAGAAAGCTCCATTTGTGGGGGGGGGGACATCAATTTTATTTGAGTACAGTGTCACACAACCGCTCAATTGTCAGTTATCGCAAGAAATGGCCTGGTCAGAAAGTGGGTAAAACCTTCCCGGAGCTGAAGTGGTTAAAGGAACCCTGTTTGAGAAATGGTCATGTTTCGGTGACTGGCTGACTGTCAAAATCTGCACTTTGTAAGATTTTAATACTTATGTTGGAACTCTGAAAATTAAATTGCTCCACAATGCTTGAAGACACAGACATGACTAAGGGTTTAATATTAAAGAAAGGAAGGGATTCCGGCGCTCCAATTTTTGTAATGTCTTATTAGAATGGTGCAATATAAGCTTAAATGACTAAGGGTTTGTTTGAAAGTGTTTTATTTGCTTAGGATATCGAAACACTTTGAATGAATGAATGAATAACTTGTATAGCGCTACAATGCGAACTGAATCGCCTCAAGGCGCTGTTGGCGTTTGGTTATCAGCTTCTAGAAGAGGTAGGTCTTGAGTTTCTTCCTGAAGGCCTGATGGTTTTCTTCCATGCGAATGTCGGTTGGTAGAGCGTTCCATAGCCGAGGTCCCTGGACAGCGAATCTCCGTTCCCCCTTTGATTTGTAGCGGGATTTAGGAATGAGGAGAAGATTTTGATTAGCCGATCGAAGACTGCGCTTCGGTGTGTAGTGTTTTATTTTCTCGCAAAGGTATTGCGGAGCGTTTCCATGTGCGCATTTGTGGGTGAGGCAGAGGGTCTTGAATGCGATCCGATTCCTTACGTTTAGCCAATGTAGGTTCCTCAGGGAAGGGGAGATGGATTCCCAGGGTTTTTTCCCTGTTATCAGCCTTGCCGCCGTGTTTTGGATAAGTTGTAAGCGCGCAAGTTGATATTGGGGTAATCCTATGTAAAGGGAGTTAGCGTAGTCCAGTCGAGAATTGATGAATGTTCCAACTACCACTGCTTTGTCCTCCTTTGGAATGAAGGGGAGGAGTCTGCGTAGCAGGCGGAGCAGATGGTGAGAACCACTGACCACTGCTCCTATTTGGGCATCCATTGACATTTCAGAGTCAAAAATGACTCCGAGACTCTTAGCCTTGGTCCTTGGGGCGATGGTCTGTCCAAAGATGGTAGGAGGTGTCCAAGGGATCTTGGTTCGGGGGTTATGCTTTGCATGTAGAATAAGAAGTTCTGTTTTTGATTCATTAAGTTTGAGGGAGCTAGTGGTCATCCAGTCGTCTATCATAGAGAGGCATTTTCCTAATTGCTGATGATGGTCTTTTTGTCCGGTGATACGAAAATATAATTGAGAGTCGTCAGCGTATGAATGGAAGCAGAGGTCTGATGTTCTGATGATGTTGAGGAGTGGGCGGATGTAGATGTTGAAGAGCACTGGCGACAAGGGTGATCCTTGAGGGACTCCACAGGAGATTGCCCGGGTTTCAGAGGTGAAAGCTCCTAGTTTCACCATCTGAGAGCGATTTCCTAAGAAGGATGCGAACCATTGTAGATCTGAGCCAGTGACTCCTGCTACTTCTGTGAGGCGGATGAGTAGAGTGTTGTGGTCCACAGTATCAAACGCTGCACTGAGGTCCAACAGTACCAGGAGACATGATTCTCCGTCATCCGCTGCTTCGAGGGCGTCGTCCCAAATCTTCAGGAGTGCGGTTTCTGTCCCATGGCCTGGGCGGAATCCTGATTGTAACGGGTCCAGGAGTGTGTGTGTGTCCAGGTGGCGTTGTATCTGTTGTACTACCGCTTTCTCCATGATCTTGGAAATGTTGTTCAAGCTTGTTATCGGTCTTCGGTGGTTGGGGTCCCTGGGGTCGAGGTTGGGTTTCTTTAGTAGGGGTTTGATGATGCCTTGTTTGAGGGCGCCTGGAACAATCCCTTCTTTGAACGATTGATTTATGAGGTGCGTTATGGTGGGAGCCAGGATGTCGGAGCATTCTTTCAGGAGTTTTGTGGGGATGATGTCAATAGACGATGTGCTGTCTCTGAGATTTTTGATGATGTTTTTAGTGGTATCCGTGGTGATTGGGATCAGAGAAAACCTTGGTGGTTGTGGGATATTTGTGTCGATATCGACTTTTTGCTCTGTTTGCCTGCCGTCGGATGTTTTTTTCTGATCAATTGTAATCCTAATGTTGACGATTTTATTGATGAAAAAATCTGATAATTCATTGCAGAAATCTTGGGTTTCATTAGCTGGGGGCTCTAAGCATGCTGGGTTCATCGACTGAGCGACTATTTTAAAAAGTTCCCGGGGGCGGTTTAAGGCCGCTGAGATGGTATTTGAGAAATGGTCTTTTTTTGCTTTGAAGATTGCCTTCTGATAATTCTGTGTCAGTCCTTTGTATTTTGTGTGATTTTCCTTGGTGGGATTTATTCTCCATGCTCTTTCGGCTCTTCTGCGTTCTTGCTTGAGTAGCGTGAGCGAGCTGTTGAACCATCCTGCGTTTTTCCTCTTGATGAGTGTTCTGCGTTTTGGAGCCACTGAGTCTGCTGATTGTAGTAATACATTGTTTAGGGAGCTGAGAGTTTGCTCCGATGAGTGGGTTAAATTCAGAGTTGCTATTTTGTTTGATAAGGTGGTTTTGAAGGATTCGGAATGCAGTTTTTTCTGCGATCTGGTCCAATGGGTTGTTGTTGCAGGTTTCTGTTTTTGGTGGGTGATGTTGGTGGAGATTTTAAATTTGATGGCGTGGTGATCCGTCCATGGTAGTGGTATGTTGTCTACTGTGTTGATGTCCAGATTTTGTTTGAAGATGAGGTCCAGAGTATGTCCAGAACTGAGAGGAACCTGGTAATGAGTAGGTTTAAATGATGACCAAGCTGCTGGCAGACAGAAGGAGAGAAGTAAAAAATAAGTGCGCTTAAATGGTAGCTATCATTTTAAGGCCTACTATAACATTAGTTTTGGTTGCGTGCCTTTGAAATTAATTGCTGGCTGGATTTTTTTTCTTGGGCTTTCAAATTGCTCACATGTAAGATTTCGCTATAGCAGTGCACCTCTGTCTCTTTGCAAAATGTCACTACATCCAACCAGTATTTTAAAGCTTATTTTTCTAATGGTCACTGTTTCATTTATCCATACACAACACAAAATTACTGTTTTATCAGATTCTGAAAATCTAAACTAAATCAAGATGCTATCTTTCCAGAATAAACACTTGGGTTCATATAAATGTTTGCCTTCAGTCTGTCATGAATGTTACTTCTATCATGGGACCAACAAAACCTTACAGACATAAATCAGAATACTTAGGATTTCAAGCCCTGGGCTTCATATTGACTTCCTGTGTGCTAACTGACACCTTAAAATTGATTCATGAATGTATGTATGTATGACAATTTGCATTTGTATTATCTAACAAAACAGCAGTGTACAATGCCTTCACTGCACAATTTCCACTTCCTGGTTAAAGGAAGTAGTCGCGCTTGTAATGATAATGAGGTCTGACAAACCCCAAACTACGTGGAGGGAATAGGAAAATCACACTGACCACAGTGACATTTCTCCATAACAAGTCAGTGACAAAATAAAGTCAAAATTAAATATCATGTCTGTGGTGGGCAGCCAGAAAAGTTGACATACTGTATTTCATAATACCTCCAATGAAATGCAGCTTATCCTAAGACACAGAACAAAGAAAGTTAAATGGAAAGAAGAAGCTAGCAGCAAAGCTGGATGTCAAAAACCTCCATTAGCCAGAATCCTCAAAAGGCTCCTAATGCAGCCCATTCCTAATAGTTGGCCATAAAATGGTTTCAGTAAATATACATTCTGAGTCTGCTTTAGCTACTAGAGCCAAACTCATATTCTATAATTCTTACTGTAATGGGATCACCTTTATAAAAAGTGATTCAAATAATGTATAGGAGGATTCCAATCAGTAAGATAGAAAACATGCCTGTATTACAAAGTTCAGAAGGCAGATGGGACACATTCACTCTCCTGATTCATAATATCCATATTTGGTGTTTAACATATCATAATTCCATTCTTTGAAATAATATGATGGTTATTTGATTGTAAAACTTTGTCTGATGGAAATATTGATATATTATAAATAGCTGTCAGTAAGGTTGTGTCCACAGAAGTATAATAAAACACTTTCCAATGCCTTCAATATAACATTCATGCCCTTTGATTGGGCATTAGACATGTGCGAATAGTTTCGTACAAATCGAAAATTCGTATGAATTTCCGTACATTCGTAAGGAACCGAAATACGAATTGCTATGCTTCCGAATTTTGTACGAAATACGAAATTTCGTTTATGAATTTGGGATCCTAATTTGGTTACTATGGAAATGTGACTGGTGTTTTGTTGACCAATCAGAGGTTTTCTTCTGCTGCAGAGCGAGGGTTGGGAAAATTACCTTTTTTAATATGGGAGTGGGAGACTGGTACTGGTAGTCAATGGGAGAATCAGAATCAGACAAAATAAGAATGTTCGTTAATTACGATTATTCGTTATGATGAAGTTAAAAACCCAGGAAGTCAGCACAGGGATGGTGGGAGACCCTCATAATGAGCACAGCACAGGGATGGTGGGAGCCCCTCATAATGATAAATTCATCATAACAAACGTTCGTAATTGTTACGAAAAGTTAACAAACCTAACGAAAATTCGAAAAACGGCTAATACGAAATGGAACGAAAAGAAACAAAACTAATTTATTGACGGTGCACATGTCTATTGGGCATGATGATTCTGTAACTCCTTTTCCAGTGACCAGAAATGGCTGCATTTGCAACTTTGCTAAGTATTTTTCACTTTTAACCCCATTTATTTTACTGATGCTTATTGTCAATTTTGTAGTATCTTTTCGCTAAATATTTACCATTTTTTTTATTTTATTAAAACTATATTAAAATGTATTACACTGAATCTCTAAATGCTAATCAGAGATCAGAAACTTTTGCCTCTTTGAAAAAAGCTACTGTGTTGTAAACTCTGTTCCATTCCTATATGGACGTGACAGTGAGTGATATAGACATTTCCTTTAGAAGCTTTGAACTGCAACAGCAAATGCTGTGAACAATGAATAGTTACATAGTAGGTGAGGTTGAAAAAAAACACAAGTCCATCAAGTCCAACCTATGTGTGTGTTTATATGTCAGTATTACATTGTATATCCCTATATGTTGTGGTTGTTCAGGTGCTTATCTAATAGTTTTTTTTTTTTAAAGTATCGATGCTCCCCGCTGAAACCACCGCCTGTGAAAGGGAATTCCACATCCTTGCCGCTCTTACAGCAAAGAACCCTCTATGCAGTTTAAGGTTAAATCAAAATTTCTTCTCATTTTAATTAGTGGCCACTTGTATTCTTAAACTTCCTTCCGCGGAAAGGTTTTATCACTATTGTGGGGTCAACAGTGTGGTATTTGTAAATTGAAATCATATCCCCTCTCAAGCGTCTCTTCTCCAGAGAGAATAAGTTCAGTGCTCGCAACCTTTCTTCATAACTAATACCCTCCAGTCCCTTTATTAGCTTTGTTGCCCTTCTCTGTACTCGCTCCATTTCCAGTACATCCTTCCTGAGGACTGGTGCCCAAAACTGGACAGCATACTCCAAGTGAGGCTGGACCAGAGTCTTGCAGAGTGGGAGAATTACGCTTTATCTCTTGAGTTAATCCCCTTTTTAATGCATGTCAATATTCTGTATTGCATGTTTCTGTTAAAACACATGATGAATGCAATGTGTGTATAAAAAGATAACAGTAAAGTTACCTTTCCCAGTGACAATCACCCTCAGTTTGTTGGTGCTTAGATTGTAGTCCCAGAACTGGAAAATCTGTGCACAGGTTGAAGCTGATTGTGTAAGATGCCATATTGAGGTTGTAGCAGTGGGATCTGAGAATGTTGTCATCACAATGCCCTCTACTTGCATACACAGAGCAATGTTTGGACCTCAGTGGTCTAAAATCAGACCCTGGTGTTGGCACATGGAAGATCTACTTACGGTAAGTTTATGCCAACTGTAACCATGAGAAAGTCACTATTTGTATAGGTGACTCAGAAATCTTCCTGCTGGTGCTGTGCTATAATACAACAAAGTCATATGGTTTAGCTCTGTGCAAGTGTCCATTGTTGCTTACTGGAATCGTTCACATTTATTTTATGTCATGTCTTGAAGATTCACAGACATTCCTGGATGGGCAGAGTAGAAGCGTTTTTTACCCTATACCAAGTTTTTATACCCTGCTGTAGATTGCTAACTGAGCTAAAAAAAAAAGTGTATAATGTTGGAATTCCACTTTAGCTACCTCAAACACAGTAAAAACCTTAGTTCATACCACCCTTCTAGGATAAATAACATATACTTAAAGCATATCTAAACCCAAATTAAACATTTAATATATTAGAACTTATCGGTTCATTCACTGAGCAAAATTATAAACACTTTTGTGCTTGTCCCTATTTATCATGAGCTGAACTCAAAGATCTATGACTTTTTCTATGTACACAAAAGGCTTATTTCTTTCAAATATTGTTCACAAATCTGTCTAAATCTGTGTTAGTGAGCACTTCTTCTTTGCTGGGATAATCCATCCACCTCACAGGTGTGGCATATCAAGATGCTGATTAGACAGCATGATTATTGCACAGGTGTGCCTTAGGCTGGCCACAATAAAAGGCCACTCTAAAATGTGCAGTTTTACTGTATTGGGGGGTTGCAAAAAACAGTCAGTATCTGGTGTGACTACTATTTGCCTCATGCAGTGCAGCACATCTCCTTCGCATAGAGTTGATCAGGTTGTTGATTGTGGCCTGTGAAATGTATGTCCATTCCTCTTCAATGGCTCTGCGAAGTTGCTGGATATTGGCAGGGACTGGTACACGCCGATCCAGAGCATCCCCAGCACGCTCAATGGGTGACATGTCCGGTGAGTATGCTGGCCATACAAGAACTGGGATGTTTTTCAGCTTCCAGGAATTGTGTACAGATCTTTGCAACATGTTGCCGTGAAATATCATGCTGCAACATGGGGTGATGGTCGTGGATGAATGGCACAACAATGGGCCTCAGGATCTCATCACGGAATCTTGACCCCATCGATTGTGAGCATTTGCCCCTTCAAGTTGGTTATGACAAGGAACTGAAGTCAGGTCGAGACCCCGATGAGGACAATGAGCATGCAGATGAGCTTCCCTGAAAAGGTTTCTGACAGTTTGTGCAGAAATTCTTTGGTTATGCAAACCGATTGTTACAGCAGCTGTCTGGGTGTCTGGTCTCAGATGATCTTGGAGGTAAAGATGCTGGATGTGGAGGTCCTGGGCTGGTTTGGTTACATGTGGTCTGTAATTGTGAGGCCGGTTGCATGTACTGCCAAATTCTCTGAAATGCCTTTGGAGACGGCTTATGGTAGAGAAATGAACATTCAATTCAAGGGCAACAACTATGGTGGACATTCCTGCAGTCAGCATGCCAATTGCACACTCCCTCAAAACTTGTGACATCTGTGGCATTGTGCTGTGTGATAAAACTGCAAATTTTAGAGTGCCCTTTTATTGTGGCCAGCCTAAAGTACACCTATGCAACAATCGTACTGTCTAATCAGCATCTTGATATGCCACACCTGTGAGGTGGATGGATTATCTCGGCAAAGAAGCAGTGCTCACTAACACAGATTTAGACAGATTTGTGAACAATATTTGAGATAAATAGGCCTTTTATGTACATAGAAAACGTTGAAGATCTTTGAGTTCAGCTCATGATAAATAGGGGCAAACACGAAAGTGTTGCGTTTATAATTTTGCTCAGTGTAGATGAAGAGGCTGCATTCATCTTCTTTTGCCAGGCTACTTTTTCTTTAGTTTCACCTGACAATGATTAATTACTGTGATGCAAGAACAGCACTGTCACCCTGGGTTGTTGGTCCTGATTTAGACTAAAAACCACCTACCACTTTCTCCCTATCTCTGCAACATGGGGGAGATTGTAGAGTTCTACTTGGCAGGGGAGATAACCTTGCTTTTTGTTGAAACATAGGCAGAGTGCACAGGAAATAAGGAACTTTTTGTGGTGATTGTGTTTTGTTTTATTTTTTGCTCTGTCATGCACTTCAGGGGCATGTTCTTACTTTGGTTAAGCCTATTTACATCACTATTTTTGTTGGTGCCACGGTTCGGCATGTGGTACACCGGGCTGATAAATTACTGGGAGAGGCTTAACATGACCTTACTGTCATGGTCCACGTTGGAACCAATAACAAAATATATGGAAGGTGGAGGCTCCTTAATAATCAATGTAAAGAACTAGGTTGCAAGCTGAAGGGAAGGATCTCCAAGGTGATATTCTCTGAAATATTGTCTGTGCCATGCGCGGCACAGGAAAGACAGGGGGCGATTAGAGAACTGAATGCATGGCTAAAGACCTTGTGTAAGAAGAAGGGATGTGGGTTTCTAGAGCACTTTTCAACCTGTATGCTAAAGATGGTTTGCACCTAAATGGAAGAGGGGCTACTGTGCTGGGGGAGAGGTTTATGGGAAGGCTGCAGGAATATTTTAACTAGGTTTGAGGGGGAGGGAGAATTAGATTATAATGGGGCAGACAGGTCAGACAGTGGTCAGTCCCTATTGGTGGGTGGAATGGGGTTAGATGGGGGGAGGGTTATGGCAGGTGATAAGAAGGTTCCATGTTACAAACAACTATTGGACCATTGGTTGAACTAGATGGACTTGTGTCTTTCAACCAGACTAACTATGCAACTAATAAGTTGACTTTGGAATTAATAATGAGATTGCCATCAATATTAGAGCTTTTTACCTAGATTAGTCCTTTGAAAAAAGAAGTGTAGTCAGAACCACATAATGAACCCATGACTTTCAGTGCAGACTCTCCAATCATTGATGTTTGTCTTTGGTATGCTATAGAGCCCTTCACTTTATCAAACTAGGTAGCAAACATTTGTTTATTCACACATCACAAAATAAAGGATAACTATGATTCCCAACCCAAATACCATGCTTGCTTTTCAAAATGAAAACATGTAACAGTCCAAAGCTTGTGGATTACAGCAAGCTGATCTCACCAAATCACAGAAATTACTTTCTCTTGAAAACAGCAAAGTCTTATTTATTATTATTTGAATAGGTATCTTTCAAAGCTAGGTACCTTCCAAGTTAAATGCTGTTTTCAATCATAAAAATGTAATAAATGTAAACGTTGCCAGGATTTGACTTGAAATGAACTTATAACATAAATATATATATATATATTACATCAAAATACACTGCTTTTTTGCTCTTCAATACAATTTGTATAGTAATAGAAAATCAGATGACCCTGCCGATGGCATTCTTGCTAATGTCTGGATTTGCCTGCCTGCAGCGAGTTTGTATGCTCTCTCGCTCTCTGTTTGCATGGGTATCCTTACACAGTCAAAAATCATACTGGTGGTAATCGGTTGACTGGCATGTGACCTAATTGTACCTTGTGAGAATTTCCTGTTTTGCCATAGCTGCTGAGAAAGCAGAAGGGTTGAGAGTAGAGTTAGCAATTTGCCATGTTAACAATTGGTCTTAAAAGTGGGCAGTAGCGTGGAAAGGAACTAAGAATTAATGTTTATGGGATTAGTTGGTACTGGGCATACCTTGTGTGTTTCTATAGGATACATCGACCTATTGGGACAAAAAATACCTAGAATGATATTTGATTGAGTTCTTAATTTAAAAACTAAAAGCAGACATGACTTATAGTAACTGCAACCCATTTCAACATATTTAAATATTACAAGCAATCCTTGTACATAACTGAGGCGGGTTGTACTAATCTGCCCTAAGTCTGTTAACAGATGTATTTAAAGTATTTGTAAACCCAGTGACAAAAATCTCACTTACATTTTTTACATGTTAATGTAATTTCCAAAGTGATTTTGAATCTTGTTAAATTGATAACTTTAATTAAAAAAACATCTAGTGATTCTGGAATTAAGGTCCTTGTTCAGGCACTTCCTCTTATAGGATGACAATGCTCCATCTCTAGCTCCCAATAACTCTTCTGCATCGTTATTTGATCTCTTGCACTTCCAGTGGAAGTTATAGGTGTCTGTGCTGACAAACATTGCATAGGCACGTCACCATAAGTAAACCAACCAAAGCTTAGTATAGATTAGCAGAATTTTGTTCAATATTTTTTATTGTAAGAATGTTGTAATAATGTTCAGTTGTTTTATCTAATTAATAGCAAAGAGAAAATTTGAAGGAGCAGGAGTTTTTATCAAATGTACTCCAAAAGTCTATATGGTTTTCGTTTGGTAAAGTCCATTCATTACAAAATCGAATTAAGTGAATTGAGTTAAAAGAAAATTAAATCTTGAACTATTTTGAAACAACATTCAAATGTTCAGAGAATTTTCATAATTATATATATATATATATATTACATCAAAATACACTGCTTTTTTGCTCTTCAATACAATTTGTATAGTAATAGAAAATCAGATGACCCTGCCGATGGCATTCTTGCTAATGTCTGGATTTGCCTGCCTGCAGCGAGTTTGTATGTTCTCTCTCTCTCTCTCTGTTTGCATGGGTATCCTTACACAGTCAAAAATCATACTGGTGGTAATTGGTTGACTGGCATCTGACCTAATTGTACCTTGTGAGAATTTCCTGTTTTGCCATAGCTGCTAAGAAAGCGGAAGGGTTGAGAGTAGAGTTAGCAATTTGCCTTGTTAACAATTGGTCTTAAAAGTGGGCAATAGCGTGGAAAGGAACTAAGAATGAATGTTTATGGGATTAGTGGGCACTGGGCATACCTTGTGTGTTTCTATAGGATACATCGACCTATTGGGACAAAAAATACCTAGAATGATATTTGATTGAGTTCTTAATTTAAAAACTAAAAGCAGACATGACTTCTAGTAATTGAAACCTGTGACCTATTTCAACATATTTAAATATTACAAGCAATCCTTGTACATAACTGAGTTGGGTTGTACTAATCTGCCCTAAGTCTGTTAACAGATGTATTTAAAGTATTTGTAAACCCAGTGACAAAAATCTCACTTACATTTTTTACATGTTAATGTAATTTCCAAAGTGATTTTGAATCTTGTTAAATTGATAACTTTAACTAAAAAACATCTAGTGATTCTGGAATTAAGGTCCTTGTTCAGGCACTTCCTCTTATAGGATGACAATGCTCCATCCCTAGCTCCCAATAACTCTTCTGCATCGTTATTTGATCTCTTGCACTTCCAGTGGAAGTTATAAGTGTCTGTGCTGACAAACATTGCATAGGTACATCACCATAAGTAAACCAACCAAAGCTTAGTATAGATTAGCAGAATTTTGTTCAATATTTTTTATTGTAAGAATGTTGTAATAATGTTCAGTTGTTTTATCTAATTAATAGCAAAGAGAAAATTTGAAGGAGCAGGAGTTTTTATCAAATGTACTCCAAAAGTGTATATGGTTTTCGTTTGGTAAAATCCATTCATTACAAAATCGAATTAAGTGAATTGAGTTAAAAGAAAATTAAATCTTGAACTATTTTGAAACAACATTCAAATGTTCAGAGAATTTTCATTCAAATTTTTATTCAAAATCCTACTTTAGTCAATAAGAGTGCATATAGATGCATGTACACGGAAAGTGGCTGAAAAAGAAGGATGAAAATCCCTTTAATCTGAGATTAAAGGGAAAGGATGAAAAGAAGGGGAAAACAGTTTTTTTTTATTTTAACAAAATCAAAATAGTTTATAATAAACTGTGCTATAGGCAAACTAATTAGTATTGAGTTAGGGTTAAGATATACTTTATTTAGCAATCCAGATGCAAACACGCTCCAAAGTCAAGAACCAACAAGCAAAACACCTAAAGAGGAACTATGCTCAAATATAGACTTATAGAAGTATTTACAATCTCACCAAGATGTATAAAATATAGTAATTAAAATGGTAAAATAGCTACCTTCCTGGAAAAAATACTGCTGCATATTCTCTTCAGCGATTCTTCTATGTGTGAAAACTTAGATACTTTGACTTATGATCTCTGTTGAGGGTAAGGAGTTCACACCTGACCTTCTCCTTCAGCAGAGATTGGGATAAATGTTTTACATGAAAAAAAAAAAAAAGATGCTCATTGCAGGCACCCCTGTAAATAGTTTGTCCCAACACTCTAACTGATATATTTGAAGGAGATCGTGCTCTGTTGAAAAATTACTGACTCACTGTCTTGATCACCAGATGAAAATAAGAGAAAGAAAGCCTAAAAAGGAATCAGCCATCTAAGAATTCTTAAGCTGCAATATAATAAATGTTTGCTTTTGGGGTAATACCACTTTAAGTGGTTTATTTGTCCTTCTTATTGCCTATGTTATGCTCTGTGGACCAATATTGCTTGAAGAACAAATTGTACTTACAGACATCAACAATGAAACTTCTGTCTAGTAAAATACTGCCACTTTTCTGCTATGCATAAACTATTCTGACTTAAAAGGGCATTTTTGCTGCTATACTTGTCTCCAGCTCCAGTCAAGCATGTTTTTCACTATCAAAAGCAATAATACTCAGATTCAGACCTAAAATGACTAAAATTGACAATATCCAAACCTGGCCAGTGATTAATAATTATGATGATTATCATCATGGCTATTAAAAAATGTTATAAGATGAATTGGGAACAGGCAAATAAGTTTGATGGTCATAGCCACCGATTCATTTTTGGTTTTACTTTTTCCAGTACTTGTTTTCAAGATGGAATGGATTTGCTATAACCAACAGTTCCACATTACATCCAGTTCTGGGAGTTTTCAGAACTAGAATGTCTACCAAAGCTATATACATGGCATGTACTTTGGACCTGGGATTCTTATGGAAAAGTGTCTGGTGGAAAATATATTCTTGTTGTTCCTGGCAACCAGTTTTTCATATTGTTATGCTATCCTGCACATGAAAATACATAGTAAACACACTAGAGCACTTAAATGGTTACTATGGCTTATATGGAATTCAGGGACTTCCCTTCAATTGTGTTACAACATATACTTTAACCACTTTCGGATCGCCGCACGCCGATGTACGTCCTTACTTCGGGGACGGATATCGTTGTTATGGCAGCAGCTAGCTGCCATAACCCTGGTATCCCGGTGTTTGGCTGGCTGTCTGGTACAAGATAAAAGTGGTCTTTGCGGCGGATTCGATGCAAGATCACTTTTATCTATGGCGGGAGAGGGCCCCCCCGCTGCATTCCGGTGCCCTCCACCGCTTACCGTATCCGTCGGCAAATGACAATTTTTTCTTTTTTTATTGCATTTTAGTGTAAATATAAGATCTGAGGTCTTTTTGACCCCAGATCTCATATTTAAGAGGTCCTGTCCTGCTTTTTTTCTATTACAAGGGATGTTTACATTCCTTGTAATAGGAATAAAAGTGACACCGTTTTTTTTTTTTTTTAAACAGTGTAAAAATAAAAAGTAAAAGGTAAAAAAAATAAGAAAAAAAATGATTTTAAACGCGCCTGTCCTGCTGAACTTGCGTGCAGAAGTGAACGCATACGCATTCAAACCACACATGTGAGGTATCGCCGCGATCGGTAGAGCGAGAGCAATAATTTTAGCCCTAGACCTCCTCTGAAACACAAAACATGCAACCGGTAGAATTAATTAAATGTCGCCTATGGAGATTTTTAAGGGTAAAAGTTTGTTGCAATTCCACAAATGGGCCCAATTTTGAGTCATGACATGTTGGGTATCAATTTACTCGGCGTAACATTATCTTTCACAATATATAAAAAAATTGAGCTAACTTTAATGTTGTCTTATTTTTTAATTAAAAAAAAGTGTATTTTTAAAAAAAAAATTGTACTTGTAAGACCGCTGCGCAAATACGGCGTGACAGAAAGTATTGCAAAGACCGCCATTTTATTCTCTAGGATGTTAGAAAAAAAATTTATAATGTTTGGGGGTTCTAAGTAATTTTCTAGCAAAAAAAATATGTTGTTAACTTGTAAACACCACATCTAAAAAAGAGGCCCGGTCTTAAAGTAGTACATTGAAAATGACTCCACTCTTATATTATCTCATCTTATATATGATTTGTTGGTATGGAAAAAGGATTAAAAAACAAAAAAATACTTCTAATTGCCCGTATTGACTAGTTAGGGTAGATTTCCTTAAAGAGTAGTGGTGAGAAGGGCAGAAATAAAAAGAAAAACAAAACAAAAAATAGCAGGAGAAAAAGAAAATTTCACCTGCAGAACTACTATATGTGACTTAAGCTAAGTCTGTTCCTTACCAAAGTGGGAGCATGGAAGATAATTGGCAGTCAAAAACTGCACTGTTGCCCAAGACTATATTGGCAGTATACTGAATACTGGACCTCTTTCTGTTGCTAATGTGAATATGCCACATAGTAGAAGCTCTATATTTAGAAGGGAAAGGAAGTCCTAAAAGTAACATATCACAGTAAAACTCTGTAATGAGCTGTATGACAGCCTCTGCCTGGGCTCCAACCAAGCCCCACCCCCAAAGCATTGCACCCCGCCCTCGGAGCCTAATGATGGGGTTCCCATGATTAAGCTCCGGGGGCAGAGTGAAATGCGTTGGGGGCGTGGCCTGGTTGGAGCCCAGGCTGAGGCTGTCATACAGCTCATTACAGGGTTTTGCTGTGATGTGCGACTTTTAGGACTTCCTTTCCCTATTGGATGTTTTGAGCTGGGATGAGCTCTGTCCTTGTCGGCATACCTAGTGGTTTGTCATGCAAGAGGACCTGGTGGAGCCTTGAGCGGTACCTGTAATTTTTGTTGTAGGGCACAGAAGCTCTATATTATCACATACACAGAGCAAGCACATGTCTAATTTTAGCCCATAATTATGTTGCATTATAGGGATCACAAGTGAGAGAGATTCATTATAAAACAATGATTAACTAGAAAAGTGAAATATCTCAGTCATTTCAACACAAAAAGGTCATATAGAAGAGCCAAAACACTATATACATATATATATATATATATATATATATATATATATATATATATATATATATATATATATATATACATACATATAGTAAAAGCGCATATTGTCTTTCTAGTATGGTATTTCCTGAAATTTGAAATTAAGAGGCTCAGGTACAGCTAAAAACTTCAGTACACACTAGGAAAATATATGGTGTCAGAGCTATCTGTGCAGCTTCTTGGGTAGTAAGTCAGAGCTCTCACATGTGGCGGTGGTTCCATATGTTAATGGAATATCTGCATATCCAACTGATGGGGCATAAGTCCCCATAAGAAGTTAGCAGAGCAGATATCTAAAAGTTAACCAGCTTTGCTTATCCTAAGGGCTTTATTCCCTATTAATTGTGAATGCATTCCAGAAAACAAAAACTTTCACTACCCATGCAGTAGTGTAGTAACCATAAAGTACACACTCTAAAATAAATCTTTCAAAACTACATATAAACAGAAGATTGATTGAGAACGAATGCAAGAAGGAATGACCCCCATGGGGGGCACTACAACAATGGCTACTACATGCATGTGTGTGGAGGGACATTGATCCTGTCTCAGTGGTCTGGCTGGTAGTCCAAAGCTGACTTGGAGCCACTGCAAGAGGTCTATTCAAAAAAGCTGAAGCTTCAACTTGTTGAGGAAGTCTTAATAGTCCAGGACATTACCATTTGTTGGTAAAATCAGACCTGTAGGTGAAATGGGACACCCCATTGATATGGGATGTCCCTATCCCTTAGAGCTTTCAATAGAGGTTTAACTGCTCTCTCCGCATTGTCTGTCTAGACAATTCTGGTATTAGAAAAATGTGTGCTCATTCAAAATCAATACACCGCTGTAACTACCATCATGATTTCTTGTTTGATGCCAAACTGAAAAATAAAATAATCTCCTGCGCTCCCTTAAAAAAACCTATGTGTGTATGAAGCAGCTGCCATAAGCTGCCTAAGCATCGAAAGTTTAGCACTGAGTAAAATGGCAGTGCTAAAAATAATTATTAAATTATATATACTATAAATACTGTGAAAATATACAAATAATCTGTGAATACTAATGTGCAAAAATTACAGGTGGTCAACTCATGTATGATGAAACACCACACACATCATCCTAAATGCTCCCTCAAAATGTTTAAACACACATAAATGATCAATCCAAGAACATATAGTGCTGCATAATAGAAGTCCACATCTATCAGTGCTGTGTGCTTGAAGTGCAAAAGAAGTCCAAAAAAAACCTAAAAAATTCTGTGAAAACTCTACCACAAAAACAAAATTTGTGCCACACCTCTCATCCATGGGGCTTGTGTGCTCCCTTGGTGACCCCAGTATCTGCCTACACTCAACAGATCTTTTTGACCTCTTAAATAAGAATGCAGGTCAAATAGCGCTCTGTATCACTCTCTAGTTTTATCCTTCAACTGGTCTTTACAAATTCTCTATCCTATGTCCCTTTAGGTTACTCAAATGTTAACATCACCATAATGCAAGAAGAGACATGCCAATAACAGAGTGAACAAAGAGTGCCTCAATAATACTGGAGCACCTGAAGACATCCATTTTAGAAACATGCTGGGAGGTTAAATTCCAGATGACACAACTTCCATTCTTTGGAGCGCACACCAGCACCGAGTTTGATACTAGTGTAGTGGCAATTCCTGATTGTATTACAGAAGTTTATTCTAAAATTTCATGTGAGTGCATCAGCTTTTTTGGATTATAACTTGTATTACAACTTTTAATAAAACTATATTATGCTATAGAGCAGGGGTGCTCAACTTGTGGCCTGCAACCTCAAACCAGGGAAGTGTATGCTCATGCTCTGGGATAGTCAGTCAGCAAGCCCAGATCACAATCAATGAGTTGCCGACCCACCTTTCCAAAGCATCAGAGTACATCAAGCCGGCGACAGCAGTGGAGGAAACAGGCAGCCACAGATGAAGCAGAACCTGCCTAAGCTGATGCTTCTTCTGTAGCATTGATGCCTGTCCCAGGTGGAGTGACAACAAGTCCACTTTGCCTGGAACCTTTCTAGCAGCCTGGAGAGCGATGTCTGGAAGAGGAAAAGGTAAATTTATTAAACATCACATAAATTGCACTTTTGCAACTGGCATATTAGCACTTATAAAAAAGGGGCTATTGTCAAAGAACCCCCTCGCACTCTGCTTGAGTGCTTCCGTCAGTATACTGCTTCCTCTGGACCTTCAGATATCAGATATTAGGCCCATATATTGTAACGAAAAACCAGATTAGACTAGCTCAGTTACACAGCTTGAATATGGAATGTTTATTTGAACAAACTCACACAAATATATACACCAGGGGGACATCTCCCCCCTCTAATCATATTACTCTAGCAATACAAATTGTAACCAGAAACAGAATTAACATAGCTAATTAACTAGTCCCTTAAAGCAGCCAAGGTGCTTTAAGGATAAACACAGAACACCTTCACACAATAGCAGGAGCTTCCAGTAGCAGACGGACCATCTCCTACATTGTACAGAGGCCAATGTGATCAGCTCTTGTATAGTTCAGAATAAAACAAACCAGGAATAGTCTTTGTATATTTCCTGTGAGATATTGTGGATAAATATCACTGTTCCATTTTAGGTAATCCAAGCCACATTTTTAATGTTCATTTTTTTCTTGGTCACCCTGTGCCCCTAATAGACACAGAGTGACTTAGGCATAGGACGGTGCATGGGGATCTGAAGCAAGGGTTTCCCAACCTCTCCAAGGGATTCTGGGTTTTACCAGCCCCCCCACCCAAAGTGACTCCCGTCACAGTTATTAAGCTGGTTTCACAATGATCTACACTGATGACTGCGCTGCAACTACAAATTTCCTGCAGGTTAGCTGCACTGAGCCATAGGCTTTTTGTTGGATAAGAAATATGGTTTAGTATCATACTTCTGGTATTTCACTTCCTGTTTGTTACAGCCAGGTTGCCTTATTTGGAATGAAACACATCAAGCTTTGTAATCAGAAGAACAATGGCTTGGCTCAGGCGCACCTGCTGTGATATGTGTGATTACATAGCATACAATCACAACACATTACAATATATACTTAGCACAATCCTAGCAGCTGGCTTATGATGGAATAAGAGATGACCCACATGGTTAGGCCCTAGCCATCATCCAAAGTAGGCCTCAAGATGGCCGAGTCATCAGCTTAGCAGAGAACACCCTCATGGAAGGGCTTTCCAGCAAACAGAGAGAGCATTTCCTGTGTGTGTGATCCTTTCATTCAAACATACACGCCCACTCATAGCCACCCCCATTTGCCTTCCATCCAATAGACATCGCCAAGAGGTAATCCTTTACATGTCTGCCCATTCTTCAGGAAGCATGCTGTATTGTCCACTAGGGGCAGCATCTCTATTAGCCTTGAGCCGTCTAGCTCGATATTATTCTCTTGGAGTCTGTAATCACATATATCACAGCAGGTGGGCCTGAGCCAAGCCATTGTTCTTCTGATTACAAAGCTTGATGTGTTTCATTCCAACTGAGCTAACCTGGCTATAACAAACAGGAAGTGAAATACCAGAAGTATGATACTAAACCATATTTCTTATCCAACACTTTTATAATATCCTGTGGGTTTGGTGGGCTTTCTGAAAGTTTACCAAAACTCCTGAATGCTTGAATTTTGGTGCACTTTTTCAGAAAGTGCACTACAGCCTCAAGATGTAATAGGAGTCTATGACTCAGTGCAGCTCACCCACAGGAAAGCTGCAGGTGCCCTGCGCTGAACCCACATTGCAGATAAACTGCAGTGCATCAGTGTGAAAGCAACCTTATAGGGGCCTCAGGACAGTAAGGGCTTATTTACATTTTCAGTGTGGAGGGGTGTAAAACCCCATAGTTCATTAAGCCTGTGACCTGGTTATCAAATCACTTAAGTGACCCTTGCTCTTCAAAAGGTTGAGCACCCCTGCTTGTAATGTATATGCTGTTTATACATTTATTTCTGAGAGGGCATTCATGATAATGTGTGTGTTTTTTCACAATACATGGGTTGAGCACATTTTTTTGCACATTAGTATTCATGGATTATTTGTTTATTTTCACAGTACTTTTAGTCATTTATATTTGATAATTATTTATTAGTGCTGACATTTCACTCTGTTTTGACTATTTTGATGCCAAGCTAATGGACACAGCAAATCAAATCTTGTTGAATTCATTTGGGATTTGGAATTTTTAGTCCTCAGAGTCCTATGTGCTCTCTTCAGAAGGAGATCAGCAGTAGATAATCTAATAGCACATTAAATATGCCCTGGATAGTGGGAACTAGGTCCTGGTGTCTTCCAGTAGTCCCCTATGGATGTTGTTCTGTCGGTTTCTATTCTCTAAGTCATCTATAGAGTAGATGGCATAGTTCAGTCTATGCGTATGCTAATGACAGAGAGATGTGGTGGCAGAAAGTCTCATTTCAAAAACTGAAGTGTCTGTTTCCAAGGCAGTAGCCTTGTTCTTACTACTGTAAACTAGATTTGAGTGCCTTTAGCTTGGTCTTATATTGAGTTTTCCAGTCTGTGAATTTACCAGTACATGTCTTCTCTTGTGGGCAGAGAACAAATGTAAGCCTGCATAGTACAGTCTTTAGGGTGACCCATCACTATGTTCTTATCTGGAAGTGTAGGGCTAGGGGCTCTAGGGCTGCCTTCATCTGCAGATTTATCGAATGCCTCCAGAGCTGTGTCCAGGTTCGCCATGCTGGCTCTTACATGCATCTGCTAGGGATGCTGCAAAAAGCCCTTGATAACCAATCATTGCGTTCCTGTGTTCCCCCTGAGGATTGCAGGGGGTTCTCCTTTCTTTCCCTGACAGTTTGGGGAGTTTCTGCTGGCATGCTGGAGATTTGTGAGAGCTAAATATTATCCATGGGCTTTAAATCCTGTAAGAATGCATCTTCAGTCGGCCATGCACAAACCACCCTTATTGATTTAGGCTAGTCAACAAATGTAATGTTTTTTTAGCTCAGTAAATAAGGTGAAGTTAAGTTTATTGTGTGTACCCAATACAATCACATGCAAGGGAAGTGATTGAAATAAAAATGAAATGAAGAAAAAAATATTCAAGTGAAAACAACTAAAGTTCATTCACTGAAGTAAACATTTACTTTACAAAGTGAACATGTTTAATTATCTTAGTGAACCAACCCCTTCATGCCTCTGAAGCTGCTATAAACTGCACTGAGCAATACTGGCAGCATATTTTAGAGCTCATATTGATCAAATGACTACTTCATAATGTTTTTAGTAGCACAAGTTATTTACTTTTTTCAGATAAAAATGTAATTCACTTTTAGTTTCCCTGGGTGTATCATGTAGCATCACCTATAGCCCTGCAAAAGGGCAAAGATTTCACTCACTGCCCATCTATCCAAAGGTAAGTATTCAACATCTTCATTTACAGGGGGTGCTGGTACAAATTCTTTATACTACCAATAAGGTTGCTTTAGGTGTAAAATCTACTGTACACTACAATCACTACTAAAATAACCATATGCGTATCGCTGGTGCTATCCATGGGCATCTAAAACTATTGAGGAGAGCAGGAAAAGCAGCCATCTGTGGTGGAAAAAAAGGCATAGGAGGTGAAGGCTTGCAGGGGTTAAAGCAACCCTTTCTTTTTACAATGTTTATAGAAACTGCTGTCAAATATGATATATTCTACTTGCATAATCATTCCCTACTATAAAAAAATATTTTTTTTCTTTATTCTAATTTAAATGTCCATTTTACAAGAAATAATAATGGATTCACAATTATGTGATAATAATGTTTGTAAATGTAAACAAATATTGAGAAAAATAAATAAATAATTGACACAAATAATTTCATTGACCTTATAATGGCCCTAATGTATATAAATCCCTTATGGCAATGAAGAATTACTGAGGGAGTAATAAAATATATTTAAGAAAAAAATCAGGCAATAGGGAATAATTACCCTCCCTCCCCGTTGAGATTTTTTTTCTAACTTGTCCATTCAGGGACACAGGAAGTCAGATACTGTTGGATTATACTGCCGCTTATCTACCCAACGTGCTTTAGTTTTTTTCTAGTGTCTTAAGATGATGGGTGCCTTTTGTTAAGCTCTGTTGGGAAAAGTTTGTCTATTTTTCACTAGCTTTTATCTTTGATTCTGTTAAATTTGTATCATCAATTAACATTCCTTGCTACAGTGCTGCTTGAATTGGTCTCTACATGGCAGCTATCCAGATCGGCCTTTCCTTGGACAAGTTTTGGAATGCCCTACCTGGACCACACAGGACTGGATGTTAATGGACTAGCTTGAAAGTGACCTTTGGGAACTGGGTTCCACATGATATGCTTTCTAGAATCCATTCTGATAAGTTACCTGCGGGGTGATTTCCAGGTTTGGAGCTGCTGGCATTACCTCTGCACTAGAGTGGTGCTGGCGGTATACTCTTTGATCAGATGGCTTCTCAAGCTCAACTTGATCACACAATGATTCACATAAGAAAACAAGGTAAAAATGATCAGTGCAATTATTGCTTATTTTTTAAACTAATAAAAGCAAGATATAAATCTCTCACACCAAAGAGTCAATGTGGTGTCTGATGTCAGCCTAGAAGCTCTGCTCATTGCACTTCACCCAAATGGGAGAATCATCAGGGACCCTGAAAAAAGGTATCAGTAGCCCCTGAAAAAAAGTTCCCAGAATAGTCCTATTCATTAATCTGTGAAGAAATAGAAGCCTAACCCCAGATGGACAGGACTCACAAAGTCCTTAAAGCGGAGTTCCACACAGAAATGGAAATTCCGCTGTCCCGATCCCCCCCCCCCTCCGGTATCACATTTGGTACATTTCAAGGGGGGGAGCAGATACCTGTCTAATACAGGTATTTGCTCCCACTTCCGGCAAAAGATTGCTGCAGTATCTGTGGCTATCTACGCCATGTCCAGACCCTCCTCCGCCCCCCGCTGTCTTCTGGTAGACACACAGGTCTCAGAAGACAGCGGGTACCACTCAGAACGTGCAGCGCGACCCACGCATGCACAGTAGGGAACCCGGAGCTGAGGGACGGGTCGGCTTCAGGTGAGGACATTGTGGGCTTCCTGGCCAGGTAAGTGTCCTTATTTTAAAAGTCAGCAGCTACAGTATTTGTAGCTGCTGACTTAAATTTTTTTTCCCTGTTTCTGTCAGAGGATTCCCTCACATGAGACTACCTTGTTCATTTCATTGACAGTCCAGGGTGACACCTTTACCTGCAATGTAGGGTCTGAGGCACACTTTGGTATGTGAACCTATTCTCTATGTCCAGAAACTATCAGAAGGAATTAACTGGCAGGATCCATGCAACCTCCCATTCATAAAATATGGATGAAAATGTTTCAGTTACTTCCCATAGCCCACGTGATGATTCCTTGTTCAGCACCCCTAATAAGGCTTCTCTTTCACTCATTTAGCTTTGATCCTAACCCTATCAATGGTGCACCACAAAACACTACTTGGACCCAGTGACGGTGCGTCCATAGAGGGAGCAGGAGCGCTGCCCCTTCTCTCATGCACCCGTCAATCTTCAATAGATAGATTCATGCATTGCATGAATCTATCTATTGTCGCCGCTGCTTCCCCCTATTCAGGTGTCTGGCCCCTTGTCAGGTGCCGGGCATCTGAATTACAGTGGCAGGGGTGTTTTTAGATGTGCCTGATTAAATGGAAGAGGAATGCACTGATTCGAGACAGGTAAGTGCCTGGGTGGGGGGGGGGGACACTGGCAGCATTTGATGGGGCAAACTTGTGGCAATTGATGGGGCAAACTGGCGGCAACTGATGGGGCAAACTGGCGGAAATTGATGGGCACACTGGCGGCAATTGATGGGGCAAACTGGCAGCAATTGATGGGGCACACTGGCAGCAATTGATGGTTACAGTGGCTGCGCTTGATGGCACAGTGGTGGCAATTTATGGGTACAGTGGCTGCATTTGATGGCACAGTGGCTGTATTTGATGGGCACAGTAGTGGCAATATATGGGTACAGTGGCTGCATTTGATGGCACAGTGGCTGCGTTTAATGGTACAGTGGTTGCATTTGATGGGCACAGTGGTGGCAATTTATGGGTACAGTGGCTGCATTTGATGGCACAGTGGC
This sequence comes from Lithobates sylvaticus, assembly GCA_028564925.1. Taxonomy (NCBI): domain Eukaryota; kingdom Metazoa; phylum Chordata; class Amphibia; order Anura; family Ranidae; genus Lithobates; species Lithobates sylvaticus. Next base: position 56,138,816 of record CM053032.1, read on the forward strand.
TGTATTTCATGGGCACAGTGGTTGTGTTTTGATGGGCATAGTGGTGGCAATTGATGGGCACAGTAGCTGCATTTCATGGGCACTGTGAGGCTGCAATTGATGTTATTTTTTTTTCAGTTTGTGCCCCCCCAAAAAATGTGAGCACCAGCCGCCAATGCTTGGACCTATGACAGACAGTATGAACAATATCCCCCTACCACAGGAGGAGACTGGAACGCAACAATTAAACAACCGCATCAACCTAGTAACGAGAGAACTCCCTCAATAGCTAGGAATGTATCACAAGGTATCACAAAGTCATACAATGGGTTTGCAACAAAAGCATCTTTATTTTCAAATGGGAAAATCACTAAACCCTTGACTGTACATCTCCATAGTCGTATGAATGTTCGAAATGCGTTGTTTCTATAACTGACTGCTTTTTCATACCTGTTATACCTTGAAAAATTCAAAAAAAAAAAAAAAAAAGGACAATCAAGTAAAATAAAGCATAAGCACAGCATTCAGCACATTTCTGGGCATCAGCAATTTATTTCTGATTTATTTTTTTCAGGATCCCTAAATAAAGCTAGCACATTTACATGCTAGGCCTGCTGTTTTAATGCTAATTGAAGTATCTGTGAAGCAAAAATCACTTTACTGCCACTTGATTAATAACCATAATTATTGCTACATGCAATTTAAGCTAATTTTATCCACTGAGGGTTTTTTCTTGACTATACTTTACTGTGCATTTTAAAAAAAATAAGTTCCCTATAGATATCTTTGACACCTATTATAAGTACTGTGCATTAAAATAATGTGTATACATTACCAAATGCTATATAGATTACTCCAACCTGTCCAACATCTTTTAGTGTTAAAAATCTATGCATAAGACACCATGTCATATTCCCATCATTATTTCCATCATTGAAAATATAGGTAAACATAATTGATTATTCTTGCCAAAGGGATACTTTCTCAGAAAGAATATTTTTAAAAACAAAAAGTCACTTAAAAACATGTCTGTCAAAAGCATTCATTCTATTATGGCTCCTCCAGAGTAAATTAGAAAATGTAATCAAACTTTTTTCCTAATCAGTATGGGCAACATCACTACATTTTCCTTGGTGCTAATGTTTGAGATAAACTAATGCAAAGTGGGCCCAGCATAATGTTAAAATAAATGTAAACCAGAACTGCGTGACATAAGTCAAAGCTTTGAATATCATAAACAACTGCCTTTTTTTTTCTTAAAATACTGTTTAACCATTTTTTCTTTGTATCTTAAATCTCTTCCAGCCTTTTTCAGACATTTCCTACATGTTGTCGCTCCAGGCTTGGCTGCACATCATAGTTCTGGAATGGCTTCCCAATAGTGACAAAGATAGACCATTCCTGCACAATGTGCATCGGCATGGCCTCTTTTAGTATCCGCCAGGGTCTTTTGTATTTTGGTGAAAGGTCAAAAGTACAACTGGTTGCTGTGTGTTTTCTGTGGTTATTGGAATTTGATTTGGGCACTGCCTCCAAGTGGTTCTAAAGGCATCTTAATGCAATTCAATTTTAAATTCGATTGGAATTTCAGTCCCAATTTCTGAAATTTGGACGAATTTTGACCTTACTCGGAGCATTCGGTAAAATCTGTTTATATTGTAATTTGGGTATTCGGATATATCCGAATCTCTGAATAACAAAAAATGTGTCCAAATATTAATTTGGAACGAAGCGAACAGCACATGTCTAACTGCAAGTATTTTTTGAACAATTGTCAGTGTGAGTTGTCCTAAGGATATATTGAGGTTCCTCTTATTGGCATACAATGCAATGCAGCTTCTACAGCTTGAACCCTTTGATAGGGCAGCAAGTGTTCAAATGTAGCTTACAATCTGAAGATCTGCCAACACAATACAGGCAGGGTTATCTATTTCAAACAAAGTTGCCCAAGATCTTTATAAACTAGGATAACTAGTGGAAATAAACGTAATAACACTTATGCCCCATACACACGGTCGGACATTCCGACCACAAAATCCGTCGGATATTTTCCAACGGATTTTGGCCGAAACTTGTCTTGCATACACACAGTCGCACAAAGTTGTTGGAAATGTATCATTCTGAACGAGGTGACGTACAACACGTACGGCGGGACTACGTAGAGGCCAGTAGCCAATAGCTTTCGTATCCAAATTTTTTCTGAGCATGCGTGGCGCTGTTTGCGTCGGAATTCTCTACACACAATCAGAATAAGCTCTCAAACTTTTTCCATCATAAAATTCCGATGGAAATAGCCCACACACGATTGGATTTTCCGACAACATAATCCGATCAGACTTTTTTCATCGGAATTCCCGACCGTGTGTATGGGGCATTAGAGGTCTTGTCCCTAATCCTGCTTGTGACTGGGCGGCGAAAAGAAAAGTAAATAGCCTTACACTATTACACAGACTTTCCTGAGCTTTAATTGAGAAGCTATAACAGCAGAAAATTATAAGTTGCACACACTTTAACAGTGTTGACAGACACCTCCAAGTACTTAGTAGATCATAAAGTTAGTCTCAGATCTAATTACCTTAGAAATCTCTGCTAAACTTAATAACCAACACTTTGTATACTGTTCCTGCATTTACATTTCTACATGGGAAGTCATCTTGAAGTGCAGTGTTTATAGGTCAATTTTATTTTCTGTCATTTGCAGATAATTAAAAGGCCTTCGGATGGAGTCATGTAGTGCATTCTATTGTGTGTGAAAAACTATGTCATTAGCAAATTGCATTTGATGAACACAACAACATTTCCAGAAATCTGTCTACATTTTCCCTCTGGCTTTTTTAATTTGCCCTTTTAATTTTAATAACGTGTGTGTGTGAAATACAAAAAAAAAAAACTTTCTAACCTGAAAAATGTTTCTTTATAAAAAGTGTTGTGATAAACTTTGCATGGTGCATTCACAGTGGACATGGGTGACAAATTCAGGTACTCACTGGTTTGTTAATGCCTAATTCAAGCCAATTTTTTTTGGGTAGAGTGGAAAGGATTTTTCCTGTCCCCATGAAATGGGGGTACAGTTGTCACTGGAACAAGAAGGCGCTGACAGCATTAAAATAATTGTCAGAAGATGCAACCCTCCATAAGCCTATTAACCACTTCAAATCTGGACAATTTCACCCCCTTCTAATCCAGGGCATTTTGAATGACAATTTTGACATTTTGAGACAGATAGAGCTTTCTTTTGATGGTATTTAATCACCACTGTTTTATTTTTATTTTTTGTATTTCTTGCTATATAAACAATAAAATATCAAAAATGTAATTTCTTTGGTAAAAATAACCTAAATCAGTTTATAATATTTAGTCTATGTGAAAGTTATAGAGTCTACAAACTTTGACATATATATTTAAATTAATTAGGGATGTGCCGAACACCCCTCCCCCCCCCCCCCCCGGTGCGGACCACACCAGAACATCTCGCACGGGCAAAAAGTTTGAGCGAACATGCAAACCCTATTAAAATCTATGAAAAATCAAAAATTCTAATTTTAAAGGCTTATATGCAAGTTATTGCCATAACAAGTGTATGGGGATCTGGTTACTGCCCCAGGAGACATGTATTAATGCAAAAAAGTTTTTAAAACAATATTTTTTTTTAATAATGCCTAAAGTGAAACAAAAAAAAAAGAAATATTCTTTTACATATCATGCCTGGGAGCCCCCCTTAGTCTGCATGTAAAGTGGTGCATCTGTGCAATGTGTAGAACATGTCGCAGCAATAATAACATTTGTAAAGAAAAGTATGTAATTTAAACTTGCTCGTGGCTGTAATGTATTGCAAGCTCCTGGCAAGATAGATGAAAAATCAAGGAAATAAACTGCGTGGGGTCCTGTCCCCTCCAGTCCATACCAGGCCCTTTGGGTCTAGTATGGATATTTAGGGGAACTCCACACCAAAATTAAAAAAAAAATTGGCGTGGAGTCCCCCCAAAATCTATACCAGACCCTTATCCGAGCATGCAGCCTGTAGGTCAGAATAGGGGGGACGACCCCACCCCAAACCACCTTGTCCCCATGTTGATGGGGACAAGAGCCTATTCCCAACAACCCTGGTCTGTGGTTTTCAGGGTCTGCAGGCGGGAGGCTTATCGAAATCTGGAAGCCCCCTTTAACAAAGAAAATAAAAACTGTGTCCTGCGATGTACATCTATCGTCAATCACGCCGATCAACTGTCCCAAAAAATATAAAAAAAGAAAAAAACTCTACCTCCCCACAACTCCTGTCTTTTGCATATATGACAGCTGTTAAAGCCAAGAGACAGCATTTGCAGGCCTACCATTGAGGCAGAGCTTTTTTAATTTTTTTCAATTTTTCGGGTCCGACGGGCGGCGTGATTGAAGATGGATGGACATTGCGGGACACTTTTATTTTTTATTTTTTAATAAAGGAATTATCAAAAACTGTCTGTTGTGGTTTTTATTTTTCACACTTTTTTTGGGGGGGGGGACCCCACACCGTTTTGTTTCTTAATTCTGTCATAGAGTTCCCCTTAACCACTTCAATACACTGCACTATATACCCTGCACTGTATTATAAATACTACACTGACTGCACTATATATTTTCCACTGTATTATATATACTACACTGACTGCACTATATACTCTGCAATGTATTATATATACTACACTGATGGCACTATATATTCTCCACTGTATTATATACACTACACTGACTTCACTATATACTCTGAACTGTATTAAATATATATATAACATGGACTGCACTATATACTATGAACTGTATTATATATACTACACGGACTGCATTATATACTCTGAACTATATTATACAGTATATACTACACTAACTACACTATATACTCTGAACTGTATTATATATATATATATATATATATATATATATATATATATATACTGCACTGACTGACTGCACACTACACTAACTACCTGCCTAATCCCCATTATTCACTATATATAGGCGCCGTGTAAGCAGCAGCCTTATATATTGTGGGGCGTGGACTTAGCCCCTGAGCCATGATTGGCCTAAGACACCCTGTCTTTGGCTAATCATGGCTCTCACAGCACATCACGCTGTGATTGGCCAAAGCAGGCAGGTCAGGTGCATGCTTTAGCCAATCAGCAGCGGTCAATGCACTGTGAGATGGGGCGCTCCACATCGGGTGAACGTGCTGCAAGCTCCAACGGCTGATGTTCGAGTTGAACTTACGTTCGACTCCAACATCAAGCCCATCCCTAATTTTAATCAGCCCTGATTGTTGAGACCGTGACTTGTCAAAATATTTTGAAAAATGAAGAAATTAAATAAAAAAAAATTTTTTTATCCACAAAGTTGTTATTTCACACACATCACAGAGGGGCACAATATCCAAGGAGCATCTTTGGACTTTCAAGAAGCATAAATTACAAATCTAATTTCCTGACTACCTATCACATTTTTGGAGGCCCTGGAGCACCAGGACACTGGGAACACCCACAAATGACACCATTTTGGAAAGCAAACTCTCCAAGGTATTTTCTGAAAGGCAAAGTGAGTCTTTCGATAATGTCATTTTTTGCCACATTTTGTTTGAAAATGCAGGAAAGAAAATGAAAATTAGATTTTTATTCAAACTTGTCAATTAATTAGATATTTCTAACACATATCATAGGCCTACTTAGAATTACACCCTAAAACACATTATGCTACTCCTACCGACTTCGGTGATACTACATATGTGGGACTTTTTCACAGCCTAGCCACACAGAGGTGCCCAAAATCCAAGGAGCACCTTCAAGTGTTCTAGGGGCATATATTACACTTCTAATTTCCTGACTACTTATCAAATTTTTGGAGGCCCTGGAGCATCAGGACAATGGAAATACCCACAAAATTACCACATTTTGAAAAGTAAACACCCCAAGGCATAGTGAGTCCTGGAGACTTTGAAAATGCAGAATGAAAATAGAAACTATTTTTTTTACGCAAAGTGTCAATTTAATAGGATATTTATCACACACAGCATAGACATACTTCGATTTGCACCTCCAAACACATTTTGTTACTCCTTCCGAGTATGGCGATATAACATGTGTGAGAATTTTTCACTTTTTGGACTGATTATTATATGTCGGACATTGTATCTTGTATATAAAACAAACCAACCAATTGTTTCAAAACCAATGTACTGTAATGGTCGCCTCTATATGAGTGTTTGGGGAATATAGTTTAGTGTATTGTCACCTATTGTAGTCCCAGTTTCTATAAACAAAGCAAGCCTAGCCTACTGTTACATGGCTGTCCCAAGGAATGCCATGTTTACTGACTAGGCAGTACAGTTGGCTAAAGAAAGGAAGAACAAAAGAGTTCCTGTGGTCCTAGGAGTGCAGTTGTCCACAAGCAATACCTGGGACTGGTGTCTCGCAGGAACATAGTCAGTCAGATGTGCACATGGATCAGTTTAGGTGAAGACAGAGACATGGTCAGCAAATAGGCAAAGGATTGGTCCAGGCAACAGGCAGAAATGTTTTCAGTAAACACGCCAGGGTCAGTACAGGTGGAAATCAGGGAAACCAACTGTGACTGGCTGCACTATTAGGACTCGTTCACACGTAAATTATTTTTTTGGGGGGGGCTCATGGAGAGATCCAAACATATATGGCTCATCAGAGAGCATTGCATATGTGAACAAGTCCTCATGGTCACACTATGACTGTGGTGGTGATCAGGGACACTGTAATTGGGGTGGCGGTGGTCAGGGACACTGTAACTTGTGTGGCGGTGATCAGGGAATGTAACTGATGTGACCATAATTAGGAGAATGGGACTAGTGTGGTGGTGAGCAGGGAATATATGACTGGTGTTGTGGTGGTCAGGGACATTGTAACTGGTATTGCAGTGATCAGAAACACTGTAACTAGTGTAGCAGTAATCAGGGACACTGTAACTGGTGTGGCAGTGATCAGGGACACTGTAATTGTTATGATTGTGATCAGGGACAGGGACTGTGACTGGTGTGGTCACAATCAGGGGACTGGGACTGGTGTGGTGGTGATTGGGGAAATTATAACTGGTGTGGTGGTGGTCAGGAAAATTGTAACTGGGGTGGCAGTAATCAGGGAAACTCTATAACTGTGATTAGGGACAATATGACTGTTGTGACTGTGATCAGGAGTACTGTGCCTGATGCAGAAGTGATTAGTGACACTAATTGGTGACAGTATTAAAAAAAAAATATATATCTACTGACACTGTACTACTATGGGTGGGTGATTTGGGATTTTTATTTATTTTTATTTTTTTTACACTTTGATTGCTTATTACAGTAATAATAACTGCATAAGCAATCTGTAAAACTATTCAAAGGTTTCATTCATTAAAACGTTGTTTACTACTGTAATGTTGGGATTGGTCACAACTATCACATGGTACCATGCGATTGCTGTGACCAATAACAGAGATCACACAGTAGTAATCAAGGCATCATGAAGGACAGCCTTGTTTACTACTGTAACTGTGATCGCTGGGATTGGTCACAGCAATCACATAGTACCAGGGCCACTTACAGTGGCCCAGTAAAATTATTGGTGGACACAGCAGTCACAGATTGCACCACTTTAAAGAGTTGCATTGCTCTAGAGAGTACACACAAGCTGTCCATACAGAGGAGGTTAAAAATGTGTTATGACTGGAAAGAGGGTTCGAAATCAAATGCAGGAACTCAGCAATAAAAAACCTCTCTAGAACTGTAGGAGGGAGGTGCTGGATATGAACACTGTATTAGATTCCTCTTTGGTGTGGTGGAGATTGCTATCTGCCTAATGAGGCAGCTCCAAATTTATGAAAGAGCAACAGGGGGGTACTTTGGACAGAATGCACAAAAAATAAATTTGGAGAGCCATACTCTTTGCTGGATTGGGTATAGCTGTGGATAAGACACCAGTATGCATAGCTTTTTGCTCTTTTTTTGTTTTGTTTTGTAGTAGGTGGATGCTACAGTGAGCCTCATGAATTAAACTGCCTGATCGTCCAAACTTTACTTTCAATACTTGACCAGAAGGCTGCAGTATTGTGCTCCCTTGTAGGTAAGCACCGATGGAGTGACATAGTAATGGTCAGACCAGTGAGGGAGTAGTGGCATAGGAAAAGGTAAGAGGCACCTTGGAGATCCTGTCACTGGGGAATGATCAAAAGAAACTGATGTTACATAGCCCTTAGGATTGGAACCCTTATGACCTAATGTAACCCATGGGCTGTCAGTTAGGCAGGCCTCTTTTGTTACATCAATGCACCAACAAACAGTTAAACAGGGAGAGCATGTGATGGCATCAGCAGGTAGACAGACATTAAAAGTTGTTGTAAACCTCTGAGAAAAAATGAACAGAGCATATTCCTCTATAGCGTGTACTAGCCTCAATCCAAAGCACAAAGTGTGATTTCTGCATCCTCTTTGTTTCCTCTCCTATCTGCATTAGTCATTTCTGACAGGTTATGCTGACAACACAGAATCTCGGGAGATGGCTCCCCTCCCCCATATAGCACACAACAGGTGATTGACAATCTAAGTTGTGCATGTTTGCCTTCGAGATTGTGTAGAGGCTGGTATGCCCTTTTCCTCCACTCAGGTCTCAGATTACACTAATTTCTCCTCTCTGTGCTTTGCAGTGAGTGAGGTGAGATCCCTGCCCCCTGCCTGCTGGGGTTGAGAAAAAACCTTTGATCTGTGTTTTTTTAGAAGGCTGTAGAGGAGAGAGCGTAGGAGATAAACAGGTACAACTTATGTAGGAGGATTTGTTTCATCTCTGCTTACCACCAGAGGTTTGTCATTGCAGTGGGTATATGTAAGAGTTTACAACCACTTTAACTTAGAGATAGAAGTAGCTGATTTACCGTGCCAGCATCTACCAAAAAACGTAAATATTAGTTCTATGTGGACTTGCTCTTTAAGAAATGCAGGGGTAAAATTGAAGATGATATACAGTATATTACTTGTGTGTAAAGAGTCTACCTTGTCTCATTGAATTTCCCTTAATCATGTAAACAGATCTGCCCAATAAACACTAATATCATAATGAAATCTGCAAACCACTAATCACTAGATTACATTTGATGCCTCTCATAATTTTCCCTTTCTATTACCTGGATATTAATATTTGCTTATTAAACATTGTAGTAATTAGCAATCCATCAATGATCTTATAACTCATGCTTTGTTAGACAACTAGATTTGCAAATTCATTACCTTTAATATAAACATTTTATCAGTCTATTAAAGCCATTCCCTGCTGTTGTATTAATGCATTTAAATTGAGCTTAATGATAATTCAGACACATAACATTGTATATAACCAGCCTGTATTCTTTAAAAGAAAATTACAGTTGTATGTGGTCAATTTTATTTAGACATATTTTGCAGTTTTTGAAATGATTCTAAAAGCTATTTAAAAATAAGATAAAAAAAAGAGGGTATACTTGCCTATGGTACCTTTATCTTATTTGGCAGCCCCCTGCCAGCACTGCCTGCTCCTTCTTCCAAGCAATCCCTGTGATACGGGGTCACCCATGTGCTCTCAAGCTGGACTGTGTGCATCCATAGACACACAGTTAGTGGGGTGTTTTTTACCTTAATGCAGGGAATGCATTAAGGAAAAAAAACGATTAGAATTACTTTAAGGTGATGTTTTGTACCTTTTTTTTAAGTGTTCATATGAAGACTTTGTTTTACAATAAATCATTAAAGACAAGATACAACCATACACTGGTGTCAACGAGCTCTAGGGATCCTCTAAAATGAACACATCAGAAGCTGTTTGAGTTGAGATTTTCTTTCTTCAATTCTACACATGGCCTTGCATGGACAGAGTAGACAGTAAGAAGGAAGAAGAGAGGATGAGTCACTTGTCTGACTGTCTCAGCTGTATGTACATTTTAGCTTCAGCTATTGAGCTATGTAAACAGATAGGCTTTTTCTTTAACCACTTGCTGACCGCAAGCAGTATATTTACTGCTGGCAGGTGGCTCCCCTAAGCACCAGCCACCGCAGATTGCTAGGCTCGGTATCAGGCTGCTGTGAGCTGCCCAGATACCATGTGATCGCTGTGTAAACAAGAGTCATGGAATCCTTTCATGACATCATTATTTACTACTCTGGTCACCAGTGATCACAGGGTACCTGGACAGATCACAACACCTTGTACCATGTTATAGCTGTGGGCCAATCAAAGCATCACAATAGTAAAGAATGGGTCATGAATGAAAGCCATTCATGACTGTTCAAACGATTGCTGTTACAATGATTATCACTGTAACCAGAGCTTTTTTCTCAAACAATAGGTGCTGGAACTTAACCACGGCCCCACAAACCACCTCCCCCTACACACACCCTCCAAATCACATCAAATAGTGGGTGTGGTCAGTCAAATTTCACGAAAACAGTAGGAGGATCTTAAAGGGCATTAAATACCAGGATTGCACTACATGCAGAGTGCATAGCTGTCACTTGTAAATACAGAAACCAGACTTCTGTGTTTACAAGTGATTGTGGTGAGCAAAGGGTCTGAGCCAGAGGTGGTGGAACTGAGTTCCACCAAGTTCCCCCTGAAAAACAGCCCTGACTGTAACAAAAAAAATTAAATCCTTGATCAACCCCCAGAGTAGTATAGTGTCACTATGGTGACACTGAACTACTCTGATAACAGTATGTAATTTTTTTTTTTTTTTTAAAGTTTAAAAAATTAAATAAAAAAGTTAAAAAAAATTAAAAAAAAGTAAAAAAAATTAAATTGAAATAAAAAATTATTATGTTTTATTTTTTTACATACTGTCAGTATCAGCCAGTATTCCTGATCACCACCATACTGCACTGCACTGGTGACAGTATGTAAAAAAAAAAAAAAAAAGTGATATGTCAAATGATATAAATTTGGGTACAGTGTTGCATGACCGAACACTTGCCAGGTAAAGTAGCACAGTACTGAGTAGCAAACGCTCTGGTCATGAAGGGGATACAACCTTCATGAGGTCAAATGGCTAAAGGAGCTAAGATGAGGCTGGTAAACAGGAACTTGGAGCTCCACCCTTTGGATATAAATCTGAAACATATGTATGCAATATACCATAGTTACGGTACCTTTCTTTATAAAAAGGCAGCAATATATTAAACATGTTTTTTATGGAGATAAATCACCAACAAAAACACTGCAGTTTGCCAATTATTTTTTACCACTTTGACAAAAGGTGAGCTCTGAAAATTGACTCATTCCATACTGTTTTACAGAGCGCAGAGTGGTCTGATTTTTTTTTTTTTTTTTTTAAAGAACAATGGACATAATAGTTATAATAGTCCCTGCCCCCAACTTGCTTGCTGCATCATCAATCACATATAAATTACTGAGGCAGATCTGAATGTGATTGGTAGCTGTGATAAATGTCTTAGTACTGACATTTTTTTAATAACAAGGTTTCTATGACATGCAGCATCAAGGGTGTTCCATCACCACCAGAAGATGCAGGACCAACTTTAATTAATTAAACAATAGCCACAGCATGTATTTTCTCCAGAAATATTTGGAAGTTGCGCTTAAATGGAATGTAAAATTCGTTTTGTACATATTTTCTTTTTTCAGCACTGAAAAATACAAATTACTTGTTTGTATTTTTAAGTCAGATAATATAGCTTAAACATTGTACGTGTATCATTTGTATTATAATCAGTGATGTAAGTAACTGAGTTAAAATAAACTGAGTTACCTAACGCAGTTACTTTAGAGGGTAACGAGTAATCTAACTGATTACTTTTCCCCTCATGGTAACTTAGTTCCCATTACTTTGGCTTAGTTACCCCAATTACATCTACCGCCACTAGATGGCAGTAGTGTAATTCCGGTGTCCTGCCGAAAAAGGTCCCCCGCTGGATAAGGACCCCCTGTACTGCGCAGGCGCAGGGCTTGCGCAGTACGAAGGACTACGGAGCTTCCAAAAATTGCAGAACCTAAACAGCTGTAGAGTGAACTCTACACCGCGCAGGTGCAGTTAACATGTAATTGTACGAGGCGATGCCGCACGCTCCTGATGCTCGTGCTACTCTGCAAGGGGCGTCTATCATGTAAGTAAGGGACGGGTCTAGTATTACTGTAACCAAGGGGCGCATTTATTATTATTGTTATATATCGAGCTCTGCCCATTAATTTAACATTCGCCCTCTTCTGTAGCCATCCGCCCCTTACACGATATAATAATAATAGACCCGCCACTTGCTTACACGCTATAACAGATCTGCCCCTTGGTTAGAGTAATAATAGAGCAGCCCCTTGGTTACACGATATACAACAATAATAATAAATGCGCCCCTTGGTTACAGTAATACTAAACCCACCCCTTAGTTACACGTATAGAATATTTAAAAAAAAAGTCAGTTACTTTGCTGCGTAACTAATTACTTTTCCAATGTAGTAACTGAGTTACTAACGCAATTACTTTTTGGGAGAAGTAATTTGTAACTTAACTAATTACTTTTTTAAAGTAAGATGACCAACACTGATTATAATATCCAATCACTTCTGATGTACTGACGGCCTATCTCATTTCCTGTGACCCGAACAAGCCAGGAAAGAACAAATACCCCCCAATCACTTGGTGAAGCTCTATGCTCCTGTTGTTTACATATCTTAATAACTTAAAGAGGAACTGCAGTCTGCTCACATAATTTGTAATAAAAACATCTTTGCCATTCTGAAGCATCCCTCCAACCACTTTACATATTACTTTAATTGCCAAATATGCTGCAGAAATCTCCCTCCACTGGGTCTGGCTGCAACCATTTTAACTGTGGGCAGCTGAAGTTGCTGCCTGTTTGCTTCCTGGATTTACACAGACACACAGAGGCACACATCTAGCTCTGCAGCTCTCATTGGCCCTCTTATGACTTATCCCCCCTCCCTTCCTGGCAAACTCTCATGAGAGTGAGAGAGAGAGAGAGAGCTGCGCATGATGTCATAAGCCTAGACTTTTTACCAGACAAGAGACAGGAAGTGGGCTGTATAAGGTATTTACTGGCAGAAAAAAATATATTTTACTATCCAAAGTTAAAACAACAATGGGCAGCCATTGATGCATGTGGGGAGTGAAGGCTGGCCCATGTAGTCCAATTTTATTTAAAGAAGAGCTACTATATTTCAAATTGATGAAAAAGGTAATGCTGGTGCCGATGTGTCAGAACACACTGTGCATCGTAGTTTGTTGCGCATGGGGTTGCATAGTCACAGAGCAGTCAGGGCGCCCATGCTGCCACATATCCACAGCCATAAGTGCCTACAATGGGCACATGGATATCAGGACTGGACCATGGAGCAATGGAAGAAGGTGTTTTAGAGGTGTTGACTCTGTGGGAAGTGCTGGAAAAACAGGTCTGATCCATGGAGGCCTCAGCTTGCAACTTACAAGACTTAAAATACTTGCTACTTGGTGCTACTTGGTGGCAGATCCCACAGCATACATTCAGAGGTCTAGTGAAGTCCATGCTTTCATGGGTCAGGGCGGTTTTGGTGACAAAAGGGGGACCTACTCAATATAAGGTGGGTGGTTATAATGTTATGATATATATGATGAATAATATTATATACAGTATTACCGTATTTTTCGCACCATAAGATGCACTTTTTCCCCCCAAAAAATAGGGGAAAATGTCCCTGCGTCTTATGGAGCGAATACTGATCCGGCTCCGCCCCCCCGTCACCGCCGCCGCATCAGAATATTGGAGCTCAGCTTCTCTGTGGAGGAGTGAGGACAGGATGTAAGGCGGATCCTCTCAGGGGCATACCAGGTAGGAGCGGGGGGAGGCGGTCTGCCCCTGGTGCCAAAACATGGGGGTGTCAGTGGCGTTGCGATGGTGGTGCGCTCCGCACCCAGGTCAGTTGACACCCACCAGATGTGACACCATCCCACGGCGACAAGAGCTGGAACACCCCCGGCACCGTGGTCTGGTCCAGTCCTTCTTCCTGCTCCTTCCACCGGCAGCTGCTGCTGGAAACTATGTCCCCAGTCCTCCTTCCTAGCTGCTGCCCGGGTGTATCTGAGGCTGAGAGCCAGCCAGCCAGCCAGCGAGTGAGCCAGCCAGCAAGCCAGCCAGAGGGGGTTGTGGAATGTAATGGCAGCAGTGTCCTCCACTGCCTGAGGTAAGCTGACGATAAGGGGGTGGAAGATGTGGGCTGGCATGGTATCCACTGCCCAGTCCCCTGAGCTGTTGTGATAGAATAGGCTGAAGGTGTATTTGTGTCTCCTGTCACCCTGAGCTGATCTGGGAAGGGGGGAGGTTGCTGTGTCCACCACCACCACCACCCAGGTATAGTGTAGCTGAGCTGATTTGATAGGGGGGTGGTATTACTGTGTCTCCTCCTAAATATTTTAGGACACCATTTGGTTCAGAATATATTTTTTCTTGTTTTCCTCCTCTAAAACCTAGGTGTGTCCGTCCTATGGTCAGGTGTGTCTTATGGTGCGAAAAATATGGTATATGTCATGATATATATGATATATATAGGATATACACTATATTACCAAAAGCATTGGGACGCCTGCCTTTACATGCACATGAACTTTAATGGCTCCCCAGTCTTAGTTCGTAGGGTTCAAAATTTAGTTGGCCCACCCTTTGCAGCTATAACAGCTTCAACTCTTCTAGGAAGGCTGTCCATAAGGTTTAGTGCACAAAGTAGGGTCCATTAAAGACATGGATGAGCGAGTTTGGGGTGGAGGAACTCGACTGGCCTGCACAGAGGCCTGACCTCAAACCGATAGAACACCATTGGAATGAATTAGAGACTGTGAACCAGGTCTTCCCATCCAACATCAGTGACTGACCTCACAAATGTGCTTCTGGAAGAATGGTCAAACATTCCCATAGATACACTCCTAAACCTTGTGGACAGCCTTCCCAGTTTGAAGAGTTGAAGCTGTTATAGCTGCAAGGGGTGGACCAACTCAATATTTAACCCTACGGACTAAGACTGAAATGCCATTAAAGTTCATTACACACACACACAGTATATAATATATATATATATATATATATATATATATATAATATATATATATATATATATATATATATATATATGTGTGTATTTATATCTATATATATATATATATATATATATATATAATCTATCTATCTATCTATATGTATATATATATATACTGTATATAATTGTAAAAAGAAATTAAATATAAAAAAAATATATAGAAATGAAGAAGCATATATATAGTGATATGGACATTCGTTGTACTGTTCATTTAAGCACAAGAGACTCCATTTTGTCCTCACTGCTGAAATGTGTTCCCTAACCTTCACCTAACACACAGACACATCTCCTCTAGAAGACTCTCTACTCCCCCCCTCCCCTAGCCATGTTTTACTTTTGCAATTGTTCTATTCGCTAGCTTTTAATAATATATTTCTATTTGTTCAGCTTTTAATAACGTATTTCTATTTGTTAGTTTTTAATAACATCTCACACCACCCCTTTCTTATCTGTGTATAAAATAACATGTAATAATAAATTTCGTCAGAACGGACATTTTAAACACAGTGATTGATTCCTGTGAATCTGTTCCTGCAGCTGCAGTATTAACTTTTATTTTAGAGTCCCAATCAGAAATTAGTCATAACAGTTTTGGCGAGTCAGATATCAGGAGTTTGGCAGAGTTTCCAGAAGGAACCGCGATTCGATCGGGATCATCGGGAACGCAGACCTCTAAATGCCGGCTAGGTAAGCTGTCCTTAAGCTTGCTATATTTCTGCCTTTCCTATGTATTCTATCTGTCGGTTCTCAAGGAAACCAGACCACTCTCGGACCTTTCTGGTTGGGTAACGTGTGTGTGTGAATGTGTTTGTGTCCCCCTTCACGGGTTGGACTGTGTGTGCATAGGGAGAATCCTCTGCAGTTCCCTGCGTTGACTCCTTGTGGGCGACCTGGGTCAGAGGCGCATGGTAGGGTCAGATAAAACTCACAGAGAAGAGAAGAGACGAGGAGGGTCTCTTAATGAGTGTTTTGTCTATTGTCATAAACCCCTTCTATCCACGTAGATAAGTGGAGACTATCCTTGTAAATCTGCAGATTTGCTGTACTATTTGTTTTAGAGGCAAGAGGGTATAGGCACTAGTAGAGAAGACTGGCCAGTCATTATGGGCATTAAAATAAGTAAGGGAATGAAGGGTAAGAGGCCTTCAGATAATGCCCAGCGCAAGATGAGCGCTAGAGAATATATGAACCGAAGGTACGGTTCCGCCTATACTGAGCCCCTAGATAAATGGGTAGAATGGACAAAGGGAACAGCTAAACCTTTAAAATCTGAAGGGACTTTTGATTTACAAGTATGGCAAACTTTTCTGCACGATTATGGCCCACTACTGTGCAGTGAAGGAACGTGGAGAATAGCTTGCACATGGGAGACAGAAGCTAAAGTAGCAAATCAAACTGGCTTGATGGAGATGTTTAATAAAAGTACTGCCCAAATTTACTACGTTTGGCCAGAAGACTCTGTAGAAGAGGACCCCCCACCTTATGTGGCTGCCAGTTTGGCTTTAAGGGGTCCAAGCACAAAAGCAAAAGAATTAGATTACATGGAACACACAAAAGATGAGCTGGGCAATATAGTAGAGAGCAGAGATTTAACAGCCCCGTATCAACCTACAAAGAGGGATTTGTCTCATATCCTAGAAACGGATGATTGGCATAAATCAAAAGGCACATATGCAAAACTAGATCTCTCTGAACTTAAGGCTTTGGCCAGAGAAAGAGAGATAGATTCTGAACTTCCAGGGCAAACCATAATTTCCAAATTGTGGCAGCAAGATGAAGAGAGAAGGAAGGGAGATGCTGCCCCTTCTGCCCCGGTCACAGAGCAATCTGTTTCAGTTTATCCTGTCAGAACCCAATTAGTTTTTGAAGGTAATGCTGTTGACAGTAAGTCTCAAATTAAATGGCATGTACCTTTCAGTCCCCAAGATATGAGATCCATATTAGAGGGATTGGGAGACCCTAGAAAGAATCCAATTGGGTTTGCAAACAAACTTAGCGCTGCACAGGAAGCATATGAGGCTTCTGCTACTGACATTCATCAGCTTCTTATTAAAGCAGTGGGAAGCAACATGTCTGGCTATATACTTAAAGAATGTGGTGTAGACATCAAAACTCTAGGTAAGATGGTTAGTGGACGGGAGGTTTGTGGGAAATTGAAAGAAAATTTGCCCCAAATATATGGACAAACCAGACATGCTGAATTTATGAATGCTAAGCAAGGGAAAGAGGAAGCAGCAGGGGCTTATTGGAGGCGGTTAAGCGATATGGCTGAGGAAGCAGGCATTAATATAGAGGAAGGAAAGGTGGGAGAAACTGCAAGTCCATCTACGCAACTGGTGAAACAAAGGTTTCTTGATGGTTTAATACCCCAGTTGAAAGAGAAGTTGTTCACAGCAAGGCCTGAGGCAGGCAATATGTCTATTCGAGACGTCCTGCCTATCCTGTTATCCATAGAAAACAGGATTAACCAAAAAGACAGCAAACCCAAGGTTATGTACATGGGGAAGCAGAGAGGAAGAGGAAGAGGAAGAGGAAGAGGCTATTTGAGGCCTTTCAGAAACCAGCAGAAGTTGCCATCTTGAAGGTAAAAGGGCATGCAAGGGGAAATGACATGACAGCCAGAGGAAATGCTTTGGCGGACCAAGCGGCAAAGGGTGCTGCCCATATGGCATTTGGAGTCACACCCACTGTAGGGGTCGCCCAGGTAGCGGGGTCAGATTCCCCTCATCAAGAGCAGTGGGATGTAGAAACTCTAATTCAGTTGCAGAACCAGGCCCCTGATTTTGGGTAGCATTACATTTTATCCACTTATCCTTCTCTTCATCAGGGGCCTGGTTCTGCAACTGAATTAGAGTTTCTACATCCCACTGCTCTTGATGAGGGGAATCTGACCCCGCTACCTGGGCGACCCCTACAGTGGGTGTGACTCCAAATGCCATATGGGCAGCACCCTTTGCCGCTTGGTCCGCCAAAGCATTTCCTCTGGCTGTCATGTCATTTCCCCTTGCATGCCCTTTTACCTTCAAGATGGCAACTTCTGCTGGTTTCTGAAAGGCCTCAAATAGCCGCTCTATGAGTTTTGCATGTCTCACTGGCTTCCCTGCACTAGTCAGAAAATTCCGTGCTTTCCAGATAGGCCCAAAATCGTGAGCTATTCCAAATGCATATCTGCTGTCAGTGTAAATGTTTCCCCTTTGATTCTCTAGGAGATGACATGCTTTGACTACAGCACACAACTCCGCTTCCTGTGCTGACATTTGGGGTATCAATGCTTCCTGATGTAAAATGGTGTCTGTAGTGGTTACAGCAAACCCTGTGTGTGGCTGACCATCATCAGTGTAAAATCTGGAACCATCTACAAATAAGTGTGTGTCACAATCTGATAAAGGCTCATCTTTTGCTGGTGTGACAGAGGCCCTTTCTACCTCCATCAGAGCCATACAATCATGAGAGAAACTCTCGGGTTCTACATCAGTACCATTTGTTGCATCTTCCTCATCAATTATAGGAAGAAGAGTTGCCGGATTTAAAGTAACACATCGTTTGATTGTTAAATTCGATGGAGCAAAAAGAGCAGACTGGTACTTGTCAAATCTACTGGCAGACACATGTCTGGTATTTACTTGATTCATGATTTCCTGTACTGCATGTGGTACATACAGGATCAGAGCAGAATCTAGTACAAGCTCAGTTACTTTGTCTAGCAGCAAAATGCAGGCTGCTATGGCTCGCATACAACTGGGGGAGCCTTTGATGATGGGGTCTAATGAGGCCGATACATACATCACAGGCCTCTGTTTGTCTCCATGTAGCTGGGTGAGTACACCTGCAGCAAAACCATTGACTTCATGACAGAACAATGAGAAAGTTTTAGTATAGTCAGGAAGTCCAATGGCGGGAGCTTCAGACAAAATTTTAATAAGCTCCTTCATCTGCAGTTCATTTTCCCATGTGAGGTTGAAAGGATTTCTAGTGGTAGCCTCATATAGAGGAGCCAAAAGTTCTGATGCATTCGGAATCCAGTCCCTACAATATCCCACTAACCCCAGGAAGGCACGTAGTTGCCGTATATTTCTTGGCTTTTCAAATTTTTGTAGAGTTTTAACTCGATCTGGGGTTAGGTGACGGATTCCATGTGAAATGCAGTGACCCAGGAAGATCACTTTCTCTTGGCAGTATTGTAGCTTTTCTTTGCTAACTTTGTTGTTACTGTTATAGAGAAACATGAGAAGGCTTACTGTTTCTTTGCTACAAATGTCCCTTGTATCAGAACAAATAAGCAAATCGTCTATGTACTGAAGCAAAACTGTGTTTGGGTGTGAGGGGGACCATTGGTCCAATACTTGCTTTAACGCAGTATTAAATTCAGAGGGGCTACTCACACAGCCTTGGGGCAATCTTGTCCATGCTAACTTTTGGGCATCATGGGTAAATGAAAAAAGGTGCCAGCAATCTGGGTGCAGGGGCACCGAAAAGAAAGCATTTGCAAGATCAATCACTGTAAAGTAGGTGCTGGAGGCAGGTATTTCACTTAGTAAAGTGTGGGGGTTGGGCACGATCGGGGTATCTGCCTCAATTATATTATTAATGGCTCTCAAATCATGCACCATGCGGTATGTCACCTGCCCACCCTTCTTGTTTGGCTTCTTTGCAATTGGGAACAGGGGTGTGTTGACTTGGGACTTAATTGGTACAACAACCCGTGCTGCTTTCAGTTGAGTGATTTGATCCTTTATCCCCTCAGTCTGAGCAATACTCAGTGGGTACTGTTTAATCTGTGGGAGATGGGATCCTGGTTTTATTTTTATCATGACTGGGGTGCAATCCAGCAGACCTACATCATATTTGCTGGTGGCCCATAATTCAGTGGGAATCACTTTCAATTCTGGTGGAAATGGCGGAAAGGGAAATCAGCAGGGACTGTGGAGCGCTGACAACAGGTGGTGTCTACCCAGGAGTTTGTACCCAGTTTTAGCACAACTGGCACATGGCGTCAGTCATCTTGCTAAGGGCGCGATGGTGGCACTTACTGACTGCTATTGGATAGCACCTGGATTTAGTGCATTTGCAGCCAGGTTTTGTGCTTCATGTCTCACTTGTGCTCTGCACAATGCAGGAAGGCCTGTCCATGTTCCCCAAAGGCATTCTCCTAAGCCAGATTTCCCTTTCCAAAGAATTCAAATAGACTACATTCAGATGCCCAGAATAGGCATCTATGAGTTCGCTTTAGTTTGCATTGACATGTTTTCGAGCTGGCCTGAATGCTGGCCAGTAGCCAAAGCAAATACAAAAACAACAGCAAAGAAAATTTTGAATGAAATAGTTTGTAGATATGGAGTTCCTGAAGCTATTGAGAGTGACAGAGGAACCCATTTTACTGGGGAAGTAATGAAAGAGGTAATGGAAGCCCTTCACATACAGCAGGCTTTCCAAACACCTTATCATCCACAAAGTAGTGGTAAAGTTGAGAGACTTAATGGAATTTTGAAAAACAGATGTGCAAAAATTAAAGCAGATACGGGAAAAGGATGGGTGGAAGCTTTGCCATTAGCCCTATATTCTGTACGAACTACCCCTAAGCAACCACATGGGCTGTCCCCCTATGAGATTTTATTTGGAGGGCCACCCAAAACAGGGCTATATTTTCCCCAACAGTTGCAGGCTTCTCACTCTAGTCTGTTAGAATATGTTCAGATTTTGCAAATAACATTGAATAAAATACATGAAGGTGTTTATAAATCATATCCCAGATCCAGAACTAAATAGAACCCTTTATAGTACAAATTGCTCACAGTTCCCAATATGTCAAAATATCGGTTACCTGGGATTCCAGGTTATTGCTTCCAGTTATTTAGAAGCAGGCATACCATCCATACGTAGAGGGTTATATTATATATGTGGAAATAAAGCTTACGCCTGGCTTCCTGCTAATGTTACAGGTACATGTTATATTGGGAAGTTAGCACCTGCTTTGACTGTTCGCGAAGATACAGTGCGACCCGATCAAAGTCCAGAATACCCTTTAGTGTTCAAAAGAGAGCTGTTCACTGAAGGTGACATGGCATGGTCATGGTTCCCTTCCTGGACAGGATGGGGAATTGAAGCAATGAAAAGAATAAATAATTACACTAGAATTGTAGATGAAATTATTAACCTTACAACCACTGATATAGGTTTATTAAGTGAAGAAATGGCTCAGAAAAAGTAGTATTAGAGCACAGATTAACTCTAAATTATCTCACTGCAGCTCAAGGTGGGATGTGTAAGTTGTTTCGCACTGACTGTTGTATATACATTTCTGATAATGAGGACATTATTAAAGGGCATCTTGCTAAGATAAGAGAACTACAGAATAAGGCCAGAGATATTGCTAAAGATGGATGGAACCCCTTTAAGGGTTTAGGAGGTGTTGGTGATTTTTTATATAGCATAGCAACATGGTTACAGAAACTAGGCGCTTACATTGTGATGTTCCTATTTCTCATATTTGTCATTTACTTCCTCATCAGGCTGTGCCTCTGTGTGACTACCCGCTGTATCAACAAATGGTCCACCAGCCCTGATGAAGCCGTTGTTATGAGAAAGCTAGGAGAGAACTGAACAGGACGCCGCCTCTCTGCGCCAATGTAACAGGAGTTACCAGCAATCGGCTGAATGTAACGCGGAGAATAATGGTGTCAAATAAACAAAAGGGAGGAAATGATATGGACATTCGTTGTACTGTTCATTTAAGCACAGGAGACTCCATTTTGTCCTCACTGCTGAAATGTGTTCCGTAACCTTCACCTAACACACAGACACATCTCCTCTAGAAGACTCTCTACTCCCCCCCTCCCCTAGCCATGTTTTACTTTTGCAATTGTTCTATTCGCTAGCTTTTAATAATATATTTCTATTTGTTCAGCTTTTAATAACGTATTTCTATTTGTTAGTTTTTAATAACATCTCACACCACCCCTTTCTTATCTGTGTATAAAATAACATGTAATAATAAATTTCGTCAGAACGGACATTTTAAACACAGTGATTGATTCCTGTGAATCTGTTCCTGCAGCTGCAGTATTAACTTTTATTTTAGAGTCCCAATCAGAAATTAGTCATAACAATAGTTTCAAGAGCTGATGGTGTATATTTCCATGTCTTCTATAATGTATCCACATGCAGCCTGATCTGCTCAAGTATATTTTTTTTTAAAGGCAAGATATGAGCGCATCAGGCAAAAACTCATTTATTCTCTACTTCAAGGAGCGGGTTATGTTGAAGGTTCTGTCAGTGCTTTGCATTCTTGGACAAAAATCTACTCTATATGCAGTAGAGTTTGATACAATAATAATCCCTCCCCATTAATTTATCCTCAGGACCTTCTTTGTAAATTCCAAATTTCAGCTTCTAGGTGGGTGCTATTCTATGTCACAAATAACAAGAAAATGTGCATGCAGCATTATATTATGTAAGGCCAATGATAATTTTAAACTGACTGTTCTTGCAAAACAGAAATTGCTGTTAAAGTATTCTATTTCTTCTGATTCATAGTAGTATTCACACACAGAATTTTATACCCAGTGTTTCATAGAAGAATACTATTATACAAATATACAGATACATTTTTACAAGCCATGAATGTGACTTGAAAACCTCAAACATTGTATAAATTAATAATCTTTGATGAAACCTCAGGTGTTACCCAGCTTCTATAATAAATAGTCACATTACAAAGACTTGGCAAAATCCAATGATTAGGAAAAAAGGGTCAACTGCGACATTTCAATCTTGACCTGTGCAGAAAATGGTGGCAAATGGAGCATAAAATGTTGGGCTAGACAACAGCTAAATAGCATCACATGCTAGGTCTAATAGGCTCATTGCAGAATCAAGTTCTTAAATCACTTTGCCAACCTATGTTCATTATAATTCAGATAACTCGTAACACGAAAATGACCCACACTGTGGACTAAATCAATAAAAGTAAATTGGGTATGGCTGAAGATAGGATTGCACCAGATGTGTCCTTCCTATGATGTTTAGTTTGAAATGTTACACTGTAGTCTGCATCATCCGGGCTTATTTCTTCAAGCGTAGAGATGAGTGAATTTCTAAAAATGTTCACTGCCACCGTTTGCCTAATCCACTTATGAGTCTGAAACTGCTGATCCTCAGTTTTTTTTCTGCACATGTTTTCTATTGATAACAATTAAAATTTTAGATTTTATAAGTTGTTGATGGATATGTATTGTGTGGAACTGGTGCTTTGTATCCCATACTTCTCCACAGATTAGTCAGATTGAAAAAAGATGCAAGTCCATCTAGTTCAACCAATAAATTTTTTTTTTAAATCATAAAATCCCATATACACAATCCAATACCTACAGTTGATCCAGAGGAAGGTGAAAAACCCCAGTGAAGCATGATACAATTTGCCACAGCTGGGGGAAAAAATCCTCCCTGATCCCCCGAGAGGCAGTTAGATATTCCCTGGATCAACTTTACCTATAAATGTTAGTACCCAACTATATTATGTACATTTAGGAAAGAATCCAGGCCTTTTTTAAAGCAATCTACTGAGCTGGCCAGAACCACCTCTGGAGGGAATCTATTTCACATTTTCACAGCTCTTACTGTGAAGAAATTTGAAATGTCCCTGTCTTCAACCCTCAATCCCTCCAAGCAGCAAACAGTTACCAATAGAAACACTTGCTGCCTTAATCCTTTTCTTATTTATTCTTCTACAGATCCCTCTATGAGAACCTATATCTTCCCTGTCCTGGCATGGTCACTTCTGTCTACAGCAGCTTACTCTCATCCTCCCTGGATACACTTGATCCCATCACTAAACAGATTTGGGTCCTGACCACTACAATCTTGGCAAGTAGATGACACCCAAAGTCTCAAAAGACACAGCCATGTTCTTCAGTGAGTGTGACATAAAACAAATTCCCTTCAAGACTTCATCATGTGTAACTCAACCCTCCTAAATATAAATCCTCCCTCTGTTCTGCCAGACTGACCCATGACCTTACTCTCATTACCACCCCCTCATCCTGTCCTCAGCAACTCTTTTCTAACTTTAACTTTCTACTTACTCACATTTTTTTCCCCACTAACCAACTTATTTACTGCCTATAATTTAAAAAAACATGATAGATGCTATTTATGATAAGATCATTACTGTCCAGACATCTCCCCCAATTATTATACAATGTCTACCACAACATTCAATTATTTTATCTTTTGACCCTGTTACTACAGAGGAGGCTGCTCAAATTTTCTTTATAGCCCAGCCAAGCACCTGCCCCCTGGATTCCATCCCCTCACAAATCATCTTTTCACCCTCTTGCTCTATTATGCACTGTCTAACCCACATCTTTAATCTCTCCCTCTCTACTGGCATCTTCGCCTTCCCTCTAAAACAATGCACTGGTCACCCCCAAAATTGAAAAGCTTTTAACTGGACCCCACCAGTGTGAACAACTTAAGACCCATCTTCTTGCGTTCGCTTACCTCCAATCTAAAGACTGTCTGGTTTACAACCGTCTGAACTACTACTTCACCAATAACAATCTTTTCAACCCCTTACGTCTGCCTTTTTCCTACAACACCTAGCAGAAACCATCCCGAACTATTCAAAAACTCACTATTGACTACCTAACTACTTTAACCGATGGTCATTCTTCCATATCATTACATTTTTCTTCTACCTTCAATACAGTTGACCACCTGCTCCTCCTCAAAAAACTTCACTACCTTGGCTTCCAAGATTCAGTTTTTTACAGGTTCTCTTCCTTCCAATCCAAATGCTCCTTCAGTGTCACTTCTCCATATCCTCTTCCTCTTTCTGCAGGGGTTGTGTAAGATTCTTATCTTCTATTCTCTATCTACACCTCTCTCCCCCCCTTTGGTCAGTTGATTGCCTCCCTTCCAATACCTCCCATCTCTATACACCTAAATCTATCTCTCGTATATTCAGCTCACCCCATTAATTTTCCTAATGCATTGCTAATTCACTAACTGCATGGATGTCAGACCAGTCTGTAAAACTCAGTCTTTACAAAACTAATTTCACAATATTTGGCCCCATGCCCCCTGTCTAAACATTTCCATCAAGATCAACAAAACAATTATCAGTGTCTACCCTCTTGCCAGGGTGTTAGGTGTAATCTTGGACTCTGACCTATCCTTCAAGCCCCGCATCCAGTCACTATTAAAAACTTGCTGTCTTCACCTCCACAACATTTAAAAAATACACCTCTCCTCAACTAATCACATCACCAATATACTTAAAGTGATTGTAAAGGTAAAAAAATAAAAAAATAAAAAAATAAACATATCATACTTACCTCCACTGTGCAGCACAGTGTGGCCCCGAACCTCGTCTTCTGGGGTCCTCCGGCGGCTCTCTCGGCTCCTCCCCATCTGATAAGGAGAAGGGAGGGAGATCGCATCCCTGCCAAGTCAAGTTCGAGGGTTCAGGTAAGTAAAATGGGGGGCCGGTCACGAACAGGTGTTATTTCACCTTAATGCATAGAATGCATTAAGGTGAAAAAACACAAACCTTTACAACCCCTTTAAATTACACACTTGTTATCTCTTGCCTTGAATTTTTCAATTTTCTCCTTGTTGGAACCTTTACTCAGGCTATGCCTCATTCACTCTATCATGAAGGCTGCTATCTAACTCATCCACATTACCAACTGCCCATCTCTGTCAATCCCTCCACTGGTGTCTGTTTGCCCAATAAATAAATGCAGTGCTAACAACAACATACAATTCAATCCACAAGTCTGTCTGGTGCTACATCACAAACGTTATTTCAGAATATCACCCAAACCATCCTCTGTGTCCCTCCCAAGGCTGCCTGCTCTCTAATTCTTTCATGATCACCTCCCATGCTCACCTCCAGGACATCCCTATAGTCCCTCCTATCCTCTGTAACTCCCTACCCCAATCCTTCTGCCTATCTTCAACTCTGTCCATTTTTTGGGTGAACCCTGAAAACTCATCTTTGCAGGAAAGCATATCCTACATTTACCTAAAACTAAAATTACTGTCTCCTTTAATTATTTCCCCTGCAGTTACTATTTTTTGTATCACTTTTCCCTCTCTTTTAATTTGTAAGCTCTCAGAATCGGGCCCTCCTAGTCCTTTTGTGTAGCAACGTATTGTAATTGTAACTTGTATCTGTATTGCCTACCATTATTTTGTAAACCATTGTGCAAACTGTTGGAGCTATATAAATCCTGTACAATAATAATAGTGAGCGTGCACAGGGTTGCAATAGCATAATGATATAATGTAACACCTCTTTCCTACATGACACATTGGGGGTTATTTACTAAAATTGGAGAGTATAAAATCTGGTGCAGCTAGGCATAGAGAGCAATCAATTTCCAGATTTTATTGCCACAGCTTAATTGAACAAGCTGAAGTTAGAAGCTGATTAGCACTCATGCACAGCTGTAGCAGCTTTTGAGTGCACCAGTTTTAGTAAATCCACCACATTTTTGTCTCTTGGACATTGTTAAGGCTCCCGTTGGATTACAGATGGGATGTGGCTACTTCATTGTTTTTAATTACATTTTACTGTATAGATCCTTTTCATATCTCTTCACCGGTTATCAAGCACCTGGTGGAAAATGAATCAAAGGTCAGCCGAATATTATAGTATATTTGTGGAGAAAAGTTATTTAAATTCTATTAACCTATTATGACCTTCGTGTAATAGGGGTCTTATACTAGCTGTAAATGGATATGTTGGGAATGACTTCATCACAAAGGTATGGAATGAAGATACAGATAATATTGGAGGATTCAGGAACAGATATACTGGAAAGCATTTTTCTGTACAGATAAGATTGTAATATTTGAGATATCACATTTATTGTCAATTGAATGTCATGTATTTTGCTGTGTGATTGTGTTTGTTATATTTAGTAGCACCGTTAAAGCTCTGTATTTATTGACTTTATATTGGTTGAGAGCTTTAGCTCCTCAACAGCTGTGGCCCATTGGCAGACCATGTGCGAAGTTAACCACTTGCTGACCGCCCCACAGCACTTTTGCTGCTACTGCCTACCGCTGTGCAGGATCACGTATATATACTGTATACGGGATTCTGCACTTTCCGGTATGGGGTGCGTGTGCGTGTGCTGCCAGGGGCTCACTCCCGCTGTGAATCTACACAGCTGGAGCTTATCAGCGGGTCCCATGGACCCATTGTCCACTAGCACCCGCTGATTATTCTGTATACGTTCTGTACCATTCTATCAGTACAGAAGGAAGGGATCCTCTGTTCCTGTAAAGTAGGAACACCAATCCATGCCTATCACTAGTAAAAGCACCTCCACCACTACACTGACACACCAGCTAGGCACACAGTTAACCCTTTGATCACCCCTGATGTTAACCCCTTCCCAGACAGTGTCATTCATACAGTGACAATGCATATTTTTATCACTAATCACTATAATGATGATACTGGTCCCCAAGAAAAGTGTCAAAGTGTCAGTTAGTGTCCAATTTGTCTGCCGCAATATCGCAGTCCTGCTATAAGTCACTGATCGCTGCCATTTATAGTAGAAAGAAAATCCATAAATATATCTCATAGTTTGTAGATGCTATAACTTTTGTGCAAACCAATTGATATTAGACATGTGCACACTGAAATATTTCATTTCGGAATTTCATTTTCGTCCGAAAAATACATTTATTTAGTTACTCTTGAACTGTATTTATTTTGTTTCATTAAAAAATGCATGTTCTAAGAAGATTCAACGAAGCAGTTAAATTGTACGACGACGCAATCGTACATTTTCGGTCGAATGTTCCACCTACAAGCTATAGTAGAATTCTAATGTTGTATGACACTATTAATAATTATATTTATTAAGTATTATTAATACCAACCAAACCAACATTAGAATTCTTCTATAGCCTATGGGCAGAGCATTTGACCATAAATGTCCGCTCGTGGCGACTGCTTTGTCGAATCTTCATGTTAAATCTTTTCTCTCTATGTAGAATAATCTTGGAGTAATAGAGTTAGGTTAGGCACATTCAACCTTTTTTGCTATTGTCTCTATAATGTCGAATCTTTTCTCTCTATGTCAAATCTTTTTTCTCTATGTAGAATAATCTTGGACTAATAGAGCTAAGTTTAGGCACATTTGACCACAGGTTCGATGGACACAGATCGCTATTGTCAGCATCGTGTCGAATCTCCTATCTATATCGAACTGTTGTCGCAACGAAAACGAAAATAAAGCATTTGTTTATGTCGGATCTCTCGGTTTTCGGATTCTGCACGTTTGTTATTGTTTGTTAAAACGATAACAAAAATACCCGAAATTCGGACGAAAATGCATTCGGACGAAAACTAATGCACATGTGTAATCGATATACGCTTATTGGGATTTTTTTTTTTTTTACCAAAAATATGTAGCAGAATCCATAGAAAAAAAATCCATAAATATATCCCATAGTTTGTAGACGCTATAACTTTTGTGCCAACCAATTGATATACACTTTTTAGGATTTTTATTTTTACCAAAAATATAAAAAAAAATATATATAAATAAATAATATATATATAAATAAATAATATATATAAATATAACAAAAATATATAAAAATGTAGCAGAATCCATATTGGCCTAAATTGATGAAGAAATCATTATATAGCAGAAAGTAAAAAATATTGTCGTTTTTGTTTATAGCGCAAAAAAAAAACCCGCAGAGGTGATCAAATACTACTAAAAGAAAGCTCTATTTGTGGGAAAAAAAGGACATTTTATTTGGGTACAGCCTCACACAAATACACAATTGTCAGTTAAAGTAACGCAGTGCCTTATCGCAAAAAATGGCCTGGTCAGGAATAGAGGTAAATCTTCCAGAGCTGAAGTGGTTAGAAATATTAATGTACATAAATATAAATGGAAAAAAAAAAAAGATGTAAAAAGGAAACACAATTCACAGCAAACCGAGTGGAGAAAAATTCAAAGCTCGGTGTATGCAATGTATGCCTTGTACTACAGAGTAAGCCATTTTACACACATCTTAATCTCCCTACAAATTGTTATTTATGTGTCTACCATATAGGAATCATTTTTTTGTCTCCTCTTGCCCTTTTCGATGCATAGAAACAATAACATTCCATCTAATGAATCGTCATAGCCAGCAGAGGAAAGCGCAACCACACATCAGCAAATCCTCACAACAAACTGGGATTATTAATATGCAGCTCAGAACCCTCCACTCCAGCAGTTACATTATCTTGTATTGCACATACATTGTTGTCAAGGCAACCAGTATCCTTCAAGCAAGTCTATTATTATGGCTATTACAGGCTTTTGTATTTTCTTGTGCCAAGGCTATCATTCTGAGCTCTTTTAAGTTAACAGTTTTAAACACGTTACAGATGCAAGGACCGAGGCATGAAATAAGGGAAATTATGCAGTCCCAGGAGATAAACTAAGATGGGTGCATATTCCGACACGGGTAATTAAATGTAATCAGTTAACTAAGAATTTACTGTATTGCACAACACATCAGATTGATGCCAGCATCAGGGAAGATCCCTGATAAATGGTGACAGTTCTTTTAAACTGTATGTGTCTGCTGGCAGAATGTAATACTATTATTTTTGCTTCCTGCACAATCATGGCAGCACAACCTCCATTTAGGAGAGAAAAAAATGCTAAACAATAATAACGACAGAAAAATGCCCTTTAAAATGTATTGAAACTTAAACTTAAATCAAGTAGCAGCCAAAAAAGTATTGTGTATTTTGTATAAAAGTATTTTTGTATAAAAATATTGTGCATTTGTATACAATCTATAGCACTATTACTTTAGTAATCCATTAAATGCAGAGCTGAAAAAGGAGACTTGAACTTCACAAGCTAGGTAATTTCAGGACACGCAGTAACTGAAAAGTTCTCCAAAAAGTGCAATGGAAAAGGCCTTTGTAAGGGTCCTTTCACACGAAGGGGTCCACTTGGCGGACTCCAATTTGCTCAGCGGGGATTGTTCCCCTGATTCCCGCTGAGCAGGTGGATGACAGGTCTGCTTACTGAGCAGAGTGTAGACAGACAGAGTCCTGCTCTCCCTATGGGGAAATCAGGTGAAAATGGACCGCCTGTCTGTTTTTAACCGATCTTATCCGATTCCCCAGATGGATGGAAAATAGGGTCACCATCCATCTGGATTTGGTGGACAGGATCGGATAAGATCGGGTGGAAATGGACATTAGACTTGTGCAAACTGAAATATTTCGTTTTGGAATTTCGTTTTCGTCCGAAAAATTAATTTATTTAGTTACTCCCGAAATTCGTTTTTATTTATTTCGTTTTTCGTTAAAAATTGCATTCGTCCGAAAATCCAAATGAATTAAGGTCGAATCTGTCATTGAAGGCTTATGGTGTCTGTCGAAAGTTCAAAGAAGATTCAACGGAGCAGCTAAACTGTATGACTGTATGACATAGTTTAGCTGCAATTCCACCCAATTCCAGCAGCAATCTTTCCTCTCTACGTCGAATCTTTCCTCTCTACGTCGAATCTTTCCTTTCTACGTCGAATCTTTCCTTTCTACGTCAAATCTTTTCTCTCTATGTAGAATAATCTTGGACTAATAGAGTTAAGGTTAGGCACATTCGACCACAGGTTCAATGGACACAGATTGTTATTGTCAGCGTCGAATCTCCTATCTATATCGAACTGTTGTCACAACGAAAATAAAGCATTTGTTTATGTCGGATCTTTAGTTTTTCGGATTCTGCACTTTCGTTATCGTTTGTTAAAACGATAACGAAAATACCTGAAATTCAGACGAAAATGCATTCGAACGAAAACGAATGCACATGTCTAATGGACATGTCCCCGCTGGCATCCGCTGCCCCATAAGGGTGAATGGAGCGTCCGATGAGATCCGCCTAAAAAACTGACAGGCGGACCTGATTGGAAAGCATGTGTGAAAGGGGCCTAAGAGCTGTATTACATAAATTGGCTTGATTGGTAAAACAGCACAACGATCAAATGCTAGTGCAAAACCCACAGCAACCAATTAGAATCCATCATGGAATGATTTCAATAAAATCAATTCTTATTGGTTGCTTTGGATTACTGTATTTATGCTCTCTACCGAATAAAGCTGAAGATATACTAAGAAAAAAAAGGCTGGCTCGTCTTCCTCCCTTTATCACTAAAATCTCTCCCAAACAAAAAGAAAAAAAGGTGAGAGTGAGGAAAGAAGAAATAAGGATCCATGAAACAAATAAGAGCGATAGTCCATATAGTGAACTTCGTGTTGATTTATTCACCTTAAAGCGGGATTCCACCCTAAAGTGGAACTTCCGCTTTTCGGAACCCTCCCCCCCTCCGGTGTCACATTAGGCACCTTTCAGGGGGGAGGGGGGTGCAGACACCTGTCTAAGACAGGTATCTGCACCCACTTCCGGACATAAACTCCCACAGGAGTTTACGCCACTTCCTGTCCCGGCACACGTGTCCCGGCAGACAGCGCTGACGATTCTCATTGCGCTGCGTGACTCGCGCATGCGCACTAGGGAACCGGGAAGTGAAGCCGCAAACGCAAAGGGACACTTACTGATTCCCTCACCGAGAATGGCGCCGGCAGCAGCAGAGAGCCAAGCTATTGATCGGCCTCTGCTGCCCACGTCGCTGGAACCTGTGACAGGTAAGTGTCCATTTATTAAAAGTCAGCAGCTGCAGTATTTGTAGCTGCTGGCTTTTAAAAAAAAAAAATTCAGGTACAGTCCCGCTTTAAGGTCATCACAGAGGACAAGGGGGCACATTTGGAGGAAAAGAGATTTAAATTTTCAATTGCGGAAAGGCTTATTCATAATTAGAGCTGTGAAAAGGTGGAATAGACTCCCTAAAGAGGTGGTTCTGGCAAAGCTCAGTAGATTGTTTTAAGAAAGGCCTGGATTTTTTCCTGGATACACGTAATATAACTGGGTACTAACATTTATAGGTAAAGTTAATCCAGGGAACATCCGATTGCCTCTTGG
Source organism: Lithobates sylvaticus (assembly GCA_028564925.1). NCBI lineage: Eukaryota > Metazoa > Chordata > Amphibia > Anura > Ranidae > Lithobates > Lithobates sylvaticus. Next base: position 56,170,908 of record CM053032.1, read on the forward strand.
GGGATCAGGAAGGAATATTTTCCCCTGCTGGAGCAAATTTGATCATGCTTTATTGTTTTTTTTTGCCTTACTCTGGATCAACTGTGGGTATAGGATTGTATATATAGGATTGGATATTTTTTTTCCCTTCTATTGGTTGAACTGGATGGACTAACTATGTAACTATGCAATCTCTGAGAGTAGAGAGAGGAGAAAAAGGGAAAGAAATGGAAAGAAGGCAGAGTAGGGAGGGAACAATGGTAAACTTCTCCAGTTCAATTATAACTCACATAACTCAGGTAACTGAGATTGCTAAGCTAGATGGCCTGAACGGAAAGGGATAATGCCTCCTGGTTTTCCAAATTTTGAGTGCTTCTTTGTGTATATTTTGTTCCTTTTTTACTTAACCAAAGTGCATCCTGGCCTTTTTTTCAAGTCTTCTGAATGTCCTGCTTAGCTTCTAAAAGACAGAAGAATTTAGTTTCTATTGTATTTAATGCAAGTTTTCTATTTTGCAATGCATGGGTCTTTATGAATCATAATGTGTAAAAGACCAAAGACTCTTGAGTAAAATTGAATAATTCTTGGACTCAAACCATAAACAATAGGTTCCACTGAGGTCATGTTCATGAAGCATTTTGAAACATCAGGCCAGATCTTTCACAATCCTCCCTAGCTTTATGTTATTTTACATCCTCTTCCTACATCACTAAGTAAACTTGTGAGGTGTACCATTAACATGGGGTGAGAGATAGTTAAAACACTGATATGAGCCTGTAAAAGGCAAACAAGATCAAATTTATGAGGGCTGTGAATATTCCAGGCCAAGGAAAGAACCAAATGTGCAAGTTATAGATAGGGAAATTGCCCCCTTGGAAAGGGGATGGCAATGGTAGTTCTTTGAAGAATATATTTGTCCAGCCTGTAAAAATTGGGGAAACAAGAATGAGTTTAACGGAGGACCACCAGTAAAATATAGAAGGCCACTCCACTCTAATAATTAGGAGAAGCAGGAGGAATGGGAAACATCCTGAAAGCCCGATATGCCTTTTAATTCATTTAGTTCCACTTACATTCAGAATTCACTCTGTAGAATACAAAAAAAGTATATACCCGTAGCATAGTTTTTCACAACTTAATAATCTATGAATTTATCAGTACTGGCAAGTACTATTTGAGAATAGGGGTATTGTCTGAAGCTCAGAGCGATTTTTTTTAAAATTGTGGCGATTTTTTTGAGCTATAAACTAATGCTGGAAATACTCTCCTGTTTCCCTTCTTCTTGTTTCCACTGCATCAAAGCTCCTTTAATGTTTTCTGCTATAGATAAAAGGAAAAGCCACGATTGCTACATTAAAAGGCAGAGCACTTTACTTACCAGTACTCTACAACACTAAACGCTGACAAAGAAGGTTAAGAAGAAAGAGTTAAGTAATTATTATTTTTTACAGACATGTAATAGCGTTACACACTCCACAACAATTCCACATAGAGCGTGTGTCTGTGGCTCAATAGGATGGTTTCAGACTCAAGTAGATGAAGAGCAAAAGTACTTGATTTCAATGCAATCGGTAGTGGCGAACAAAAATAGGAAAGTAATAGAATATAAAAATACTAACCTGTTTCTGAAATAAGGCCCCAGTATAAACCATTTTGTTCTCTCTCCAACTTTTACATTTCTCAAATAAAACAAGTAATGTAAAAGATTAGTGATATAACTCATGGCATATAGGTTACTTCATTTAAAGCAGAATGCCATCCAAAAATAAGATAAAAATGAATAGCCAATTAAAGATAAAATACAAAACCAAACCCTTCCCGTCTCACTCCCAGAACAAAATATTGAGTGCTGCTCATTCAATCATAGGAAGTTTTGTATTCTAAGAATGAATACAATGCTTGCTCTACTTGATTGGCTCAGGTAGAAAGCTGGGCAGATGACATCACAAACGCCGCCTCAGCCAATTAGAAGAAGCTTTATAGTCATTCATAGAATACAAAGCTCTCTGTTAAAGGCTGAGCAGCACTCAGCCTGACTATTTTGTTCAGGGAGTGAGATGGGAAGTCCATGTCCTACTGATGGAACACAGCGCTGTATACTGTTACTTTATATACTGTATGCAGCTGAGGCTACATACAGGTAATACAGCATTCCCAGCAAGTAAAACTGTAAGTGCAATACATTGTTTGTTTGCACCAACTTGGTCCAAACAGTCTATTTAAAGGGACATTATACATGGAGTTAGGCTTTGAAGTCCTCCTCCTTATAAAAATGTATGGTAAGAGGGTAGTGGGAGGGAGCAATGGTAAAAAAAAATGTTTTACCCTAGAGTGGGACTTTAAGCATGTACTATGTGTTTTAACTGTGTTTGGGCACAGTTCACCCCCTAAAGTTGGCCAGTTTGCATTTTTATTTAGCCTGCTAACAGACTAATAGTTTCCTCCATCCATGCTATATAGATGTGCCTATTATATTTTGACTGCTGTCCCCACTAGCTGTTAAAATACCCAAACAGAGTCTGAGCTGATTGGATATGGCTGCTTTTCGGCCTACAATTTCTAGCCTGGCTTCTTCAATTTTGGGTGTTGGGCAGGAGGCAGCCGACAGGGCCACCTGTTGAGTGAACTACTGTTGGTTCCTTACGAACTATGTAACCAGACAAAATTTGTACTATGGCTTATGGTTAGATTTAGTCTGGTTTGTTTGTATATTGTGAGCGCTCCAAACCGTACCATGCCAAGGACCACTTGGAAATGTTGTTCTGAGGCATGGTTCAATTGGAGACAAGTACATTTTACTTCAGTGAGAGCACAAATCAATCCAAACACAGAACTCTTATAGAGTAAGGAGCACTTATGAAGCACAGAAGCAGGGATCACTGTGATCTGGCTGGCAGAGGTTATGAGTGCAGACCTGCAGTGGAGTGTGGTGGGGGGACTCATTACCTCTGCCAGCCAGATCACAGTGATCCCTGCTTCTGTGCTTCATAAGTGCTCCGTACTCTATAAGAGTTCTGTGTTATACTCATACTTGCCCAGTATGAGTACACCCAATTAAAAGCAAATTCAAAAATGTGAGCACCTTTTTTAATCTGGGTTCTGAACTTCTAAATTAGGGCCTCCAAAAATGAAATGAAGAGATTCAAGGTTTAAGGCAATTTCCTGAGTGTTCATGGTTTGCGGTTCCTGAGCATTTCACTACAAAAGGGTGGGTTCCCAGGATCCATTTGCCGGTGTGTGTTGGAATAGTTGAGCTATAGGATGCTATACTGTGCTACATTGTGCTAAATTACTGTGAATTGAAATGTGGTGGGCTACATTTTCTTGTGTTCATGTGTTCACAGTTCTGAGACCCAAAAGTCCTTTTTAGGACTACCTTTTTTGAGTGTGTAAACAGCAACTGTAGTTACTTTTAGCTGCCCCCCTTGCAGTCTTTTTAATTATTTTTATTATTATTTTATTTTATTTCACATTTAGCCATTATGGTTGGTGTTTCAGGGTTTATATTTTAGCAGGAGAGGTTTTTATATTATTTTCTTTTACTTGGGCTGTGGGGTCTGCAGCATACATTTGTTGCTGAACGAGGTGACGCTGCCCTTTATTTTCAGCACAGTATTTGTATTTGTTAAAGTAGTCTGTACCAAAGCACCACATATCTATTCCCCCTATTGCCATAACTGATAATAAATTTAGGAAATCTTTAGTAAAAATCTCCAACAGGATGCACTAACTAGAAGCAGTGTAAGTCAGCCTTTTCTATCTCACAGTGGCCATGCTATACAAGAGCCTTGAGGCGATTTAGTTCACATTTGCAGCGCTATACAAATCATTCATTTATACAGCCACAGCTAATGCAGTAGGAAGTTGACAAAGCCTTCTTCTTCTTCCTTCTCCCATGCACAGAGTAGTTTCTTTTTGCTCTTTCTCCTCCTGTTCTTCTTCTAATCCTGCCATAGCCCTGGCAATGAGGAGTTGGTGGAATTGTTTGATGATATGTTCAATGAATTGCTGCAGGATGATAATTTTGGTTATGTGCAAGCATTACTCATTGCAGATTTTTCGAAAATGAAAAATAATGCCAGTACCATAGAGGGAGGGGACTTCAGGCAAGGAACAGCAAGAGTCTTTAATGTTCCAGCAGCTGGAGCTTACTGCCAAGTGGGATTTAGCAATTGAGAACGGGTGGATGATGAGGTTGCAGACTGTCCATGAGCGCCACCAATTAGAGAGGAAGAAAAGTCTGAGGAAGTGGCAGAACAGCAGCAAAGGAGGATTGTGTTCAGAACCAGTGGCAACTTGAAGAGGGAGTAGCCATCCCAAAACATCTGGCGGTACTACACCACATATACAGGCTGCTAGAGATGGTCCACAGAGCTTTGCAGTTAATGTATCATCTGGTGAAAAGCATTGTTGTGGTATGCCTCTTGTGACAGAGTTAACTCTCCTAAAGGGTTTCAGAGACTTAGGATACACCACATCAAGTGGGAAAGAGGGGCATGAGGCCATGTTCAGGAGGGTCAAGCTGCTTACACACTGCCCGGCTGTTGAACAATTTTTGTGTCTATTGTTTCTCACATAATAATCTATAATGTTTATTGCAAGATAAAGCCTGCCTCATCTCCCCCTCTTATATTGAGGCTTAACAAAGCTGCCTACATACTGTCAAGCTACTGAACAATATTTGAGGCTATTGTCTCTCAGATAATACACTTGTATATTTATTGCAAGACAAAACCTGCCTCGTTTTCTCTCTATTTGCTGCCTTATCAAGTGCTCAAGTACTGTCCTGATGCTAGCCAACTTCTTAAAAACACATACCTGAAGGCTATATTGGCTATATTTTGAATATTTGAGGAATTATTTGGGATTAGAAAGCCAAGTTCTTGCTTTTTAATGTAATCACTATGTTCTTTACTCTGTCTTCACTTTCCGTTTACATAAAAGTCAGTTTGAGACATGTAATGCAAGGTTCAGAATAACTTTAGTAATTGCCTTATGGAAAATAGCAGTTATTGTTGCCCATGATAGATTATCTCAGTTTCTGTAATTATAGAATAACTGCTTTCTCGTTATATGATCAAAAAGCTGTTTTATGCTAAACCATAATGACCAGATATTCACGCTCCAATTGTCATTTTCTAGAGACAGAAGGAGAGGGAAAAAAGTGTGGAGAGGTTGGGAGGTGTGGCCAAACGGGAGGAATAGACAGCAGACAAAGGGACTGGAGTGGAGAAGATGGGTAATGTATTTATGTTTCAAGATAATATAAAAGTAACCTAGTGCTAACATGATTGTTTAAATACCTGTCTCCAGCTTTGCTCAGTTTTGTAAATCCACCTTAGTTACCAAAGCCACATACAGTATTAATCAATTAGGTTTTGTCCTAAAAATCCAGCTTATGTGAGCAGATATTTATTGGAAACGTTCTATTTAGTATAATGAAAATGAAGAAAGGGGGGCGAAGAAAAGGGGGGGTTGGGGAAAGGAGAGGAAGGGGGAGGAATGGGGAAAAAACTAAGAGGGAGACAAAGAAAGTTAACTTTAGATCATATGGGGAACCAGAGGGGAAAACAGAAATAGGGTGGGAAGGGAAAAAAAGAGGAAAGAAGGGAGGGGGGAATTTAAGCCCATGTATGTCAAATGCCGCTAACCTAAGAAGCCAATAATATTGTATAGTGCCCAGTGGGGAAAACCAAAAGAGAAGCTAGAGTGGGTATCCCCACATGCACCTCAGGAGAGCAAAACAAAACTTGGTGCAACAATTGAAACTTGAGCCGTGTTCCTAGGCATACGAAGTCTCTGAAATCATTGGACAGATGGCCCAAAGACCTGAAAGGTGATAATAAGCCTGCATGCGCACAGGGATCATGGTCAAAGAATCAATAGACCCAAGCCACGTCCTCTTGCAGATGGGGGGAGGGATCGGAAGAATCTCCCAAACACCGCCCACAAACCCAGGGGATAGAATGTTACCGAACGGAAAAAAACAGGAAACAAAGCTGATGACCACGGCCCAAATATCTTTCCTTTTAAAGCAAAAGTTACCAAAGCTTAGCAACACTGTACTGTACAATGGGTTAAATAAGCTTAGAAACACAGTTGTGATACTACAAGAAGTAAGTGAAGGAGTCAATTATTTACGAAAAGGTAAATTTGATAGAATACGGTACTGAATACCTCTTTTACAATAGATGGTACAACCGGGGTGAACCTGACAATATCCAATTGCAGGAAAAAGTAAGACAGCAAACCAATGGGAAGGGTCAATAAAGTATCTATAAAGGGCTACATACTACAGAAATGGTTTATAGAACAGTACTCCATTGAGATCCAGTGGCATCAAGCCTCTCAATCCACAGGGTCTCAAGCTGAAAAATCACCCTATCCCAATGGCCAAGTCTTGGATCCTAAGGGATAACTTCAAGAACCATAAATTTGACCACTTGGGGATTGAATCTATGATATAGGCCAATGTGGCGACCCACAGTGGTAAGTTTAATCAGTGGTAAGTTTATAATTGGTAGAATAATATAAGTGGTCGCCAATCCGCTGGCAGTGTTCCCGGATGGTTTTCTCATCGTAAAAAGCGGTACACATACACGTTTTCTCATTTCTGTAACTAGTCTGTATTCTTTCTTGTAGCCTAATAGAGGCTTATTATCTCCTTTCAGGTCTTTGGGCCACCTGTGGAATGATTTCAGAGACTTTGTATGCCTAGGAACACCAACGGCTCAAGTTTCAATTGTTGCACCAAGTTTTGGCTATCCTGTTGATTTGCTCTCCTGAGGTGCATGTGGGGATACCCATACCCCACTCTAGCTTATCTTTTGTTTTTTTCCCCCTGGCACTATACAATATTATTAGCTTCTCAGGTTAGAGGCTTTTGACATACATGGGCTTAAAGCTGTTCTGCACACATTTCATTTAGTAAATCTCTTTGCCTTCCAAATCAGGCAAAGAGTAAGTGGTTTTTTTTTTTCCACTTACCTTGTAATTGCTGACGTTCTTTCCTCTGTCTCTTCGGCGGTGGGCGGTGTCTCTTCTTTGATCCTCGTCACGCCGCACTGTCTCCTGGGATCTGGTGTCATTGATCCCAGGAGTCAGTGCGGACATCTTCCGAAATCTCGCAAGATTTCGACCACATCTGCAGATGTGCCGAAATCTTGCGAGATTTCAGCGAACGTGAGCTACACTTTGCCGTTACTGCGCACGCCCGAGATCAGCGAGATCAGCGCAGTAACGGCGGTGCATACTGGGCCATCTGAAGTGCCTGTGTGGTTTCACATGCCCACAGGCAAGATGGCAACCAGCAGGATAGAGTTTTATAACTTCATTTAGATGACGAAAACCGGCAGCAGTGAGTTAGAGAAACGGAACACGTGAGTACTTAAATGACATCTCCTAATCCATTGCATTGCACTAAAAAAAACACTACAGACAGTGCAGAACCGCTTTAAATTCCTTCAACCCTCCCTTCTTTCCTTACTGTTCCCTTCCCCTTCACTCCCCCCTTTTTCCCTCCCCCTTTCTCCCCTTCTCACTCTATTTCTGATTTTCCCTCTGGTTCCCTATATGATCTCAAGTTCCCTCCTTTTTCTTTGTCTCCCTCTTTGTTTTTTCCTCATTCCTCCCCCTTCCTCTCCTTTCCCCAACCACCCCCTTTTCTTTGAGCCCTCTTCCCACCCCCTTACTTCTTCCCTTTCCTCCTCTCCCCCTTTTTCCCCTCCTTCCCCCCTCCTTCTTTTTTCCCCCCTTCTTTTTTTTATCTCCCTCTGCTTTCTCTTTCCTCCTTTCCCCCTGCCCGTCCTCCCCCCTTTCTCCCCCCCCCCTTTTTTTCTTCTCCCTCCCCCCAGCTTTCCGTAAAACATGTACAGGATGTTCGTTCACTGAGGACTCACTATATCTCTTATGTTTCATCATGAAGTATATTCAGCATCAGTGTAACGTGTGTTTTTGTATTAATAAAACATATACTTTTTACTTGATGTGTAATTTGTCCAGGGTACCAAGATAGTCCATTTCCCCCCTACTTTTTTGCTTTGGAGACCTTCAAGGGGAATAGTCTCCTTGCACCTACGGCCTGTCAAATGGTGAAGGCAATGTATGTGTAAATGAGCCCTTACTGTTAGTCCCTGTCTAATCATTTGGTCAATTACCTATTCTGTTAAACTTCCATGTCTAATTGCCCTCAGATATATGTCACCAGCCCTAGTTTTAAAGTGATAGATATCCTGACTGTAATTGTCTGTTGATATGTACATAGTATGCATACTCTATATACAACGAATACACATGTATAGATCCTGTATCACATACATACATATGCCAGCTGTAAATTTGTGATAGCAATGAATAATTGATAACACAGGAAGTACAGATGAGACTGTGATAACAAACAAGTAGAAACAAAATCTAATTTTCAGCATTTATTTTATGCAAATCGTTACAAATGCACGCTCTGTTTAAAGAGTTATGATAATCAGACTTTAAATGCAGATGATATTTATCAAACTGCTTGCAGATTATTCATCCCTTCGTCTTGCACAGTTAGATTCTTATTAAAGCATGAATTTAACATGAAATGAGAGACAATAGTCTATAAATTATCATTATGAGTTCAGTCTTGATTTACGTTCTGCAGCTGAGGAACCCCTATACATTATACAAAGCTGGTAATATATCGCTAAATAGAAAATAATGGTAAAGGCTTAAACCGAACAGCTCCATCTTTAAACTATATCCTAATATAAACCACTTCAGCTCCGGTGGGTTTACCCCCCTTCATAACCAGGTCATTTTTTTGCGATATGGCACTGCATTACTTACAAATGTGCGATGTAAAATAAAATTGATGTCCTTTTTTTCCCACAAATATAGGTTTCTTTTGGTGCTATTTGATCACCTCTGAAGTTTTTTTTTTCTTGTGCTATAAACAAAAAAAAGACTGACAATTTTGAAAACTAACATTCTTTTTTACTTTTTGCTAAAAAAAAACCTTCAATAAAAAAATGTAAAAAAAATCTAATTTCAATATATATTCTTCTACATATTTTTGGTTAAAAACCCCCAAAAGGCATATATTGATTGGTTTGCCCAAAAGTTATAGTGTCTACAAACTAAGGTAAATATTTATGGAATTTTTATTCATTTATTTCTTATTTCTAGTAATGGCGGTGATTAGCGACTTAAAGCGGAGCTGCAACATTGCGGCGGACAAATCGGACACCCAAGGACACTTTTTTGGAGACCAGTGACACTAATACAGTGAGCAGTGCTACAAATATGCACTGCCACTGTACTAATGACACTGGCAGGGAGGAAGTTAACATCAGGGGCAAGCAAAGGGTTAAATGTATTGCCTAAAATGTGCTTCGCTACTGTGGCAGAGGTGCTTTGACTAGGGGAAGGCATAGATCCGTGTTCCTGCTATGCAGAAATACAGAAACACAGGATCACTGCCTTCCCTACTGACAGAATGGCGATCTGCTTCTCTTCTGAATGAGCAGCAAGGCCCAGTGGACATCACGTTCGCCGGACCCACTGATTGGTTCCCATTATGTCTAATCATAGCAGGAGTGGGTCACTGGCAGCTTGGAGTTTAGTGTTTATTTTTTTGGGAAGGAGGAATCATATTTATTTTTATGATTGTATTTATTTATTATTTGCTATGTTTTTTATTTTTTTTTATTTCAGGGTCTGCAGGATACAGCACGGACAAAGATGCCCTTTGTTTGTAACTCATCACCCCATACTTGCATCAGTCTTTTTCTGGACGGAATTCCGATCGTGTGTACGCAGCATTACAGTCTGCAGTATAAAAACATAATAAATGCACAATTTTTTTACTTGCCAAAAGATGCATTAATTAATTTTTGTAAAAGGTGAAAACTTACCCTTTGAAGACTATATAAAAATGGTAAGACAACATTTTTTTACAAATAGAAACTATAAACCAGTTAACTTTTTTAGGGAGCTCCGTCATAAATGATATAAAAGCTTGTAACTTTTTATGTTCAGTCATATTTTTTTTTATTATTTTAAGCTAGAATAAATTATCCTCCCCCCTTTACCTTTAATAAACCAAAATCCATATGACAAAACTCACTGTGATGTAATAATAAAGTTATTAAAAATGATTATTAATACATTAAAAATAATAATAAAAGAAAATGAATCCACACTTCCACCATGTAAGAATCACCTACAGTGCAATCATGTTGTTTAAAACACAGCACATTTGCCAGAGTTCCATGAGCATTTGTATCACAAGAGACTCTTACTGGCTGAAGAAAGAAAAAAACATAACTACCACACTGTCCAAGTGCCGGTCCAGCTCTCAGCTGACATCGATAATAAGAAAGAAAGTTCAGATGGCCACACTACTGGAATCTGTATTAGAAATCGTCCATAAAATCAAAATTGGTCCATAATATAAATATAATATACATTTTTTTTTAATTACTGAGCTTACCACAAAATATTGAAAACGTACAGCAGCTGACACTACAATGTGACAAAACTGCATAGGTGAATATAGAAAAAAGTACAGTGCTAATTAACATAAGTAATATGTTATATATGTTATGTTACCATATAATATAATGTGTGAACATCAGTATATCTATACTGATAGAGCAATGTTTAAAGTACATATAAATTGATACACTGGGGGTTATTTACTAAATGAAAATCCACTTTGCACTGCAAGTGCACTTGGAAGTAAAGTCACTGTAGATCCGAGGGGGTCATGAAAGGAAAATAAAAAAAAAACAGCATTTTAGCTTGCACATGATTGGATGATAAAATCAGCAGAGCTTCCACTCATTTCAGATCTACCCCTTAGATTTAGAGTGACTGCACTTCCAAGTGCACTTGCAGTGCAAAGTGGATTTGCCTTTCATAAATAACCCCCACTGATTCACATTCCTTGTATCAGTTTATATGCACTTTAAACATTGCTCTATCAGTATAGATATACTGATGCTCATAATATAAACAGCATAGGGAATAGAAGCTGGCTAAAGTGTTTCAAGCTATATTATCGCTTAATCATAGTATTAAGTGCTAGTTCAGTGAGTAACGGCTTCTATTCCCTACGCTGTTTATATTGTGCACCAATTTAGATTTTATGGATGATTTCTAATAAAGGTTATTCCAATAGTGTGGCCTTCTGGACTTTCTTTCTCAGACTCTTACTGACTACTAAGGGGGTCTCATTGAACAGTGGAATGACAGTTGGTGATGTATAGCCATGAAATTAAAGAAAGTCCAGCTCCAATAACAAAGAGAAACGAAATCAAAGAGTGGCACATAAGTGTCCTCTTGTAGTATCTGCTCCTACCCCGTATTTTTAAAACTTTATAAACCAGAAATCAATATTACCTTATTGTGTATAAAATCTGTAAGACTTTAACGTCTGTGGTACTTCAAAATATTGAGTTGATGATGATCACAGAATTAATAAACTCTAAATTAGTAATATGGTCTCACATAACTAAATGTCTTACAGTATATACAATACCATATGTCCCAATTGTCCTGAATTCCACTGGATTGTCCCAGGATTGCAACAAAATCTAGGTGTCTCATAGATCTTGGCTGTGTCCCACAATCGAGTGCTGAATCTCTCATTCCGACAATTGGCTCTTGTCACCGGCAACATTCAAACCTCAGATTTAGTGCAGCTCAGACTGGAGAGGGGCCATAGGTTCCTCCTTGGCTTTGATACATCACATCACAAGACAAGCCGAGGGGGAGCCTAATGTCCCGTACACATGATCGGATTTTCTGACAACAAATGTTGGATGTGAGCTTGTTGGCTGAAAGTCTGACCGTGTGTATGCTCCATCGAACATTTGTTGTCAGACTTTCCGCCAACAGGTGTTGGCTAGCAGGTTCTCAAATTTTCCGCCAACAAAATTTTGTGTGTACACAAGTCCGACGCACAAAAGTTCACGCATGCTCGGAATCAAGCAGAAGGAGCCGCACTGGCAATTGAACTTTCTTTTTCTCGGCTCGTCATACGTCTTGTACATCACCACGTTCCCACGTTCGTAATTGTTGGCCAACATTTGTGTGACCGTGTGTATACAAGACAAGTTGGAGCCAACAACCTTCAAACAAAATTCCATGGTTTTGTTGTCGGAATGTCTGATTGTGTGTACGGGGCATTAGACTAATGCCCTGTACACGCGATAGGATTTTCCAACAACAAATGTTGGATGTCAGCTTGTTGTCAGAAGGTCTGACCGTGTGCATGCTCCATCAAACATTTGCTGTCGGAATTTCCACAAATGTTTGCGAGTAGGTTCTCAAATTTTATGGAATATGGAATGTGTAGTGTGCATAGAGTAGTGTACATGTCCGAAATTAACATGCCCTGATCTTTCTACAGAAACACAAGTGACGGGCAAAAGTAGAGGTTTGGGAGCTCATATGGCATGTTACATGGAGTCAGAAAAATGCAGTAAGAAGTTATTTCATGAAAAAGAGATTATAGGGCTATTAAGTAATGGATGTGTATTGATTATTATTGGAGAATAAGGATATCGTGTCATATGACTTTAAAAGAAAAATTATCTGTTTACAATGTAAAAAGTAATTGTTTCACAAAAAAGGCATTTTCCACCTTGTTGGAAAATCTTTGATCGAATTTGGCTGATCCTTCCCCATACTCACTAAAAAGTTGGACAGAATTAGTTAACCCCACATGTGCCACTTTAATCCACTGCACAGGTAACAGTGGCTATAGATTCTTGGGTTCTGACAGACTATATTGCGGTATTATTTGTGCTACATCCCTGTAAGACTTTTATTCGTACCTCTGTAATAAAGGAGTAATTTGTGACCACAAGGAGTGAAGCAACAAGTATCGGTATATAATGTTTGTAAACCAAGCCCTATATTGTAATTTAACCTTGCACACTTTTCCGCACTATGTGTTCCACAGATTCTTATCTCCCTAAGGTGTCCTTCATTATCAAGATCTAAAGTTCGAGGGTATGACAATGTTGTCTTATCTGTTATAGTTTACAACTTTTTGTTAGTATTTTTATGGTGAAATATGACATAAATAAGCCACAGGAAAAAAAAAAGAATATATAAATTGGGAACAGAAGTAATAATTCTAAACTGCAAGTGCTGGGTTAAGAATTTTAACAAATAGTTTACTGAGGAATGTTTATTTTTATTGTGCTCAATGCATTAAGCTAAAAAAACTCTAAGAATTCAATTTTGAATTCTTTAGTAAATAAGATCATATTTACTGAATATATGATCGTATTTAACCACTTCCCACCCGGCCAATGTACATATACGGCCGGGTGGGAGCCGTCTACTTCTGAATGGACGTTCCGGAACGTTCTTCAGAAGTAGAGAGATTGCGCGCGCGCGTGCCCGCGCAGCGGCGCGATACCGATGCGGCCGTGTCACCCGGACACGGCGCATCTCGGATCGGCAGGAGGGCTCGGTGATTGGCCCTCCTGATCACATGACGGCCGTGACGAATCACAGCCGTCATGTGATGTAAATAAACAGCCGGTTGCTAGGCAATCGGCCCTCCTCTCCTCACACGGAAGTCGTCGGTGAGGAGAGGAGAGCGGATCGCTGCAGCCGGCTGGTGATCAGTGAGTATTAGCTGTTTTTTTTACAGCTTTTACTCACTGATCACCTGTCTAGTGTCCCCACAGTAAAACACACATGCCCCCACAGTAAAACACACATGTCCCCACAGTAAAAAACACACATGTCCCCAAAACACACATGTCCCCAAAACACACATGTCCCCAAATAATAAAAACACATGTCCCTCACATATGTCCCAGTAAAATAACATGTGCCAATGATTATCTGCACACATATGTCCGTGATCACCTGCACACCCCTTTTACATGATCATTTGCGTACATATGTCCGTGATCACGCGAACCAATTATTATACACTTAACGGAATTTTTTTTACAAAAAACATGTAGCAGAATACATTTTGGCTTAAATTTATGACAAAATTTGATTTTATTGGATTTCTTTTAAAAAAGAAAGGAGAAAATATTGTTTTTTTTCAAAATTTCCGCTATGTTTTCGCTTATATCGCAAAAAATAAAAAACGGAGTTGCGAATAAATACCACCAAACTAAAGCTCTATTTGTGCGAACAAAATGATAAAAAATTAATTTGGTTACAGCATTGCATGACCGTGCAATTGTCACTGAAAGTGCGAGAGCACTGAAAGCTGAAAATTGGTCTGGGCAGGAAGGGTGTTTAAGTGCACAGTAAGCAAGTGGTTAATAAAGAGACCTTAAAGTGGTTCTGCACCCATTTCATTTAGTAAATCTCTTTGCCTTCCAAATCAGGCAAAGAGTACTAAATGAAATGTGTTTTTTTTTTTTTTTACTTACCTTGTAATTGATGACTTCCGGTCTTCTGTCTCTTCGGGGGTGGGCGGGGTCTCTGCGTCGATCGTCGTCAGGCCGCACTGTCTCCTGGGATCTGGTGTCATTGTTCCCATGAGTCAGTGCGGACATCTTCCGAAATCTCACGTGATTTCGGCCAGCATACACCGCCGTTACTCGCGCGTGCGCAGTAACGGCACATCTGCCGACATCCCACGAGATTTCGGAAGATGTGTCCGAAATCTCGCGAGATTTCGGACACATCTTCCGAAATCTCGTGGGATGTCGGCAGATGTGCCGTTACTGCGCACGCGCGAGTAACGGCGGTGTATGCTGGGCCATCTAAAGTGCCTGTGGGGGTTTCACATGCCCACAGGCAAGATGGCCCCCAGCACAAAAGAAGAAGATGAAGAACTTCATCGGACGAAAACCGGCGGCGATCGAGATGGAAGATGGAACAGGTGAGTCCCCCAATTAAGGTAAGCATCCTTTGTATACCCCCCCCCCCAAAAAAAAAATATACAGAGTGCAGAACCGCTTTAAGGTAAAATACAATTTCCATAATATTATGGCTAATCCCTGATGACTGTAATTCCACTGTTCAATAAAACCAGTGGCCTTTAAGGACCCTGTTTTAGTTGTCTGCTAAGAGGTTAAGCCTACTTATGGATGCATTATAGAACAACATGGGTTGGAAAGTCAGTCCAATACAACACAACCCTGCTTAAGATGAAGGTACCTTTTTGGCCCATTTGATGCAATTCACATTCAGTATTTTACAAAAGTGAGTACACCCCTCACATTTTTGTAAATATTTTATTATATATTTTCATGTGACAACACTAAAGAAATTACACTTTGCTACAATGTAAATTAGTGAGTGTACAGCTTATATGACAGTGTAAATTTGCTGTCCCCTCAAAATAACTCAACACACAGCTATTAATGTCTAAACCACTGGCAACAAAAGTGAGTACACCCCTTAGTGAAAATGTCCAAATTGGGCCCAAAGTGTCAATATTTTGTGTGGCCACCATTATTTTCCAGCACTGCCTTAACTCTCTTGGGCATGGAGTTCACCAGAGCTGCACAGGTTGCCACTGGAGTCCTCTTCCACTCCTCTATGATGACATCACGGAGCTAGTGAATGTTAGAGACCTTGCGCTCCTTTACCTTACATTTGAGGATGCCCCACAGAAGCTCAATATGGTTTAGGTCTGTAGACATGCTTGGCCAGTCCATCACCTTTACACTCAGCTTCTTTAGCAACCAAATAAGTTTATCTTGGTCTCATCAAACCACAGGACATGGTTCCAGTAATCCATGTCCTTAGTCTGCTTGTCTTCAGCAAACTGTTTGCGGGTTTGTGCATAATCTTTAGAAGAGGCTTCCTTCTGAGTTGACAGCCATGCAGACCAATTTGATGCAGTGTGCGGCGTATGGTCTGAGCACTGACAGGCTGACCCCCACCCCCCCCCACCCCTTCAACCTCTGCAGCAATGCTGGCATATGTCTATTTCCCAAAGACAACCCCTGGATATGACGCTGAGCACATGCACTCAACTTCTTTGGTTGACAATGGTGAGGCCTGTTCTGAGTGGAACCTGTCCTGTTAAACTGCTGTATGGTCTTGGCCACTGTGCTGCAGCTCAGTTTCAGGTTCTTGGCAATCTTCTTATAGCCTAGGCCATCTGTAAATAGCAATGTAAACCTGAGAGCTGTGCCACTTCACTGGGGGCCCTGGAAACATTCTTTCTCTTAACTTTATGAATCAATGACTGAGGTGTGTTCCGTGCGGTTGTCTGCTATCCCGGATTTATTATTGATGCTGGTCCCAGGAGAGGTGACGCTACTACTCTGATACCTGGAGAGTTTCCTGACATACAGGCGATACCAAGGTGGTTTGCAGAGGTTCCTTTGCTGGTGTTACCTGGATAGATATCCATCATACAGGCTTTATTAAGCTTTCCCTCTGGTAAGCGAGTTATCTATGTGGTGGCGGATCACGTGTTGGTGGTGTGTGTACATTCATAATTTCCATACACTTTCTACTTATTTGGACTTCATTGGACTTTATATATATTTTTACATTCTTTTTTTCTTATATGTTATGCATTGTCTTTCAATTTATGCATAGGATTAGGGGTTATACACATATATCACATTTGTATAATTTAGCGCAGCTTTTTTCTGTTACCATATTCTGTTGTTATGTATATCTCACAATTTAGAGCTGCTGCTGGTAGGGTTTGACTTATTTTTCTATTTTTCCATTTTTATTTTCACTATTTTGTAGCACAGTATTTTTTGCCCTTTACTTTTTCATATTTATGTAGAGCAAGATTTCATTTTTTTAGATCCTCAGAGAGTTATTTGCCATGAGGTGCCATGTTGAACTTCCAGTGACCAGTATGAGAGAGTGAGAGCGATAACACCAAATTTAACACACCTGCTCCCCATTCACACCTGAGACCTTGTAACGCTAATGAGTCACATGACACCGGGGAGGTGTTGGAAATTGGGCCCAATTTGGACATTTTTACTTAGGGGTGTACTCACTTTTATTGACAGTGGTTTAGACATTAATGACTGTGAGTTGAGTTATTTTGAGGGGACAGCAAATGTACACTGTTATACAAGCTGTACACTCATTACTTTACATTGTAGCAAAGAAGTTGTCACATGAAAAGATATAATAAATTATTTACAAAAATATGAGGGGTGTACTCACTTTTGTGAGATACTGTATGTCACTTTAACCAACAACTGTAATGAGAAACAAGGTTTTTAAACTATTATAATATAGTTTGTATCTCATTCCTATAAAAAATAAGTAAGATGTTTTCAGGTCGGATATTCCACCTGAATTTATGTGTGTTGTAGTATTGTCATTGTCTTTTAAAACATTATATTTGGCTGAGTAACTTATTGTTCTAGGTGTACTGCTCACTGGCAGAATTTTTATACACATATATTCCATTAAACAGCTTAGAGCTGGAAAAAAAAGACACTTTGCATTTGTAATACATGTAATTCATAGTTCCAAATGTAGTCTTTGTGCTGAATACAGTTGTCACCTCCTTGTGTCATCTCTCATACACAACACGACAAATGATCTTGCAAAACAAGCTGACAAAGACTAATCATTTTGTTTCCCTACAAATCATCAATCAGATTGTAAAGAAAACGTATAACAGATGTTGAATTCTCCTTTTCTTTTTCTCCTAGCAAAATGAAGAATGTTTTACTCAGTCAAACAGATCAGATATAGTTGGAATTATCAGTAAAGTATATATATATGTTGACAGTATGGTGCCCTGTCACATTGTTAAAAGGCTTTTATACCACGCAGGATTTTTTGACCAGGCAGGTTGAGGGGCTCCAGGTTGATTGTCTCACGTGGAGGTGTCGGGAGCGTCTAGTATCCTGGTTTTGCTATGGCATTCTCCCTGTCTTTGTCCACATGCAAGGTGATTGATGTGGTCAGTCTCTGGGTGGAAACCAAACCTGTTATAAGCAAGCCAAACCTTCAGTCTCATGCTTGTGATAGAGAGTGATACGTATGTAATTCCTGATCAAGCCCCCTGTCCATCTGCCCTGCTTTGCTAGTTTGTATTTCCCTGTATATGACCTTGGACTGAATATAGGAATATTCCCTGAACTTCTTTTGTAAACTGCCTTTTACCTGGACTGTCATAGAACCACTCTGCCTGTCTGCCAACCGCAAGTACCTGTTTTCTTTGCTCAGTTTTTGCCTGCCCTGGCGTGGTGACCAGGCACTATAGCATTGTGTATAAGACCTGGGGGCAACCGAGTACCGGTAGACTTGCTTGCCTTATGGAAAGGGGGGCTGCTATAGGCGAGGCACACAGTAGCCAGCTATAGTGTCTGACCACCTGCGTTGGGGTAGATGTGACAGGAGGAAACTGTTCTTTCAAATTTGGGACCTTGAGCCTGGAGATTTCCTAGAGACTTGTGTGGGATGCAATCTCCAATCCTGGATCCTGGTTTTGGAAACAACGGGCACACTGATAGCTCAGGTGTGAGCTGTTTTTTTTTGTGGAGTTGGGACTAAGTTTCTGGGCTCCATCTTCCCGAGGAGTCTGTGTGGTCACATGGAAGCAGCCAGAGGTGTGCAGCACAGATCTTAGGCCATCTACTCCATCATATGAACTTTGAAATAATGGGCCTCAATGTTTTAAAATTTGCATGAGGTAAATTTAATATGAGCATTTGAAATTTATAATTTAAATCTTAAAAAAATTCCTATTTTCACTATAATACTATTTTCACTATAATACTATTTTCAACTATGAGTGTGAATGGCCAATGACAAATGAAATGTTGTAATACCCTACACAAAGATATGTAATTATGAGGTTGGGATATGGGTGAAGAAAGGAATAGATTACAGTACAAGTTCTTGGCAGTTAATAAGGTGGAGATTACATTGAAGCATAATGAACTGTTATTTGCAGCACAATCAATACATTCATCGTTAAATCAAGAATGAAGTCATTAGACTCTTCTTGTTTGAACGATTGGTTTCTTTGCATTACATAGAGTGATTTTATAATATGACATAGGTTTAAAGCTGAACTCCAAGCAAACAACGTAATACACATATGAAATGCACATAAGGTAACATTTTATTTTCCAAAAGGGTTGTATTTCTGTTCATCCGGTTATGACATTTATACAGCTCTGCTGCACAACACTGTCTGGCAGGAACAGATACTTGCATTTTCTCTGCTGTATTTAATTAACACTTACAGTAAAAGCGGAGTTCTACCCAAAAGTGGAAGTTACGGTTTAAGCACTTCTCAACACCTTCCATGCCACATTTAACATTTCTTTTTTTTTGGGGGGCAGGTACCTAGTTTTGACAGGTACCCCACTCCCACTACCGCTAGGTGACTCAAGCAGAAAGTTCTCTTCTCCCCCTCCCTCCCTGCAATCTTCTGGGACATGTCACAGGTCCCAGAAGATTGTCCGGCCACTGATTAGGTGCAGCGCGACTCATGCATGCGCAGTGTGCACCCGGCTGTGAAGCCGCAAGCTGTCACAGCCAGGTGCCCACACTTGTAATGCCGGTGCTGGGGAGAGGCGAGGGAGAGAACCGAGGGTTCGGGTGACCGCGTCGCTGGATTATGGGACAGGTGAGTGTGTGTTTATGGAAAGTCAGCAGCTACACTTTTTGTAGCTGCTGACTTTTAATAAACACAAAAACAAGTGGAACGCCGCGTTAATTAACACTTAAAGACTTGCCCTTCCCCAACCTGTGCATGGACACTGCTTTTTATAGTAAGGTTGAATAAAGACACCAGTCCATCCAGTTCAACCTGAGCAAGTGTCTACAACTGTCCTATCCCTGTACATTGCATACTCACATCGGTCCCTACCCTCAAGGAGCCCACAATCCAAGGTCCCCATTCATATACTAGGGCCAATTTTTGGACAGAAGCCAATTAACCTACCTGCATGTCTTTGGTTTCTACTTTTCCCAGTCTGAGCTTTGCTTTAAGGTTGATTGCAAGAGGCTTACACTGGGTCAAATTAAGGTAGCTACTCTCCTGGAATTAAAAAATACATTTACAAATGTATTAAAGATTACAGATTTAATTTGGTTCTTTTATATCTGTCTGGAGTTCAGTTTTAAAGATAAACTCCAGGAATTCAGCCATTTTCTAAAATGTGCTGGCTTACTAAACAGAAGGTTAAGTCCAAGTAGGCGCATGCCACCTTTTGGAATTATCTCTTGTATTAAAATTGACAGCTTTACTAAGCGCCTTGAGTACAGCTTTCAATATACTCCCGGTGCTCTGACAGGTGAGATGCTGCTTTCCTATACAGCAGCTGCTCTGCCCACCCCCCTCTTTCACTGTTTATTCACAGGAGGCTTTGTATTTTGGGAATGGGTTTACATAATACAAAGTGCTCAGTGATTGAGCATGAAGAGAGGAGAGAATGGCTGCACACAACTCTCCACCTGCAGGAGCTGAGATCCGAAGATCCAGTGTTGGAGCGCTGGAAGTACAGCGACAGCTATGCTACCGGCACTCAGTAAAAATGTTGGATCAACTTCTATTGAACGGAAATGTTGGAAAATTTAGCTTGATCAGCAGCTGCAGCCAATTAGCTGCATCTGTTGATCAGTGTATTCTGACAGCAGTGGGTGCCGGATCAGAATACAATATCCCAGCAGGGGGATTCCTCCACCCATCTCATTTTTATGGATGGAGGAATCTGTTTTTTTTTCTGTTCAACCAGCTTTAAAGTCTCAGCAATACATGGTATACCTTAGACTTAGGAAGTAACCAGACTTTGGAGAAGTAATATGACCCATAATGAACTGTTGTTGATCGATTACTTTTTAGTGTCAGAGTCACTTTAAGAAAATTTAATGACATGTTCCTGTTGAGGATATCTCAAAAGTCACGTGCTGTGTCAGATGGAATTTACAGTATTATATACACAGAAGTAAAAGTCCTAGTGGTGCTAAGCACAAAAGCACAAAATCTGATATTAAAGAAGATTTAGAATTAAAGACTCGTTTGATGCAAAGAAAATCCACCTCAACTTTAAATACGCATCACACTGCTAAATATTCTGACCGGCGACTGGCAATAGTACTGACACTTCCACAATGAAATATTTCAGTCAAGTCGATACTCTACAGATTAGGAAATTTCCATATTCCAATGAACTTCTCTAAACTCCAAAAAGTCAGTTTTAAGTCAAAACCTTGTAACTCAGCACCTCTGATGGATTTGTGGTATTATAAAATTATCATGAACTAATTGCTTACACATATTTCTCTAACTTCTGAAGAAGAGATTAAGTTATAAAAAAAAGACTTCTAAGATATACTGTATACACAGACAGTTTTATAGAGTTTGTACCAATATATATTATTACAGTATATGTTTGAAGATGTTTCTTTTGTTTTAATTTTTTTTTTATGTTTGTAGATGTTAGCCACTATCCCCAGAATATACTGAAATCAGACTTAAGCCTTGTACACACGGTCCGGTTGTTGGCCAACCGAGTGTCTGTTTGTCAAAAGAGCGTGTGCCACGATCTTGTCTTGCATACTACTGGTACACAATTGTCGTCCAACAAACACGAACGTAGTGACTTACTATGAGGAATTTCAGCTCTTGAGCGCCACCCTTTGGGCCCCTTCTCATGTTTGGTGAGCATTGATTCCCGGCATGCGTGTTTGTACTTTCGACTTTTGTGTGACGGATTTGTGTACTGACCATACAAAAATCTGACATCAAACCGTTTTCCGCTGAAAATTTACTAGCCTATCATCCAACATTTGTTTGTCAAAAGTTGAATAACAATTGTCAAAAGGAGCATACTAATGGTAAGGTTTTAGGACAACAGTCAAGCTTGACAATTCCCTGCCAACAATCGTACTGCATGTACGAGACTTTACTCCTAAAGTGTAACTTCACTGATACTAAAATGGCACATTTGCAGAGGAGACCCATGGAAAAAGCTAAATTTAAGGACATTCATTTAGAGGTTAGCACTTGTACCCTGCAACACTGGGGTCATTGGTTTGAATCCCAGCCAGGACACTATCTGGTAGGGTAACTGCTTCCTGTCCTTAGGACATACCTTTATGTTCTCATGAACAAGCAGTGATAACAGGATCGTGGCTATCAATGAGCCAGCAATGGGCTTTCCTGTAAAAGTGATCCAAGCAGCTCTACAGCTGCTTAATTAAATTTACAGGACACGGAAGAAAACCTCCTCTCCTGCTGCCATTCCCAGGCTCTCTGGTGTGATCAGGGGGCCTGATATCGCTGCTCTCTGTTGAGCTACCCCAACACAAAGGAAAGGTTGGTACATCCATGCTCTCCCCACTTGTGATGAATGAAAAATTATTTTTAACACCATTTTTGTAAACTTTCTTTTTTGTATCAGCTTTATTACTTAACCTCCCTGGCGGTATGATTATGTCAGGAATTTTGTACCAAAAGCGGTACAATTATTTTGCATGGAAATTTGGCGTTTTTTATTGTAGGCCTGCAATTCTTATGAATAACTCACTTAAATCTGTCCAAACCAGAGTCTAGTAGACATCCCGGGTATGATAAAGTTTGAAAAACAAAATCATAAATTATAATATAATAAATAACTATAAAAATTATTCAATAATGTAATCAAATCAAAAACACTGAAATTTGCTCAGTTGCAGAATTGTCGCTGTCATTAGATTTAGTGTTTGATGATAATTTATTATCACTGTTTTCTAGCTGGTCTTAAAACCACTTTTGACATAAAGGGACACTTTTTGGTTGCTATGGACAATCTCCAGTTTCCAGGCAGAAAAAAAATTATTTATTATATAAAACTACATGCAGGGCACTGGACAGACCACTAGGGACAAAAGGGATGTGTCATTTTTTTTATACAGTACTGTATGTGTTTTGTGTGTTTTAACTTTTTTGAATTTGGCGCCAATCTCCACTCCCGTGTGTCGTAACGTTGCAGGGAACGGAGATCAGCGGCACTCAGAACATGACAACGAGTATAGGCGCATATGTTAAAATATCTCGATAAGTTCTTCCAATTGAATTGAGTATTTGGTATATACAATATATACATAGGTTACAAGTCCATAGATTGAAAAGCTCAGTCCATGTGGGAGGTGAAATCTATGAATGGATCTTGGGGTAAGCATACAGGGTAGCCTTCAAGGTAAAACTGAAACCGTGTTCAGGAACTGTGAAAAGAAACAAATGGAGAGGCGCCTCTGGGTGCAATAGTTTTTTAACAGGGATAACAATTTATTAGTAGCTCAATAGTAAAACTCACATTTTTGTGATAAAATCAGGCATGGTATGCAAGTAAGGAAGTGGTATCTCCTCGTGCTGTGCTGTGTCATTCTGTGCTCTGGTTAACTTCCATATAGATGAAAATGCCGGCTCAGGAAGGCGGCCTCAGAACGAGGCTTGAGAAGCAGAAGACAGCTGGCTCAGGGGGATACCGTCATCGGTGTAGGACGCGTTTCTCGAGCATGCGCACTTGGATCTTCTTACAAGTCGCGCTCTTTTCTCAACAAGGCTCTTTTCTTATCAGCGGCACTCAGCACTGTGTGAATCGAGCGGAGGAGCTCACACACACAGCAGGGAGATATTGCAGGATCCAGGGGACAAGGTAAGTAACTTCCCCTGTATCCTGCAATGTGACCCCGAGTCTGGCTCGGGGTTACCGCTTATGGTACTGAAGTTCCACCCCGAGCCAGACTCGGGAATACCGCCAGGGAGGTTAACAACATCCCTTGTGATAGTATGAGCAGTGACAGGTACTTCTTGCTGAGAAATCTAGGGTCTATAAGACCCCAGATCTCTCCTCTGACCTCAAAAGCATCTGTTCAAAGTAAAATTGGTTTGATCATATGCTTTACCTCCAGGTAACAGCTTGTACACAACAAATCAAAACCGGAAGTGATAACATTCTTGGTTTGTTCTTTTCAAGTGGTTACCGGCTTGTAAAGTGTGCTTTTTAGGGAAGAGGGGAGATCTGGAGTCTAACAGACCCCAGATCTCTCAGTAAAGAGTACCTGTCACAGCGCATGGTATCACAAGGGATGTTTTTCCTCACATGTGATAGCATTAAAGTTAAAGGGGTTGTAAAGGTAAGTGTTTTTTTCACTTTAATACATGCATTAAGGCGAAAAAACACCTGTCAGTCACCGGGCCCCAGCCCCCCCCCCACCCGTTTTACTTACCTGACCCCACAAACTTGTCCCACGGGGAAGTGCCATCTCTCTGTCTGGGGTTCTCGGCTGTTGATTGGATAGATTGATAGCAGCGCAGCCATTGGCTCCCATTGCTGTCAATGAAATCCAATGATGCAGCCACCGGGGGGTGCACGAGAGCACGGCAAGGCAAGGTTATCTGAAGTGGGGAGGAACCAAGAGAGCTGCCGAGGGACCCCAGGAGACCAGGATCAGGGCCACTCTATGCAAAACGAGCTGCACAGTGGAGGTAAGCATGACATGTTTGTTATTTTTTTTTTAAAATTACTTTAGTGTCACTTTAATCCAAAAAATAAGAAAGAAAGAAACGGTGTAAAAAATAAATAAATGTAAATAGAATTAATAATAAAATTAAAAAAAAATGTAAAGTGCTCCCGTCCCCCTTGCTAATGTACAATTGTGCACTTAGATTCCATATGCATATGTAAACTGATTGCACGACAGGTAAGGTATCGCCGCAAATCAGCTATGGAGATTTTTAGGTACCATAGTTTGTCAGCATTCCAAGGGTGTTAGCAGTTTTAAAGTGTGACATGTTAGGTATATCTATTTACTCAGCATAACATCAAAAATGTTATGTGCACTAAAATTCATTACATTTTATTTTCCTGAAAATTTTCATTTGATATATGGCTGTGCAACATAAAAAATTGTAACAGCCCTCGTTTTATTCTCCAGGGCCTTTGCTTTCAGACAATATGTTATGTTTGAGTATTCCAAGTAATGTTTTAGCAAAAAATGCAGATTTTTACAATTATGAGAGAAATGTTAGAATTGATCTGGATGGCAAGTGGTTAATTGGCTCCTGTCTAAATTGGCCCTAGTGTATATGTATGTATGTGAGTTAGGGACCTTAGACTGTAAGTTTCTAGAGGGCAGGGACTGATGTAAATTTACAGAATGTAAAGCACTGCATACATTATATAAATGCCTGCAATAAATAATAAATGTCTATTTAAATGTTTACATTCCTACTAGTGCCGTCAACAAATTACATACATTTTCATGGTCAATTGGCTCAACCTTACATCCTAGTTTAGGATGAATGTTGGATGATTCCTTTACAGTAGAGTTTTGCTTTTTTTACAACAAAATAGATTAAAACATGTCTCAACCTGGCAGGCATACTATAGATACCCCCCGGGCACAATATTTAAAGGAATATTTCATTTTTATTGTTTCACTTTAAGCATTAAAAAAATCACGGCCGTTTTAAAAAAAACATCAGGCTCAGCCCTAGTCACATACAGCCTAGGCTTAAGGCCCCTTTCACACTGGGGTGGTGCGGGCGTCGGCAGTAAAGCAGCGTTATATTTAGCGCTGCTTTACCGTTGTTTTAGCTGCGGTATTCGGCCACTAGTGGGGTGGTTTTAATCCCCGCTAGCGGGCAAAAAAGGGTATCCCCGCGGTATCCCATTGACATCAATGGGTAGGAGCGGTATAGGAGCGGTAAATACACCGCTCCTTCACCGCTCCAAAGATGCTGCTAGCAGGACTTTTTTACCGTCCTGCTAGCGCGCCGCTCCAGTGTGAAAGCCCTCCGGCTTTCACACTGGAGTTAAAGGACCCGCTTTTTTCTATTTTTAGCGCTGTGGCACCTGAAAAACGCTTAGGTGTAAAAGGGGTCTAAAGGAAGTAGGTTAAATGATGCTGTAAATCAAACTGAGGACATCTCATGGTAGAAAAAAGTACTGCGGGTAAAATCTCTGGATTAAAGGTTTATTAAAGATCCATAAAGGGTTAAAAGTTTATAGTGCAGAAAAATGTTTTTTATTTAATTAAAGGACTATTATTTACTCCTTGTTATTTTTTGAGTGGCGTTCTGCTTTAACCCTTTTGCAGTCGCTACGACAACAATTATAGCAGTGGCAGAACCATTATGTAAACAGGAGTTTGTTTATTTTTTCAGGCTGTTGGCTTTATTGTAGAAGTGATTTAGGTGTCTGTAAAGCCCCCCAATCACTTCTACAGCCTGCTGTAGGTACCACCCCCCCCCCCTGATTGCCCCCCACGCCATTTGCCATGGGTTTATTTTTCCATCCTGAGTGCCTGGGCCATCTTAATGGATGTCAAAATGGAGAGTGGGAGGACATGAGTTCTCCCCAGTGACGAATGAACCCAGAAGCGATCAGCTATGATCACTTCCTGGTTCAGAGCTGTAAATATCTGGTCTCCCTGATTGGGGAAGAAGCTAATCTGTGCTCAGTCAGCTTCAAAAGAGTGCAAAGATTTTACAAATGCAAGAATTTACCAAATCCTTAATGTTTCCTTAAAGAGAACCTGCCACCTGCACTATGCTATATAATATGTAATATATTATTATGATACTTGCTAAAGCAATAACGTTAAGTTACATAAAAGGTTTTAAATAATAAGTATTATAAAATAACTTTAAAAACACAAAAAAATGCTTAAAGCCCCACACACATGCACATACAAATGCAAATACACCCATTAGATGCGCACACAAATTCAAAGTTGTAGTAAAGCCTTTTATTAAACTTGTACCTATAGGTAAGGCGTACCTGTAGGTACAGTGAATATTTCCTAAGCTTGCACTGTTTAGGAGATATTCACACTTCATGCAGCCGATGACATCACTGGCGCATGCGATCTGAAGGGACGCCCGTACGCGTTGGTACCGTCCCTTCAGAGTTCTGCCGGAGCATGCAAAACTGGAAGGAAGACCGGGTAAAGATGGAAGCCGTGTCTGCGATGATAGCGTGCCACTGGAGGGCTTCGTTCTAAGGTAAGACTTTCATAATGTGCTAGTATGAGATGCATACTAGCCCATTATACCTTTATCTTGTAGGTTTATATTTTTTTTAAATGCTGTGGTTTACTACCGCTTTAAATGACAATTGTGTCACAGATGTTAGGTATCACAGCACACAGGCCAGAGTGAGCGCAATCATTTTATCGCCATTGTTTACTATTAACTCCAAATTGATGGCCTGTAAAGGCTTTTAAAGACTCCCTTATGGACAAATTTGGGTAATGTAATTTTTCGCTGTTTTATGGAAGCATGCAATTTTATGGTTTGACATGTTTGCCATCTAACATTTTACAAAAAAATGGGTATCATATTGTGTTTGTGTGCATTAAAGCTAATTTCAGTGAATTGAAATATGGTTTTAATAAACAGTTGCGCTAATATCGTGCGACATACAAAATTGCAACTGCCACCATTTTATTCTATAGATTCACCGCTTGTAAGTGACAAAAAAAAAGAACCATGGTCGATTCATATACTATATGAGTTAGAAGAACACCAGGATACATGGGCTTTTGAGAGTCGAATGCCCCGTACACACAATCGGACTTTCCGACAACATAACTGTGGATTTTTGTTTGAAGGTTGTTGGCTCCAACTTGTCTTGCATACACACGGTCACACAAATGCTGGCCATCAATTACGAACGTGGGAATGCGGTGACGTACAAGACGTATGACGAGCTGAGAAAAAGGAAGTTCAACAGCCAGTGCGGCTCCTTCTGCTTGATTCCGAGCATGCGTGAACTTTTGTGCGACAGACTTGTGTACACACAATCCGAAATCCCGACAACAAAGTTTTGTTGGCGGAAAATTTGAGAACCTGCTAGCCAACATTTGTTGGAGGAAAGTCCGATAACAAATGTTCGATGGAGCATACACACGGTCGGACTTTCAGCCAACAAGCTCACATCCAACATTTCCCGTTGGAAAATCCGACCGTGTGTACACGGCATAAAACTCTACTTTTTACATTTCTCTGTTCGGATATTGACAAATTATACTTTTCCAACTTTATCAAAGAAAAACTCTACTAATTAAAAAAATACAATATATGGGTTGCCATTAAAGTCCTGCTGATTTCTGGCTAAACAGCTGATTTCTAGCTGAACAGCTGATTTGTAGTTGTCTCTGACATCGATACTTTCTGAGTCTCTAAATTTGTTCTTGGTCAGCTCTTTAGAAAGTAAGGAATCCATTGGATCACTATGACAGGCAGCCAACTACTGTAGCATTTTTAGAGACAGCAATGACAGTACAAGGTTACTTGAAAAATCGTACTTTATACGATATCTATTATATCTTCATTTAGCAGTATAAATAGACAAACATTTATTTCAGAAAATGTGCGTTCTTCTCACAATTTGTTCCCTGTACAACTGAACCTGGGAGCTCATATAGTAGCTGGTTTGGCACACAGAACAGCAGAGGTCGTTGATTAAATGGAGTGAGGAGAGCTTTATCTATGGATTGTCAGAAAATCAGTGGAGGCTAAATGTAGAATGTGATAGGATTGATTTACTAAAGAGACAGCAGTATATGGCTTCTGAGGCAACCTTCGACATTTTCACCCTGAGTTTTAATGGGCAGATAATGTGCTATTCTCTCTTATTTATTGGATATTGATTTTTTTTCCTTCAATCATCCCCGAATATCCAAGGAGGCTCTTTGAGATTTTGCTCATATTTCCAAGCGTCAGCTATTGCCAGTTGAATTCTTAACCTCAGAACCT
The DNA here is from genome assembly GCA_028564925.1 of Lithobates sylvaticus. NCBI lineage: Eukaryota > Metazoa > Chordata > Amphibia > Anura > Ranidae > Lithobates > Lithobates sylvaticus. Next base: position 56,199,559 of record CM053032.1, read on the forward strand.
ATATTTTCCTAAAAAATCTTACTGTTGTAAGTCCATTTCTTCAAAGTCTTCAAGAGCAGCTACTTGTATAATGTACAATCACTTCATTTACTTTAATGTAAGTTTTATATAGACCATTCTAGCCAGTGCTAGCACAAGGTAATCTAGACCCCAGGGCTAACATGCCCAACTGCACCCCCCAAGATGTATGAGCATTATGTCTCAGCAAAGATTCCCCCCCCAAAAATTTAACAAGAATCTGCATGCTTACCCCTAAGCATAAATTCCTCTTCTTCCCATAACAAATCCACCCCCCCTACTGAAATCCTCCCAGCAGAAATATTTGCCCCTCAACCCCAACCCGCTCAATGCAAGCAAACTCCCCCCAACCCCCAAAAAAAAACACCCGTCCTAGCACAAATCTTCTACTCCTCAAATTTCCCCTCTGAGTACACATCCTCTCCCCCCACTCCAAATTCTCCCTCCCAGCACAAATCCCCCCCCCCAATTTCCCCTCCTAGCACAAGAAATCCCCCCTACAAAAAATGTCCCTACCTAGCAAAAAAACTCCCCAATCCTCCTTACTAGCACAACCCCCCCCCCCCCCCAAAAAAAATGCAAGGTCCATAAAGACATGGATGTGCAAGTTTGGGGTAGAGGAATTTGACTGGCCTGCACAGAGTTCTGACCTCAACCTGATAGAACATCTTTGGTATGAATAAGAGTGGATACTGCGAGCCAGGCCTTCTCTCCAACATCAGTGCCTGACCTCACAAATGCTCTTCTGGAAGAATGGTCAAACATTCCCATAGACACATATTCCTAAACCTTGTGGACAGCCTTTCCAGAAGAGTTGAAGCTATTCTAGCTGCAACGGGTGGTCCAACTCAATACTAAACCCTATGGACTAAGACTGGGATGTTATGAAAGTTCATGTGCGTGAAAAAGCAGGTGTCCCAATACTTTTGGTAATATAGTGTATATTAGATGAAAAGTAAGATATGGAGGCTGTCATTATTGGCCTCTCTTTCTGAAAATGTTAGTCGCCTGGCTGTTATGGTGATCCTTTTGGTTCAATATATTGAGGTTTTTACTTTAAATAAGTATTTAGATCTTTGAATTGACACTGACTCTTCAATCAACTGAGAAATATTGCAGCCAGAGACTGCTAGGAAACCCAAATTCTTAGACAGAGGTCAGCAATGACACTTATCTACTTCTCGTTAAGGCCTTATGCACACTAGGCATTTAGCCCCTGTGCCCGAGATTCTGGTATTTTTATGCGGGTGGACGTGAAAGGCATATATGCACCTTCCGAGAGGCAATCGGATTTTCCCTGGATCAAAGTCTATAAGAGGCTCACAAGTGGGCAGCTGTACAGACTGAAAGCCGTATTGAGTGGTATTAAGGGCTGTATGTGCCCAGGAAAAAACACCTGGAATGCAGTCCTGTGCCTTCCGCCCGCACAAATATCTGAGGCATATGGGCTAGACGCTCAGTGTGCTTGAGGGCTAGGCAGTACATTTTTACCAGTTTCAGCATTAAAGGTTTTCACCTAGTTTTGTCCAGAAGTAACCTTCTAATTCACTAAAAAAAACTTACTCTGCTTATTTTTTTCATTCTATCGTTGGGTTTATTTCATCAAACAACTGTAGAAACGTTCCGAATGTGCATTTATTGTAAAACAGAAATATATCTGACTAAAACTTGCTTGACACTTTATTGCCATCATTTGGTCAAAGGGTGTACTGTCACTGCTCTAAGTACTATAAGTGGTTAGGTGGCAATTCTGCTTGAGATGATTTGGCTAAGAGAGTGTTGAGCACCACTAACAAAAGAGAGCAATCCATAAAGGAAATGGGATGGGGGGGAATCCGGGGAGAAGAGTTATAATGTATAATTGATATAAGTGGTTAATGTATATAATAATTGCACACAACTCCAATGAGAGAACACTATCTGATCTAGAAATTTTCTGCAAGAAAACAAGTGCTGTGCCTTCATACTTGCATTGTACAAATGATTCTAGTAAAAATGTAACTGCTGCATAATTATGGCTTGTTTGATTTTATAGTCCCACGGGCCAGACGTGGCAAGCCTTTAAATTAGCAGCACAATGTGACATTCATATTACAAATTAATCACTTATATAGCAGAAAATAAACATTTTTAGACTGTGGTCTATGTGCCAGTGTACTATTGTACCCCCTGATAAGAAAGAGGTAGCAGTATGTCAGTTGCACGTTTTGTCCACCTTTAATCATAGACATAGTAGGCTAAGCAGGCCCCCTCACTATCCTGGCAATGTCATAAAGAAAATAAGTTAAAAGTCTAAATGATTTGACAGATTTGAAAGTTATAGCTTTCAGGGATGTTCTCAGCGCTGCACATCCTAGATTGTAAACTCTAACAAGTAGGGCCCCCTGATTCCTCCTGTATTGAACTGTATTGTAACTGTACTATCTGCCCGCATGTTGTAAAGTGCTGTGCAAACTGTTGGCGCTAAATAAATTGTGTTTAATAATAATAATAATGTTAAGTGCTACATAAAGTATGTCTACATAAAGGTCAGGCAACAATAGCTGTTGGCATGGTCAACTTAGTACGCTACAAGTGACCGATGTTGTAGATAAAAGTTATAATTATAGTAGTAATACGAATAATAATAATAGTAACAACAACCTTAATGCTATCAAAGGTCCTACAAAGTTTTAGCTGAGGAGGAACTCTAGGATTTTTGACAGTATTTAGTAAACAGGGTTAATTTCAGTCTGAAGTTAAAAGGGCAATAAATCTACACTACTAGGACAGATAAGTAAATGCTTCTTAGAGCACAAAGATCTATGAATAGCAATGGCCCTGAGGTTTGACTTGATGTCTTCTTTACTAGAAACTTAACAGTTTTGTTTTCCTTAGCTACTGAGCCCCACAACCTTCTATCCCAGGCCCCCAGGCCCCAAAGCACCCTGCGCTATTGTTACTTGACCCAAGCACTATTTTGAACAACTCAATGTCTCGACAGGACTAGAAAGGTACCTAGAAAGGTATGAAGCTAGGCACCTAGCATTTTCAAGGCTGCATTAGTAACTTCCATATTTTTTCATGACAGGCTACATTTAAATCATGTAAAATATGTTAATACAGTGAAGAACATCTCTGTCTCCTGAAAACTGGGAAAACTCTTCTTAATCTTCTTAGCCTGCCATTAGAACTAATTATTGGCAGGTTGTTTTTAGCACTTTGATTGAAAGTTAGGGAGCAATTACAGGTGACAAGTGAAATGACAATTCTATGCTGGAAATGATTAGCTATACTTCAGAAAGTACACTAAATTTACCTTAATCTACATTCTCAGTAACCCATTGAAGCTAGATTGCAGAGAGCTTCTCACATGGCGGATGGGTAGGTCTGCTTCCTGAGTCTGTTATGTACAACTTCCTCTCTTTGTTAGTTGTGTAATAAGTACATTTCAAACTAGCAATGTAGGTTTGACTCTGGCTGATGCCTGTGATAAAGTAACTCCATTTAATTTAGTAGTGAAACTTTAATACAATGATACAATAATACAATACTCTATGTAAAAGGATGCAAGGAGCATACATTGGGTATGTTCCCAGATTTTTTTCCCAACAACACCAACAAAACAGGGTGAAGCACACTAGCTCACTATAGCCAAGGCTGAATTTACACTTACTATACACTTAGACCAACTATCTTGTGCTGTACCTCTCCTACACCAGTTGACTGGCTAACTGTAGCATCACATACTAACAGGATACGATGTGTTAGAAACGCAAGGAGTGCCAAGTCTAGCATTAAAGATTTGTCCACTCTCTTTAAGTACACCTAGACCTTACAACTAGAAGAGCAGTGATCCTTGTTTTGCTAGTATTTTGGATGTATGTATACAGACCCAAAATGATGTACTCTAAGTATACAGTGCATATTTTCACTATCAAAAATGCACAAACTGTGCAGTGACAGCAAAAATGAGGACCCAGACAGATTATTCTGCCAAACAGGGCAGCAATCTGAAACCTTTTATTACATACAAGAATGTGTTTCTATCAAGCAGAAACATGTTGCATGGATGGTTGTGTACTGCCCCTAGCAGCCATGCTGCATTGGGCCACATCCTGCCAGCCATGTTGACTGCGAAGCAATCCAGCTTTGACTATAGCAATGCAATCCAGAAAGGCAGCACCACTCCAAGGCTCCCGGCCTCCCCTCCAGCCCTATAGGTATCATTTGCTGGCCAAAGAAGACCATCACCACTTCATGCACCGTCACTGTAACAATCCAAGGGCCTCACTCTTAATGATATCACAAATCTCTACAATTAAGCCTATAGGGGGAATGGTGCGGACGTAGAGGACGTAGGGGAGGGGCCTGAGTGCGGCGCTGGTGTGAGGAGATGGTGGCCGTTCCGGAAGGTCAGCAGGAGCGACGCGTGGTGAGAAGAACGCTAGCTCCGAGGGACGCACTATCCCCCCCTTGAACCTGCAGGCGGAGGCGGTGGCGGTGGCAGCCACACGCCACTCAGAGACAGACCAGAGAATCGGGTAAGGCTGTACATTGGAGCACAGAAGGGGAGGTCAGAGACGCGGTACGAGCGTCAAATCACAGCGCTTAACACTGTGCCCAATGCAGCTGAAGCCGCCGGCATAAACGAAACCCCCCCCGCCCTCCCCCCGCTCCTCACCTATATGCTTGGTATGTTTTATCTGACGGTGTCTCTCTCCTGTTTGAGCTAGAGTGGAAGAGCCTGGGCTGCTTGTGGTAGGAGCCGGGAACAAGCCCTACAACTACAAGTTAAAAAAAAACAAGCAACACCAGACAGAAGGAAGGAAGTCAGCTGGCCACCCTGGTGGTAGGAGAAGGTATACCCCCCTCTTATTACTGTTTATACTGAACACTGGAGATCCCTGGACTTGCCCGGGTAAGATAAAAAAGAATAGCGTCATGGACTCTGCTGTAATGTGTTATTGCTATTGAAGATATATATGAGGAAAGCGTATGGGGGGCCCAGCAAGTTAATTTGGAGAGACATACGTTGTTGATCTCATCGCACCATATGGCTCAGAAGTAACAGGGATATCAGGTTAAGGACGGAGGTTATGTGGGATATAACATAAGTGTGTGTATAACTTAACCTGTTATTATCCAAGTACCCGCTTTCTCGTGGTAAAAGACGTGACCTATTTATAGCAAACTCAGATTGGCACATGCGGGCCAGGACATATTACGCCGTGTATAAAAGCACTGCCAGGGTCTGCTGTAAAGAGGAGCAAAATTGGAGTCTTTGGCGCCGCAGTGTGAAGTTTATTACCAAACTTTATTCCCAAACTGGAACTGTATACTAACTATTGGTGTACGTAAGGAGAGGGGGTATCAGAGGGAACTGACACTGTAACTTGTTATAAGACTGTCTAAAGGAGTAGGATGGAGGAAGGACCTAAAATACCTTTATACCTTTATCGTAAAGGCAGTGGATAACAAGCTACCCGGATCGTCTTGACTGACCGGACTGGCTTGAGTTACCCCGGGACCCCTGAAACCTGGCTGCTCTTAAATCAGCAGTAAAACGACCAAACGTTTAGTCTTAAATTGTCAGATCCCCATTTAAAGGAAAAGGAGGAAGAAAGAACAATTTCATACTGTGTCTCGATGCACATGCCCCTATCCCACCATTGTTTTCTCTCCTTATATCTCTCTCTGCCTCTGGATTTATTCCCTTAGCCCTACTATGAGTTGAACCCCTGTCTAACTGGAGACGAGCTCACATCGATCGAGCTAGTTCTATATATCTTAGGGGGAGGAGCGAACATCAGGAGCAAGATTTAGAGCGCTTCATAAACCTACAAGAGGGCTCGCCTTAGCCCACTCGCATAAAAAGGCTTATTTTTATTTTTTTTTATTCCCCCCCACAACAGGGCTTTTGTCCCCCCTTGACTCCCCCCCTTGGAGAAGGGGAAGAAAGGGAGATCACCCTGGGGAGGAAAAAACTTACAGAGGGGAAAATGAAGGGAAGGGCACAAAAAACAAACGAACCCAAAAATCCAATTAAGCCTATAAGGGTGAAACACATCAGGAAGGAGTGGTTCTTGGGTGGGGACTTCCAGCGTGCTGTGCCTGAATAAAGTTTTTTTTAAAACTGACAACATCAGAGTGTGGCCCAAGACATAGCCATCCCTAGATGAAAAGAAGGGAAGTCATAACCAGGTAGGCTATGATCCCTGTATGCATTTCAAGGCTTAATTTTTAATTTTAACTGAAACCAACCTTGAATAAAACTAATGTTTCATTCATACACCAATAAAGGAACTCATCTACCCTGTTCCCTCCAAGTCTATATAAAAAGAAAGCGATGTATCTTACAAACGCTGTTGTATTTGCAGTAATTGGAACAACTGGTTAATATAAAATAGTTACAATCACAGAAGCAAATTTCTGAAAATGTGTTTGTAATTGTAAGCCATTTAGTTATTATAATGGTGACATGTTCTTTTTAAGGTGATAGGATTTCTACTATCCACTTTGATCCATTGAGACAGATTTAGTATGCCAACAAATTTATAAACATCTTAAAACATTATAAGAAAGAACTTTCCATGCTAATTAAAGTGTAATCAATCACTAGCCAATGTGTGTCAAACAGGCAATAACTACAGAGTGTATTCAGATATGTATTCAGTAATGGCAATAAGTGAACTACTAATGCTTTAGAGTAAGTATTACAACTGTACTGAAGTCAGAATGTTCTTATATATTTCATCTGAGTTGCACTACACAATGTACAGCCAGACATATTTATAAATATGGCACTGCAACCTCTTGTCAAATGATTTTACTTGCCTTCATAGGTGCAGGTTTAGAGCCTTAAAAACACAATTGGTTCCTGCAGCTAGAAATGTTTAAGGGGGCTCTAGGGCTGGAAAGTGTTTGGATAATGCAAGAGTCCAGCTTTTCTATTTGTCATACATCTTTCACATCATGCTGTCAGTCACAAAGATCAATTACAATTACTACAGTGAATCCATCAATAAGTAGGTGCATGATGTGGCAGAAGGAGATAACATATTGCAATAAAAAGAAAATCAGGTATAACAGTGCAATTCAATGATCCTATTGTCCTTAAACCTCTCTGATAGATGTCACATTCACATAACAGACTCTGGCTGCATAGATAACAAACCAGGCAAGATTTCAGTTACATTTGCAAAATGTGTTGATAATCATCTTTTGATAACTGGTGCATTTGTTTTTGGTACGAGACGATATATGCAAGTTTGAAAGTTTAGATTGGTCTTTAGCACATGAAGTTCCAGCACCAATAAACTAGAGTCATTTTATTGATGATATATATTTGGCTTTGGTGAATATTACGTGTAGGGGATTTTGGTGTGCCAGCATTTCCAAAGGCCTAAAACAAAGAAATGTACTCTACACTACCCCTATAAGCCTAAATCTTAACCTAACCTCGGGGTTTTTTTTTCTGTCTAATGCTTACTCCTACATCCCAACCTACATCACTGCACACCACTCATCCAGAAACTGCTTGGTAGTGGTGGCAAACTAACAACATAACTTAGCCACTTCTAAAACCCACTTGCAGTCTCAGTATTTTTGTTACATCACCTGTGTAGCCTAGAGCCTGGAGAACTACTGGGAGAAGCGGGGGGGGGGGGGGGGGGGGTGTATAAGCTGGGAATTCTATTACAGTCATTGATGTAGAGAAAATTTGGCAGCATCAGTAGTAGAGCAAAAGACAAAGACAGTGAGGAGTAAATGAAGGATGGAAGTCCCCTTACCCACTGAAAGTCTAAATAAGTAAAATAATAGAAACTGGAGCTCCAATTTAAGCTTTACACTCATCTCTCAAGTCCATAACCTCAATACTTAGCCCTTAAACATCCATTACTGTCTTCAGTCTTGTAATTAGAGTGAGCACCACCAGGATGACCTCCATGCAGACTACTCTTCAGTTAAAGAATGAGAGCTGGTCAACAACTTACCCCAACCTTTTAACTACATCTAGGACTTTTTATCATCCTGCTCAGTTCATTTTTCACATATTGATATATTTTTACAATATTTAAACAGGTTACTGGCTTAGGCCATGCTCACACTTGTTTTGACAGTCCTTACTGTGCAAGAATTACAGATGGCCAATATATAAGGCTTGGAACTCCAAAGAGGCAGAAATATCTCCAAATTCCTGAGAATGTTTTTAGTTGGCATTAGCCAAGCCATAGTTGGAAAAGTACAATATTTGTAGGCAATAATTGACAATTCCAAAATCACCCTTAATCAGTTAGATCAGGGGTCTCCAAATTTTCTAAACAAAGGGCCAGTTTACTGTCCTTCAGACTTGAGGGGGGGCCGGAATGTGGCCATTGAGAGTAGAAAAGGTCCTGACGTCAGTGGGAGAAAACAATGCCCCATCATTGGTATTGTGTCCCATTGTTGGTGTTATTGGGAGAAATTGTGCCCTATTGTTGGTGTCATTGGGAGGAATTGTGTCATTGTAGTCATTGGGCCTCACTGTTCGCGTCATTGGGAAGAGTTGTGCCCCATCATTGGTGTCATTGGGAGGAATTGTGTCCTATCATTGGTGTCATTGGGAGGAGTTGTGCTCATTCATTGGTGTCAGTGAGGGGAATTATGTCTCATTTTCGGTATCAATGGATGATATAGTGCCTCAAGGTCCCTGGGCCACTGAGTTAGATCATTAGTATTAATTCATTTAAATTAGATTGTCATTCATGGATTTCCTCACCCATTTGTCTATGCCTATCAAATACATTCCATTATATTTTGTTAAGTTCAATTCAATAACATTCAATGGAAAATCTGACATAAAAATATGTTCCTGCACTAGTTGGTTGAAATTGGCCAAAGGCCAACTTCTGTAGATGATATGAGTAGCTCAGTTAATGCTTTTGACAATGGTGCCATGCAGGGGTTAATTCACAAATGATAATTAGCTATTCAAGCACAAGTGCTCATTATAGCACAGACAAATATCCTAATATGTTACAAAACTCTGTGATTTTCCACTGACAAAGAAAGGGAACAGCCCCTTTACTGTGCATTGACCATGCCTACATCATCCGAATTAGGGGGAACAGTTGCAGTAGTTCTCTGGTAGGTGTAGAAATTGAATAAGCTTATGGGATCTCTTGTTACCCATTGTCTTCTATGATAGATCAGCCATATAAAGGAGACAGAGATTGCTCATTTTCAAAAGATGAGATCCAGGATCCGGGTTCTATTTCCATTGTCAAGCACATCCATTGTTCAGGGCACACAGGGTGAGCTCCCTAGTGTAGACAATGTTACACATATACTAATTTCCAATGAGCAAATAGGAAACACTAGCAAATTGTACTACAACTTCCTAACCACTAAACCATCTCTGAGTGCATTGACATTTCTGGTCAGTCCCAACTAGGGTTGTTAGTACACCTTCCAGAGCAAGATTTTTGCTTGGTTGATCTGAAAACATCTGGATTATGCAAGTGTCCCTCTCTTTGTATAGCAAACCTAATGCTATGTGCAATCATAGAGTTTTGAAAATAGGATTGCAGATTTTGTATAAAAAATCAGGATTAGATGAGATATTTTGCAGGAGAATAGCAAGTCTTTCATGGCAAAACTCACACGACAATTTTGATTGAAATAAACAAATAATAAATTCTGGTTTCTGGGATTTATAAATTGCCAGATCACCATGGATTATGCAAATCTACATACATATTCAATGGAAACAACAAGTCAATAAATATAGCACAGCAATTCACTTGGGAAGTATGTGCTTTATCCATTCCTACTCAATCCATCAAATGTGTAAACTGTGGGCCTGATTATTATATAATTTAATTTAATAGAGCACATACTATACAAAAAATGCAAAAATGACAACACAATCTGTGAGTAGCTATAGAGAACCCTAAGACCTTCTATTAATTGAGGCAAACGCGTATAGGAAGATGGCATAATGGAGGTGTTTCTCATAGCTACAAGTTAACTGCACCCTTTAATTTTATACCCAATACCTGAAAAACGACAATGCTGGAATAAGCTTGGTTGTTGTGTGAACTACTTTTTCTAATTTTTACATATTTTCTTCCTCCTACAATAATTATCTCTGCTGCACAAAGGGGTGAAACATTTTTTTATGTACAGATGTAAGTTCTTTCAACAGCTGCTTTAGAAATGGGAACAAGCAACAGTTTTAACTGATATATGTAAAAAGATGTTCTTTAAAAAGCATGCAGTGGTAAACCAGCAGCAGGTGCAACGTGTGCTACAATAAATTGCAGACATTTTGTAAATAAATATAATAAATTATCTTTTTTTAATTAAGATTTGATTATGTTTTACAGAGCAAGCAAGGGAACACAGGCTTTCATTTTTGTATCTGGTGCTATTTAAAATGCAAATAAAAAATGAGTCAATAAAGGTATCATTTTCTTTTGCATACATAATTTTCATTGCTGTAAATTTGTGCAAACAGCTGAATTCAATCATTGCAACCAGCAGATGCCTACAGTATAGGTATGAAACATGTATAGATTAACAAATGAACGGGTATGAAGACAATATGGTGGCCAAATCTATGAAGCTACAGGTGTACTAGGCTAGCTTCAATGATGATAACACATAACCTTCCAACTGAGACATAAATACAAGACACAACCTTATTAAAAGTCAAATAACACAAGGTGTCTGACGCTGAATATCTAATTGGCAGACATTTTCAAAAACCAATGGAAAAATCCCAAAATCCTAATATCATTGAGTTCAAGACATTGGTTCACCAAACCTACGAGAGACTTCAACAAGAAAAGCTTAACGCTCAAAATAAAGTTTGCTTTTTTAGTACTAAATTCCCGATTTGCTTCAATGTCATCCCCAAAACAAAGAAGACCACCATTCCATGTCCTTGACGATGAGAAGCAAAGCATTGATGACCTTGGGCTTTTTGTGTAGAAAGGGATACATGTCAGAAGCAATAATTGACCCAGTTTCTTTTAAAGCAAGCATAGACTGATGGTCCATGAAGTTAAAGTAGATACATATGCATGCCTTAAATGCAATATAATAATAACAGCAAGGAAACCTTGCTTCTGCAAGCTGTCATATACATTTGCATACATTAATTGAAGCTGATCCTTTTCTAAAGATTCTAACATTAATCCCCTAAAATAAAAGCCTTTTCTAAACGTGGCTGTCGTTAAATGATTTTAACGATGATTAAATGCTCTACTGGATTTTTCAATGCTTTCGTGAAATATAAATGCATAGTGTATTGAAGATACGTGCCAATACCTTCACTACTCCGCACACAGCTCAGCCAAACCAGTCTCTGTTCCACTGTATTAAAATGAGCAAGACAAACAGCGCAATCACAACAGACAGAGAACAACTAGCACAGACCTAATCACTTACATCCATAACTTGGTGATGTTAATGCCTGCACTCGCAACCCTTGTAAAATATTAAAGACTTGAATATTGACTCTACTTTCTTCTTATAATACTGACCATATATAAAAGCATTGACTTTATACAGCATAGGAAATTTTGTTATTTTTTGCTTACGATTCAGCACAAACTGAATTTATTTTGCCTAAAATATTTAATGTCAACGTAACATGTATGCATTCACTGTTGCTATATTATTATGCATGTCAGACTGTGTTCTTCTATACAGAATTACAAAAAAAAACTAAAAAATAAAAGGAAGCATACATACATAATTATTCAAAATAAATATAGACACAATTTGGTTCCGTCAACAGCAGTTTTTAATCTGGTTATTTTAAATATGGTTGTAATTAAAAAAAAAAAAAAGAAATCTTAACAGTTATTTTTTTAAATGAATTAGAGTGCATGATTTTGAAGTTAAGTAAACAAAAATGTATGTAATACATGATCAGTGAAGTTCAGTGCATTCATTTACATCTATGTAAAGGTTAACATTTTAATTTTCCCAAAAAATCCTGGATGTGTTAACTTTGAAACATTAGAATGTCACAGTTCACCCTGCCAGGCTGGATGCCCTACTAACACAGTCTCAGCCAGGATTTGAACACCTGCAAAGGGAGAACAGCGCACCTATAACGTCTGTACACTTTCAATCGCATACACTTTCAATTTTCCAAGCTATCTACTGTTATATCCTCACATGCAATGCCCAGCTGGGAGAAATAAATTAAATTGTCATGCAAGACGAAAAGCATGTAAATGTTTTTTTGAGACTGTCTTCAATATTCATACCTGTCTTATCTCATAAATCCTGCTACAGTCACTATATATGTAAATACAGTTTCCCAGCATAAAGCTGGGTGAAACACATTTAATATAAACACACTGTATAGAAATGATGTTTTTTTCTTTAAATGCAAACTTTTTTTTTTCCCATTGGATGTAAAAGAACTCCTACCTGATATGGATGTGTCTGTCCAGCCAAGGCTCATTTTTTGATCATTTCAGCTGCTCGGAGTAGATATTCAGCTGTTCACAGCAGCACATCAGCACAGCACAGCCCCAATTCAGCACAGTCTCAACCTCCACATCAACATTTAGACACACCTCTCCCTCTATGTCATCTGCTACTCTCTGCTTCTCCAGAGTAAATGAACAGGACCTGAGCTGAATAATGGATACACTCACTTTCATCGTCATACATGAAAATTCACACACACATTTCATTTTCTTTTTGTCTGCAGAAAGCCTTCTATTGGTTTTACAAATGGAAAGGAAAAAAAAAAATCATCAACCTTTCTGCATATGGGGCTTTTTTGTGTTTTTATTTTTATTATTTTTATTTTGTTTTCATTTTTTTTTTCACCTGACTGCTGCTGTGATTTGCTTTCAATGCAGGCATCGTATTTAAAATGTCACATTATCAAAATACAAAAAATTAATATGCAATATTTTCCATTCATTTTGTTTCAAAATGATCAGTGTGTCAAAGGGTTTTTTTTTTTGTGTGTCAATTATACAGTATATACCATCATGAACAACAGGGCATTGCCTGAAAAATTCCAACCACATTCTTTACCTGAAATGTAATGCTGCTCACAGGTTATCTCTGGCAGTCCAGTAGATCTATGAATAGGTCAAAATTATTTGGATTTGTTAAAGAAGACTACATGCAACAAAAACTCCCTTTCAATAGGAGGGCACTTTATTATTTAAAAATAAGATTTTGTATGCTTTTTATCTATCTATTTATCTATCTATCTATCTATCTATCTATCTATCTATCTATCTATCTATCTATCTATCTATCTATCTATCTATCTATCTATCTATCTATCTATCTATCCTTATGCCTTGTTTCCTCTCTTCTCCTCCCACTACCCATTATATTTTCTTCTTTTTTCTTCCCTACCCCCTTTCTCTCCTCTACCTTTCTATTCCTCCCTCCCATCCCTCTTTCTTTTCCTCATTTCGTTATTTGGAACTTTTGTTTCCTTTCTTATTTCCTTTCCCCCAACCTTTCCTTTCATTCATTTTACTTTTCTTTCCCTTGCTTCTTTCCTTCCTTCGATCCCCCTTCATGAATTATTCCCTTTTTCATTAACCTTTCTTCCCTTCCATCTTTTTCCTTTTCACTTTTTCCCCCTCTCTACTTTTCTTTTCCTCCCTCCCCTCCACCTTTACCTTTTCTCCTTTTATTTCCTTTACTTCCTTCTTACTGTCTTTCTTTCCTCCCTCTTCCCCAACCATACTTTCTTCTCACTTTTCCTTCCTTCCTTCCTTCCTTCCTTCCTTCCTTCCTTCCTTCCTTCCTTCCTCTCTCCCTTCCTCTTCCCTTTCATCTTCCTTTCCCTACACCTTTACCTTTTCTCCTTTTTACTCTCTTTACTTCCTTCTTACTGTCTTTCTTTCCTCCCTCTTCCCCAACCATACTTTTTTCTCACTTTTCCTTCCTTCCTTCCTCCCTCCCTTCCTCTCCCCTTTCATCTTCCTTTCCCTACACCTTTACCTTTTCCCCTTTTTTTTCTCTTTACTTCCTTCTTACTGTCTTTCTTTCCTCCCTCTTCCCCAACTATTCTTTCTTCTCACTCTTCCTTCCTTCCTTCCTTCCTTCCTTCCTTCCTTCCTTCCTTCCTTCCTTCCTTCCTCCCTCCCTTCCTTCCTTCCTCCCTCCCTTCCTTCCTTCCTTCCTCCCTTCCTTCCTCCCTCCCTCCCTCCCTCCCTTCCTTCCTCTTCCCTTTAATCTTCCCTTCCCTACATCTTTACCTTTTCTCCTTTTTACTCTCTTTACTTCCTTCTTACTGACTTCCCTCCCTGCCTAATATCCAATTATTCTTTCTTTTTACCTTTTCTACTTTTCTGCCTTATTTATATCTTTCCCTCCTTCCTTCCTCTTTCCGTCTTATCTTTCCTTTCCTTTTTTTGGTATGGATTTAAAGGGGAATCCCTACACCGAAAATGGCATGGGGGTTCCCCCCAAATCCATATCAGACCCTTATCCGAGCATGCAGCCCGGCCGGTCAGGAAAGGGGTGGGGACGAGCGAGTGCCCCCCCTGAGCCCCCCCCACCCCAAAGCACCTTGTCCCCATGTTGATGAGGACAAGGGCCTCTTCCCGTCAACCCTGGCCGTTGGTTGTCGGGGTCTGCGGGCGGGGGGGTTATCGGAATCCGGGAGCCACCTTTAATAAGAGGGCCCCCAGATCCCGGCCCCCCACACTATGTGAATGAGTATGGGGTACGATGTACCCCTACCCATTCACCTAAGGGAAAAAAGTGTAAATAAAAAACAACACAGTTTTTTAAAATACTTTATTGCACAGCTCTGGGGGTCTTCTTCCGTCTTGGACTCCCCCGCTATCTTCTGCTAGCTATTTTACTAGCAGAGGAGCCCGGCTTTCTCCTTCGTCGCCGCCGTCGTCTGGGGGTCTTGTCCCACTCTTCTGTTCTTCTTGCCGGGCCTCCGCTTTCTTCTTCCAGCTCTTTTACTAGCGGTGGCCCGGGCTTCTGTCACAGTCGCTGTCGCCTTCTGCTTCTTTTTCTTCTTCTTCTTTCTTCTTCCAATAACTGGCAGCGCAACACGCCTGAGCCATTAGAAGTGGAGACAGCGACGAGTCAACATCGGAAGAAGAAAGAAGAACAAGAATCAGAAGAAGAAGAAGCAGAATCAGAAGGCGTCAGTGACAGAAGCCCAGACCACCGCTAGTAAAAGAGCTGGAAAAAAAAGCGGAGGCCCGGCAAGAAGAACAGAAGAGCGGGACAAGACCTCCGAAGTCGAAACAAGACCCCCAGACGACGGCAGCGACGAAGGAAAAAGCCGGGCTCTTCCGCTAGTAAAAGAGCTAGCAGAAGATAATGATATCGGAGAAGACCCCCCAAGATGGAAGAAGACCCCTGGAGCTGTGCAATAAAGTATTTTAAAAAATTGTGTTTTTTTTTTTACACTTTTTTCTCTTAGGTGAATGGGTAGGGGTACATCGTACCCCATACTCATTCACATAGGGTGGGGGACCGGGATCTGGGGGCCCCCTTATTAAAGGGGGCTCCCGGATTCCGAAAAGCCCCCTGCCCGCAGACCCCGACAACCAACGGTCAGGGTTGTTGGGAAGAGGCCCTTGTCCTCATCAACATGGGGACAAGGTGCTTTGGGGTGGAGGGGCCGCAGGGGCGCTCGCTCGTCCCCACCCCTTTCCTGACCGGCCGGGCTGCGTGCTCGGATAAGGGTCTGATATGGATTTGGGGGGAACCCCCACGCCATTTTTTCGGCGTAGGGATTCCCCTTTAAATCCATACCAGGTGTCAATGTCGCCGATCGAGGCGGCGGCATTGACTTCCTTTGCTAGTCCTGTCTACCTGGAGTCACGTTGTAAATGAACAGACTTTTCTCCGTGTGTGGGGCAAGTCCGTTCATTTCAAAAGTCCTGTGGACTTCCACCAAAACTCTGGCGGATTGTCCGCCGGAAAAGTCCGGGCATGTGTGGGCAAGTCCACACATTCGGAAAGTCAGACGGACCTCTGCTGGAAAGTCTGACGGATTGTCCGGCCGAAAAGTCCGATCGTGTGTACATGGCTTTAGAGACATCATTTAAAATGATTTATGACATCATAATATATGTGTGAAAAATATGTGAGAATCATATATATATAAAAAAAATAATATCTTTTTTAGAGACAAATTTTTAGGGGTTCATCCCCCAGAACTTTCAATCCACTCACCATTTACATGGTTGCACCTTCATGTATCAGCATGCAGATGCATGCCTTTTCATTTAAATTTTAAACATTAATCTTTTTCATCAGATGGTTTAGCGCTGAACATTATACCAATATTGTGTATGTGTTTCCTCCTAATTTAGGCGCAAGCCTGGGTTTCCCCAGTGACGTACGGGTGACCCCGCCCCCCTCTGATGTAACGCAGGTTTCTGTTACATCAGAGGGGGGCGGGGTCAGGTGACGGAGTGGCCCTGTCATCCTCAGCTAAGAGGATTCCCTCAGTGTCTCCGTGGAGACAGGACGCACTGCGCAGGACCCCGAAGCAGAGACCATCCATCGATGGACCCCGAAGCAGAGACCATCCATCGCTGGATAGCAAGAGTGGATTACCACCGCTGGAATCTTTTTTTTATTTTTTTTTATTTTTAATAAAGGACTTTTCCCAATGTTGTCTGTGTGTTTTTAAACTATTTTTTACACTTTATTTGTGAAATGGTAGGGGTACAAAACCCTTACCATTTAAAACAGGGGGGGTGGGATCTGGGGGTCCCCTTGTTAAAGGGGGCTTCCAGATTCTGATAAGCCCCTCGCCTGCAGACCCCCACAACCACCGGGCAAGGGTTGTGGGGAAGAGACCCTTCTCCACATCAACATGGGGACCTCCCAATGTTGAGGGCATGTGGCCTGGTACGGTTCAGGAGGGGTCACTGGGGATGACCCCCAAAGCATCCTCCCAGACTGGTACTTGGAGGGCATGTGGCCTGGTGGACGGTTCAGGAGGGGGGGGCAAGCAGGTCGGCAACTGGCTGGCAAACAGGTACAAGGCAGAAGGCAAGTTCGTGGTCCCCCCCCTCTTTTCCTGCAGCCTGCCAGGTTGCGTGCTCGGATAAGGGTCTGGTATGGATTTTGAGGGGGACCCCCACGCCATTTTTTTTTAATTTGGCGTGGAGTTCCCCTAAAATCCATGCCAGACCTGAAGGGTCTGGTATGGATATTTAGGGGGAACCCCACGTCATTTTTTTTTATTTGACCCGGGGTTCCCGTTAATATCCATACCAGACCTGAAGGGCCTGGTAATTGAATTTAGGGGGAACCCCACGCTTTTTTTTTTTTTATCAATTACTTTCAATGACTGTTCTCTGTATTACGGGAGCCGACAATTCATTATAGCCGCAAGTGATTTTAAATAGCTTTTTTTTCCTGCAAAAATTACACTTTGTGCAGGGACAGTTCTAAGCACGGGAAACATGCGCCCCTTTACATGCATACTATACACACCACCCAGGTACAAAATTTAAAGGAATATTACACTTTTATTGTTTCACTTTAAGCATTATTAAAATCACTGCTCCTGAAAAAACGGCCGTTTTTAAAACTTTTTTTTGCATTGATACATGTTCCCTGGGGCAGGACCCGGGTCCCCAAACACTTTTTATGACAATAACTTGCATATTAGCCTTTAAAAAGGTCTGTTCGCAGGTTCTGGTGTGAACCGAACAGGGTGGTGTTCGGCTCATCCCTACCTGTCAGGCTGCACACTAGGACTAGGGTTTTTTTTGGGGGAAGTCACACTTTTTAAATATTTTTGCATGGGGTTTCCTCTTAAAAGGAATTTGGGAAAACCTCACACATTTCTTTTTTGTTTACAAACGTTTTATTGGAAAAAAAGGAAAAAATACAGTATACAAGAAGAGACAAATGCCCCACAGATGACATAGGGATATAAAACAATACAGTACGATTGTAATAAGGTGATGTATGCATACTGAGATGCTCATTATAACTGTCAAAGAAACTGGATCGCCAAACAAATCAAAAGCCAAAGGTGTATATTACAATCTATAAATGGACAAAGAAAGTGTATCATATAAAGACATTATAGCATCTCAAAAGAAAACAACATTGAAGTCCAAAAAGAAAACACTGTCCGCAAGAGAACAAAAAGAACAAATCAAAGCATAAATCCATTACATGAGGACCAAATGTCATGGAGCCCATAGTCGCTAGAATCAACTCAATTTGAGTGGTGGTAAATGAACCATGTTTCCCTTTTTGCATCAAAAGAAGATTTGGAATCATGTAATATTTGAAAACATTTTTCCATAATTTGGTCAATACATGAAACTACTTGGGAAAAGGGTACCACATTCGACTTCCAGTTTAGTACAATTGCCCATTGCATAGCTACACATGTATAAGTCTCAAAAGATGTTTGGGGACATCAGGGATTTTACCAAACAGACGGCAATGTTTGTGCGTCAGAGCAAGATGTCTGCCCGCCAACGTGTCAATCAGGGTGAATAACTCTTTGTAGGTTGTAATCTATCACATTCCCAAAATATGTGTAAGAAGGAACCAGGGAGAGCGCAGCCACAAAAGCAGGAGGGGGAGACCTAAATAGTATGTAGGCGCGAGGGAGTATAATACCGGCGTGTAAAAAGTTTCAATGCAGTCTCATGTATGGTTAGTGATTTCCTGCAATTACACATATTAAGCTAATTAGTCTCCCACTCCTGTATATCATACTCCGTACCCAAATCCTGTTCCCAGTTAGACATATACTGTCATTTGGAGACATCGCCTATGGTAGCCAAAGATTTATAGAGACCGGAAAATAAGCATTTTTGTCTAGGAGCATTCCTACAAATGAATTCAAAGGAGGTATGGGCATCTGAAGGGACCAGGGAAAAAAATACCCTATTTGTAAATAATGATATCAGTCCCGAGAAGGGACATTTTTTAGAGTCTGCAGCTGAGAAAAGGATATAAACCTCGATTCAAACTGAAGATCCATTACCGTAGTCAGGCCTCAGTCTATCCACCATTGAAATGCATTTGGATCCTCAAAGGCTGCAGAAAGTCTGGGATCACCTAAGAATGAAGCCCAGGGTGGAGCTTTGGAAATACAGTAAGTGATAAATTGTGTCTCTATAGATCCCATTATTTCAATGATTGGCCAACCACTATATTACGGCTCAACATGTCCAATATTGGGACTTTAGAGGGACATAATAAACTCGAAAGGTAGTATGGAGAGATAGAGGCCTGTTCAAACCCGAGCTAGTAGACATGAGGGTCTATAATATTCCATTGGGATAATTGTGAGAATCTACTTGCAATATAATATAATCATATTTGAGGGATTCCCAAACCCCCTGATCTATGGAAACGATATAGAACTGCCCTGGCAATCCTTGGAGATTTACCTAGCCAGATAAAATTAATACATTCAGTTTGGATTTTAAGCAGATAGGACTTGGAAAGAAAAATATGTAAGGATTAAAATAAGTATAGGAGTTTGGGAAGAATAGACATTTGTATCGATGTTGTTCTTCCCAAAGAGGAAATGTGATAGGCAGACCAGGCTTTGAGTAAATGTCTAATTGTGGCCAATAAAAGGGGGTAGTAACTGTTAAATAACGATTTATAGTTTCCGGGAAGTGTGATCCCTAGGTAAGAAAGGGAGGATGTTGACCAAATAAAAGGAAAGGATGCTTTAATTATTTTCAGCTCAGAAGGGGTAAAATTGAATGGCAGGGCCACAAGGTAGATAAACCAAAGTAACAAGGCCACATACATATATTAAAGGTACCAAACCATTATTGAAAATATATAACCTGTAAAAAAAAGATCATTTAAAAAAAAAAAAAAAATTTAATTTTGCAAAACTCTAGTAGCAAAATAATCAAAATGTGAAACAAGATCGTGAACCAATTGGGATCAGGAAGTAACATGCATCCTGATAATAGAAATTCAGAACTGAGGCAAAAAAGTACCGAACCCAGCTGTGAGAATACCATGATCCAACCAAACCACCCAAAAATGTATAGATGCCAAAAAACAATACAATTGCGTATGTGAAAAAGGTAAAATCACAGCTGGGTGGGGAAGCAATGCACCAACACCAGAGGATGGTGCCCGACAATTTGAATTAATGTTAGTCAGAACATGCCTAGCGCCCTAAGCTGAGAGAAGAAGCCCAGGGGAGGGGGTGCCCACAAAGTCAAATGGGAGCAGATTAATGGCATTGTTCCAAATGTAAGGATCTGACCTTAGCCAATTTCATGTCGAACTCTCTGACGCTCTCTCCTGGGTGAAGGTGTATGCCAAATGAGCTGGGAGTAGAAGGAGTTGAGGGAAAGATGGATGGTGCTAAATACAGGGATATTCTTGAGCAAAACCTGTACCACTCTGTGTGTGATTTGAGGCTAGGACGGAGGTTCACCTTCCAGCAGGACAATGACCCCAAACACACTGCTAAAGCAACACTTGAGTGGTTTAAAGGGAAACACGTAATTGTGTTGGAATGGCCTAGCCAAAGCCCAGACCTCAATCAAATAGAAAATCTGTGGTCAGACTTAAATATTGATGTTTGCAAACCATCCAACTTGAAGGAGCTGAAGCAGTTTTGCAAGGAGGAATGGGCAAAAATGCCAGTGGTAATATGTGGCAAGCTCATAGAGACTTATTCAAAGCGACTTTGAGCTGTGATAGCTGCAAACGGTGGCTCTACAAAGTATTGACTTTAGGGGGGTGAATAGTTATGCACATTGACTTTTTCTGTTATTTTGTCCTATTTGTTGTTTTCTCCACAATAAAAAAAAAATCTTGAAAGTTGTGGGCATGTTCTGTAAATTAAATGATGCAAATCCTCAAACAATCCATGTTAATTCCAGGTTGTGAGGCAACAAAACACGAAAAAATCCCAAGGGGGGTGAATACTTTTGCAAGACACTGTATCTGGGGAATCCTGGCCATCTAAATGATTGGGTTTGATGACATCCCTGGTTAAGGACTTTCTTAACAATCATTGACAGTGGGAAGCTGTCATGTATAATAGCGGTAGTAATGCTGCTATTATACATGATGTTCAACTCCCAACAAGCGGGTAAAGCTAATTTCTACTGTAAATTACAAGCACTAAGATCTAACAGTCCTGCACAAAGATTTACTAAGGCAGACATTTTGGCACTTATAAACACAGCTTTTGGAATACCCCATAGTGGTTACCATACCCATTCTTTCTTGGTAATCAGTACATCACAAGACTTGAAACGGAATAAGTACAGTACCCTGGTCCATAACCAACATAGACTAGCTATACATGGGTAAGGGTCTTAAAATTTTACACAGAAATTGTAAAAAAATTGTTTTCTGTTTCAAATGCCACATTATGCATTGACATACCTACTTGGACCTAGTCTGTCCTGAAAGTATTGTCACCTACTGACATGGAATCATCTATGTTTGGCTTCCGCAACTATCCTAACATGGCTGGATCTAGAGGTATAGAACATTCTAGGGCTTTGGAAGCCAAAGCAAAAATATTTGTCCAAAACTCTTCAATAAGACACAGATTTATCTGCGTAGGGAGGTAAAACATCCTTAGGGGGAGTAGTAAGCTGCTGGTATATTGAATTCTTACTAAAGGTTTCCGATCTTGGGAAGTGTCAAAAGCAGAAAATGACTTTGGATACCTCCATGCTGGGTAAAAGGCTGGGTTTCCAAGGAAGGAGAGAAGAGGATTATGTGGAGATTGAAGGTTGGAAGGCTTACCAAATTTATCCCATTGATACTTATGTTGAAGGATATTGCATTAATCCTTCCCAACCAGGATATGGGAGAGAGGACCATTGTTTCATGAAGTTAGTGACTTGTTTCAATATGTAAGGGGGATAGGGGACATCCCTGTCTCGTACCTCTACAAATGTTCATCATTGCGGATTTATAGCCGGCATATTTAATGTATGCTTTAGGGCTATCGTAGAGCGAAGAGATCCATTTTAGAAAATGATTACCAAAACCCCATTTTTGTAACGTATACTGCATATAAGGCCAGGTGACAGAATCGAACGCTTTCTTAATATCTAAAGATATAAGACATGAAGGAATGATTTTCAAGGATGGAATTGAAGGCTCTGGTCAGGATCGGCGCTAGTATATGTGAGAACTGCTTATAGTATAATGCTGAGAATCCGTCAGGGCCTGGTCTTTTATTGAGTTTTAGTTGATTGATCGCATTCAGGACTTCCGGGGTAGTTATTTGGCGCTCAAGATTATCACGTTGTGATTGATCAAGGGTGGGAAGGCTAATATTGGAAAACATAGTATCTGCTTTTGATTTGCATGAAAAAGTAACGCAACATAAAATTGTGGATATGTGGAGGAGAGGAATTTTGGATGAGCCTTGTCTATAAAGTGAGTTTCCTGTAGGCATATAATGTGAGCCTTTTTAGCATGAAAAGTACGCATAGCTTTTGTACGTTTGTGTGGA
This sequence comes from Lithobates sylvaticus, assembly GCA_028564925.1. NCBI lineage: Eukaryota > Metazoa > Chordata > Amphibia > Anura > Ranidae > Lithobates > Lithobates sylvaticus. Next base: position 56,222,015 of record CM053032.1, read on the forward strand.
ATGTTAAACCCTTGTACATTTAAAGACATAATATTTATGGGAGCCATAACTGTAAGGTATAGATTACTATAAGAATAAAAACACTTACTTCTAGGTTCGTAATCACCACCTGGAGAGGGAAAAGATTAGAGAAAGCAAAGCAGAAAAAAATAGAGTAGTAATAATAAAATAAAAAGGAAAAACGATCGACCCTTTTGTAATAGCATATTAGTAATAATAAAAGATAGTAACACAGGGTGTGGGAACGTCTACAGAACATATTCAGCATGTTCCGAGAGGTTCCAGAGCCATCATCAGAGACCCGCATACTCTTAACGGGTACCCGAAGATGGAACAGGGGGCAACAAGAATTTCCTGAGGGAGGAATAGCACCGGAGGACCACGAGATTATATAAAAAAACTTTTAAACAACTAAAAGTCCGCTTTGTATAAGGACCTAAACAAAAAATAGAATATAAAGATGTCACAATGCATTAATTAGTATAAATACCAATATGGGTAAGATAGTGAAATAGGGAAAAAAAAGAAAACAAGGTCAGGTATCTATACTTAGACACTGGATACTAGAGGGTATATTAGAAAAAGAATGGTCAAGTCTCGACTAAAAATTTCCTAAAAGAGATCAAAAAGTGGTTTGGGAGTATTGGATTTTTTAAATTTTCAGCCAGCAAGTGATGCTAGTAGTAAATTTTAGCAGGACGGACTAGGTTAGAAGTTCAGTCCATAGAATCCTCGTTGGAGGGGGATTGATTTTCAAATCGTCCACGTTTGGGAATATGATGTTGAGAGGATGAAGATGCTCCTGCGGAGGGTGTAGTGGCTTTTTTCTGTTGAAGAGGAATTGAGGCTGGGCGTCTGCGGGTATGATCATTTGAAGTGGATCTATCTGCGATGCCCATTTCAACCAGGGCCGACTGCAGGTCTTCCGGGGACTGCAGGTCTTCCGGGGACCTACAGATGTATTTAGTTTCGAGAAAGGTAAATTTTAGAGAAAAGGGAAATCCCCAGCGATAGGTAATATGGTGTTGTTGCAGGATTTGCAGCTGGGGTTTAAGTGCACGTCTTCTAGCAACCGTGAGAGGAGATATATCAGCAAAAAGCTGATAAGTGTGGCCCTGAAATTGCAGAGATTCTTTGTCCCTAGCAGCCGCTAGTAGTTGCTCTTTGGTTCTGTAGTAGTGCAATTTAGCAATTATATCTCTTGGTGGGCCATTTGTTTTGCGGGGGGCTAGAGCTCTGTGAATTCTATCGAATTCTAGTCTTTCTTTCACTGGTAAACCAGGCTGTAATTCTTGAAATAGGGCTGTTATAGTAGCCGGGAGATCAAGGACAGTCTTTTCCTCTTAAGTTCGATCTCGATCCCTATTTTCTCCATGAATAACTTTAACAGCTTGACTCCATGAATAACTAACACTTACTGAAGGAACATAGAAGACATGGAGGGAGTCTAGCTAGGCCTAAATCAACTAGCACTAAACAAGAGGGAAGGACAGAGGAAGACAACAAAATCACATTAAACAAACTGTAGTGGCCCAAAACCGTTACTAGATGTCAGCATAATACAAAAAAATAACAACCTAATGCAGTTAGGTTGTTTGACAAGCAATTAGTAACTAGTAATGCTGTGGCCTTGTATGGTTCGGGGGGGGGGGGGGGTTACTCGCTTGTCCCCCTCTTTCCGGACCTGCCGGGCTGCATGCTCGGATAAGTCATCAGTCATCAGCCCAAAAAGGGGAACAGAAGAAAACACCAAAAGCGGGTGGTCTAGGTGGCTTAGTGGTAATATATAGAAACTATAAATTCTAAAATCATCATTTATTATGAACATAGTATAAAAATCTCCCAATAAATGGGTATAAGGGGTCAGGATGGGTGGCAGAAATTGGTAATGTTAATGGCTGCAGGCCATGAAACCGTTCAAGAACTGGTATTTGTGGCAGCCAGCAGAGATGGCAGAAGCGAATAATAACAGAAGAAAACAACAAAACCAGCTCACTGATAATGAATACAAATTCTAAAAACATTATTTATTATGAACATAGTATAAAAAGCTACCAATAAATGGGTATAAAGACAACATTCATCACATAACATACAAAAGGGAAAATTCCTTATTTTATATACAAATGTCACATATTACATGGCCGTGTGTTTCAAAAAAAACATAGGGGAAAAAGAGGAAGGGAAAGAAGGGGGGGGGGGTTGAGTGGGTGTGAAGGGGGGGGGGGGGGCGGAGGAAAAAGGGCAAGGGAAGGAAAAAATGCCCAAGAAACTTCACCAACCCTCAGTTATACAAAAATGTCCGCCACTTCAAATGAGGACATTGCTTTCCAAACCAATTTCACATGTACAGTGGTGTGAAAAAGTGTTTGCCCCCTTCCTCATTTCCTGTTCCTTTGCATGTTTGTCACACTTAAGTGTTTCGGAACATCAAACCAATTTAAACAATAGTCAAGGACAACACAAGTAAACACAAAATGCAATTTGTAAATGAAGGTGTTTATTATTAAAGGTGAAAAAAAATCCAAACCATCATGGCCCTGTGTGAAAAAGTGATTGCCCCCTAAACCTAATAACTGGTTGGGCCACCCTTAGCAGCAACAACTGCAACCAAGCGTTTGCGATAACGTGCAATGAGGCTTTTACAGCGTCCTGGAGGAATTTTGGCCCACTCATCTTTGCAGAATTGTCCTAATTCAGTTACATTAGAGGGTTTTCGAGCATGAACGGCCTTTTTAAGGTCATACCACAACATCTCAATAGGATTCAGGTCAGGACTTTGGCTAGGCCACTCCAAAGTCTTCATTTTGTTTTTCTTCAGCCATTCGGTGGTGGACTTGCTGGTGTGTTTAGGATCATTGTCCTGCTGCAGAACCCAAGTTCGTTTCAGCTTGAGTACACGAACAGATGGTCGGACATTCTCCTTCAGGATCTCTTGGTAGACAGCAGAATTCATAGTTCCTTTTATCACGGCAAGTCTTCCAGGTCCTGAAGCAGCAAAACAGCCCCAGACCATCACACTACCACCACCATATTTTACTGTTGATATAATGTTCTTTTTCTGAAATGCAGTGTTCCTTCTACGCCAGATATACTTGGACACACACCTTCCAAAGAGTTCCACTTTTGTCTCATCGGTCCACAGAATGTTGTCCCAAAAGTCTTGGGGATCATCAAGATGTGTTGTGGAGAAATTGAGACGAGCTTTGATGTTCTTTTTGCTCAGCAGTGGTTTTCTCCTTGGAACTCTGCCATGCAGGCCATTTTTGCCCAGTCTTTTCCTGATGGTGGAGGCATGAACGCTGACCTTAACTGAGGCAAGTGAGGCCTGCAGTTCCTTGGACGTTGTTGTGGGGTCTTTTGTGACCTCTTGGATGAGTCGTCGCTGCGCTCTTGGGGTAATTTTGGGCGGCCGGCCACTCCTGGGAAGGTTCACCACTGTTCCATGTCTTCGCCATTTGTGGATAATGGCTCTCACTGTGGTTCGCTGGATTCCCAAAGCTTTGGAAATGGCTTTATAACCCTTTCCAGACTGATAGATCTCAATTACTTTCTTTCTCAATTGTTTCTGAATTTCTTTGGGTCTCGGCATGATGTGTAGCTTTTAAGGATCTTCTGGTGGACCTTACTGTGTCAAGCAGCTCCTATTTAAGTGATGCCTTGATTGTGAACAGGTGTGGCAATAATCAGGCCTGGGTGTGGCTAGAGAAATTGAACTCAGGTGTGGACAACCACAGTTATAGTATGTTTTAACAAGGGGGGCAATCACTTTTTCACACAGGGCCATGATGGTTTGGATTTTTTTTTCACCTTTAATAATAAACACCTTCATTTACAAATTGCATTTTGTGTTTACTTTTGTTGTCCTTGACTATTGTTTAAATTGGTTTGATGTTCCGAAACACTTAAGTGTGACAAACATGCAAAGGAACAGGAAATGAGGAAGGGGGCTAACACCTTTTCACACCACTGTATATAGATAAGCTCCAGTTACAGGGAGGGCAGTAGTCCAACCTTGTGTGACTCCAAAGGAGAGATCTCTTAATAATATATACAGTATCATAGGAGGTTACCAACAAGTGTTATAACTATAAAGACATCAAGAATAAAAAACATATAGTTACTAAACCATCAAAGAAAGACAGATCAGAGAACCATCCAACCTAATACTTAATTAGTAATTACATACCTCCATGTACCAGGCACACCAGGTTGGGCTACTGCCCTGTAACTGGAGCTTATCTATATACATGTGGAATCAGTTTGAAAGGCACTGTCCTCATTTGTAATGATGGACATTTTTTGATATCTGAGGGTTGGAGAAGTTTCTTGGGCATTTTTTCTTTCCCTTCTTCCTCCTCTACCCTTTCATCCCATTCCCCTCCCTTCCCCTTCTCCTTTCCATCCTTTTAGCCCTTGGTTTGTTTGATTGAGGCGTTTCTATCTGCTAGTACAGGTAATGCTATCTGGCACCTCATGGACATATGTATACTGTATATTTTATCTGGAGAGTGCTAAAGGATAAATCTGAAAAACATGTCACAGACATTTGTTTTCTGGCTTTGAATATATAACAAGAACATTTCTTGCATTTGAAAGGTTTTGACTTATGAGGTTTAAACATGCATCTACATGTCAGCTGTCTCTTTCCTGTGTGGCTCCCTAACCATCCCCCCACACCATGGAGGACACAATGATCTCCTTCCCTTTCTCTCCCCCCCCTTTTTTTTTTTTCTTATATTTGTCCTTTGCCTCTTTGTCTTGATGGTCAGGACTGTTTTATGTGGTTGCTAGATAAAGCATGTTATTTATATGCTTGCCTATATGCTATTTGCTATTGTATTATTTTTTATCTTTTTTCTAATTTTTGTAATTGAGGCAAAGCCTTGCAAGAAATATGTAATATATAAATACAGAGTCCTGAAGAAGGGGTTTGTGACCGCAAAACATGTTGACCATGTAATATATGACATTTGTATATAAAAAAAATGAATTTCCCCTTTTTTATGAGGATTTGATAAATTGTGTCTTTTATACCCATTTATTGGGAGACTTTTATACTATAATTATAATAAATGATGTTTTTAGAATTCGTAGTTTCTATTCATTACCAGTGAGCCATCCTAGACCACCCGCTTTTTTTGTTTGCTTCTGTTATTATTAGCTGCTGTCATCTCTGCTGGCTTGCCACCATTATCAGCTTCTGCCACCTTTCCTGAGCTGCTGCCATTGCAAGCTCCTGTCATCATTACCAGCTCCTACTGCCTCTCCTAGCTTGCCAACACCACCAGCAGCTGACACCTCCCCTGGCCTATCACATTTACCAGCTCCTGCCACCTCTCCTGGACTGCAAACATTACCAGCTCCTGACATGTTTACTGGTCTATAGCTGTGACAAATACCAGTTCTTGCAAAGTTTCCTGCCCTGCAGCCATTAACATTACCAACTTCTGCCACCCCACCTAACCTGGCATCATGACCAGCTACTGACACCTCTCCTGGGCTGCCACCAACATCAGATCCTGCCACCATTGCCAGCTCCTGTTGCTTGTGCTACACTCCCTTCATTACCAGCTCCTTCCATTTCTCCAGTCTGTTATCATTACAAGCTCCTGCCACCTCTTCTGAACTGTCACTGTTGCCAGTATTTGCCACCTCTCCTTTCCTGCTACAAATACCATCTCCCACCACCTCTGCTGGCCTTCCATCATTATCAGCTCTTGCCATCTCTCCTGGCCTGCCATTATTACCATCATCTGCCACCTCTGCTGAACTGTCACCATTATCACCTTCTACCAACTCTTGGACTGCTACCATTATTATCTCATGCCTCCCTTACCAGATTCTGCTACCTTTCCTGGCCTGCCAACATTACCAACTCATGCAACCTCTCCTCGCCTGCCACTATGGATGACACAAAGATAACCGAATTTAGTTTGAGGCAGATTCAGTAAACATTACAAGGAGTTCGGGTGCCTGAAGTCAATGGGAGCCAAGTACTGAAACTCAGTTCTAGCAATTTTCTAGGCTAATAAACAATGGAAGTTCAAACATATGCATAGGTAGCTGGGCACTGGGGAAAAAAATTGTAAAATCAATTGTAAAAACAAATGTTCTGTTTGGCAGGGAGGATTGAGTTTATTCATATTTAAAGTGAAGCTTTAAAATGCAAAAAAACTTTAAAACTTTATATAGCTTACCTGGGGAATTCCCTTAACCTGCCTGTGAAGTGGCACATCTGTATGAGATATACAACCTACTACAGCATCAGCTGCTTTAGTTCTGTTTGTAAATCAAGTGGGGATTCCCTTCATCTACAACAGACCCTTATTGTAGATCTGATGTAGATGTTATACAAAAAACAATAGCAGGGGGTTCTACTAAAAATGCACATCATACACTTTTCCTTGATGAGGGCCTGGTTTGGATGTCACCCCACATAAAAAAAAAAAGGAATTGGGGTCCCTCCTCTGGTATGGATTTTAAGGGAGTAACCCCATGCAAGAATCAAGAAACAAAAAACATTGGGTCCCACCACGGGGAACACCAGATCCTTATCCAAGCATGCAGTCTAGCTGGCCAGGAAGGAGTGGGTTCAGCCTTCCCCACCTTCTGAACCATACAAGCCTTTTGCCCTCAACAAAGGAGGGAACCTTTCCAGAGCTGGTAAAGCACCTTATGCCCATTTTGATGAAGACAAGGACCCCTTCCCCACAATCCTGGCCCAGTGGTTGTGGGGGTCTGCTGACAGTGGGCTTACTAGAATCTGGAAGCCCTCTTTAACAATAGGATACAGCCCTCTCCCCCAGTGTATATAAATAAGTATGTACCCCTAATTGTTAGTTTTTGACAAGTCCTTTATAAAAACAAAATGTTCCATTATGTTGATTTATTGTCAATCATCTATATGCAGTGAGGTCCAACAATCTGGTGACATTGTGTCTCTTCATAGTGCCTGTTTAAATTGCACTTTACTTTGCAACCTAATACATCTGCTTATATACTGCACAGCTACTATACACTATACACCATTTTTGGCTATTTTTCTGAAATATTATACTCTCATTTTTATTTGTATGAAAACTTCCTTGTCTTTCCCTCTTACATTGTTAACTAATAATTAGATTTTTTTTATTTTATTTAAATTGCTGGTATATGACAGCTCCCATTGCTTCCTACTGTTTATAAACAAACATCTGGATTTCCTTTAATCTATAGCAGACCCTTTTCCTAAATTAGGATCTGTTATAGATGTTAATGGGGCTTGAGGTCCCCCCAAATTCTATAAAAAACTGCTGACACATCCAATCCTTTCGCTAACTTGCTACAAATGACAACTCTATAGCTGACAGCCAAATGCAAATAAAGGGGTGGAGTATCCTTTCATATTAAAAATGAAAACTTTTTTTGCTTGGTGCATGTTCCCCATGGCAATGCCCATTCCCCATATTCTTTGTTTGACAATTTCTTGCCTATTGGCCTTAAATATTGCCACATTTTGCTTCCAAAATTTCCACATAGACTTCAATGGGTTCAGATATAAGTTAGCAATTTTCTGACTTTATGATGGATTTGATTAATGTCTCATGAGCCAAATCCAGACACATTCATGTATTCCTAATCCCAACAGTGTTCTGATAAAGAAAATGATTTATTATATGTTTTACTAATGATTTACTGTAATGGCATTATCATTTATGTATATTTGGTAATGTTACATTAATATATCAGGTTGACTTGCTAGAATGATTTTGCAAGTTCTTGTTCCCCATCCTTGGAATGATCTGTTGTGCAGTGTGGAGATACATTGAGTCTTCTAATATTCTCCAGCAGAGCATTTCATTCAGAGTACAAAAAACAGCTGATAAGCTGCTCCAAAATAAAATAAATAATGTCTCTTGTAATGGTTTTATGGTGTTTGTGCAAATCCTTAAGTGAATATGTTAAAATGTAAAATGTTTATATTTTGGGAGGTCCTATATGGCAACTGTACAGGATTAGTACTTAGATGCCTCCCTGTCTAGGAAGACACTAGGTATTGGCCCACTTAAAGTGTTACTAAACCCAGGACCCTGCATTCATTATATCTGATCTCCCATGGAAATGCAATTATTTTAGTAAATATAAACTGCTAAATATATTTTCTCATCAGCAGTCTTGTGACTTCTATCAGTGTCTGGTTAAAGCTCATAGGAGGAGTTTTCATTCTGCTCTGACTATCCTATGAGGCTGCAGGACCCCTAACCCTCTGTCTGGACAGTGCTAATTGGCCCTGTGCTGATCACATGTACTCTCCCAAGAAAAAAAAAACCCTCTAGTAATACACACCAAACTGAGCATGTTCAGCTTGTCCCCTAGGCTCTGGTCTATCGGGATGACAGATAGCAATGCTATTAATTAGTCCTAATTAGTTTCCTATTTATCTTCAACAAATGTTATTGATACAGATGATTATTTTGAGTAAAATTAAATAACATTCTAAAATATGTAATATGTAAAAAAAAGTACTGTTGAAAGTGCATATCATCAGAAACAATGACCAATCAACCTAAAACCGGAGTGTATTATTGTCTTACCCAGTGTTTCTTAACTCCAGTCCTCAAGGAGCCCCAACAGGTCATGTTTTCAGGATTTCCCTCAGATGAAACAGCTGTTGTAATTACTAAGGCAGTGAAACTGATCAAATCACCTGTGCAAAATAATGGAAAGCCTAAAAACTTGACCTGTTGGGGCACCTTGAGGACTGGAGAAACACTGGTCTTATCCATGGAATTCACTTCCATACAGAAAATATTTTAAAATACAAACCCTTTAGTGAAACAATTGGTTGGTGGGTCACAAAATGAAAAAAACTTTTCGGTAGGGTAAGAGACAGCTGTAAGAAACAGTAGGGAGCTATATGAATATTTTTCTCTAGATAGATTGACACAAGTTTTCTTTAAAAAAGAGTAATGTGAATTAAATCTCCAAAGGATTAGAGACAAAGGAACCAAGGACATAGGAAAGAACATAGAATAATAGCTAAAGGCAGCTATATGCTTCTCTCTCTCTCCAAATTTACTTTAATAAGCAATATTGCTACATTGGCCTCCATTAAACATGAAGCTTTTGCTGATGTGTGTAGCAGGTTTCAACACAAATGAAGAGTTTGCATAATATCTATTGTGGGTTTCAAAACCAGTGCAGGATCAAAACATACTTAGTTCCTGGCCTCCCTTCTCCCACTCTCCATGTGCATTAGTATTGGTCATTTAAGCTACCTATGGGTGGGTATGTGTGGGAGAAATCTAACACTGCACATCACCCTGAACACACCATCCCCACCGTGAAACATGGTGGTGGCAGCATCATGTTGTGGGGATGCTTTTCTTCAGCAGGGACAGTGAAGCTGGTCAGAGTTGTTGGGAATATGAAGGAAGCCAAATACAGGGAAATTTTTGAAGACAACCTTAGAAGAAAAATCTGCAAAAGACTTGAGACTGGGGTGGAGGTTCACCTTGCAGCAGAACAACAATCCTAAACATACAACCAGAGCTACAATGGAATGGTTTACATCAAAGCATATTTATATGTTAAAATGGCCCAGTCAAAGTTTAGACCTAAATCCAATTGAGAATATGTGGCAAGACCTGAAAATTGCTGTTCACAGACACTCTCTATCCAATCTGACAGGTTCACATAAAAAGTAATTTTTTTTCTCTCAAAGATTGTACGTTTTCTTAACCACTTCAGCCCCTGAGGATTTGGCTGGCCAAAGACAAGAGCACTTTTTGCGATTCGGCACTGCGTCGCTTTAACTGACAATTGCGCGGTCGTGCGACGTGGCTCCCAAAAAAAATTTATGTCCTTTTTTCCCCACAAATAGAACTTTCTTTTGGTGGTATTTGATCACCTCTGCGTTTTTTTTTTTTGCGCTATAAACAAAAAAAAGTGACAATTTTAAAAAAAAAAAAAATTTTTTTTGCTATAATAAATATCCCCCAAAAATATATAAAAAAACTTTTTTTCCCTCAGTTTAGGCTGATACGTATTCTTCTACATATTTTTGGTTAAAAAAAATGACAATAAGCGTTTATTGATTGGTTTTCGCAAAAGTTATAGCGTTTACAAAAAAGGGGATAGTTTCATGGCATTTTTATAAAAAAAATTTTTTTTTACTAGTAATGGCGGTGATCAGGGATTTTTATCGTGACTGCAACATTATGGCGGACATATCGGACACTTTTGGCACTATTTTGGGACCATTCACATTTATACAGCGATTAGTGCTAAAAATGCATTGATTACTGTGTAAATGTGACTGGCAGTGAAGGGGTTAGCACTAGGTGGTTCTGTAGGGGTTAAGTGTGCCCTAGGGAGTGATTCTGGGGGGCAGGGGCTGTGTGTGACACATCACTGATCATCGCTCCCGATTACAGGAAGCTATGATCAGTGACAGTGTCACTAGGCAGAACGGGAGATGCTTGTTTACATCAGTATCTCCCCGTTCTTCCTCTCCGTGAGGCGATCGCTAGCCAAGACCGCTAGCCAAGCCTCGCAAGATCATGTACAATAATGTGATTTCGCGCAGCGGAGCTAACCTTCTGCAGTAAAACTGCGGTGGCTGGTCCGCAAGCGGTTAAAGCTTAATTACTGCCAAATAAACAAACAAGGAAGAGAAAAAAAAAGCAAACAAAACGCTAATAGTATCATAGAACTAATAATTTCCCTTTTTTGAGTCCTTTTTTATTTTTCATAAAGAAATATAACCAAAATGCAGTCTATAAAAATGCCAAATTTACACTGTAGGCAACTCTAGGAACAATATATAGTGCGGGGGGGGGGGGGGCACAAACGATACTACTGTCAAAACCTGGGAGGAGGGGCACTAATCATTTTTCACCATTAGATCAAACCACCAAAATAAGTATAGGATTACAAAATACGAGAGTAATGCGGTATGCAATAATACGGTACCATTTTATTGTACTAACCTAACACTTAAAAGACAAGCTTTCAAGAGTTTTCTTTTCTATATAAGGTATTGCTTTAGACCTGAGAAAGAGAGGAGAACTCTCAAAAGCTTGTCTTCATAGCTTAAAGCAATGTCAGTAAATACCAGGGCTGTGAAAATAATCTCCTATGTTAAATAGGAAGAGAGAGTGGGGGGGGGGGAGAGAGGGGTAAGAAATAAAGGGTAAGGAAGGGGAGGGGGAGAGAGGGGGTGATGGAGGAGGGGGGAGAGAAAGGGGGAGATAGAAAAAGAAGCGAGAGAGAGCGAGGGGAGAAAAAGAGTGGAAAGAGATATAGTGAGAAAAAGGGGTAAGAGTGGGAGGGAGAAAGAGAGAGCGAGAGAAGGGGTGGCAGAAGAGAGTACATAGAGGTAAGAGAAGAGAGAAGAAGAGAAGCCCTTGCAGTATCTCTTTCCTGGGCACATTCTCCAGATTACCTTCTCCTAAATTGATGGCTCTGTTTCTCCCCTTACCCCGGGCAGTTTGGTTCTTTCTCCAGCTCAGATCTGATATTCTGTTTCCAATCAAAGATGGCGGGCTTGGGAAGGGGGTGAGAACACCTGTTGGCTCAGGAGGCAGCTGGAGATGGATCAGCTGGACCGTTAACTCTTTAGTTTCTCACTCCTTGTCCTGCTGGCTGGTTGGCAGCCATTCCTGCTGCTTCTACAGTGATAGGGCAGGGAGAACTGCAAGTGCACCCCCCATGCACGTGGGGCCCCTGGGCAGTGCCCAGGGGTGCCCATGCATTGAGACAGCCAGCTGCCTCTCTCAATAACTGAAAAAAATTAAATCCACATATTCTTTGCTGAATATGTTCAGGTGTTTTAAATAGCCTTGCAGGATTTAAATGTCATTTTTGTATGTGTGCGCTGTAATCTTTTGTTCTTTTCTCTCCATAACTGCTCTCCAACCTTACTTTTTTACAGCTATTTCTCAACTCTCCTCTTTACAAAAGCTTCAGAGCAGTGCAGCCGACACAGTGTAGTCTCCACCTATCCACCGAAGTGTAGCACAGCCGAGAATGAGTATCAAAGGTCTCGGCTCTGTGCTACGCATCTGACAGGCAGGTCAGGGACTGAAGCTGCCTCCTAAAGCGCCACAGGAATTCAGGCAGTTGCAGCGTTGTTGGGACCCAGGAAACCACCTCTGCCTGGCAGCCTAATTTAGCAGTGGGGAACTTGGGGGGAGGGGCAAGGAATAAGGAATAACCTGGGGGGACAATTGCCCCTCTGTAGCAATGCCACTGACTGTAGGCCAGCACTGACCAGTCAATGCTGCTCTCTCTCCTTCTTAGTTCAAATGCCACATACACACGACCGTTTTTTCCGTCGGAATAAACTCTGACGTTTTTTCCGACAAATTTCTGATGGAATTACGCTCAAGCAGTCTTGCCTACACACGATCACACCAAAGTCCGACCGTCTAGAATGTGGTGATGTACAACATGTACGATGGAACTAGAAAATAGAAGTTCAATAGCCAGTAGCCAATAGCTGCAGTCTCGTACTTTGCTTCAGAGCATGCGTCGTTTTTGGTCCGTCGGAACAGGATACAGACGAGCGGTTTTCCCAATAGAAATTGATTCTGTCGGAAATATTTAAAACATGTTCTATTTCTAGGTCCGTCAGAATTTTCAAAAAAAAAGTCAGATGAGGCCCACACACGATTGGAATATCTGATGAAAAGATTGCGTCTGACTTTTTCTGCCGGGAAGTCCGACCGCGTGTATGCGGCATTAGAGGGAAGTACAGATGTCCATACATCACTGCTGACTGATGTGGATCAAGCACTCAGAGTTCACTGCACAGCAGGGTTGCTAACTGTCAGTAAATTTACAAACAGTTTGTAAAATCCATAATCTTGGCATCTGAATGCCTGTTCGACTTCAAGCCTGTAATGGACATTCATGGACAAATGCAAAAATTATGAATTTTACAAACTGTTCGTAAATTTACTGACAGTTGACATCCCTGTTTCAATTATGTGTATTTGTTAACCCTTTTTGGGATTGCACTATAACATGCACAATTTTTTGTGTAACTATCTTATGCACTTTTTTGTTGCATTTGAAATTAGCACAGTAAAGGGAATATGGTGACATCACATGTTTAAAGAATTGATCTTCATGAAAAAATGCTGTACACAGGAGGAGGGAGATTTGCGTGGTAAGAAATGGTAGATACTGGACTTCAGCTTCAAAATGCACCGAGATTATGTTACCAGTTATATATAACTGGAGATTAGAGAAATATTTTTTTTATAGAAATACTAAAGGAATGTATATATCTTTTTTTAAATAATTTTCTATTACCTGCCAAAAATCAATTTTTCTTTCTTTTTTTTTTTTTCTTTCTTTCCTTTCTCTGAGCTATGATATATAACCTTGTAAAACATTTGTTCCAAATGTTAAGTTGTAATTAATTGACTGCTGTTTGTTACACTTCAAACAAGAAGCCTTATAAATAAATAAACCATATATTCAGCATTGCTTAAAATTAAAACAAAAACTACTGCCTCCAAATTCACAGTACCCAGGCTGCTTGTTTATGATGATCAGACATTATTAGGTACATGTTTCGCCCTTTGGGCTTTTCTAGAATGGACTACTGGGAGAAACCACAGATAAGAATTGATTGGATTTTGATTGTTTCCTTGACGTGCTAGAAGGAGGAGATGGTGTAGTCTTTGTGCCACAATCAAGCCTGAAATGGATTTTTACACACTCATTGTTAGCTGTCACATTTAGGTAAGTTTGGCTAAAGCAAATTACCTGTCATTGCTGGCAAAGGATAACTTCAGTTATTATGATCCTACTATTATCTCCTGTCCACAGAGTCCAATCATATCTTTAAAAAAAATAAAGGATTATAGTATTGTGATTCAAGAAAGATGGGTTCTTACCTTAATGCATTCTACAGTGCCTTTAAAAAGTATTCACACCCCTTGAAATTTTCCAAATTTTTTCATGGTACAACCAAAAACATAAATGTATTTTATTGGGATTTTATGTGATGGAACACAAAGTGGCACATAATTGTGACGTGGAAGGAAAATGATAAATGGTTTTCAAAATTTCTTACAAATAAATATCTGAAAAGTGTGGCGTGCATTTGTATTCAGCCCCCCTGAGTCAATACTTAAAGCGAGAGGGGAATTTTTGGACTTTAATGGCTTCTCGACTGGCGCACGACGATGTACGTTGGCAGAATGGCACGGACAGGCATAAGGGCGTACAGGTACGTCCCTTTGAATTTGCCGCCATGCCACTGAATGCACGCCGCCGCAATTCCGATCGTGGGTCCCGTGGACTCAATCGCTGCAGGGATGCAGAACGGGGAGATGCTGAAATAAACAAGCATTTCCCCGTTCTGCCTAGTAACAAGTGACACTGATCTCTGCTCCCTGTGATTGGAGCAGAGATCAGTGATCTGTAAAACACAGCCACGGCCCCCACAGTTAGCAACACGCCCCTAGGACACACTTAACCCCTACACTGACGCCTCCTGGTTAACCCCTTTACTGCCAGTGTCATTTACACAGGAATGAGTGCATTTGTATAGCACTGATTGCTGTATAAATGACAATGGTCCCAAAAATGTGTCAAAAATGTCCAATGTGTCTGCCATAATGTCGCAGTCACAATAAAAATCGATGATCGCCACAATTACTAGTAAAAAAAAAATATTAATAAAAATGCCATAAACCATCCCCTATTTTGTAAGCGCTATAACTTTTGCGCAAACCGATTAATAATTGCTTATTGCAAATTTTTTTTACCAAAAATATGTAGAAGAATACGTATCGGCCTAAACTGAGGAAAAAATTTTTTTTTTATATTTTTTGTGGATATTTATTATAGCAAAAAGTAAAAGATAATGTGTTTTTTTCTAAATTTTAGTTTTTTTTTTGTTTATAGCGCAAAAAATAAAAACCGCAGGGGTGATCAAATACCACCAAAAGAAAGCTCTATTTTTGGGAAAAAAAGGACATCAATTTTGTTTGGGAGCCACATCGCACGACTGCGCAATTGTCAGTTAAAGCGACGCAGCGCCGAATCGCAAAAAGTGCTCTGGTCTTAAGCCAGCAAAATGGTCCGGTCTGAAAGTGGTTAAATGAAGCACACATGCTATGTGCCTCCCTCCTGGATTCATGTAATGAAGAAAAGGACAAAGTGGAGGAAATTAGTAGAAAACTTATTAATGACCTGTAAAGATGTAAAATTCATAAAATAATACAGAAAGTATATGGTAAATGTATATGACATATAACTCTATATGTACAGAAAAAAACGTAAATGATGTAAGAATACATATTAACCTGGTAACACATGTATAAAAATGTTCATAAATAAATTATGTAAATTTATATTGGTACAATCATGTGGCAGTACATTGCAAGCAGGTAAGTAATATGAAATCGTGTAAACATGGTTAATGTGCACAATGAACTTAAGATAAATACTGGTGCAGGCATGTAACTGCATCCTACAGTGCCCGACACGTTTCGTGTGTAAACACTCATCAGAGGCAGAAGTTCAAAGATATCTATAAAAGATAGATTTATTAAGCTCATGTGGTACTAAACATAACAGGAAAGGCAATTGTGCCGATTCTGAATACTTACAGGTAATTTGGTAAGAATTGGTATGGTAGAGTATGGTGAGTGAGGGCCCGGGAGCTGAGGCAATATAAGGCTGCACGGCAGCAGGGCACACATGCAGAACCCCCCCAAGACACAGGTAGCCAGTCTCGTCAATAGATCCAAAATGGTGAGTAAGTGATGACTGTCAAAGAGTCTAGAAATTAATAGATAGGGTATCACTATACTGAAAAGGATGATGAAAAAGTGAAATCAAAGTGAAACAAGACCAAGTGAACAAACTTGTTGGAAAACTAGTGCACATAGTGATGTGTGAGGGGATACCAATTGACAAATGTAGGGAATTGAAGAAAAATCTATGAAAACCTCAGAGACAGTCCCATATCACCAAGACAAGTAGGGGAAAATAAGTAGTTGAGTAGCCAAACGTAATAGGTGACAGGATGTTTACCTAATAGTGTAAACCGAACGCAAGTGCGTCTGTGCCATAGAGTTTCTAAAGGTGTGTGGCGAGAGAGGCTGTGTGCAGAGAGGCATCATATATATGCCCCGCATGCATGCCGGCTAGTGCCAGTGCTACGTCAGCAAGTGGTATGTGGGGAGAGGCCCTGACTCCGGCGGTAAACACCACCCACGAACGATGCACCTGGCTACCTTGGCTGGCTGGAAAAGACTTGCGCCTCACACAGAGACGCCTGGACGGCGTCCCATGTGAGGCACGGCAACATAGCCTGTAGCCCACCCACCACCCGAAAAACCAACGGCCCCAAACAGGGTGGCAGGGAGAGGGGGAAATAGGAGGACACACAGAGCACATCGCAGCTCCCGGGCAAAAGACAACAAAGCAGCCCAGATAATGGGGCAACCTACACTCACAAATGGATGGTGATAAAATGCAACAGGTGCTGCCTGATAGATTTGGACATATTGGTAATGTCCCACGTGATAAAGCTGTGGTGCATGGCCCCATCCGAGCCTATAAAACTTCACACACACGGCCGGCAGGGGAACACTGTCAGACCAGTCCAATAGCCTCCATCCCTAATATGCAGTAAACAAGGGGGAATTTTGGGACTTTAAATGAAGCACGCATGCTATGTGCCTCCATCCCGGATTCATGTAATGAAGAAAAAAGGAGTTTGGGACTTTGAAAGAGACTAAGGACTGAGGAAATTAGTAGAAAACATATTTAATGACATGTAAAGATGTAAAATTCATAAAATAATACAGAAAGTATATGGCAAATGTATATGACGTATAACTCTACATGTACAGAAAAAAAACGTAAATTATGTAACAAAATAAAGGTTTATAGTATTGTGATTTTAGCAAGATGGGTTCTTACCTTAATGCATTCTACAGTGCCTTGAAAAAGGATTCACACCCCTTGAAATTTTCCACACTTTGTCATGTTACAACCAACAACGTAAATGTATTTTATTGGGATTTTATGTGATAGACCAACACAAAGTGGCACATAATTGTTACATGGAAGGAAAATGATAAATGGTTTTCAATTTTGTTTTACAAATAAATATGTGAAAAGTGTGGCAAGCATTTGTATTCAGCCCCCCTGAGTCAGTACTTTGTAGAACCACCTTTCACTGCAATTACAGCTGCAAGTCTTTTTGGGGATGTCTCTACCAGCTTTGCACATCTAGAGTGAAATTTTTTTCCCATTCTTCCTTGCAAAAGAGCTCAAGCTCTGTTGTGTACCTTTGCCTTCATGGTGCTGTTTGTTCACTAAGGTTCTCTAACAAACCTCTGGGGGCTACGCAGAACAGCTGTGTTTATACTGAGATTAAATTAGACACAGGTGGACTCTATTTACTAATTAGGTGACTTCTGAAGGCAATGGGTTACACTAGATTTTAGTTAGGGGTATCACAGTAAAGGGGGCTGAATACAAATGCACGCCACACTTTTCAGATATTTATTTGTAAAAAAAATTGAATACCATTTATCATTTTTCCTTCCACTTCACAATTATGTACCACTTTGTGTTGGTCTAGCACATAAAATCCCAATAAAATACATTTATTTTTTTGGTTGTAACATGACAAAATGTGCAAAATTTAAAAGGGTATGAATACTTTTTCAAAGCACTGTAGAATGCATTAAGGTAAAAATCTTTCTGTGTTCAGTTCCCCCTCCAGCCCCCCTTATACTTACTTGAGCCCGGTCTTGATCCAGCGTTGTGCCTGAGAGCAGCAGCTCTCTCTCTCTCATCACTGGACATGAAGGCAGCAGTGGGAGCCATCCATGTCAATCACAGCCTGTGTGTATCAATGGACACACAGAGCCTAGTCCCTGATCCATTGAGAGGCAATCTGATATTCCTTAGATCAACTTTACCTACAAATGTCAGTAACTAGTTATATTATGTACAATTAGGAAAGAATCCAGGGGTTTTTTAGATGCAATACTGAGCTGGCCAGAACCACCTCTGGAGGGAGTCTCGTCCACGTTTTCACAGCTCTAACTGTGAAGAAACCATTCCGTATTTGGAGATGAACCCTCTAGACGTATAAAATGCCCCCTTGTCCTCTTGTCCCCCTTTACAATTACTTGTATAAGGCACAGGGCAATTTACAAAGTCCAGTAATAATGTTTCTATTCTGAAAGCTGAAATCCAGTTGGTTGCATCGCAGTATTGAGCGCACACCTTTAGAAGGCATAAAAATGATCTAAGTAGAAAGTTTTCATTTTTCATTTTTTTTAGGCTCCATTCACACCTGAGCATACTAGAATCGCGCAATTCTGCCCGCGATTCCAGAATCCCAGCATAACGCGGAACGCGTTTGTGATGCAATTATTTTTGCAATCGTCGAGTGACAATACGCGCTAAAATCACGGCAAAAAATTGTACTGCCAAATGCCCCTGGCTATGTGCCAAAATTTGGTACATGAGATTTTTCGAGCATTTTTAAAGTGGTGGGAGGCCCATTCTAATGAATGGTGCCGCTCCAAAAATGCACCACAAAAACACACAAAAAAGCTAAAAAAAACACGGTGCAGCAGGTGACACTTCACTACGCTTAGGTGTGAATGGAGCCTTAAAGAAAACTGAGACCCTGTTTTTATTTACTTAAATATGCTGTCATGTTTCCCTTGCTGGAGGCCTTTTCTGGGAGTGGAAACCATTGATTCAGCTCTGCAGTCTGTGCCCACCACAAACCAGTACCTTCAATATGATGCAACAAGCCTATGGAGCTTATGAGCATCCTGCCACTGGATAGTCAATGGAAAGTTTCCATTTCATCCAGGCAGCAATGTGGGCACCTGAAGTGGTCCCTCACACTCTGCAGTCCAGACCAGCTTAGGACCTGGCTTGTTACATGACCATAGATCTAGGTAAATAAAAGGGGCTTCAAGATTTCTTATTTTCTTTTACTAACATAATAATTAGTTGGGGAGTGGGTGGGGTTTTTGGGTTGCTCCCCATTGAACAACTTTAAAGGAAATTGCAGATGTATTTATTTGTTACAGTTCCCCAGCTACAGTATTTCTGTTTTTTTTTTTATTGTAAAAACACTATTGTAAACATCTTGGACATGATCAGTTGCATTATGCAAAGCAGTGCAGCAATACTTCTGCTGACCACTAGATGGGGAAATTTACAATAAAAGCAATAAGCTGATTACATATAGTAGTGCATGCACTAAATAATTTTTATAAAAAACGCTTGCAAATTTAACCTTTTTTACCTTCATTTTGCAAAATCTGTCAGTTTACGTTTGTACACAGTAGGAGTCTGTAATCTTGCTTAAGAATTCAACAATTACCACTAATATATAATGATTGCAGTTGTGACCTTTCTGAATTAGAGTTCAATTTATTAAAATTAAAGTTTCAAATACCAACCAATATGAATAATTAGTTAGATTTTTTTTTTTTTGAGAAATACCTAAATCACACAGTAAAAAGCTTTATTTTAGAAACTAACATACTAGCAATATGTGCAAAAACTCCCCCAGCAAGGCATCTTATCCCCAAAGCTTCAGGACGCACTGGATCCTTCCTTAAATTCCAGGAAGAGATAATCACAGCCCTTCTGTTTCCAGACGGTGCTGTGGCCCAGCTTCCCAATCCAAATGCAGTAAGCCGGCTGCATTAGAGGCATTTTACACATTTCCTCTCTGGTACCCCTACCCAAAGAAACCCCCAAAGAAGATGTTGTGTCTGTAGAAAGCTCGGATATAGGCATGAAACCTACTTTTATTGTCCTGACCAACCTGATCTTTGTATTGGTGACTGTTTTGAACGCTACCACACACTAGTGGAGTATTAGCTTAGGGTACAGCATTGCACAGTCCTAGGCATACTAACACACGGTCTTGAAAGATGTGACGGCCATCACATTTTGACAGACCCTAATCTGGAACGTTTACAGTTTATATAAAAGGGAAAAAATAAAAATAAAAAACACACAAAAACACAACAAAATTTAAAATAAAAAAGCCAAAAATAGTTGTGGTTTTATTTTTCTTCTTTCTATTCTTCTCTCTGTAGTTCTCTCTCTAAAGCCCCATACACACGGTCGGATTTTCCGATGGATTCTGTCCTATCAGACAATGTTGTTGGAAATTCCGACCGTGTGTAGGCACCATCGGACAGTTTCCATCGGATTGTCCGACGGACAAAATCCTATCTCCTGCTGGATAGATTTTTTGACAACAAAGTCCGATCACACCAAATCCGATCGTGTGTAGCGAATTCCGACGGACAAAGTGCTACGCATGCTCAGATCACATTACAAGACCAAAGCTATTGGCTACTAGCCTCTACGTAGTCCCGTCGTAGGCAACAAACGTCACCACGTTCAGAATGATCGGATTTTCCGACAACTTTGTCCAACCGTGTGTACGCAAAACCAACATCGGACAAAGTATGACAGACATGATCCGACGGACCTGGTCCTCGGATAATCCGCGCGTGTGTATGGGGCTTTACGTTTGCTCTCTATTGTCTGCTCTATTGTTCTCTCTGTTTTGTTACTGTATTTTAGAACTGTAATGTTTTATTTTTACTATGTTTTATTGTATTTGCTTTGCAGGTATGGAAAGTCTTATTGTTATACTGTTATTGTTAACCATCCTTTGCTTAGCAGGTATACCATTCAGCTGCAGCACGGGTTTATTTATTCTGACAGCAACAGTGTTTGCTCCCATGATACATAAAGCCGTGACTCCAGCGCTGTAGGAGATGATTTCACCACCACAGTTAAAAAATAGAGCATATATGCTGAAGCATGGGTGCAGGGGTGGAGGAGCGATTTGCTCCTAACATTAGGGGCAGATTGCCCCCATGCTTATAGGCATATATGTTTTAGGCACAGATTGCGTTAAAAAAAAATTATTTTGACTATGTTTTTTTGTATTTGCTTTGCAGGTATGGTAAGTCTTACTGATATTCTGTAATGTTACTTTGTTTTATTGTAAACCATGATTTGCTTAGCAGGTACACCATTCAGCTGCAGCACTAATTTATCTATCTTGACAGCAACAGCATTTGCTCCCATGATACGTAAATCAGTGACTCCAGCACTGTAGGAGGAGATTTCACCACCACAGTTAAAAGAAAATGGTGCATGTATGCCCATCATTAGAAGTGGGTGTATGAAGGGCGGTATTCTAATGGTGGGCATACCCACCAATCAATCTCTTTTTTTCGTTCAGCCCACAGGCTGCATGAAAAAAAGAACATTACAATTAATGCCCAACCGGGACCAGCAACGTACTGGTATGTTGCTGGACTTTGAGTGGTTATACCAGAATGATCATCTTGGTATCATTCTTTTCAGTCAGTGGCCGGCTTTCATGTAAAAGCAATCCTAGTGGCTAATTAGCCTTTAGACTGCTTTTACAATCTCCCACCATCTCCCATGGTTTTCTCTGACTCTCCTGTCCCAACAGGGAACCCGAGAATGCAGCCGGTTGTTCCGCCAGCTGACCATAGAGCTGATCGGAGACCAGAACAGCTCCAATCATCTCTATGGCCTAAGAAACTGAAATCTATGAGCATTTCATGACTTAGGTTTCGCCGGATATAAGCAGCACCATTGGGAAATTGGGAAAGCATTTAATCACACCAATCTTGGTGTGGTCAGATGCTTTGAGGGCAGAGGAAAGATCTAGGGTCTAATAGACCCCAATTCTTTCAAAAAAGAGTACCTGTCACTACCTATTGCTATCATAGGGTATATTTACATTCCCTGAGATAACAATAAAAATTATAAAAAAAAAAAAAATGAAAGGAACAATTTAAAAATAAAACAAAAAAGCAAAATTAATAATAATAAAAAAGCACCCCTTTCCCCACATGCTCACGCGCAAAGGCGAACGCAAGCGTCAGTCTGGTGTCATATGTAAACAATGCAATATTGCACCATGGATGTGAGGTATCACCACGAAGGTCAGATTGAGTGCAGTAATTTTAGTAGTAGACCTCCTCTGTAAATCTAAAGTGGTAACCTGTAAAAGGTTTTTAAAAGCTTTTAAAAATGTATATAGTTTGTCGCCACTGCACGTTTGTGCGCAATTTTAAAGCATGTCATGTTTGGTATCCATGTACTCGGGATAAGATCATATTTTTTATTTCATCAAACATTTGAGCAATATAGTGTGTTTTAGTGCATTAAAATGTAAAAAGGTGTTTTTTTCCTAAAAAAATGCGCTTGAAAAATCGCTGTGCAAATAATGTGAGAAAAATAAAATTGCAACCACCATTTTAATCTGTAGGTCGTTTGCTTTAAAAAATATATATCATTTTTTTTTCATGTAAACAAAACGTTTCAGAAAGGGCTTTGTCTTCAAGTGGTTAGAAGAGAGGGTGATGTGTGACATAAGCTTCTAAAAGTTGTGTATAAAAAGCCAGGACAGTTCAAAACACCCCCAAATGACCCCTTTTTGAAAAGTAGACACCCCAAGCTATTTGCTGATAGGCATGTTGAGTCCATGGAATATTTAAGTTGGCACTAAATTATATATTGTTCAAACATGCCATAGGCATATGTGGAATTACACCCCCAAATGCATTCTGCTGCTTCTCCTGAGTACGGGGATACCACATGTGTGAGACTTTTTGGGAGTCTAGCTGAGTACATGCCCCCAAAACCAATCACCGCCTTCTAAAGGCGAAAAATTGTGATTTTACTCCTCACAGTGCGGCTGACCAGAAATACTTCCTATCTAAAAGAAATCTCTATTTGTGGGAAAGAAAGGATGAAAATTGTGTTTGGGTACAGCATTGCATGACCGCTCAATTACCAGTTAAAGCAGCGCAGTGCCAAATTGTAAAAAGTAGTCTGGTCATTGAGCAGCCAAATCCTCCGGGGCTGAAGTGGCTAAAGTATCTCTCAACTTGATCCTTGCCTCAGCCTGGGCATATGCCAGAGGCCCAAAGTTTTAAACTACCCAATGGATTGGATATCTGGAAGTAGCTAGGTTGCAAGGAACCTTCTTGCTGAAGCATGCTGGAGAGCAGTTGGGTAGAAGATACTTCTGGGCATTGGGAGAAGGACTTATCACCCACCAATCAAATTATCTTTCATTTCTATCAGAGTCAGAGAATAACTTGATTAGAGAGAGAATTACTGCACATTAAGAAAGACTGTGACTGCTATATAGGGTCATCAATCTGCTTGGATGTTCTCATGGGGCCAACATTTACCAAGAGGTTGGGCCTACCTTTACTGATATGATCAGGATAGATGTTTAAACCAGAAATAAAATATCACCCATGATGCAAATAAATCCGGCTCTTTGTAAGCCAAGCTCAAATAAAAATGGAGAAGGGGGTATGCTTGTGTAATTTAAACATTGTTATTAACATTTTATTGTCATAAAGAGAAAATAATATAGTGCATACAATTGCAACACAAGTCATATTGTAATTGAATGTTGTTCAACAATTACCTTTCCTTTTCAATCTGCAGCTCTGTAATTTTCTGAAAGTGCAATGTAATATGGCTCCATGGAGGTGTTCTGTACACAGAATGTGTACAGAACGCCCCCTAGAAACATAGTTTCTTACATGTGTGATTGGCTCACCAATTATCCAGAAGTATGCACTAAGATACAAGTCAGATTTCAGGTATCTCCTGCACCCAAAATATTTTTGGTGAGATACTCCCAATAGGAAATCCCGTCTAAAGGGATGCAGGCCCAGCATCTTTCCCCGTCATTGCCCTGCAGGTGCTGCAGTTGATTGATAGTTATGAAACCACTCCCATTACAGGGGGTCCCCGACTTACGAACGCCCGACCTACGAACAACCCCTACTTACGAACGGGGTGCTGCGGGGACCCTCCGCCATTTTTCGCCTTCTTCCGGCCGTTCTGCGCATGCGCGGCCATACGGAGCCTCGGAAAATGCTGGCAAACTTCGGAAATGTCCGTAATTTGCCGCGCATGCGCAGAACGGCATTAGACGGAACATCGGAAATGTCCGGAAATGTCCATATTTGTCGGTCTGCGCATGCGCGGCCGACTTACGAACATTTCCAACTTCCGTACAGGCGGGCAGTCCCTAACGAGTTCGTAACTCGGGGACCCCCTGTATACTCACTTTCCCATATGGACACAGAGAAACAAACAGGGATTTCACCAGATAACAAAAAGTAGGAATCTGCAACAAAGTTTGTTGAAATCCTTGCAATGTACATAAATCACTCAGGGGGGATTTATTTATTTTTTCAACAAAAGTGGAATTACTCTTTAAGGTCCATCAATTTCATTCATTGGATTTAAGTTATTTCAATTATGGAGCCTCAGAATCAAAAGTAGGTGTTACCCAGGGCAGTCTGCATGCAAATACAGCCTACCAAGTAATGCCCACACCTTCAGGCTGACATCCACTCCTCATCAAGGCATTTTTATATTCGCATATCTCATCCCAAGAACTAGCCCATTGCTGGTGGATGTTTTTTGAGCAGTGCAGTTATGGCTGCAATTGGTATGCTTCACATGTTGCTTCTGTAAAATGCTGCCTTGTCCTAGTCTGATGTATTTCAAATGCTTTTCACCTGTTTAGAAATCAAGTGCACCTGCAGTGTAATTTGGCTTGTAAGAAATACAGTCACTAGGGATGAAAGGAGTGATTTTAACAAACTGTCACTGTGAAATTACCAATTATGGCTTGTCAAAATATAGGAAAAATTAGCCTCAAATTTTACCATTTTGTTTAAGTGAAATTTGCTACAAAATTACTTTTTGGTATATTCGCAGCTTGACTTTCTTGCGTGTTGCTTTACTGCACCCACAGTAACATACATTATATTAAGGCAGTCGATTCATTTTGCAAGGGCTGTCAATGCACCAGAATGGCCAAAAAAGTAAATTTAGCATTTTTTCTGACACAGAGCCTAGGGAGCAAAGAGTCAAATGACAGGTTTGACCTCCCATAAGATTGACATACAGTGCCTTGAAAAAGTATTCACACCTCTTAAAATGTTTCCACATTTTGTAATGTTACAATCAAAAATGTAAATGTATTTTATTGGGATTTAATGTGATAGACCAACACAAAGTGCCACATAACTGTGAAGAGGAAGGAAAATGATAAATGTCTCCACCAGCTTTGCACATCTAGAGAGTGACATTTTTGCCCATTCTTCTTTGCAAAATAGCTCAAGTTCTGTCAGATCGGATAGAGAGCATCTGTGAACAGCAATTTTCAAGTCAAAAATATTGGATAAAGGTCAGTTCCAATTGCTCAATGTTAATATGTTACCAACATCCCTGAATTGAAAAATAGGAAAGCTTGGAGATACGGGACTTTAAAGCAATTTTCAAGTCTTGCCACAGATTCTCAATTGAATTTAGGTCTGGACTTTGACTGGGCCATTCTAACACATAAATATACTTTGATGCAAACCATTCCATTGTAGCTCTGGTTTTATGTTTAGGGTCATGTTCTGCTGGAAGGTGAACCTCCCCTCCAGTCTCAAGTCTTTTGCAGACTCTAACAGGTTTTCTTCTAAGATTGCCCTGTATTTGGCTCCCTCTATCTTCCCATCAACTCCAGCTTCCCTGTCCCTGCCTGAAGAAAAGTATCCCCACAACATGATGCTGCCACCACCATGTTTCACGTGGGGATGGTGTGTTCAGGGTGATGTACGGTGTTTGTTTTCCACCTCACAAAGCGTTTTTCTTTTAGCCCCAAAAGGTCTCATCTGACCAGAGCACCTTCTTCCACATGTTTGCTGTGTCCCCCACATGGCTTCTCGCAAACTGCAAATGGGAATTGTTATGGCTTTCCTTCAACAATGGCTTTCTTCTTGCCACTCTTCTATAAAGGCCAGATTTGTGGAGTACACGACTAATAGTTGTCTGTGGACAGATTCTCCCACCTGAGCTGTGGATCTCTGCAGCTCCTCCAGAGTTACCATGGGCCTCTTGGCTGCTTCTCTGATGATTGCTCTCCTTGCCCGGCCTGTCAGTTTAGGTGGATGGCCATGTCTTAGTAGGTTTTCAGCTGTGCCATACTCTTTCCATTTTTGGATGATGGATTGAACAGTGCTCAGTAAAATGTTCAAAGCTTGGGATATTTTTTTATAACTCAACCCTGCTCTAAAATTCTCCACAACTTTATCCCTGACCTGGGATCTGGTGTGTTGACTGGCCTTCATGATGCTGTTTGTTTGCTAATGTTCTCTAACAAACCTCTGAGGGCTTCACCGAACAGCTTTATTAATAGTGAGATTAAATTACTCACAGGTGGTTTCACAATTATGTGCCACTTTGTGTTGGTCTATAACATAAAGTCCCAATAAAATACATTTATGTTTTTGGTTGTAACATGACAAAATGTGTAAACCTTTGATAGGGACAGTTACTCAATTCCTTAAAAACTCTGATACCCATTGGTAGGAAGTCTCTCTGCTTACACCTTATTTAAGTGTCAGTTCCATGTGAATGTTGAGTTATGTTTCCTTATTTTGTAATATAACTTACATTTTTTTGGAGAACCAAAAACCCTGCCCGCCAGCCTCTGGAAGTACTCCCACTACAGGAGGGGTGATGGTCATTTTGCTGGTGATAATAGCAATAAATTGGGTGCCTCTCTGAGGTTGGGCTGGAGCCTGCCCAATGCTGCAGGCTAGGGTACAACAGCATACACTTCTGCAGGAGAGGGAGCTATGAGGGAAGCAGAGACCAGGGTTGCAGAGAAAAGAAAGAAAGAAAGAGAACGTAGCAGAGAGTAGTGGTATGCTGCTATGCTACTGTGGGCAAATTGTCTGTGGAGGAGAGATGCAGTGTACAGAACCTGGAGAGATTGTACTGCATTCTGCAAACAGAGGAGATACATTTAGAGAGCCAGCTTGGCACTGGTGCTAAGGACTCCACAGATCAAGCCAAGATATTACCAACACACCATGTTTAGATAAACAGACAGGACACCTCATTTTACCAACATAAAGCCTCTTACTCAGGCACTAGTGCACTGCTAGCAACTTGTCACTGCATGAGGAGGAGGAGATCCCTAGTGTCCTGAAAACATTGTTGCTTTTTGTTTGTGTCATTAAAGTTTGCAGGTGATATCTTGAATTGGACTTATGCTTTGACAGGGCCATCAGCCAATTCACCTCAGCAACCTCCTATGACTGGATCTCATTGCTGAATGGTGTGTGCTAGACTCTTTATATTGAGGACTCCACAGAAGGGCACAACACAGGCTTAACAGAGGAACTCCTCAGTGAGACATGACCTCTCGCCTAGGTGTTGAGGAAGATGTCTGGACTGAGTGCTGACCAGATCTACATAGCCTCAGAGTGGTGAAAAGCCTTTGGCCATCTTTGAGTGCAATGAACTTGCTTCTTGTTACTGAACTTTTTTGCCACTTGTAGAATGTGCATGGGACACTTTGGGAGCATTCCCTACTCTCACTTGTGGATTTCAAATACTCTTATTGGAGAGTGAGCACTCCAACCCCACTTTAAATCCATTTCTATTTAATGAAGAATTCCAGGCATAGATATTTTATGCATAGTTAGCTTTGGTCAGGTGAACCAACGTCCTACCTGGTCGATGCCCCTGGAGACTGGAAATTACTGAAGTAGACACTGCTAATCCAGTGATCTCTACCTGCGTCTGGAGAAGTGGCTGCCCTGCTGCATTCTGAACACTGGAGGTCGGCCACTCTAATCGGATTAGGTAGAGAGCTTGACATCACTGCCCCACCTCTCCACTTCATGCAATGCATAATATATACACTGTGGTGTGCTACAGTGTGGGTGCTTTGACCTCTGCTTTAACAGTGTGTTAGAGGGCCATTAAAAAAGAACTAATGTATATCTTTTAAGTTTTGTGTTTAAATAAGCAACCCAGAATTCAGAAAAATGTGGGTAGTGGCGCTGCTAAATAGTATAAGATTTAATACATTAGTCCATCAATAATTCCTTGAAGTGGATACTCAGTATATGTGGAGGGGGAGAGATGAAGAGGGGAAACCTGTATAGATTACGATTCTGCATATATAAGGCTGTTATCAGCCAAAGTCTCACTAGCTTGACAAAGGAGCGTGCCCTGAGTCCCATCTACCAGTGCGCATGCTCCGAAACACCATTGCAACCCACCAGTGATGTCATCACACCCGGCACCGCGTTCCAGCCCTCACCATCGGCCTGATCCAAGGCTCAGTTTCATTGCTGCGGTCCCAGAGATCCTGCTGGGTAGGATTTCTCCCTTACAGGCAGAAAAATCAGCTTTTCAGAATTCCGCTCTGCAGTGAACGCCACAACAGTGTGGATGGACTTGTGCCTTACTTCCTTAAACTCCATGTAAGTGGATAATGCACCTGTATCTCATTAAAATGTTCACAGTTCTAACCTAGAGGTGCCTGTGTTTCTCTTCTCAAAGAATTCAGAATTGACCCTTAATATTAACATATTGGCAGAGAAACCACTCTTTACCATAAATAACAAATTTGACTTCCCAAGCTCCCTCATGTAACCTAACATCCAGGCAGTCTGAATAACATGGTGTTTGGCTTGTGCATGTTGTGCCTATTGTTTTCAACCAGACATAGATTTGCAATACCAGGGGTGAAGTAAAACAATTGCTACTACATCCCCAATAGTACTTAAAGGCTGGAGCACATGGGATGAATATCGTCCAGTCTCAGCAGGTTCAACCAAAACCGTCCGACATTGGTCCGTGTGTACAGCACCCTGTCAGACAGAATCCGGCCTAACGACCAGCTTTTAGGAAACAGGTATGTTGAAAAAACATCTGATCAGCGTTTGTAGCCAATGGCTGTGAGCGCTGATCACTGTGTTCTGACGGGGGGAAGTCCCCCCATCAGAACACAATAGCTCAGCAGGGGAAATAACTGTACTAACATCACTTGTGCTAGTGGCATTAGTTCAATCTTTTACAAGTACAAGCATAAGAAACACAGAATATATGAATGGCATTTTTAGGGTGGATGATCTCTCAAAGAAATAAAGTTACAGGCAGATTAATAAAGTATAGCACTGTATTAATGTCAATTCCTGGACTAAGGGGTCGATTCACTAAGAGTTAAATAACGGCCAGAAAAAAACGATAAAATAGCGCATGCGGTAAATCAGTTGTGAAAGTTTCATTCACAAAGAATTTACCGTTAAATACCCAATGTGGTATTTGTTATACTCATTCACATGGGGGGTGGGATCTGGGGGCCCCCTTGTTAAGGACAAGTTGCTTTGGGGTGGGGGGGCAGAGCAAAGCACCCACCCCCCAATGTTAAGGCCTGGTGGCCTGGTAGGGTTCAGGGGGGCGGGCGCTCGTTTGTCCCCCCCTCTCCTGACCAGCCGGGCTGCCTGATCGGATAAGGGTCTGGTATGGATTTTGGGGGGACCCCACACAGTTTTTTTCTCTTTTCAGAAATGTGGGCGTGGGGTTCCCCTTAAAATTCATACCAGACCCGAAGGGCCTGTTATGGACTAGGGGGGATGCTACGCTCTTTTTCTCTTATACTTTTTAATTTTCATTTTTTTTTTTACTATCAGCTGTTAGCAGGGAAGACACTGACAGCTGATGAGTTATCGGTTGTTAAGGACGCAGCGGCCGGCTTGTCGGCCTGCTGCATAGCAACCAGCATTGTCAATAAACAACCTGGGAGTCCCCAACCCCCAGGCTGTTTTTTGAGAAATCCCGGCCAAGAGGTGTAGATTGGAAATAGGAGAGGTCCAAGAACAAAACCTTGGGGACCCCAATGGAGAAAGGAAGAGGAGAGGAGGAAGTAGAATTTTAAGTTACACTGAGGCTGGGTTCACACTGGTTTGTCACGACTGTTGTATGACTGCAATCTTACTTTGCCCTGCAACATCGATCCTACATCGGTCCTACTTTGGTCCTACTTCCATCCTACTTGGATGAACAGGATAAGATTTTGCTCTGACTTTAAGATGTTCTTTGACCAATCAAAACAATCCCAGTGTGACATAAATTCATTTTACTGCTGCTGTAATCACCATGTCGGATGTCACAAGTCGGATGGTTAGGACAAGGATCTGACTTTGATCCTACTTCAATGATATTCAATGGGCTGAAGTAGGACCAAAGTCGGACCAAAGTAGTGCAGGAACCTTTTTCAAAGTCGGACCGACTTGTGTCGGACCAGTTAAGACGGCTCTCATAGAGAACCATTGATTTGCACACGTCATGCGTCATGAGCTCCCAATGTCGGAGCGTTTGTTGTACAAGTGTGAACCCGGTCTGAAGGTGCGGTGGGATAGGTAGGATGAGAGCCACTGAAGAGCGCAGTCACAGAGACTGAGGGAGTAAAGTTTTTTGAGGAGGAGGGGGTGGTCTACTGTATCAAAGGTCCAGAAGTAGGAGTACAGAATAGTGTCCGTTGTTTTTTTTGGTTAGTAGGTAATTTGTGAGTTTTAAAAGAGCAGTTTCTGTGGAGTGTTGAGGGCAAAATCCAGATTGAAGGGAATCAAGAAGGTTACAACGCCACCTCACTCAGTTGGTTGTAAACAAGGCGTTCAAGGAGTTTAGAGGAAAAGGGGAGCAGGGAGATAGGGCGTAAATTGTTAAGATTGGTAGGATCCAAGGATGGCTTTTTAAGTATGGGGGTGACCAATGTGTGTTTTAGAGCATTGGGGAAGATGCCAGTAGAGAGGGAGAGATTGAAGATGTGGGTTAGAGAGTGTAGGATAAAGTCAGAGGGTGACTGTAGTATTTGAGAGGGAATAGGGTCCAGGGGACAGGTGGTTAGGTGGGCATTAGAATGGTGTTTAGCAACTTATAGTAGCAGGTTTGAATAAGGGGAGTGTCAATTGTATGTGTTGACATGGGGTCTCAACTGGAGGAGATAACTGTAGAGTGAAGATTTCATCACAAATTGTATCAATCTTGTTTTTGAAGTGATTAGCAATCTCCTGGGCAGTGAGTGAGTCAGTGGGTGGAGGCAGTGCAGGACGACGTAGAGAGTTGAAGGCAGAGAAGAGTTGATGGGGACTGGATGAGAAGGTGTTAATAAGAGTGGTAAACTAGGTCTGCTTGGCAGTGTGGAGGAAAGAATAGCATTTTTGGAGGGCAGATTTGTATTGGTTGAAGTCTTTGAGAGACTTAGTCATGTGCCACAGACGCTCAAGAGCCCGACTACGTTTTTTGAGAATTATGGTGTCATCTGTTTGCCAGGCTTGTAGAGGTCGAGGCCTGATTCTGTGTGTAGTGAAGAGAGCGAGCTTGTCCTGGGTGGGGGACAGGGATTATTGTAGATGGAAGTGGCTTGGTTGAGGCAGGACAGGGGTGACATTTTGTCATAGAGGTGGTCAGTAGCAGAATAGAGGAGAGATGGATTGAAGCGGCAAATGTTTCTATGGGTGATGGTTAGGCGATTTAAGGGAAGGGTGGTGGAAGACAGGGAGAGAGAGAAACTAATAAGGTGATGGTCAGAGAGAGGAAAAGGATTGTTGGAGAAGTTGCATGGAGTGCATAGGTAGGAGAATACAAGGTCAAGGTTGTTGCCATCAGAGTGAGTAGAAGCCTGTACCCATTGTTTCAGGTCAAATAAGGAGGTTAGACTAAGAAGTTTAGAAGTAGCAGAAGTGTTTGTATTAGCAGGATGTTGAATCCACCGAGAAGGATTGTGGGAATTTCCGAAGAGAAAGTAAGGTAGCCAGGTAGAAAACTCATCAAAGAAAGCCGATAATGGTCCAGAGTGGTCCAGAATGGACATGAGTGGTGCCATCTTTGTTGGGGCACCAGCACATGCTTAGTGACATGCCAACTACACAACAGTGATCTTTAGGTTCCCCTCATGGGAAGTGCCCACTATGGAAGCGGGCCAATCTTAACCAGATGTAAGTATAAAATCTGTTCCGTTGTGAGCTATTATTACAACTCGGACCATGCTACAGTGAATGTTGTGCACACTGAGACTTTGCAACTGGTATTGAGGGCACATTTTTGACTGGGGCCCTGCCCTAGCCCTTTTTATGTATACAGTATATTCTTTTTGTCTCAATCAGGTGACCTTGTGGGCCTGTTTTTCTTTAAAAGTTTTTCATGCTGTTTATCTTCTTTATTTTTATTTTGTAGATTATTGGAGGAGCAGGACCATTTCCTGATACAGGGTTGTCTGTCCTCCACAGATCCCCAGATGAGGAAACCATACACCTGTTGTTAAAGCTATAGGGTAGATAAAATATTACCTTAGTTTAAACTAGCAAACATTATGTTTGGGCTCTATTCAACACTTATTTCCATGTTTATTTCTGCCCTTATAGGTCTTTGATGTTGGAGGCCCTACTAGGAAGCATTCCAGTGACCGATCCCTCCTTTCTCCTGCACTTTGAGTGGAAATCCTGTGTTTCTGTTTTTTTGCGGGAATACAGCTCATATATTGCTTTTTGTCCTGGCATCTTATTGTATGTTTTTTTATGTTTTTTTATATATACCATGTTTTCAATCTCTGTTATAGAAAACGCCTCCCCTGAAGAAACCTTCCGGTGAAATGCGATCACTCAAGTTACAAAAATAGGGGAGATAAAGTTATAAAGTTTTCATCATCCCCCGTTGAGTGCTTTTTGATCTAGCATGTAAAGATATATGCAGCTGTGGGGGGGATTCATAATATTCATGAATTTTACTTGTTTTTGTACTATGATATATGTTGTTTTGTTTTTATACGTGTTATGGCGATTATAGCCTTTTCACAATATGTGCAAAGTGAGTACTAAAGCGCTGATAGGAGAATAAAAGTATTAAAAATGTTTTAGAAAACCAAATAAAATAGATAAGATGACCAAATGATATGCTGCACCATTAAAGTGTGTCCTACACTTAAAAGAATAAGCAAATAAATACTAGAGAATAAATAGTGCGCAATATCAACCTTAGTCTATTTAGATCAGCAGGTGAGGTTAAAAGACAAATGTCATGGTATAATAAAATATATAAGTGCTTGCGTGACAATCCCAGGTGCACAAAAAATATATATATAAACTTCAAGTTACAATGAGGTTGTGACCAATTTAATAAATAAATAAATACACAATGTGTTGAAAATAAATACAATGTGTTTTAAATAAATAAAGTGCTTCAAAATGTGAGTAAAAACAAGTATGTATTATAATGTGTCAAAGAAAGAAAATATCCAATTTATGCCAGTGATGCATATGGGGATATATAAATTCCAAAAGCCAATACAGGCTTGACCTGATGGATTAGCTAATTAATTGATGAATTAATGGGTAAACGGCCGCCAGTTAAATAATATATTAATCCCATAGGTGATAGCAGTCCATTAAATGAGTTAGATAATTAATGAAATAACTCTTCACATCCACTAATAATATCCGGGACACAATTAGAAATGCTAGAGAAAAAAAAAAAAAAGAGAGAGAGAAAACAAGAAACTTCCCTTTATGCTGGGAATGTAGGGCTTTTTTCCTTTTGGTTCCTCCTGATATCTTGCTCCGGTATGATATAAAAGAGAAAAAGACACAAACAAAAAAACATTGCGCAGCGCTCTATTCAACCATCAAACAAAGAAGATCTTTTAGGTGGTTGCCTACAGCTATACAACTCACATGTACCCAGTAGGTGTTTCAAGGGAAATTCACGTGAGAAAGTCACGTGACCTGTGATGACACGCGTCGGGAGGAGGAGCCCAAGTGATAGTGCTAAGCACAGCACAGTGAGGAGGAAAGGGCTGACAGCCCCCTATCTGAGCCTGACCATTAGCAGGATTTGAACGCGCAAACACCTACTGGGTACATGTGAGTTGTATAGCTGTAGGCAACCACCTAAAAGATCTTCTTTGTTTGATGGTTGAATAGAGCGCTGCGCAATGGTTTTTTGTTTGTGTCTTTTTCTCTTTTATATCATACCGGAGCAAGATATCAGGAGGAACCAAAAGGAAAAAAGCCCTACATTCCCAGCATAAAGGGAAGTTTCTTGTTTTCTCTCTCTCTTTTTTTTTTTTTTCTCTAGCATTTCTAATTGTGTCCCGGATATTATTAGTGGATGTGAAGAGTTATTTCATTAATTATCTAACTCATTTAATGGACTGCTATCACCTATGGGATTAATATATTATTTAACTGGTGGCCGTTTACCCATTAATTCATCAATTAATTAGCTAATCCATCAGGTCAAGCCTGTATTGGCTTTTGGAATTTATATATCCCCATATGCATCACTGGCATAAATTGGATATTTCCTTTCTTTGACACATTATAATACATACTTGTTTTTACTCACATTTTGAAGCACTTTATTTATTTAAAACACATTGTATTTATTTTCAACACATTGTGTATTTATTTATTTATTAAATTGGTCACAACCTCATTGTAACTTGAAGTTTATATATATATTTTTGTGCACCTGGGATTGTCACGCAAGCACTTATATATTTTATTATACCATGACATTTGTCTTTTAACCTCACCTGCTGATCTAAATAGACTAAGGTTGATATTGCGCACTATTTATTCTCTAGTATTTATTAGCCTTTTCACAATAGCCGTTGGGTAGTCCAGGGCTGGACATTAATAAAGGACTACAGTTGATTCAACTGTATGCAACATTTTTTTCTTTGAGAGATCATCTAACTTAAAATTCCCATTCATATATGTTTCCCATGCTTGTCCTGGGAAAAGATTGCAATAGGGATAAGAGAATAGCAAGATGCAATATTGTATAGTACTACTAAACAGAAAGAAGAGTTTGAGGTACAATAGGAAAAAAATGTAATTTCTAATGTACATATATAATTGTAAACTATGTACAGTATATAAGCAAGCTAATTACTTACACATGTGTATCTAAAGAAAAACATAATTAAATGGGCACATTTATAGTTTAAAGTACTTGTACTAAAATGATTGCTAAAGATTTAGCATTATTTTAAAATGACACGTCTTATCTGTTATCCAGAAACAAGTTAAGATCTTGCATCAGAATCCTTACATAATGCAACATTCCCTCTGGTTAGAGATTTGTAATTTTTTCCATCTTTCCAGCTGCTTGATCTTGAGGGAAGCCATTAACACAGACATTATTTAGTCTCTTCATCAAACAAACAATGTTCCCAGGATGCAGAGTGGAGTATGACAAGATATCTCGGGCAATGCTTTATTCCTGAATGAAGCCAAATGACAAGTGATTTTAGCACAGATGATCAGTCTCCAACAGGTCTTCTGTAAATCAGGATCTTTGGAAAAATAAATGTATGTCTGTACATTTACTATATTACTATGCTGATGTGGAAAAAGTGTGAATTTCTACACAATATACCGTATATACTCGAGTATAAGCCGACCTGAATATATAAGCCGAGGCACCTAATTTTACCACTAAAAACTGGGAAAACATATTGACTCGAGTATAAGCCTAGGGTGAGAAATGCACAGCTACTGTAAGTGGAAACGAGTGTCAAAAATGCACATTTGCAGCCTCACTGTGCCCATTTTGCAGCCAATAGGTCCCCCGAGTTTCAAACTCGGTAGTTAAGGGTTAATAGATGCCCCCTAGCTGCAGCCAAAATTTGGGGTCTCTGAACCCAAAGGGTCCCAAAATGACATTGCTGCAGATGAACACAGTTGACCGAATTTGGGGCCCCGTATCTTAGGTTCACTTAGTGCTAGGAACCCCAAATTTGGTGTGCAAACCCAGTGGAACTAGCACTACAACGTATTGGTTCGGAAAATGTCAAGCACTTTTCTGCAGCAGAGAATGACATTTTCCGAACCGACTTTGGGGCTCCCATCTCAGGGCCACTTGGTGCTAGGAACCCCATTGGATATGTTGTAGTGCTAGTTCCACTGGGTTTGCACATCAAATTTGGGGTTCCTAGCACCAAGTTTCCCCGCGATACGAGGCCCCAAATTTGGATCGGAAAATGTAATTCTCTGCTGCAGAAAAGTGCTTGACTCGAGTATAAGCAGAGGGGGGCATTTTCAGCACAAAAAAATGTGCTGAAAAACTTGGCTTATACTCGAGTATATACGGTAGTTATGCATTTACATAAGCTTGAAAAAAACACAATGTCCAACAAATTCGATCTCTTGTTGCTCAGATACTCTTATGCTAAAATGTGCTCACCATGAAGAACAGGCCCAAATTGGTGATCTGGCACTTCTGGGCTGGGCTGATTTTCCTGAATAGATTTGTGGGTTGTTAGAGCAGTAGTTGCGATCTGCTCAATTTCAATCAGCCCAGTTTTTTTTAAATACCAAATGGTACCAATGTCGTCTACGTACCGACTTATCTCTTCTAGAGTTACAAAGCTGTGTCCTTTTCCATGCACATTGTTGTGAATTGATTAAAAAAATTGTTTTGTAAGTCCACCACACTTTTAAAACCCAGCTCCAGCTAAAACATTTTTTTTTGTTTTGAACAGTGTGAGGAAGGGTTAGAGCAGGAGATCTTAGCTGATATTCATACGTCTTTGGGGCATGAAAACTATTGTAAATGGTGGGGATATGGGACTGGATGTGTGAATAATTAATCATTAAAAGACAAACTATCCCATACTTGTCCTGTGTTTATTTTTAAAGTGATTGTAAAGGTTTTCTTTTTTTTATTACAAATATGTTATACTTACCTGCTCTGTGCAAGGGTTTTGCACAGAGCGGTCCGGATCCTCCTTTTCTGGGGTCCCCGGCGGCGCTCCTGGCCCCTCCTCTTCATTAGTTGCCCCCACTGAGAGCCGCTTTCCATGGGGGCACCCGTGCGGGCATGCTCCCGAGTCCTGCTGCTGCGTCCATTGACACAGGCAGCAGGACTCAGCCCCCACCCCCGTGTCACTGAATTTGATTGACAGCAAGGGGGAGCCAATGGCTGCGCTGCTATCAATCTATCCATTGAGGACCCGAGACAGCGGCTGGAGCTGCTGGGCTCGTGCTTGTCACTGGAACGATCGGGTTCAGGTAAGAAAAAGGGGGGCTCTGAGGGGCAACTGCAGCACAGAAGGTTTTTCACCTTAATGCATAGAATGCATTAAGGTGAAAAACCTTGATACTTGTCTCTGTTAGCGTTTTGTGGCTTACCAAGCTGGTTTTATAATTGCTTGTAATTATTTTTACATTTTAGCTTGTGAGTATTCATAGAAGAAAAAAAAAACTTAAAGGGATGATTTACAGTGCCACTTGATTGTCTGTCCAGTGCATTTTTTGTGTTTTTAGAATTTGCACTTTCTAGTTTTCTTGGTGCTATCTGTCTATTCTACTTCACTTTGCAGGGGTTAGAAAGGAATAAAAAGCAGGGACTTGTTAGTGGCAAGTAAGTGATTTATAACCCACCTCCAGATTACTCTGATTTTATTTTTTGGGAACCAGGCTATATCAGGTTAAAAAATATATAAATATACTGTACAGTAGGTTTTGCTTTTACTCAATTAAAATGTATATTTTATAAGTATTATTGTTGCAAGAAAAACATAATTATAGCACTGCAATACATTCCAGGTGAAAAGGTGTGCAATGTCCTACTGCCCCTTCACACCAGAACATGGCAGGGAAAACTCATGTTCCATGCGTGTTTCCTGCACCGTGTTCAAAACGCATTGTATTTGCAATCTGAAGCAGGGTTCAAGGTTAAGTTAATGACACCCTAAACACAGGTTGCAAATACAGTGTGTTTGCCTGCAATGGATCACATGGTAAAGAAGTACGAAGTACCATGCAATCTGGTTGCAGTGCATTTTTTAAATGAATGCATGGATTACTGTTGGTGTGGTCCAGTGCAATTCAGCCCATTCAAAATGAACATTTTCAAATTGTACCGCATTTGAATCACACAGGTACATGCAATGCATTCCTGTGTGATTCTTGGTGTAAACCGGCCCTTACAGTTAATCTTTTTAAAGTTCATCCACAGCCTAAATAGAAAAGCTTGTCTGCTGCTGAGTTGGACCCTGGCTTTCTGTAGGAAAAGATCCAAAATGCCCCCCTACTGAGTCAAATAGTTCTCCAATCAGTAGAGCTGATTGAAGAGCTCTAGCACCAACTGAACAGGGGGGAAGCCACACCTTATGCCGCATACACACGATCGGAACTTCGGCCAGCAAAAGACAGATGAGAGCTTTTCATCGGAAAATGCAACCGTGTGTATGCTCCATCGGATTGAGAGCATGTTCTCAATTTTTACGATTGAAATTCCGATCGTCTGTGGCAATTTCGACACGCAGAATTCCGACGCATGCTTGGAAACAATTCGACACATGCTCGGAAGCATTGAACTTCATTTTTCGCGGCTCGTCGTAGTGTTGTACATCACTGCGTTCTTGACGTTCAGAATTTGGTGTGACCGTGTGTAGGCAACACAAGCTTGAGCGGAATTCCGTTGGAATTCTATCAGAAAACCCATCCAAGGCTTTTCCGATGAGAATTCCGATCGTGTGTAGGCGGCATTAGACTTAGCAAACCTTTTTTTTTAATGCATCTGGAATGCATTTATTTAACTTAGACTTAAAGATAATTTGAACTTTAACCACTTCAGCCCCGGAAGGATTTACCCCCTTCCTGATCAGAGCAACGTTGCACCCAAACACAACTGATGTCCTTTTTTTCCCACAAATATAGCTTTCTTTTGGTGGTATTTGATCACCCCTGCGTTTTAAATTTTTTGCGCTATAAACAAAAAAAAAGAGCGACAATTTTTTGAAAAAAAATCTATATTTTTTACTATTTGCTATAATAAATATCCCCCAAAAATATATAAAAAAAACGAATTTCTTTCTCAGTTTAGGGTGATATGTATTCTTCTACATATTTTTGGTAAAAATAAATTACGATAAGCGTATATTGATTGGATTGTGCAAAGGTTATAGCGTCTAAAAAATAGAGGATAGATTTATGGCATTTTTATTTTTTTTTTTTTTTTTTTACTAGTAATGGCAGCCATCCGTGATTTTTATCGTGACTGCGACATTATAGCGGACACATCGGACACTTTTGACACATTTTTGGGACGATTGACAATTATACAGTGATCAGTGCTATAAAAATGCGCTGATTACTGTATAAATGTCACTGGCAGGGAAGGGGTTAACACTAGGGGCGATCAAGAGGTTAACTGTGTTCCCTGGCTGTGTGTTCTAATTGCATGGGGAGGGGACTGACTATAGGATATGACAGATCGCGGTTCCTAGCTATTAGGAACTCACGATCTGTATCTCCTCTCAGAACAGAACAGGGATGTGTGTGTGTGTTTACACACACACACATCCCTGTTCTGCCTCTCGTGCCCGCGATTGCTTGCGGCCAGCAGTTATCGCGACCGCTGGTCATGAGCACCGGCACCCCCGCAGTGCAGCGGGCTTGTGCACGCACCTGCTATCCCGCTCGCTTGCGGGAACATGCTGACCTACCACAGTATAATGATGGCGGCTGGTCAGCAAGTGGTTAAAGAAACTCACTGTAAGGCTATTGGTGTTTTTATAACGTTATTATAACGTCCAGTGTGCATGAGGCCGAATGGTTATAATGCACAGCCCCCTACTGAACTATATACTGGAAATCATCAACTAGGGGTAAATACATTATTATTATTATTATACAGGATTTATACAGTTTACGCCGCACTTTAGAATATAAAGGGAGACAATACAGCAACAATACAATTCAATACAAGAGGGTTAGGAGGGCCCTGCTCCTGTGAGCTTACAATCTAATAGGGAGGGGCTAGTGCAACAAAAGATAGTAACTGCGAGGGATGAACTGATAAAGGAAGTAGAAGATTTGGTTGTTAGCTGAAAGCAGGATCGGCCTTCCTAAGAAATTGTTTTTTAGGGATTGCCTAAACGTGGACAGATTTTAAAATAGGACAAATTGAGCGGATTTTACCGGTACCAGGGAAGGACAATCACAACGCAATTCTAAATATTATCTTTATTACAAAATGGTTAAAAAATGTTTACATATTCTAAATAAAATCTAAATTGTATGTCTCTGATCAATTTCATCAAGTAGTAATTGAACAATAAATCTGTTACTATTGTGTCAAGAGATCGACGCGTTTCACATCTGTGCTTTCTCCGGCCCTTTATTCATTGACTTTAGACAGAGATCCTATTCAGAAAAAGGGGGGACATAGCTATTATTTACATTTTAAAAAAATGGTGATAATGCAACAAAAAAACTTCCATATGCCATCCAAGTATATAGAGATAAACATGCATCGAGGACCACTTACATATGGAAAAGAGCCCTCAATGGAAATGGCGTGCCAAGTGTCATCGGGGAGCAACCCAACCTGATGTCTTAGATCAAAAGATATATATATATATATATATATATATATATATATATATATAAAGGGCAGTATGATGGCCTGAATTTATGGGTGTTTATGAGCTGCGTGTCCGAACTTTCAGAGGCTTTCGGTTCTCCGTTCGTGTTTTTTTGTAGATCGAGTCTTTATCAAACTGTCGAAGGTAGGATTTGTATATCATTTCCTTATTTCATGCACCATCGTTTCCAGATACCTCATGTCACCAAAACCCCGCTACGGAACTTGCGAGTCATTCGTTAAGTCTCCGTATGCAGCCTTATTTTAGCCTTGTGCAAACCAGTTCGTGAGCACAAACACTGAGCCGTTTTTCATCGGTTTCATTCGTACATTCTCGTACCATGTTGTTTCACGCCACGTAGTAGGCACATTTCACTTAAGAAACACACTATCTATCATTTCAGTTATTTTAGTTCACATTACCCTCTGGTCTGAATCTAATCACATCAGCGACTCACCGGTTCGTCCTGGCCAGTTTTGTCATCTCATTTCATGCCATGCTCCACAGTCCGGTTCGTTGTCAGTCACAAATTGCGGCACACCGATTTGTGCCTCTGTCATGGCAATTCATTTAATTTGTTACATTTCACATACCCTTCACTCCGATGCACTGTTTTGTGATGGCTTGTTCTAGTCATTCCATCTCATTTCATTCCAAGCTCCACAGTCCGGTTCGTTGGCAGTCGCAATTGCGGCACACCGATTCGTGCCACAGTCATGGCAAACATTTAATTTGTTAATTTCACATACCCTTCACTACGATTCAAATTCAGTCGCATCTGCAATGCACTAATTCACGTCGACTCATGTTAGCCATTATTTCCTGTTCCATAGAGAGGTTCGCTGTCAGTGGCTATCGCGACACAACGATTCGTGCATCTGTCATTGCAAATCATTTAATTTATTACATATTGCATACCTTTCACCCTGATTCAAATCCAGTCGCATCTGCGACACACCGATTTGTGTTGACTCATTCTAGTCAGTCCGTCTTATGTATTCCAAGCTCCACAGTCCGGTTCGTTATCAGTCGCAGATTGTGGCACACGATTCATGCCACTGTCATGGCAAACATTTAATTTGTTACATTTCGCATACCCTTCACTCCAATTCGAATCCAATAGCATCTGCGACACAATGATTCGTGACGACTCGTACTAGTCATTCCGTCTCATGCATTCCACACTCCGCAATCCAGTTCGTTATCAATCACAAATTATGGCACACCGATTCGCACCATTGTCATGGCAAACATTTCATTTGTTCATTTCGTATATCCTTCACTACGATTCGAATTTGGTCGCATCTGTGACGCACTAATTCATGTCGACTAGTGTTAGCCATTGTTATTTCCTGTTCCACAGACAGGTGACACACCGATTTGTGCCTCTGTTATGGCAATCATTTTGGTAATTTCATTTCTAAATGTCTTTCCGACATAGAATGATCCACATTTACAAAATACAATATATATCACAGCTCTCATTTGACAATCAAAAATATTATGTATATTTCCATTTGGCAGGATAAAATATGCTCTTTCTAGAATTCATTTGCAATATTCACACATACCACATTTATGCATGCCCTTACTCGGTTCAGTAGTTACTAAAGATTCCTGAAAATGACTATGGACCAGTCGATCCTTGAGGGATCTGCATTTCTTATATGTGAGCTGGGAATAATCACTAATATATTTACTCAGGATAGGGTCACTGATTAGGAGATGCCAATGTTTACCTAAAGTTTCTTTTACCATGTGATGATTACTCGAATATGTGGTAACAATTCTAACAGTGTCCAGCTGCTTGTTGTTTTTATTCCCAAACAACAGTCTATGTCTACTTTTTTGACATACCTTGTTGTAGGCATTCTTTAGAGTAGTTTTAGTATAGCCTCTTTCTAACAATTTTGATCTCAACAATTTAGATTCCCTCTTGAAATCTTCTTTGTTGGAACAATTTCGCCCAATACATAAGTATTGTGAGTATGGTATATTCCTAAATAAATGTTGGGGATGACCACTGGACGCATGGAGTACAGTATTACCCACCGTGGGTTTCCTATACAATGACGTGTCCAGTGTTCCATCATCCTGTTTGGATATATCAACTTCCAGAAATGATATCATATTAGCATATTATAGCATATTATGTTGGTCAGGCACATAGACAAGGATTCATCTGCAAACATAGTATGCTCCCACCCCCCCAGGTACAGGTTGGCATATGATGGGGCACAACACGTCCCCATCGCAACCCCTGCACCTGAAGGTAGTGGGAGCCATCAAAAGTAAAGACATTCTTGGTCAGAATTTGGTGCATTAACTGCACCACAAAGGCATTATAGGGTCTTGCTGCCACATCCATCTCATCCAGGAAGGTTTCCATTACTGAGATCCCAAATTCATGCGGGATACTACAGTATAGTGCCTCCACTTTAATGGAGACTAATATACTGTCTGGTGGTATGGTCATGTTATATAGTTTTCTCAATAAATCCATAGTATCCTGAATGTATGATGGAAGCTCCAAAACATGGGGTCGCTAAAAAGCATCTACCAGGCGACTTCCCTTTCCCAGTTTTAGCATCAATTCCCGAGATAATTGGAGATAATTGGACTTCCTGGAGGCTTCAACATATCCTTGTGAGTTTTTGGCAGGGAATAAAATGATAGAACTCTAGGATAAGATACCTTCAAAGTCTCAAAGATCTCCTTATCAATAATCCAATTGTATAGGCAATGGCATTGTTCATAATCCTATCAAAATCCTTGTTAAATTTGTGGATGCTCTCTTCTGAGATGAGGGCATACCAATCTCTATGCGAGAGGATATCGAGACACATCTCCCGATATCCACTGGTGTCCATCACCACTACATTCCCGCCTTTATCGGCCATTTTAGTAGTTAAATCCCTATTTTTTTGTAGTTGACTTATTGCCTGCTGTTGCTCAAAGGTTATATTATTTTTCACTAATAACTCCAAAATGTAGTTTTTTGATATCAGATGTAACCTGAGATAAAACTGTCCAAATATTGGGATTAGGGGGGAAATTTCATAGATTTTTTAATTTTTTTTGAGCTTTGGGATCTCCATAGGGGACTGAGCCCCGGTTGATATTCCGGGAAACCACC
Source organism: Lithobates sylvaticus (assembly GCA_028564925.1). NCBI lineage: Eukaryota > Metazoa > Chordata > Amphibia > Anura > Ranidae > Lithobates > Lithobates sylvaticus. Next base: position 56,265,478 of record CM053032.1, read on the forward strand.
CTCTGCAGAACCCCCTACAGCAGTATCATTCTCATCTAATAGATCCATAAGATCCTTGAGGGCCAAAAAATCTCTTACGGTAAATCCTTTCCATTGTTCGCGTTCAATAGTCTCTTTTTTTTCTTTTTTCTTTCTTCATCATACATGTATTTATAAGTTGATCATCTAGCAAAAAGGTTAAGATCTTTAACCACCTCAAAGTTGTCCGCCCATGAGGCTGGACAGAAGCTCAGGCCTAAGACTTCAGTTTCTACCTGGGAGAGAACCTGGGAGCATACATTTATAACCTGTAATTGATTCTTATTCATTTGCTCTTGTATGCATACCGATCCAGATTGTGTAAAAGTGGACAGAGTAGGAGATAACTGAACAGATTGGACTGGAGTAGTGAGTTCCAGAGGATGGGGAGGCTGTGGAGAAGTCCTAGAGACGAGCATGGGAAGAGGAGACAATGGCTCTAGAGAGCAGGAGATCTTAGGAGGAGTGAAGAGGAGGGTTTATGTGATATTTGGGGACAAGATTGGTGATGTAGGTCGGGGCAGAGTTGTAAATAGCTTTGTATGTTATTGTTAGTGTTTTGAATGTTATTCATTGAGCAATGGGAAGCCAGTGGAGGGATTGGCAGAGAGGGGTGGCGGACACTGAGTGCTTGGTAAGGTCGAGTCTGTCAGCAGCATTTATGATAGACTGAAGAGGAGATAGCTTGCGGAGAGGTAAACCAATGAGGAGGGAGTTACAATAGTCAAGGCGAGAGATAAAAAATTGCTTAGTGCTTTCAATGGTAAAAATCAGCATATATTGGACATGTTAGAGGTGAGGTCTGCTAGATTTGGACAGTGATTTGGGGCTGAAAAGACAGATCAGAGTCCAGGATTACACCTAGCACCCTAGCATGGGGGGGGGGGGATACATCACAAAAACAGTTCAATGTAGTTCTTGCAGACAACTCTGTTCAACTCTAGCAAGGTGTAATGCAAGTTTGGCCAGCAGCCTCTCACCAATTTGTGTTAGCAGGGCTCTTCTTCTGCTCACTAGCTACATGTACTCTGGTCATCATCTTGTATCAAGCAGCAGGCGCAACCAGAATTCAAGTCCACCAATACTCTGGAAAGGCTAATATTCAGGGTTTCCTCCAATACTCAGGGATAGCTGATGATGTGTCTCTCTATCCCGGGTGCAGCCCGCCCAACCCCCCCCCCCCCCCCCCCCTAGTCTCCTTGCCAAATGCTTCCTTTTCAATTCTCATCACAGGAAAAATACTTAAAGCACTCCCCTTTCTCTCCACCACAGTGTAAAGCCCCATACACATGGTCGGATTTTCCGATGGATTCTGTCCTGTCGGACAATGTTGTCGGAAATTCCGACCGTGTGTAGGCACCATCGGACAGTTTCCATCGGATTGTCCGACGGACAAAGTTCTATCTCCTGCTCTATAAATTTTCCGACAACAAAGTCACCAATTCCAATCGTGTGTAGTGAATTCCGACGGACAAAGTGCCACGCATGCTCAGATCACATTACAAGACCAAAGCTATTGGCTACTAGCCTCTACGTAGTCTCGTCGTAGGCAACAAACGTCACCACGTTCAGAATGTCGGATTTTCCGACAACTTTGTCCGACCGTGTGTATGCAAACACCAGTGTCGGACTAAATCCGTCGGACCAAATCCGATGGATTTGGTGGTCGGATTTTTCGACCGTGTGTATGGGGCATAACTGGGATTTGAAGTCGAAGAACAAACTATACTACAGGTTAAGTCTATTTTTTGCACTACATTTCCCACAGTCCTTCACATTTCTCCTCAGAGTCTCCAGCAGTCCATGTCCTTAGTTTGCCCCCTAGTGAATGGAGGGCAGTTTAACACTAGCTGCTCTGTGTTTAGTAACAGCTGCCAGTCTTGAAGTTATGCCCATGAACTGTCTTTGAATCTTCTCCCCAAAGATGAGCAAAAGTAGCATTGTACACTGGTAACTGGAAGTCTGGTCCAAGTAGCTGCTCCTTTCTCTGCCATCAGTGCAGACGAGGGTTAGACTAGATTCTGGTACTGGCTTGGATTCTACCTCAATCCAGAGTCTGCTGGTACAAGTAAACTAACTCACAATTTGCCAAAAGGCTTATGTGCCCCAGACTAAAAACAGACTATGCATCAGTTTAAAAAAATATTTACCATGTACAGTACAATCTACATCTTAAAATAATGTGTTTATTGTTCTGTTTCTCCTGTTTGTTTGATGGTTAATTATAAAGTCTTCAATAGGTCACTTAGTCAACCAGACTTAAAAATATTACTTTTGGATGGACTGTGCTTTTGTTTTGGATACCACCAACCTAATCGCCTGATTGTACTGGATAATTAGGATTAATTGCTATTGTTCAGCAATGTCACAGTACATGGATGTTATTTCTGTTCACATTGATTATGTATTCCTTGTACTTTCTGTTATCTATTGAATGGATTATTGATTTGTGAAATAATTGTTTATTGTCTCATGTTTCTCATTGATACATTTGAATGAATTTTGTTTTTACATTGTAAGTGTGATGTTCTCTACCTGATGAAGAAAGGTGAAAGAAATGCTGTGAGGCAGGTATTGATTTGTGTCTTTTCTAGTTCTTCATTCACATTAATCCTTTGAGTCCCTGAACCTTTCTTTTCCTTAATCCCCTAAATCCCAAATCATTTTTTGCAACTTTTGAGACATCATGGTTTCGCAAATTATGCCTTTTTAGTGTATTTTTTTTTTGATAAGTAGGGTATTTATTTGGGTAACGAATTTGCGTAAATATATGTCTTTCTTGTAATTTTTTGAAAGAAATAGTGGAAATTTATTCATTTTCCTGTCATTTTTCTTAACGCAATGTTTATGTAATTTTTCAGCCCCCAGATGCTTACCTCACAAAATAACTGTCAAAGTCTGCGGATTAAAATATATCACATAACTGTGATTTCTGTGTAACATAGAAAATGGTAAAGTTCAAAATCAATGTTTGTGTTTTATTTTTGGAGAGCTTTGTTCCTCTTTTGAAGCTACATTGCAAAGCACACAGGAAAAAAATGGTATTGCATAGAGTGGTAGCATAACATTAGAATAAAATCAAGTAGGGTTGGCAAGGGCACAAATTAGTATGAGAGTGACTTTTTCATAGGTTTGTGATCACTAAAAATGAATATGAAATTGTGTTAATGTTTGTGAACTTTTAACGCTTGCTCAGTAAACACAAATGTCATCCACATTAACTGTTGTCATGGTCGGAACCTTGGGATTAATTTGGTGAGGGAATAATCTTTAATTACATTTTTAGGAAAAATAAATATTTTTTACACAATATATTTTTATGCTGTTTTATCTTTATGGCAGTCTGGAACTGGTCAGTAACAAATCACTTCTTTTTTTTTTTCTTATGTTTTCTATGCAAGTCATCAATGATATATACAAATCACTTCTAATAGTGATCTACTGCTGGTTGCAATTAACCAGTAATATATTGCTATAGTGGTGATTAAGGATGAGCATTGAGCTTAGGTTGAACATGAGTTTGACCCAAACCCAGCTTGTTCACAATTGGACAAACAGGCAAGCAAATTGCCCATATTTGTCCAGTTTGCCTTTGTGCCCAGTTAACTTGACTGCCTGAACCTCTAGCTGATGAAGTCAGAAGTCTTTAACTGCTGTAGCTCTATTGCTGCTGAGGACATAACAGGTATCCACCTGCTTTTCTCTGTCCTGTGGGGCTCCTGCATGACATCATTGGCCAAATATGGTCAATTGATATTTGGCCAATGGTGTGATTCAGGATTCCCAACGGCTTGTTTACAAAACAAAGAAGGCAGCAATAGTTTGCGACAAGAGTAGTGGTGGGTGAAGATAATCGAGCCACAGTGTGGGTGATTTTATTTACTATTTGCATTTTTTGGGATAATGAGTAGCAAGGCATACTATGCACCCCTTACTTTTTCATGTGTGGATTTTTGGGGGCCCCCTTTTTCTAAAGTCTATATTCTAAAGCCTACAAGTCTCCCCTACAGACCCCCATAGGCATTTTGGGGGACAGAATATAGGGTCATATGAGGACAATGTACAATGAAGGGGAGGGGGTGCTTTGCACGGCACCCTTCCAATGCTGAGGACATGTGGCCTGTTATGTTTAGGAGGGGAATGTAATCAGCCAACAATAAATTACTGTAGCTGAATTATGAATGATATTCGGGTTGAGGTTGAATATAACATATTTGATATGGTGCGCTGTCTAGCAAGATCCAAAGCCCAGGTTTTGGTTGTTTTCAGCCTCTGAGCTTAGTGCCAGATGCTGGCTATAACCGACAACTGGCAGCTCCACCTACATGTTGGCTGAAACCTGCAAGAGTCATTCAGTCTGGATTCTGTTTTAAAATGCCACTGGGACAAAAAGGCTATTGTCTCTGTGCCATAAAAAAAAAAAAAAAACTAAGACTCAAGTGATTAGTGGTTGAAACAGGGTGATATACAACACATTAAAGAATTAGGGAAGAGGAATAAAAATTAATTAAATATATATATATTTAAGTACATAAAAACACTAACTGATTGACCCTTTGCTAAAGCTTATAATAAAGCTTATAATAAACAAGTACAAAGTTTCCACTTATTTTTATCCTTTGCTGCATTTCAGTGTTGCTGATAAAAGAATTATTAAAAATGACATTATTAAAAAAATAAAATATAAAATATTGCAAATAATTTTTTAAATTATATTAGCATGTTTGAAGTATATGTAAACAAACACAGCAAATGGAAACCGAAAGAAAGGAAGTATTATTTTTCTATCATGCTTGCAATTTTATTATTCAAGAATAAATATTTTGTACATTTGTATTTCTTTTACTCATAGAATGGGTGTGTCAGTACAGTGGGTGGGCAGAGGATGACATCACACACAGTGGAGAAGCACCTTCCCACTCTGTGTGTGCTACGTTCCAACAGCTGCTATGTGGCTCCCACTGTCAATTAACACAGCATGGTGGTCAAACTGACTACAGAGATATAGCACGTTGTCTTGTATCTCCATTCAAGAAAGAGATATGCAAACTGACCATGCCAGCACTGATCTACTTTAGAGCTTGGTGTGGTCAGAATGAAACAAAAGAGATGGAACTGGCAGGATCACTGTATATTTCTGAGGAGTTAAGGATCTCGGTAAACACAAGGCTAAATGTACCCAAAAAATAGCAGTTAAACAGACACATGTATGTGATATAAATGTTTGGGGTAACATATACTTTAAGCGTATGTGAGATTTTAGTTGAGTTTGCCTGTAACAAAAAAAAGCCTCTATAAACCAGAAAAATGTATCAGCTGTCATGTGATCTCCTGGCACCTATTTCTGTGTTAGCAACCGGTCAAATGAAGTTCATCTCTTCATTTTCCCCAGATCAGCTTGCTCATCTCATGTCTACCTCATATGTCATGCTTGAAGGCTTCAGGACCCTGTGAGGAAATCCAGTTAGGATCTAATGACTGACTTTTCCAACAGCCAAGGGGCAGTGTCCATGTCACCAGGAAGCATCATGGGCACTACAGAACGGGTCATACCATACTACAGACCAGAAAAAAAAAGACCTGGGACATGGCTTGTCACATCAGTAATCAATGTTTTTCAGGAAGATTTAAAAAAAAAAAAAAAATATATATATATATATATATATATATATATATATATATATATAAAAATATATATTCTGTACTGTATCTGGATTTTAAAAAGCAGAAACAAGCATTAAAAGCAAGGCCACAAAAATGCCACTAAAACTGGTATTTTAGCTTTTAGCAGATCTTGGGGGCTTTAAAGAGGAAGTAAACCCTGATAGGTTTACTGCTTCTTTGTTTCCCTGCAAAGGTAAAGCATAATGGACTACTATGCATCGCATAGTAGCCCATTATGTGTCACTTACCTGACACAGCAATGTCACCGCTGTCCCCTGTAGCACGAAGCATCCATCTTCTTTCGGGTATCGCTGCTCCAGCGCCGTGAGTGGCCGGAGCAGCAATGACGTCACTCCGACGAATGCGCGCAGAAGCCGTAAGTGACGGCATGTTTGCCTTCACTTGTGGCGGGCCCAGTGCGCCTGCGCCATTGTCTACGGCGCGCATGCGCCATAGACAGTGGTGCCCTATTTTTGTAAAGTCTCTACTTAACCGCGTAGGTTAAGGAGATATTTCTTGGACCTACAGGTAAGCCTTAATCTAGGTTTACCTGTAGGTCAAAGTGGTTTGTAAGGGTTTACAACCACTTTAATCATCAGATTCTTTTTGACTGATTTTCCATATCTGCATTCCTACCACAAAAATCACAAGGTGGCCTTGCTGTTCTTGTTAGATCTTAATTGATTTCATATTGTATATTATTGTATTGTATGGATTACAACTCAATGAGTGGGAACATTTACTGACCCTTTTTAGCTGAATTTTAAGAAGAATTCTACATACAGTGTTGAAATGCAAAAATATCACTTGTTTTACTTACCCTTAAAAACTGTAATTTCGTCCAGCCATTACACTGATTCATATAGCCCCACTAGACACAACCGAAAGGGTAGTTAGAATACAACTAAAAAGTGGGAAAACCAATCACAGTTATCTTTAAAAGAGTGAAACATTTTTTATTTCTGATTTGCACTGAAAGAAAAAAAAAATAGCTATTGGTGCAGAAAACAAAAAAAAAACAGAGAGCGCAGCTAAGAGTATACTAGTTGCTGGAGATAAACAACCGAGATAGCCAAAACTGTGCTCACCTTAAATTAATCTTGAGTAACATCATTGATGCACTACAGAAATTCAATCTTAAAGCGGTAGAGAAGCGCTAATAGAATAAAAATAAAGTGGGCATGCTGCAACGCATACTAGCACAATATACCAGACTTACCTGTAAAGCAGATCCCTCCCATGCAGCGCTGTCATGGATCCCCGGTGCTGCCACCTTCACCTGGTCTTCCTTCCGGGGGTAATTCTGCTGTTCACTGTCCCTGCTTGCTTGTCTGTGTCCCCCGCAGCAGCTTGAGATTGTGTAGACCAGCCATTGCAACATCTACTGAGCATGTTCCAGTTTCAGTTCCCTTCTACGCTGTTCATTTTCTCCTTTTTCTTATCTGTGCAGCCAGAATGACTATACAGTGACACATGTGGGTGTATACACTCTGGTTAAATGACCGCCCCCACTCCATCCTCCTCCATGCTAACTATATAGCTCTACTGTCAGAAACCATGAATCAGATTGAGACAGAAGTACAGTTAAATCACACTTGTTTAATAATAATAAAAAAGGTACACAGAGTAAATGTAGTCAAAACATAGCCAGAGTTCAGGAACCGGAACAAATAGTCAGACAAGCCAAAACGTCAAGGAGCTAGAGAACAGCGTAGTAGAACAGCAAGCAGGATCTGGAGCCAGAGGTAATGTCAGCCAAGCAAGTCTTTAACAGGAACACAGGAGAGCATCTCTACAGATGTGACCAAGGCGAAGGCAGAGATCATCTGGTTTGGATGGCTTAAGTAGGCAGGACTGATGAGCAGGATATCATCAACAGGGGAGTCACTGTGGAGAGATAGGAGCTGGCAATTAGCCGACAGCTGAGCGGCCAGCTCAGAGAAGGAAGGGCTAAACCCAGCCCTGACATCTACACTATGGATGTGTGATATTAGATGTTGATTGATAATGGCCTCACCTCTCTGTAATTCTAAGCACATACAAACAATAGACATAGGCTGGAGGGGCGTAAAACAGACTTTGATTGGCAGAACCTCCCCCTAGATAGCCCACACCATGTTTTTGCGCAAAAATTAATAAAGAGTTTTAGTTCAAATATATATTTGTATGACAATTTAAAACATTTGCTTGATATTAAGTATATATTTTTTCTTTGTAATTCGAAGGCTGTTTTTGTTTTTAAACATATGAGCAGAGACTAGAAGCTCCTCCAGCCGGTTTCCCTGCAGATGGGCTGGAAAAGAGATGGGTCACATGACAGCTATATATCGATTATGAAAAAACGTTTTATTAAAATAAGTGCAGTGCCATCATCCATATACATACAGTAAAGAGAAGGGATAATGTAAATTAAACAGTATGTGTTTAGTATTACCGTATTTATCGGCGTATAACACGCACTTTTTCCCCCTAAAAATCGGGGGAAAGTCGTGGGTGCGTGTTATACGCCGAAATTTAAACGTCGGCAAGACTGCAAATGAACCGCTGGCAAAGCGCGGCCGAAAAAGACCGAGCCGACTGTTCAGCTCCGCTCGTAGTCCCGCCTCCCTGCGCTCGCTCCCGAAACAGCAGGGAGGCGGGACTCCGAGCGGAGCCGAACAGTCGGCTCGGTCTTTTATCGGCCGCGCTTCGGCCTTTTTCGGCATGCGCGGTTTGTCTCGCGGCAGGAAATTTAAACGTCGGCAAGACTGAAATTGGCAAACTGCAAATGACACCTGGCAAGCTACAAATGACACTGGGCAAGACTACAAATGACACTGGGCAGGCTTCAAATGACGCTGAGCAGGTTGCAAATGACGCTGGGCAAGGCTGAAAATGACGCTGGGCAAGCTTCAAATGACGCTGGGCAAGCTGAAAATGACGCTGGGCAAGCTGCAAATGACATGGGCAAGCTGCAAATGACACTGGGCAAGCTGCAAATGACGCTGGGCAGGTTGCAAATGACGCTGGACAAGCTGAAAATTACGCTGGGCAAGCTGCAAATGATGCTGCGCAAGCTGCAAATGACGCTGGGCAGGCTGCAAATGATGCTTAAATGTAAGTTTTTTTTTTTCCCCTAAACTTCTCTCCTAAAAATTTTTTCCTTAAAATTTCCTAAACTTGGGGTGCGTGTTATACGCCGCTGCGTGTTATACGCCGATAAATACGGTACTTTAATCCATCGCTGGGCAAGCGTTGATTATCTTACTACAAAATGATTTAAAGGGTGCAGTCATCACATTACCTTCATTGTCCTTTCTCTTAAATTCCTCCTACTACTACACTGTTGAGAAATAGTAGAAGAGATTTATTTAGATCCAGTAAAGGTATTTAAAGCAATCTCTGCTCATCAATACACCTTAATTTCTTCCCCATTTACATCAATACATTTAGATATTCCCACGGTGAAGAGAAACTGATCAGTTTTAAAAACTAACACCAGATTGTTGCATGATCCTGTTGATTTTGGTGATGTAGACAAGCCTGTGGACAGCTTGTGATCACAGGATACATCTATGGCTGAAAAGTCAGTTGGCTGTGAGGGGATTATTCCAGCTGATTGCTATTATTTCTTCAAGAGCATCTGCTCTCAGTACATTAAAATGCATACGTGTGTGATACAAGTGCATATGTACATTTCCTGCTATCTATGAATTGAATTGTCTGGTAGTAAGATCAAGCATGCATTAGCCAACTAAAGTAATGACAATGGCCAGTTTTTAGGTATGAGTAATTGATTAACTGGTTAATTTTTATTATATATCTATATCTAATTAACAGTTCTTATTAATATTTATAATGATGCTGTTAGGGCTGGGCTCAGAACTTCGTTCCTTTGAGCTGGCCTCTCAGCTGTCGGATAAATGCCAGCTCCTATCTCTCCACAGTAACTCACCTGTTGATGATATCCTGCTCGTCAGTCCTGCCTACTTAAGCAGTCCAGCCTAGATGATCTCTGCCTTCGCCTTGGTCAACATCACAAAGACTATCTCTTGTGTTACTGTTAAAGACTTGCTTGGCTGACATTTCTTCTGGCTCCAGATCCTGCTTGCTGTTCCACTACGCTGATCTCTGGCTTTCTGACTTTCTGACTTGTCTGACTATCTGATTCCGGTTACCGAACTTTGGCTATTTTGACTACGTTTGCTCTATTTACTTTTATTATTAAACAAGTGTGATTTAACTGTACTTCTGTCTCAGTCTAATTCATGGTTTCTGACAGATGAAGAAGTTGGCAACCCGCTGTTTACTATTTACTAGTAAATTGCTGGTGGATATTTAGTAGAATTCTGGACTTCTGAATATATATAGTAGGGATGGGCCCGGTGCTCGATGCGAACCCACGTTCGCATCGAGCACCGGGCGTTCGCTCGCTCGGCGAGCCCAGAACTATTTGGGCCGTTCGCATCACATTCGTGTGATGCGAGCGGCCCCGCAATGCATTGCGGCCGGCGCGGCCGGCGCAGTGCATTGCTGGCTGATGATTGGCCAAGCATGCACTGTGACCCCGCATGCTTGGCCAATCACAGCGCCGGAAACTCGGAGAGCAATAATTGGCTACAGGCAGGACGCCTGTAGCCAATTAAAGCTCAGGGGCTTTAGTACACATGTAGTAGGTCACATGAGTTCCGGCTTTAGGAGAGATCAGTCTGCTGATTCTGTCTTTGCTTGATTCATTGCTCCAGAAAGATTTGCTCTTCTTTGCTAAACCATTGGCTAGTTCTTTGCTAAACCATTGCTACCTAAGTCATTGATCGTTCATTGCTGCTGATTGCACAGTTAGTGTGTTTTTAGCTGCTGCTGGGGATTAGTCTGGTGCGTGCTTACTGTTAGTACAGTATTGCAGTAGTACCAACCGCAGTGCTGTTAGCACAGCATTGCACCCCAAAGGCACCCATAGGACTTTTAGTGTGTTAGTGGCAGCAAACAGAGCGCCTATATTTTCTTCTCAGCAGCACCCATAGGAATTCTAGTGTGTTAGTGGCATCACACAGAGCTCCCATATTTTCTTCCCAGAAGCACCCATAGGACTTCTAGTGTGTTAGTGGCATCACACAGAGCTCCCATATTTTCTTCCCAGAAGCACCCATAGGACTTCTAGTGTGTTAGTGGCATCACACAGAGCTCCCATATTTTCTTCCCAGAAGCAACCCATAGGACTTCTAGTGTGTTAGTGGCATCACACAGAGCTCCTATATTTTCTTCCCAGAAGCACCCATAGGACTTCTAGTGTGTTAGTGGCATCACACAGAGCTCCTATATTTTCTTCCCAGAAGCACCCATAGGACTTCTAGTGTGTTAGTGGCATCACACAGAGCTCCTATATTTTCATCCCAGAAGCACCCATAGGACTTCTAGTGTGTTAGTGGCATCACACAGAGCTCCCATATTTTCTTCCCAGAAGCACCCATAGGACTTCTAGTGTGTTAGTGGCATCACACAGAGCTCCCATATTTTCTTCCCAGAAGCAACCCATAGGACTTCTAGTGTGTTAGTGGCATCACACAGAGCTCCTATATTTTCTTCCCAGAAGCACCCATAGGACTTCTAGTGTGTTAGTGGCATCACACAGAGCTCCTATATTTTCTTCCCAGAAGCACCCATAGGACTTCTAGTGTGTTAGTGGCATCACACAGAGCTCCTATATTTTCATCCCAGAAGCACCCATAGGACTTCTAGTGTGTTAGTGGCATCACACAGAGCTCCTATATTGTCTTCCCAGAAGCACCCATAGGACTTCTAGTGTGTTAGTGGCATCACACAGAGCTCCCATATTTTCTTCTCAGCAGCACCCATAGGACTTCTAGTGTGTTAGTGGCATCACACAGAGCTCCTATATTTTCTTCCCAGAAGCACCCATAGGACTTCTAGTGTGTTAGTGGCATCACACAGAGCTCCTATATTTTCATCCCAGAAGCACCCATAGGACTTCTAGTGTGTTAGTGGCATCACACAGAGCTCCTATATTTTCTTCCCAGAAGCACCCATAGGACTTCTAGTTTGTTAGTGGCATCACACAGAGCTCCTATATTTTCTTCCCAGAAGCACCCATAGGACTTCTAGTGTGTTAGTGGCATCACACAGAGCTCCTATATTTTCTTCCCAAAAGCACCCATAGGACTTCTAGTGTGTTAGTGGCATCACACAGAGCTCCTATATTTTCTTCCCAGAAGCACCCATAGGACTTCTAGTGTGTTAGTGGCATCACACAGAGCTCCTATATTTTCTTCTCAGCAGCACCCATAGGACTTCTAGTGTGTTAGTGGCATCACACAGAGCTCCTATATTTTCTTCCCAGAAGCACCCATAGGACTTCTAGTGTGTGTTAGTGGCATCACACAGAGCTCCTATATTTTCTTCCCAGAAGCACCCATAGGACTTCTAGTGTGTTAGTGGCATCACACAGAGCTCCTATATTTTCTTCCCAGAAGCACCCATAGGACTTCTAGTGTGTTAGTGGCATCACACAGAGCTCCTATATTTTCTTCCCAGAAGCACCCATAGGACTTCTAGTGTGTTAGTGGCATCACACAGAGCTCCTATATTTTCTTCTCAGCAGCACCCATAGGACTTCTAGTGTGTTAGTGGCATCACACAGAGCTCCTATATTTTCTTCCCAGAAGCACCCATAGGACTTCTAGTGTGTTAGTGGCAGCACACAGAGCTCCTATATTTTCTTCTCAGCAGCACCCATTTTTTATACTATATACACTACCGACTACAATGGCTGGAAGACCGCCAAGGAGAGGCAGAGCGTGCCGAGGCAAGAACACAGGGCAGGCAGGCTCTGTTTCTAGAGACAACAGTGCTAGCTGTGGACGTGGTCGTGCATCGTCATCAGCACGTGGCCATGGGACATGCTTGTCTTTGTTTTCGGCAGCTGGACATGTGGAGCCGCATCATGCCGAAGGCTTGGTAGAATGGATGACCAAGCCCTCCTCATCCTCCTCATCCTCTCTCACCCAGGCTCAGGGTACTGGCAGAGCAGCTGCCAATGCGTACTCAATGGCATCATCAGCCACCCCTTCCCTAGACCCACCATGTCCTCCTGAGGAGTCCCCCGAACTCTTTGAGCACAGTGTTGGGTACATGCTCCAGGAGGATGCGCAACGATTCGAAGGCTCGGATGATGATACCCAGCTTGAGGAAGGCAGAAGTGTGCGCGCAGAGAGAGGGGATGCTGAAGGACAGCAATCTGGCAGTACTGTTCCACCAGCTGCAGCTTACTGCCAGGTTTGCTCTAGTGGTGAAGAGGGAGGGGATGATGAGGTCACTGACTCCACGTGGGTGCCTGAAGGGAGAGAGGAGGAGGAGGAGGAGGAGGAGGAGGAGGATGCGGCGTTACATGTCCAACGAGGCAGGATGCCCCCTGGAGGCCAGCTAGAGGCCAGCACAGCAACTGTACCACACCGCAGAGCTCCGCCTGTGCAGGGCGCTGCCTCTGCACGTTATCACAAAAGTTCTTTGGTGTGGGCCTTTTTTGAGACGAGTGCATCAGATCGCACCACTGCTATTTGCAATATTTGTCTCAAGCATATCTCGCGTGGCCAAAACATCAGCCGCTTGGGCACCACAAGCATGAGCAGACATATGTCGACCTGCCATGCAGCTCGTTGGCAAGCACACATAAAAGCCCCACACCAAAGAACAAAGCGGACCTCTCCTTGCTCCTCATCAGCTGGGATCTCCATCCCCACTATATCTTCAGTCCTCTCTGAAAGCTGCTCTGAGAGGACTGAAGGTGTAGAATTAGGTGTGTCACAACCAAGTACTTGCAGTACACCAACGTCCGATTGTAGCAGGCAAATTTCCCTGCCCCAGCTGCTGGACCGTCGAAAGAAGTATACTCCCAGCCATCCACATGCCCAGCGGTTGAATGCTAGCTTGGCTAAATTGCTAGCACTTCAACTGCTGCCTTTTCAGTTGGTAGACTCGGCCCCCTTCCGTGAGTTTGTTCAATGTGCGGTTCCTCAGTGGCAGGTTCCCAAACGCCACTTTTTCTCACGGAAGGCGATTCCGTCTCTCTACCGGCATGTGGAAGGCAATGTCCATGCCTCGCTGGACAGGGCGGTCAGCGGTAAGGTGCATATTACCGCTGACTCATGGTCCAGCAGGCATGGACAGGGAAGTTATCTTTCTTTCACGGCCCATTGGGTCACTCTATTGGCAGCTGGGAGGGATGCAGGACAAGGTGCAGTAGTGTTGGAGGTTGTTCCGCCACCACGCCTCCAAAATGCTACTACTGGTTGTGACACACCTCTCTCCTCCACCCCCTCCTCTTTTTCTTCCTCCAGTGCTCTGTCCTCGGAACCAGCGGTGCTCCGTAGGCGTACAAGGGGCTACGCGAGTACGCAGGCAAAAAGATGGCATGCCGTGCTTGCGCTGGTGTGTTTTGGGGACAGGAGCCACACTGGGCCAGAGGTTCTGGCAGCTCTGCAGGGGCAGGCCGAGAGGTGGTTGACGCCACGCCAGCTTAAGCCAGGAATGGTCGTTTCTGACAATGGCACCAACCTCCTCTCCGCCCTGCGACAGGGGCAGCTCACCCATGTGCCCTGTATGGCTCACGTCCTCAACCTGGTGGTGCAGCGGTTCTTGGGCAGGTTCCCAGGCTTACAAGATGTCCTGAGGCAGGCCAGGAAAGTCTGTGTGCATTTCCACCAATCTTATAATGCCAGTGCTCGGCTGACTGAGCTGCAAAAGGAGCTGAACCTGCCCAAGAACCGCCAAATATGTGACATGCCCACCAGGTGGAACTCAACGTTGGCCATGCTGCAGCGACTGCACACGCAGCAGAGGGCCATCAATGAGTACCTTTGCGACTACGGCACCAGGACAGGGTCAGGGGAGCTTGGCTTTTTTTCCCCACGCCAGTGGAGCATGATCAGGGATGCATGCACTGTCCTCTCACCATTTGAGGAGGCCACGAGGATGGTGAGCAGTGACAGTGCATGCATCAGTGACACTGTACCTCTTGTCCACCTGTTGGAGCATACGCTGCGTGGGATAATGGACAGGGCACTTGAGGCAGAACAGAGGCAGGAAGAGGATGACTTACTTGCCTCTCAAGGCCCCATTTATCCAGACAGTGTTCCTTCTGTCCCACCCATCACACAGGAAGAGGATGAGGAGGAGGAGGAGGAGGAGGATTGTGTGAGCATGGAGGTGGAGCCTGGCACTCAGGATCAGCAGCAGCAGTCTTTTAGGGATGATGTACAGTCCCAACAAACCAGTGGACTTGTACGTGGCTGGGAGGAGGTGGCTGGCGATCATGTCATCCTCAGTGACCCAGAAGACTCCGGACCGAATGCCTCAGCTAACCTACGCTGCATGGCCTCCCTGATCCTGCAAAGCCTGCGGAAGGATCCTCGTGTTCTTCGGATCAAGGAGAGGGACCATTACTGGCTGGCCACTCTCCTTGATCCACGGTACAAGGGTAAGGTTGCGGACCTTATCTTGCCGTCGCAGAGGGAGCAGAGGATGAGACATCTCGGGGAGGCCTTGCAGAAAGGTCTGTGCAACACGTTCCCAGAAACTGGGAGGTTACAAACTCCTGGTCCTGGACGACGAGTTGCTGAGGCTTCGGTCAGTAGCAGAAGGAGCAGTGGGGAAGGTGGACGTCTGACCGATGCGTTCAGACAATTTTTTAGTCCGCAGCCCCAAGGTATGATCGGTTCCAGCAACCATCGCCAGCGTCTGATATACATGGTGCAGGAATACCTAGGGGCAAGGTCAGACTTGGACACCTTTCCCACCGAAAATCCTCTGGCTTACTGGGTCCTGAGGATGGATCACTGGCCAGAGCTTGCACAGTATGCAATTGAGCTGCTG
Source organism: Lithobates sylvaticus (assembly GCA_028564925.1). Classification (NCBI taxonomy): domain Eukaryota; kingdom Metazoa; phylum Chordata; class Amphibia; order Anura; family Ranidae; genus Lithobates; species Lithobates sylvaticus. The sequence continues at coordinate 56,281,027 of CM053032.1, forward strand.
GCCTGTCCTGCATCCAGCGTTCTTTCCGAACGCACATTCAGTGCTGCTGGAGGATTTGTCACCGATCATAGGGTGCGCCTGTCCACCGACTCGGTTGATCGACTGACCTTCATAAAAATGAATCAGTCTTGGATCACCACCAGCTACCAGGCACCTGAAGCGGATATAACGGAATAATTTATAATGTCACATCCCTTCAAGACTGCCTATGCTGATGCTGAGTGACTGTCCTGTTATGTTCACTGACTATCCTCTTCCTCCTCCTCAATGATCCATGCCACCACACCAGTGCCTAAGGCACAATTTTTCAGCCCCTGTATAACAGGGGCGTGTACTTACAATTTTTTTTAAAAATGCTTCGCAACAGGTGTGACTGCTGTGCTCCAAGTACAGTATCTGTGAGGGGTTGCAGTGTTGTGGCACCAGCACCAGTGCCTAAGGCACAATTTTTCAGCCCCTGTTGGGGCGTGTAATTACAATTTTTAGGTAATGCTTTGCAACAGGTCTCATTGCTGTGCTCAGAGTACAGTATCTGTAAGGGGTTGCAGTGTTGTGGCACCAGCACCAGTGCCTAAGGCACAATTTTTCAGCCCCTGTATAACAGGGGCGTGTAATTACAATTTTTTAAAAAGATGCTTCGCAACAGGTGTGACTGCTGTGCTCCAAGTACAGTATCTGTGAGGGGTTGCAGTGTTGTGGCACCAGCACCAGTGCCTAAGGCACAATTTTTCAGCCCCTGTATAACAGGGGCGTGTAATTACAATTTTTTAAAAAGATGATTCGCAACAGGTGTGAATGCTGTGCTCCAAGTACAGTATCTGTGAGGGGTTGCAGTGTTGTGGCACCAGCACCAGTGCCTAAGGCACAATTTTTCAGCCCCTGTTGGGGCGTGTAATTACAATTTTTTAGGCAATGCTTTGCAACAGGTCTCATTGCTGTGCTAAGAGTACAGTATCTGTGAGGGGTTGCAGTGTTGTGGCACCAGCACCAATGCCTAAGGCACAATTTTTCAGCCCCTGTTTAACAGGGGCGTGTAATTACAAGTCTTGATCTAATAGTTCACAGCAGGGCCCATTCCTGCGCCCACCAAGAGTAACTGTGAGGGCTTACAGTCTTGTGGCAACACCGTCCACCACCACCACCACCACCAAAGGCCCAATTTTTCTGCCCTGTTCAACAGGTGCATGCAATTACAAATCTTGATGTAATAACTCACAGCAGGGCCCATTCCTGCACCCACCATGAGTAACTGTGAGGGCTTACAGTCTTGTGGCAACACCGTCCACCACCACCACCACCAAAGGCCCAATTTTTCTGCCCGGTTCAACAGGCACATGCAAGTACAAATCTTGATCTATTAACTCACAGCAGGGCCCATTCCTGTGCCCACCAGTCTTGTGGCTACACCAACATCTAATAGGGCAAATTTCTGCAGAGTATATACGGCAGGCCCCTACTTTCAAACATCCAACTTACAAACGACTCCTACTTGCAAACAGAAAGAGAAAACAGGAAGTGAGAGGAAATCTACCCCTAGGAAGGGAAATTCTATCCTGTTAGATTTAATTTGGGAAAAAGGTATCTCCTCTCTACTGATGCTTTATCACCAATCCTTGTTTCAATTAAAACCCCACTTTTCCAAAAACATTTGTCATTGGGACGGAAAGTGAGGTGACATGTTCTGAACAGATGTGCAAAGACAGCAAATGTTACAGGGGTGATAACCCCTCCCTATGTTCTCCAAAAAGCTTAAAAATGTATTTTTTTGGGATGGAGCTACACTTCATAATGTACCTGTTCAGATTCTACTTAAGAACAAACCTACAGTCCGTGTCTTGTTTGCACCACCTATATAGTGCTGTTCAGAGTATATAGGGTTGTAGGTATAGGGTTTTATTTTGGGTGCGGGGTCCCCCTTAATATTCATACAAGACCCAAAGGGGCTGGGGGGGGGGGGGGGGGGGGTGATGGGGTAGCCATGCCATTTTTCTCAAGGATTTTCAGCCATATGGCGGCCAGGACAAGACATGACATTAAAGCCGCAAGTGGTTTTAAATGGCTTCTTTTTTTCCTTTACAAATGTCATTTTGTGCAAGGACAGTTCTAAACACGGGAAACACATGCCACTTCACAGGCATACTTTAGACACCCCCCAGGTACCATATTTAAAGAAATTTCACTTTTTTTTTTTCACTTTATGCATCACTAAAATGACTGCTCCCGAAAAAACGTTAGTTTTTAAAAGTTCTTTTTGCATTGATATATGTCTCCTGGGGCAGGACCTGGGTCCCCAAACCTGTTTTATGACATTAACATGCATATTGGCCGTTGTAATTAGCAATTTTGATTTCGAACGTTCGCGTCCATTATAACGAATAGGGTTCGAAAATTTGCGCGAACTTTCGGTCCGTTCGAAGGTTCTGGTGCGAACCGAACCCGGGGGTGTTCGGCTCATCCCTAATATATAGGAAAAAAGGATCCAGTAAATAAACAAAAGCACTTGTTAAAATCATAGTCTACGCATGGTGAAGAGCTGTACACCTGAACATCCACCCTTTTGGCTGGTGCCGAATGTCATGTATAATAGTGGTATTACTTCTGTTATTATACATGACAGCCTCCCACTGTTAATGATTATTAAGTATGTTGGCAGATACAGGCATTGCCGAGTCCTTAAGAACCAGTGACAGGCCAGCAAAGGGTACAGGATAATTAAAGAAAATGCCAAAATGGCATGGGGGTTCGCCTCTTCAGGCCTGATATGCATTTTAAGGGGGACCATAAGCAATAAAAAAAAAATTAATTATAAGAAAAAAATTCCCACTGTAAAGCTGTAGTCAATCAGATCACTCAGCATTCCTCATTCACATATGGGCGCAGTAGAATCCCTGGCTGTTTGTTTACAAACAGAATGAAGCAGCTGGGAGCTGTTATTTAACCCTTTCTCCCATGCTGTGTTTGGACACAGGGCAAGTTTGTCAGCAGGCTCACAGCCAATGATTTTGGCTGTGAACCTGCTGATTTCTGTGGCCAATCACAACACAGATCTGTGTATGTATGTTATAAAACACAACCCAGATCTGGGTGTTTTTTCTCTCTGATTTCACTTACCGTTCAGAGCTGAAATCAGGGAGAAAATCCAGCCAGTCTGTAAGTGAGTAAAAGCAGCACACATAAACTTGTTAGGCACACAGTTAACCCTTTGATTGCCCTCCTGATTACTCCTGTCACCCAGCAAGTGTCATTAGTACAGTGTCAGTGTCTAGTATTATCACTGATCACTGTATTAGTGTCACTAGCGACATCAGATAGTGTCAGTTAGAGTCAGTAAATGTTCCTCCCAGCCAGTGCCAGTTAGCGCCAGTCCCTAATTGCCTGCCACACTATCAAAGTCACACTATAAGTCATTGATTACCGCTATTACTAGTTTAATGTCTGTCTGGGTCTGTATCCTGGTCACTGTCTGAACTACACTAGTGTCCTCAATAGTATAGTGTCCCCAAGAATGCAGAATCAGCTACAATCACTGCCAAAATGCATTTTGGCCTAAATTTATGAAGATATTTGATCTTATTGGATATGTTTTGTAACAGTAGGTAGAAAAAAAATGTTCTTCTTTTTCAAGTATATAATAAAAAAAACAGGAGTGAACAAATAACACCAAAAGAAAGCTCTGTGTGAAAAAAATATATAAATTTCATTGCGTACCGTGTTACATGAGCAATTGACAGTTAAAGTAGCACAGCGCTGAATAGCAAAAAGTGGTCTGGTTATGAAGGATGTAAAATCTTCCGGATGGCAAATGGTTAAAGTGTTGCACAGATCCTCTACTTAGTAAGAAGGTTTAGGGCATCCTCCAGGCATGTTATTTATGGAGTTATGCATTTTTATTGTTTCACTTCAAGCATTACAAAAATCGCTGCTCCCACCAAAAATTTTTCAATTTTTTTTTCTTCTAGTACCTTTGGTACCTGTTCCCCCTAGGTCATTTGCTTCACAATCCCTCGCCTATTATGCGGCGTACACACGGTCGGAATTTCTGATGGAAACAGTCCGAAGGGAGCTTTTCGTCTGATTTTCCGACCGTGTATGCCCAAAGGTCTTTTTCTGTCGGAATTTCCGACGGACTTTGAATTGAGAACCTGTTCTCAATTTTTCTGACGGAAAACCTTTCTATCGGATTTTCCGATCGTGTGTATGCAATTCCGACACGCAAAATTCCGACGCATGCTCAAAAACAATTCAGCAAACCCAATCTTTTACTCACTGTTTTCTGCTCCAACCAAAAATGGTCAGAACTGACATTTAACATTCGGTTTCCATTGACTATAATCGGTTTAGATTCAGAAATCCAATCTTTACTATTCTTTATCACATGATCTCTGCTTCTGAAAGAAAGAAAAAAAGCATACACATTTATCGACCTTCCCAAAAACGTATCTAAACTTCAAAATTAATATGTTATATATTGCAAATTACCAGTCCTTATGCAGCCAGATGCTGGGCAGCAACATGGAGGAGGGGACAAGGCCTTCTGTTACTCTAGTTTTTACTGTAATGCTAATATTTTGCTGCATTATCCCCTCTAACCACCAGGGGGAGAGCAAAGCCAAGCCAGCCCACAGACTTCTATGCAGAGCGCTATGAATCATGGGAGTTATCGTTTGAGATGGCAGACATACAATGGTATCAGTGGACTCTGAGGGTGGAGTTAGATGGCTGTTATTAGATTGCCCGGGGAAACTTCACAGACTTGGACAGTGCAGATCTGATTGGGAGGTCCAGAGAGAGAGAGAGAGACATCCTTGCTGCACAATACAAACAAAGTGATCAAGCTGCACCATTGCCACAGAGGGACTGGAGTGTCCTCTCACCCGCTGCTGTCCACAGAAAGACTTTGGAGGCACATCAGAGATAGAAAGAAAGCAGAGCACCCCATATCAAGCATTCATCTACTGTACATTGCAGGGATCGGTGAAAAGGGCTCATCGCCTAACATATACACTGTTAAGCAGGACCTGAGTTATTTGAGACAGGACATTTAGCATATCACACTACACCAGTGACTTACCTACTCTTCAGTTATACCCCCCCCCCCCCATCGGATACTAGATGCTTGTCTGTTAAGACTGCCATAAATTGCATCAACGCACCCTAAAGGGCCCTAATGATAGCCAGCTGCCTCTCCCATTGAATCATTACATGCCCCTCTGGTAGCCTTTTCATAAATACCATTTTCCCATGAACAGTGTATACCAGTTAGTCTAGGTCTAGCATAACCCCCATTAATGAACTCTGACAGTATAGTATATGTGTATTAGGTAGCTTGTGTTTCTTTACTGTCCATTGCTGCACCTACTGTTTATGCTGATCTGCAAACCAAATGTATTTTTTTTTTAGCCCTTACCACTAATCATTTGTACATTGAGAGTGTTAATACCATTGTTGATTCAACCTTATACTTGCTTTGTTATCAACTTTGCTTAGGGACAATATATTAAGTTTGCTTTTACTGATTTGCTTGCTGCCTTTTCCTTTGACAAGGTGTTATTGTTGATTGCCAAGTGCCAAGTAGACATGTGTGCCGTCAATAAATTTGTTTCGTTTCGTTCCGTTTCGTATTAAATTGAATTAGTAATTTGTGTCCGAAATTCAATACGGATTCATACAAAATACGAATTTTCGTTAGTTTCATAAACTTTTCGTAACAATTACAAATGTTCGTTATGATGAATGAATGAATTTATCATTATGAAGGGCTCCCACCATCCCTGTGCTGACTTCCTGGAGTTTTTAACTTCATCATAACGAATAATCGTAGTTAAAGAACATTCTGTCCAATTCTGTTGTAACGGAATTTGGATCCGAAGTTCGTATACTAAATTTCGTATTTTGTACAAAATTCGTATGCATAAAATTTCGTATTTCGTATTCGTACAAATGTACGAATTTCCGGAAATTCGTACGAATTTCCGATTCGTAAAAACTAATCGCACATGTCTAGTGGCAAGCCCAGTGGGTTTCTGTTTGTGTTATTGTATGTCCATATGTTCAATCCAGCATGTCAGAGGGGCTGAGATCTTTGAGAAGGTCGAGGAAAAGAACAAGGGACCCACTTTATCCAATGGCTCATGCGGTGGTAGTGCTACACTTAGATGATGTGACTGCATTTGTTTTTTCTTTACCAAACCCTTTTTATTGATATTGAAGAACAAAATCTACAGTACACTATATCAAAAGTACAATCAAAAGAAAACGAAAATTGGGGGCGTGGCCAAGACCGGCATGTGAGAGGACGCATCTCCCACAACTCCCGGCGTTGATCCGGCACCGATCCTCCCCCAGCCACCTAACCGAGCTTTGATCGCCCTATGCTGCATACCTGTCTCAAGGAGACCCCCGTGGAACCACCGCCGGCCCTTTGCACTAGAGGAATTACCCGTAAAAGCCTGATGGAAGCCGCAGGCCCGGAAATCCAAGATGGCGCCGCCGCGCTCACAGGGAAAGGGACGCCACGAGGTCCGGACAAACCCAGCCACAAGGCAAGTAAACCTCCCAAATCTGTGGGGAAAGATGCCCCGAAGGACATGCTGTATTAAGCCCAGAGACTGTCAGGGACAGGGGGTTCGGAGCAGCTGTCCCGCTCCGGTGACCCAATACATAGGCCGCAAGGCCTGCAGCCAGCACAAGTCCCTGCATGCTGGGGTAAGGAGGAGGGGGAACAGAACGCAGCCCCAGACATGGACTCACAGGCCCCAGACGCACAGGAAGCCCCACAGCCCACCTTGGCATACATACTTAAGGCAGTTCATAACTGTACAGCATCAGTTAACACCTTGAAAGAGCAGTTTGGGGGCCTCAGGGAAGATGTGTCCCTATTGAGACAAGACATGCAAAAAATTAGGGAACGCACCACTGCAGTGGAAAGCAGGGTCAGTGAAATGGAGGATCATATGCAACCCATGGCTCAGGATGCTAGAGCTACCCTGCAAATGGCACGAGATGCATTCGATCGTGCGGAAGATTTGGAAAATCGTTTGCGCAGGAACAATGTTCGCATAGTGGGTCTGCCAGAGAAGGTGGAGGGCAGGGACCCCACTACATATATAGAAAATTGGCTCCTGGAAGTTTTCGGTAAAAACGCATTCTCACCACTTTTTGGGGTGGAAAGGGCGCACAGGGGGCCCCCCCCAGGTCGTTCCTAGCAAGGATACTACACTACCATGACAGAGAGGCGGTGCTTCGCTAAGCCAGAGAGAAAGCAAATATTCAGTTTAATGGGGCCAGGGTGTCCTTTTACCCAGACTTTTCAGCAGAAGTTCAGAGGCGCAGAGCCAAATTCCTGGACGTTAAGCGTCGACTCAGGACCCTACAATTACCATATGCCATGCTGTATCCTGCCAAACTCAGAATAGCAGTCAGGGGCCAGGCCCAATTCTTTGAATCTGCCAAAGAGGCTGCATCCTGGCTAGATCGCAATGAACAGGCCCTGCAAAGAAGGGCACAGGAGGATGAGGACTGACACTGCCGCAGACACGCTGTTTGGTATTTGCATATGCCCACGGAAGGGCAAAAGGTTTTGCACCTCTCTTGTTTATTGGGGGGATGAACCCCCACATACTTGGTTCAGTTGACACTCCATGGCTGGGGGACATTATAATGCAGAACACCAAGAGAGCTCAATGGTCACAATAATGTTGCAACTTAAAGTGACTGTCGTAAGCGAGGGGCGCCAGAAGGGCGCCAAAGTTGTTCAACAGGCCTATTCGGTCTACAAGTTCTACTAACTTTTTGTTTCTTGGCTACTGTTGGCCAGCACATGACATTCCCAATTATAATTGGCAATCCTGGAAATTGACTGCCTACATTCCCCCGATGGGCTTGAAGAAATTTGTCCCTGGGGTGATTTGTCTCCAGGAGACACAAATTTGTTAAGCGAGGGCGCGCAGAAGGGCGCCACTGCCTATTCGGTCTAAAAAAAATGTTTTTTATTTTCATTTAGTTTTTTTCGTTTACAGAGGAATAAAATTTGTCTTCTGATGGACGTATTGTTTCGTTGACCCGTCGCAGGTTTTTTTATGGTAAGTCCCGTATGATTCGTACACGATTCGGAATTTCGTAAAGTCGATTACCAGGAATTTGAAAGTGTCATAGACGAGGAGGGGAGATTTGTATTTCTACACTGTAGATTTAATACGTTACTGTGTGTATTGGCTTGCATTTACATCCCTCCACCGTTCACGGCGGCGGTGCTCCGGCTCCTCCTGGCTTTCTTGGATGGCAGGCCTGATGTACCGTTGCTTGTGCTCGGGGATTTTAACTGCTGTCTGGATTTGGTGGCGGATAGACACCCCAGCCCTAGACCCTCTGCCCTCTCCAGGGGTACTCCCCTGGCGCGGTTGTTGCAAGAGGTGGGATGAGTAGATGTCTCGCGACACCGTAACCCGGACGCAAAACAATTTACATTCTTTTCTAAAACTCATGGATCTTTATCCAGGATTGATCTGGGGGTGGGGAACCTGAGCATGCTCCCGTATGTAGCAGACTTCACTCATAGGCCCCGTAGCATTTCTGACCACTCTTCCTTGGTGGTTCAGCTTCTAGTGGCTCCTCCCAACAATATGCCTAAAGCCCCCTGGAAATTTAACGCCTTCTGGCTGAAACTATTTTGCTCCCATGAGGAGATTGAGGGGAGCATGCGCAAGTTCTTTGCCTCCCAGGATCCAAATGGTTCCAGAGTAATACAGTGGGACGCCTTTAAGGCGCATTTAAGGGGACTGTTGATTGTAGAAATGAACAAAGTAAAGCGGGAATCGACAGCTTTATTGCAGGAGGTCGAAGCCAAGGCTCAGGAGTTAGAGCAGATATACATAGATAATCCCACTGAGTCGACTAAGGAGTCATGGCAGGCTGCACAGAGTGCGTACCAACACCTGCTATCCTCCTCAGCCGAAAAAAAGCGTTTTTTTAAGCAACAGGCATTCTTTGAGGAGGGGAGAAGACCGGGCGCCTCTTGGCGCGGATCTCGACCTCTCATCAGCGCTCGCCAGCCATTGGGGCAATTAGGACCCCAACAGGCTCTCTGGTGAGTCAGCCAGATTTGATAATGCAGGAGCTAACTAGGTTTTATGAAACTTTGTACTGTCCTGGTCAGGCGTACACCCAAGAAGACTTGGGTCTATACCTGAACCAGCTGGACTTCCCAGAACTGTCCGTTAGCCAACGGGAATTCTTGGAGGCCCCACTTACATCAGCGGAACTGCAGGTAGCTGCAGGGACCTTTCCCAATGGTAAAGCCCCAGGAGAGGGTGGACTACCTATAGAAATTTACAAGCAATACGCTGAAGTGCTGATACCACAGCTCACTCAGGTCTTCAATGCAGCCAAAACAGGGGAAGTTCTCCCTCAATCTATGTCAAAAGCTAACATAGTTCTCCTATTGAAACCTTTGAAGGACCCCGTGGACCCTGGGTCCTATCGCCCGATCTCTCTGCTCCAAAGTGATGTGAAAATCCTGGCAAAGGCACTGGCCGTCAGACTAAATGGGGTGATTACATCTATTGTGCATGGAGACCAAGCTGGCTTCATGCCCAATAAATCTACCGCAGTAAATTTAAGAAGGCTATACCTCAACATGCAGACACAGGCGGACAACATGGGCAGCAGGGCTCTGCTGTCCTTGGACGCCACAAAAGCGTTTGACAGCATTGACTGGAACTATCTATGGGCGGTCTTACTGAAATTTGGGTTCGGCCCCAACTATATCTCCTGGGTGAAACTTCTATACAGTCAGCCTCGGACAGCCATTAGGGGATCCGGCTCGCTGTCTAGAGAATTTGTGTTGAGGAGGGGTACGAGACAGGGCTGTCCCCTGTCCCCCCTCCTCTTCGCCTTGGCGATTGAACCACTGGCCATGGGGATCAGGGCTAACCAGAGCATAGTGGGATTCCAATACAGGAACTTACACGAAAAGGTCATGCTTTATGCGGATGACACCCTGCTTTTGCTAGGAGACACGGATGCCTCACTGAAAGAAGCCATGGCCACTATTACTACATTTGGGGAGTTTTCTGGACTGTTAATTAATTGGTCCAAATCTGCTCTACTCCTACTGGATGGAGATGATACACAAATTATCAATTCCGCTTGCCCCATACCTGTGGCCACGTCCTTTAAGTATTTGGGTATCCATATCTCGGCCAAACCCAGGGACTTTGTACACCTGAATGTTGCCCCTCTGCTACTGAGGTTCAGGGACAAAGTCAAAACATGGAAGTCACTCCTTCTTTTAGTTGCGGGTAGGGTGAATTTAATTAAGATGATCCTTATGCCGCAACTGCTATACCTCCTCCACAACACCCCTATGGTCATCCCCTTAAAAACATTTCACATTATAAACGCCATCTTCCGCAGCTTTATATGGAAGGATAGACACCCTAGGATCAAATTAGAACACTTGCAAAGGCCTAAAGACAGTGGGGGACTAGCAATGCCGAATCCATGGCTTTACTACCTAGCTGCTCAGTTGCAACACCTTGTTGGAATGTTCCCAACGCCGGAGGGGGGAGGCACTGTTCCACTAAGCTCATTACACACTTTACTACTGCACAATGTTCGTAGAGGCCCTGTACCCATGGCATTGGAGGCCTTAGTCTTCGCCAAACCACATAAAAAATTCTCTACCCTTAACCTAATCCAAAAAGTTTGGAATAAGGCCAAGTATATTCAAAAGGCAGACGGTTACACGGATTACAGTCCAATTTGGTGGAATGACACTTACACAGAACTGGCCAAGTTACAGTCAGGGGAAAAATGGAGGAGGTCGGGGATCACACACCTGAAGCAGATATTCTGCAACGGGATACTTCGCCCGTTTGCAGACTTGCAGAACACATATAATCTCCCAGCGTCTATGCACTTCCACTATATTCAGCTTAGCCATGCTGTGGCAGCGCAGAGTTGCTCCTCAGAGTGATGGCTGTCACAGGTCCCCGCTTTCCGTCTCTTGGAGGAGGCTGCCTCATCTAAAGGATTTATATCCCAATGTTACACCATCCTGCTGCAATCTGTGATGGAGCGGCATCCTCTGAGGGTCAGGGGGAGATGGGAGGCTGACGGGGAACAGTGGGAAGAAATATGCCAGGCGGTAGGTAGAAGCTCTCTAAATGTTTCACAATGACTTAAGCCCCATACACACGGTCGGATTTTCCGATGGATTCTGTCCTATCAGACAATGTAGGCACCATCGGACAGTTTCCATCGGATTGTCTGACGGACAAAGTCCTATCTCCTGCTGGATAGATTTTTTGACAACAAAGTCCGATCACACCAAATTCGATCGTGTGTAGCGAATTCCGACGGACAAAGTGCTACGCATGCTCAGATCACATTACAAGACCAAAACCAACATCGGACAAAGTACGACGGACATGATCCGACGGACCTGGTCCTCGGATAATCCGCGCGTGTGTATGGGGCTTAACTCAACTGTACATCCTTCTCAGAACGTACTACACCCCCCATAGGCTGCACTTGATGAACCCACAATCAGATCCCATATGCACCAGATATAAAAGAGAACACGGGAGCCTCATCCATATGTTGTGGCGCTGCCCCAAATTGCACACCTATTGGAACATGGTGGTAACCACGATTAACACTGTGTTCCAAATATCACTCCCGCAGGACCCGAGAGCTTGCCTCCTGGGTGCTCTGGGGGAATATGAATGGGGGGAGAACTGTAGGGAGGCAGTGCATAGAGTCCTGTTCCAGGCCAGGAAATTAATCATGGTACATTGGCGGGCCGAGGAACCCCCGACCACGAAAGAATGGATTGACACTGTAGGTAGGACCTTAAGGATGGAAAAATTGATTTATCAACACAGAGGTATCCCACATAAATTTGAGAAACTTTGGGAAAGGTGGCTAGATACGCCAGGCTTAGCTCCAGAAGATATGATATTAGACAGACTGTTGGGAATTAACTAAGGATGTGACTACATGAAGTGCAGCAATGATGGAATAAAGATAGGCTGTATGGAATGGTGAAATTAGCCACAGCGCAATGGCTAACGGAAAATGTACTGGTAATGCTGATGCCTCTGTATTGTATGTGCAAGCTGTATTGGAATTTTGGATTCAATGTTGCCTCAAGTGTAATGTACCTGTGCAATCTAAATAAACATTTTTTGTTGGATAAAAAAAAAATAGGAAAACGAAAATTGAGGTGTCATAAAACATGGTAAACATTAAGCACAAATAACATGGTACAGATTGAAAAATCCAATGGCAGTTACATTTGAAGCTGTTACATTTAGCTGCACTAAATTGTGGTGCAGCTAAGCCTAGAATCTACATAACCAGCCTTGCCTGACCAAATCAAACTTACGAAGAGCATTGCGGTGGCGATAAGTAAGTTGTTCCCTCAAAAGTAACGAGTCAACATAGTCTACCCATTGCTTTTGTGTCAGAAAGGGAGATGATATCCAATATCTAGCTATAAGTTTTCCAGCAAGGAACAAAATTCGGGAGACCATAATACTCCTGGTTAATACAACCAGAACTCATGGTTGATACAATTCAGCATCTAAGGCTACCAGCAGAATGGATTAGTTTAAATTTTTCATTTTTTTTTTCTTACTTTATATTAACTTTATATTCACTTAATAAAAATTGTGACACATTTCTTGTCCCTGGGGGCTATGCCCACTCACTTCACTGTATCTGTTCCCATGGTCATGGTTCCCACCTCGGCTGGACTTCAAACATATCTCCCTTTCTTTATGTCATATTAGATTAGGTGGGGACATTAGCAGCCTACATAAATCAAATAATATTCTTTGTATTTCTGGCAAGATTCACAGATGTTTTCTGTACTTGTTGAAAATGTTTTAACCTAAACAAAATGAAAACCAATGCAGCTAAGGACTGGTAAGCTGCTATATATAACATTTGTGTTCTTGAGTATAATTTTTTATGTTTCCAGTCTGCCACATCACACATGCCATATGAACTTATTTTACTAACCCTTGCTTTTATTCTCCCGTCTTGGTGACCAAATTCAACTTTCTTTAATGCCACTGTGATTTGCCTTGGAAGCCTGTCCTAGACCAGGCTAAGCCAATGAGAAAGAACTGAAATCAAAATTCTGTTGATTTCTTAGGCTGTTCTGTATAATTGTGGAGAAATCAGCTTTCTGAGCTGTAACAGGCTCAACGCTGCTCAGCTGTTTCATAACCACTTATGGACCAAGCCTGTTTTTCAGACTCTGTGTTTTCATGTATAAAAACGTTTTTTTTTTGCTAGAAAATTACTTAGAACCCCCAAACATTATATATTGTTTTTTTTCTAACACCCTAGAGAATAAAATGGTGGTCATTGCAATACTTTTTTTCACACCGTATTTTCTCAGCGGTCTCACAAGTGCACTTTTTTTTGAAAAAAATCACTTTTTTGAATAAAAAAATAAGACATCAGTAAAATTAGCCCAATTTTTTTTATATTGTGAAAGATAATGTTACGCCGAGTAAATTGATACCCAACATGTCATGATTAAAAATTGCGCCCACTTGTGGAATGGCGTCAAACTTTTACCCTCAAAAGTCTCCATAAGCGACATTTAAAAAATTCTACAGGTTGAATCTTTTGAGTTACAGAGCAGGTCTATGGCTAGAATTATTGTTCTCGCTCTACCGATCGCGGTGATACCTCACATGTGTGGTTTGACTACCGTTTTCATATGCGGGCGCTACTCACGTATGCGTCCGCTTCTATGCGCGAGCTCGTCGGGAAGGGGTGTTTTTTAAAAAAAAAAAAATTTCTTATTTATTTTACTTGAATTTATTAATTTTGAAACTGTTTAAAAAAAAAATGGATCACTTTTATTCCTATAACAAGGAATGTAAACATCCCTTGTAATAGAAAAAAGCATGACAGGTCCTCTTAAATATGAGATCTGGGGTCAAAAAGTCCTCAGATCTCATATTTGGACTTAAATGGAATAAAAAAAATAAATAAAAAAAATGACCTTGAAAAAAATGTTCCTTTAAGACGTATGGGCAGAAGTGACGTTTTGACGTTGCTTCCGCCCTCCTATGGTATAGAGACGAGTGGGGGCCATCTTAGCCTCACTCATCTCCATACCCATCACACGGCAGGACCCGATCGCCTCCGCCACTGCCGATGGCTCCGGTAAGCGGCGGAAGGCGTGGGAGAGCGACGGGAGGGGGGGGTGGCACCTCTCCCGCCGCCGATAACGATTATCTCGCGGCGAGCCCGCCACAGAGACCACCATTATCGTAAACAGAACCACTCACTGTAAAGGTGGATATCTCGGTTGTGGCAGCAGCTGCTGCCGTTACCGAGATATCCCTCTTCAAAAAAATTTCGTATATATACAGTGATCGGTCGGCAAGTGGTTTAAAGCAGCAAAAAGGTAGATATTCTTAGCGGGGAGACCACAGCCATTTAGAGCAGAAAAGCATGTGAACAGGTTTTCCTGCCTGAATATAAAATAAATGACAGTGTGGTATATATGGTTTGGTATGGTTTGTGCATCCACCTGTTCCGGTAAGAGTACCCACCCTCTCATCAGAATATGTTTATTAATACCATATTAGTCTGCTCTGATCACATGTTACCTGCTTCAGCCCAGGACTAAAGAGCCAGTCCTCTATTCATTGGACATTTTGCATGTGGACACTGGCCATTTGACTAGGGTTCATCATTGCCTTATCACTATTTCACCACTGTGATTTCATGTTATATATATCTGTTTTTGCCCACAGGTTATCTTGATTCATTTTCACTTTGATTTTAATTCATTCATTGTGGCTCTTGCACGTTGGGTCCTATTTAGCGCTACACAATTTATTTGATATTATTTTTTTATTTTTTTTATTATGCAATCCCAATTGGGGAGAACGCGAGGTCAGGGTCTCAATATTGGATCAATCTGACTAAATACCCTTGTATAGCAAAAACATATCTTAACGATCGTACAGCCTCCCTAAGGTTTTATTTCCTTATGTTCTGGAGAGATAATTCTGGTGAATCCTATATTTTAGTTGCATTTTGCACTTATAGTGTATGCAGTGTTGTTGCCGTTATTGTTATTATAATTGTGACCCTTTTTATTTTTCTGTTTTGTTCGTGTTTTAACCATTCTTAAAAAAAATAAAAAAAGTCAAATATTACATACAGACCTTCTTGAAAAAACTGTATATACAAGGTACAAATAGCTCAATCAATTTAACCAGTTAGCATGTTTGTTCTATTTTCAGCCTAGGTCTTGGATTCAGTGAATGAAAGAATCAGTGGAGCTTTTTTTTTCTTTATCGATAGTTGCCAATTTGCTACACAGGCATAAATCTAGAATCTCAGAGAGTGCCATTTGATTTGTACAGTGCTGAGTTCAAGCTGAATGCTTCCTCTTTAGTCAATAATGGAGAATGCTGTATAATAAGGCATCTGCCAATATGAGTACACTTCCTGCTTCCTAGAGATAAGCGGCACATACAATTATAGTATCTCGGCGGAAGGAGATACATGAAGAATTGTTCGGGCCATCTCTGGAATTAAATGTTGTGACTGTGTATATATACAGTGAGTATAGAAAAGAATCACCCCCCCCCCCCTTTAAAATAATTACATTTTGTTGCTTTGCAGCCTGAAATGAAGTCAGACACCGGCTTTATTTTATCCAGCTGTATTTACTTTAAAAGATAAAAAAAAATCAAAAACTGAATTATGGAGTTGGACAAACGATCACCCCCTTGTTTCAGTATTTTGTTGAACCACCTTTTGCTTTAATTACAGCCTTTAGTCTGTTGGGCTATATCTCTACTAACTTTGCACATCTAGACTTTGCAATATTTGCCCACTCTTCTTTGCAGAAGTGCTCAAGTTAATTTTATGGTAACCATTTGTGGACTGCAGTCTTCCAGACATTCTACAGATTTTTAATGGGGTTTAAGTCTGGGCTCTGACTAGGCCATGCAAGGACATTCACCTTTTTCTTCTTCAACCACTGTGTGGTCATTTTTGCTGTGTGCTTTGGGTCATTGTCATGTTGGAAGGTAAACCTTCTTTCCATTGACAACTTTCTGGCAGAGGGTAGCAGATTTTCCTCAAGAATTTGATGGTATTTTGCCCCATCTATTGTTCTTTCTATCCTGATAAGGGTTCCAGTCCCTGCTGCAGAGAAACACCCCCATACCAGGATATTACCACCTCCATGCTTTACTGTAGGAATGGTGTTATTTGTATGATGAGCTGTATATTGGATTTTCACCAGACATATTGTTTGGTGTTGAGGCCAAATTATTTCATTTTAGTCTCAACTGACCATAACACCTTTTTCCATGTGGCCTCAGAATCTTCCAGGTTCATTTTGGCAAAGCTCAGTCGTGACTGCATGTGGCCTTTCTTGAGGAGGGGCTTTTTTCTTGCAACCACCCCCCCCCCCCCCAACCCCCCCCTCCCCCCCCCCCCCCCCCCCCCCCCCCCCCCCACCCCCCCCCCCCCCCCCCCCCCCCCCCCCCCCCCCCCCCCCCCCCCCCCCCCCCCCCCCCCCCCCCCCCCGCCCCCCCCCCCCCCCCCCCCCCCCCCCCCCCCCCCCCCCCCCCCTCCCCCCCCCCCCCCCCCCCCCCCCCCCCCCCCCCCCCCCCCCCCCCCCATACAAGTCCCATTTGTGGAGCATTTGTGATATTGTTGTCACATGCACATGATGACCACTCTTTGCCATAAATTTCTGCGACTGGTAGCCTCTCTGACCAGTTTCTTACTGTCTCTTTCATCCAGTTTGAAGCAATGTCCTGATCCAGGGAGGGTCTGTGTTGTACCAAATACCTTCCACTTTTTAATATTAGACTTCACTGTGTTTTTAGGCATTGATAAAGCCTTTGACATTTTTTTGTATCCATCTCCTGACTTGTGCTTGTCCACAACATATTTCCGGAGATCTTTTGACAGTGCCTTACCACCCATAGTTGATTGTTTGCATCAGTTGCACTACCAGGGACTGAAATGCTCACAGAAAGCTCTTTTCATGCTGAACTAATCAAAATGACCACATCTGATCACAGTTGAAAGTCAAATGGCTTTGTGTGCCATTGAGAAGGTGATTAGCTACACCTGATTTAGTGTACAAGTCATTTTTTTGGAGGGGTGATCCTTTTTCCAACTCAGTGATTCTATTTTAGAGCTTTTCTTATTTGTTTATGACATGTTGGTGTTATATCTTTCACTTGGATGTTCTAAGTTGCACTGAGTAAATAAAGCTGGATAAAACAAAAACTGTGTCTGTGTTCATTTTAGGATGCAAAGCAATAAAATGTGATAAGGGGGTGAATCTTTTATATACTCTGTGTGTATATATATATATATATATATATATATATATATATATATATATATATATATATATCATAGCAAAAAAAAAAATAAATTTGGGGCCCCGTATCTCGGGGTCACTTGGGTCTAGGAGTCCCAAATTTGGTGTGCCAACCCAGTGGACCTAGCTCTATAACATATCCAAATATGGGGTTCCTAGCACTAAGTGGCCCCGAGATACAGGGCCCCAAAGTCGGTTCAGAAAATGTCATTCTCTGCTGCAGAAAAGTGCTTGAGATTTTCTGACCCGAATTTGGGGCCCCATATCTCGGGGACACTTGGTGCTAGGAACCCCAAATGGGAACCCCATATTTGGATATGTTATAGAGCTAGGTCCACTGGGTTGGCACACCAAATTTGGGACTCCTAGACCCAAGTGACCCCGAGATACGGGGCCCCAAATTCGGGTCGGAAATTTTTTTATTTTTTTATTTTTATTCCAACCCAGTGGAATTAGCACTACAACATATCTAAAGATGGGTTCCTAGCACTAAGTCACCCTGAGATACAGGGCCCCAAATCGGTCAACTGTGTCCATCTGCATGGGCACAGTGAGGCTGCAAATGGGCATCGTTGACCCTCTTTTCCACTTACAGTAGCTGCGCATTTCTCACCCTAGGCTTATACTCGAGTCAATAAGTTTTCCCAGTTGTTTGTGGTAAAATTAGGTGCCTCGGCTTATATTCGGGTCGGCCTATACTCGAGTATATACGGTAGTTACTCAGCAAAGTAACTGACTTTTTTTTTTAATATTCTTAGGGGCGGGTCTAGTATTACTGTAAGCAAGGGGCGCGTTCCCCCCTGCACCTCTATTTCCCCTCTGTACCCCCCTGCACATCTGTTCCCCCCAACACATATATCTGTTTCCCCTCTGTACCCCACTACACATCTGTCCCCCCCCCACACACACATATATCTGTTCCCCCTCTGTACCCCACTACACATCTGTCCCCCCCCACACACATATATATCTGTTCCCCCTCTGTACATCTGTCCCCCCCAAACTCACGGATCGGATCGTTGCTCGGATCAGAGTCACGGATCGGATAATTTTTCGGATCAGCAAATAATAATTGAATTTGCAAAAACCTTTGAAAATTCCACCACCATAAAGCCCTCACTGTATTATCCACTATCTCCCCCACTGTAATATCCACGTCATCTCCCCAACTGTAATATTGGCTGAGTATAGCTGGGTACGGCTGGGTATCGCCGAGTATGGCTGGGTATCGCTGAGTATGGCTGGGTATTACCGTGTATTGCAGGGTATGGCGGGGTGTTGCAGAGTATGGCGGGGTATGGCGGGGTGTTGCAGAGTATGGTGGGGTGTTGCAGAGTATGGCGGGGTGTTGCAGAGTATGGCGGGGTATTGCACAGTATTGGCGGGGTGTTGCAGAGTATTGCACAGTATTGGCAGGGTGTTGCAGAGTATTGCACAGTATTGGCAGGGTGTTGCAGAGTATTGCACAGTATTGGCAGGGATGGCTGCTGCCATCCGATCTCTCCCCTCCACTGTACAGATCTGTACACAGAGGGGAGACTAGCGTCATCTTGACGCCGGTTTGTTTACACAAGTGATCGCTCCGTCATTTGACGGAGCAATCACATTGTAAACGGCCGACGGGTGCACCAAGATGGCCGCCGCTCCGGCGCTAGGCCGGAGCTGTGGCCATCGGGTGCACCAAGATGGCCGCTAGGCCGAAGCCGCGGCCTTTCATAAGGCCGAGGCCGCGGACGGCTCCGCGATCGTGGCGGGTAATTGCGGTAACGCCGCCCCAGTAATGGGAACGGCGTTACCGCGAGGGGAAGAGTAATCAGTTCGATTACTCATTACCCTCTAAAGTAACGACGTTACGTAACGCTGTTTACTTTAACGGTGTTAGTGTCATCACTGTATATAAATACACTAGAAAATGGGACAAAAATGTAAAAAATAAATCCATAAAACTTTATTGCTCACAGCTAAAAATCCACAATATCAGCCATAGCTTTGGAGGTGTATCCCACAAAACATACACAAGGTTAACAAATGACAGCAGGCACCGCTTACCGCCTTAACAACCAGCGATGTCACCGGCCCCATTCCCTTACATTGTGAAGATAGCAAAAATAAACAATGTGCAGTCCCCCCCCCCCCTTTTTTTATACCAGGCCCCTTGAGCCTGATATAGATTTTAGGGGGTTACTTCATGCTAAAAAACTAAAAAAATGTGTGAGGTCCCTCAGGAAATCCATATCTGCTGAATGACCAGCGGATGACAGATGTTGGTCTTATATGGTCAATGACGTCCACTAACAGCTGTCATCTACTGGATTGTAATTCGGTGGACAATAAGAGAAGGTGTGGGACATGTCTCTGTGGCAGGGTTTTTTTTTTTTTGTTCGCAGTGTTGCCAGTCTTTGGGCACAACAATATTTGTTAGCCCATGGAACTTTAAATAAGGCACATCACCAACATGCAAATTAAATATATGTAAAATAACAATTTATTATTCCATACATAAAAAATCTTAATACTTGCGTAGGAGATAAAAATGAGAAATCTGATTTACTATGTTCCAGTATGCATCTATGTAAGGTATACACTATATTTGTATATCCATTCCATAAAATTTCTCACAGATGTTTTCAAACAATCACATTGATAAGGAGAACACATCCCATTTCTGAAGTAATTTCATGAACATAAATTCACTTCGTCAGGAATAGATGCTACTGACAAGATATACATCAACTCGGAAATAAAACCACAAAACTTCAGGAATGACACCAAGGACGTCTGCCCCGGAAGCCATGGCATGAGGCTGGCACAGGGTAGTAGAAAATTGATGATCTACCACAGACACACATAGCCTAAGAGGTTCAGATAACATGCCATGTTTCAGCTCTCTGTTACTTATTACATAGGGATAGGGGCACAGCACTATATTCGTCAGATCACATTAAAATGTGTGGCAGTCTATGGGCAATGTGATTGATGTGGCTCTGCTGGTTTGAGTGTCTTTATTTCCATGCAACCACTTTTTTTGTGAAATAGTAGGGGTAATATGTACCCCCTTCTCATTCACATGGGGGTATCAATGTGTCCCCTTATTGTTAAAGGGGGATTCCAAATCCCCAAAAAAACCTGCCCAAAGACCCCCATAACCACCAGCCAGGGTTGTGGGAAAGAGGCCCTTGTCCTCATCAACTTGGGGACAAGGTGCTTTGCCAGGGGGAACCCCACTATCAAGGTACCCTCCTGCTCACCCCTCCCCCCTTTTCCTGGGTGGCCATCCAGGTTTCATGCTCAGATTAAGAGACTGGTATTGATCTTTAGTTCCTCCTTAAAATATCAGACCTGGGTCTGAATTGGTTTTCTTGTTGGACCTTAAACATTTTTTTTGTATAGGGTATCCCATAAAAAAATCTATTACAGAGTCAACATTTGACAAGTAAAAAAATGATACAGTTGAAATGATTGGCAAATGACATATCATTGCTGGCTTAAAAAAACAAATATCACACAGGCCCATCCAAAATACATAGCAGACCCTTGGAGGTGTCTGTGTGTTGCTGTTTTAAAAAAAAAAACAATCAAAGAAGTACACAATGAAATTTAATTTTCTGGGAATTTTAAACACATTTAACTTTGTAAATGCTGCCTAACTTTCTGTACATCACAGAAATGTGCTCCTTCACAGGCATGTTATAAATACATTGGGCATTTTTAATATTCAAACTTAGGCATTTAAAAATCATTGTTTTTGGATGAATTTTAATTTAATTTATTTTTGCATTGGTACATGTTCCACAGGACAGTGGCCATCCCTCCCTTATGCTATTTTGACACCCCTTGCCTACTAGTCCAGAAAATGGTCATTTTTGTTTTGACATATTTGCCTCCTATTGATTTTAATGGGGCTTGGTATCTAAACGTCTTTGAATTTCACCTAACCCTGGTCAAACCAACCACAAGGCAGTTTGACACATCATTACTAGCGACCAATGATGCATCCCCACCCTTTCCACTTCTGGCAAGGGGATTCCCTGGCAAGCAGCTGAATGTAAACAAAGAGGCATGGGATGCTGGCTAACATCATAAATGGCCATATTATATGTGGCCATATTTGTTCAATGACATCAACAAAAATCTCCAGCCACACTGTTTACATTCAGCTGAATAGGGCCAGGGATGCCACCAGTGTTCTACCAATCACAGCCCTAAGAAGCCATCATTCACTAGTGGCGATAGTAAGGGTCCTTTCACATGGGTGTCAAGAGTTCAGTCACCTTTTTTTGCTAAAAAAAAGCTGATGAATATAGATTCAGATTGAATTAATTTGCACATCGGTCTTCTGTTCAGTTGACATCCTTTTTTTATCAGTTTGCACTTCAGTTCAGTTCAGTTTACATCAGTTTACAGTATATCAGTTCAGTTTAGTTTACATCTGTCTTTGCATTCCAAAATGAATGGAATGGACGTAAACAGATGGTATCCATTAACTGTACATCCGTTCAGATCCGTCCTAACTTAAAAAGACGCAGCCTTGTTCTGTTAAAAAATAAATAGACCCAAATTGACACAGATGTAGGCGGTTGTAAACAGATAATCATTTGTTTACATTCATCTACACATAGACATACATTGTGGTTCAGTCTGGATTCAGCTGAAAAAATTACAGACGGATCTTCTAGACTGAACATTGATGTGAAATGGGGCCTAATGCCACATACACGGGATCGTAATTCTCGTCGGAAAAGCCTTGGATGTTTTTTCAGACGGAATTCCGCTGAAGCTTGTGTTGCCTACACACAGTCACACCAAATTCCAACCGTCAAAGTGGTGGTCACACCAAATTCCGATTTTTTCCGACGGATTTAGTCCGACACTGGTGTTGCATACACACGGTCGGACAAAGTTGTCGGAAAATCTGATCATTCTGAACGTGGTGACATTTGTTGCCTACGACGGGACTACGTAGAGGCTAGTAGCCAATAGCTTTGGTCTTGTAATGTGATCTGAGCATGCGTGGCACTTTGTCCATCGGAATTCGCTACACACGATTGGAAAAAGTCCGATAGGACTTTGTTGTCGGAAAATTTAAGAGCAGGAGATAAAACTTTGTCCGTCGGAAAATCCGATGGAAAATGTCAATGCTTCCGAGCATGCGTCGGAAAATCCGACCGTGTGTATGGGGCTTAAGACGAGTCTTCAAAATCAAGTTCAATGCTTCCGAGCATGCGTCAAATTATTTCTGAGCATGCGTCGGAATTTTGCGCATCGGAATTGCCACAGAAGATCGGAATTTCCGATAGAAAGTTTTTCTGTCGGAAAAATTAAGAACATGCTCTCAAATTTTTGCTGGCGGGAATTCAGCCAGCAAAATTCCGATGGAGCAATCCAACGGTCGCATTTTCCGACGAAAAGCTCTCATCAGTCTTTTGCGGGCCGAATTTCCGATTGTGTGTACGCAGCATAATACCATCACTAATGAATGACTTCATGCACAGCTGAAGGTTCGCTGTGGTGGGCAGATGAACATTACATTTAGCTTGCCTGTTTGCCGAACCTCTTCTCTAGTTATACCTTTTTTGTACAAAAACATAAACAGAGTAAAATATAAAATAAATGGCATAAAAGAAGAAAACACCAAAAAAAAAAGTTTAAGATTTTAAAGATTTTTGAGTTTTAAAAAGGAAAATCCAAAGAAAAATCACCTACCAGCTATCCATCTGGAGATTTACTACTTTGAAATCATAGATAACATAATGTTGCAAGATATAACTGTTGTGACAGCTGCCAAGACCCCTCATCTTTTGCTTATGATGCAGTAGCAGGAGTCGCACATGACCTGGATCTTGTTTGAATTGAAGCTTTTTTGTTCCATAATTGCTCCTTGCAGATGTGTAGAAGTGATGTCTATATATAGGTGAAGGTAATTAAAGATTGGGTGTCAGAATCTTGTCTTGATCTCTCTCTCCTCTGCTCTTATTTAGGGTAGCAGATGTAGTCTATTGAATGCCAATAAAGGATCTTGATAACTGCTGAAAAATGCACATTTGCTAGGTCAACTGAGGTCATGTATCCGGGCAGCTGCTGGCTTTAAAGTTCAGGTCAAAAAGTAGAAAAAGTGTGTGGAAATTCAATAGGGAGCAGTTCTCTGACTTTCAAGGAGAAAAAATACACAAAGAATTTAAACCTATTAATGGACATACCTGGAAAGTTCATAACACATTGCCGACATTTGCTCTATAAAGGTGATCATAAGTGAACATCCCAGAAATCCACTTAAAGTAAGTGTTACCAACAGACAAGTATTGACGCAACACATAATAGAGTTTCAATCCGGGAAATGGGACGCTTAGGCCTCTTTCACACTGGGGCTTTCACACTGGAGCAGTGCGCTAGCAGGACGGTCAAAAAAAGTCCTGCTAGCAGCATCTTTGGAGCGGTGAAGGAGCGGTGTATTCACCGCTCCTATACCGCTCCTACCCATTGAAATCAATGGGACACCGCAGTAATACCGCGGCGGCGCTTTGCAGGGGGTTTTTAACCCTTTTTCGGGCCACTAGCGGGGGTTAAAACCGCACCGCTAGCAGCCGAATACCGCGGCTAAAACGACGGTAAAGCAGCGCTAAATATATCGCTGCTTTACCGCCGACGCCACTCCCGCCCCAGTGTGAAAGGGGCCTTAAGGTGCTGCAACCCATAATTTATTTTCAAACCATGACCAATGTCAATACAAAAAAACCCAGTTGAATTAAAACAATAATATTGTGATATTAAAAATAAAAAAATTGGATTTTGATTTATTGACATTGATCTGAAAAGATTCTTCTTGGAGCACCATAAAAGTCCTGTTTTTTGCTGTATCATTTACATGAATTTGTTTTTAATTAGAAGCTTATGATACGGGCAAAAAGAGAATGTCAAGGACAAATGCCTACCTTCAAGAAATCCTTAACAATCTTAGACATTTCTCATTAAACTGTATCAATAAATTCTTCCATCTGGAGTTTGATATAACAGTGCTCTGTTTCACTTCCATGCCCAACTCGCCTGTTGATCCTGTCAATATGCCCCTTTCTGTGCAACTTCTGTTGTAGGGTTCACAAGGCTGCAAAATGCTTCCCAATTTGCAGCAGCATTGTTTTTTTCCCCCCAACACCCCCATAGGCAAGATGCGACAAATAGTGACTGCATTAAAACTACTAAAACAGTAATTATCCTTAAAATTAAAACAAGTGTAATTTACTTGAATGTGTATGTAAACATTGCCTATACTGGTATTTTAACACTTGACTTTTAA
This sequence comes from Lithobates sylvaticus, assembly GCA_028564925.1. Lineage (NCBI taxonomy): Eukaryota > Metazoa > Chordata > Amphibia > Anura > Ranidae > Lithobates > Lithobates sylvaticus. The sequence continues at coordinate 56,305,710 of CM053032.1, forward strand.
AGCGTAAGCCTAATATAAGGCAGGCCACACACGGTTCAAACCATGTATGGGCAGGCTGAATGTACCAAGTTGACGATCAATCAATTTTGGTACAACCAGCATGCCAGGTTTTACCTTCAATTATCGCTAGAAGCAAGCAATAATCACTGTCTTCTCCTGTCATGGACGCTTTTCCCCGCCAGGAGAAGACAATGGCCCGGCAGGAGGGATTCCCGCATCAACACCGTCTATGTTGATGGGGGAATCGAGAGAATTTCTTTTCTGCAACCCGTGGTTGCAGGAAAGAAATTCATTCCATTGTGGCCAGCCTAAAGCTAACCCCTAAACAAAGTCCCATTGTAATAAATCAAGAACTTCACAAAATGTTTTTTTATCTTAACCCCTTTGTGATGGAGGGTAAAACAAATGTCTGAACACAACTTCGACATGTGTTAGTAAAACTGTGGATACAGTATCATCGCAACGACTTAGTGTATCCAGGTGGATAACTGAGAGAAAATAAATGGGATTTTTAAGGTGCCAAAACAGAACAAAATTATTTTTATAAAAGTAAAAATGTATTCAAAAAGTAAAGACATACAGAGAGTAAATGTTGATAATACAATACCAATACATGTGGTGACTGATTTCATCTCTACATGTTTCGCCTTGATATTGGCTTCTTCAGGAGATATAATTGATATCAGGCACAATAAGCACTAGGAGTAAACAGAAGTTTGTTGAAAAGCACAGCAATCAACAATTATAACAATTACAATACAAAAATTAATACATTTTGAAAAAATTGAAAATAGCATTCATCGATTGAAGACAGCACGGCAAACATGTCATAGATGGTCATAATAATTATTAACAGATTTCAATAGTCAAATACACACTGAACAGCACTGGACAGAAGTGGTAAAGTTACCTTCAATTGAGTTTTCACCAACACATCCTTCTCCATCTCATGCTGGACCGCTATTGACAACCCAAAATAGGTGCTGTTAATATACCCCCTCCACCCACTGATAATTGGCCATATTGCTTAAGGAAGGTGTATCACAGAGCTAGATCCAGTAGCAGGCTGGAACTAATACATGCCCATTCCTCCCTGTGTCCAGCACTCTATATTCGCTCTCAAAATGGGTGCTTACAGAAGCCGACATGGCTCTATTCAGCAGCTGCCAGGGTGTTTTTTTTTTTCAAACACACTAACACAGCAGCAGACTCCTTGCATTGCCTCCCTTATGCAGCGGCAGTGTGCAATGGACCATGGTGCAAGTGGTGTCGGCACCCAGGGCTCAAGCCAGAGGGGTACACACACAGGGGGACACAGGGGGATTCAGATGTCAGCAGAACAGGGAAGGGGATTAGTGCAGGGGGCAATTACAGAAGTATGCCCTGTGTCTGCGTCTCTCTCTGCACCAGCTAAAAGCCGGTGGGAAGGAGAGAAACCAGCCTTTGACTGCAACAGGGAGAAACATAGACACAGGGCATCCTTCTGTAATTGCCCGGCCCTACAGGACAACCAGTGGTACCCCCCTATTGGTAGGAGGTCTCTTATGGCACAAAAGGAAGGCCAGTAAGGCAGTGTGAATTTTGTGCTTCAATAATAAAGGTATAGTTTGCATAGAGTATGTAACGCCGAGCGCTCCGAGTGTCCCATCCATCCCGGAGCGCTCACGGCATTCTCTGTCCTGCAGTGCCCCAGTCAGCTCCTCTGACCGCAGGCGCTGCTCTGTCACCGGCGGGATGCGGCCCGCCCGGGGATCGCATTCCGTTCCTTCTCACCTGTCCCCGCCTGCTCCTTCCCCGGGCGCGCGTCCCCGCTCCCTAAGGCGCGTGCGCGACTCTGCTTTAACTTATAGGGCCAGCGCACCATTGATTGGTGCCTGGTCCAATTACTGGTGCACCAGAATCCCATATAAACCCACTTCCCCTTCCTGTCCTCGCCGGATCTTGTGTTGCCTTTGTGCCCAGTGAAAGCGTTTAGTGTTTGCCCTTGCCTGTGTATCCAGATCTCTGCTGTTGCCCCTGACTACAAACCGTTGCCGCCTGCCTTGACCTTCTGCTACGTATGACCTCGCCTCTGCTTAATCCCTGTGTACCACGCCTGTCTCAGCTGCCAGTGAGGTCGAGTTGCTATTGGAGGACACGACCTGGTTGCTACCGCCGATGCAAGTCCATCCCGCTTTGCGGCGGGCTCTGGTGAAAACCAGTAGCAACATTAGAACCGGTCCTCCAATACTACCCGTGCTATCACCTCACTGGCATAGGGGATCCACCTCCTGTGTCCCTGCATACCCGGATCGTGACAGAGTAGAGCAATCTAGTAAATTAGACCATTTTGGGCATCTCCCAAAGAGTGAAATGTGAAGGACCACCAATGCGTCAAACTTCTGTACAATCTTAGTGACTAAAGGAGAGTAGCTAAGGTGGTACAAAGAAGATGGCTCCCACCAACAAGAGAGCCAATGTACAGATGCATGAGGGTTCAGGGCTAGTACTTCACTTTTCGCTAACCCTTTTTAAAGTAAATGAAACCAGAAGCTGACACTATACTCTGATACAAAGTATAAACAAAATGAATGTGCAAAATGTGCAAAATAAAATGTGCAATATATGTTATGTCACTTATATCAATCAAGCTTATGCATATACATGATCCTATACACAAAATGTGAAGTAGTGTGCAAATAGGCAAAAAAGTGCAAGAATCATCAACATGCAAAAAAAGTGCTGATGTGCAAAAGTGAAAATTCTAAAACTCGAATGCAGCAGAGTCCAGAATAGGGGATTTAAACAAAACTGGCCACCACAAATTGTAACACATACTAAAGCAATTCCAAAACAGTAAATGCAAAGAGAGATAGTCCCCTTTAAATATGTGAAGCCCAGTGGGAAAACATCCAGCTCAAAAGCTTTCAGTATCACACAACATCCATGTTCTGCAAGAGGCTTACCAGATTTATATGACCCCCCAATATGGAGTGGTCATATATCACTTGTTTTGTATTAGAATGTCTACTGCTCCCTAATGGCAACACACAGAACCCTAGGTTCCAATCCCCAGAACGGCACTCCACACCTCTTTCTCATTACTCATGTTATGGTAACAGATAAGAAACACAGCACCCTGAAGAAGAGTATATTTTGAAACACGTCGGAATATGAGAATTGGCTACCCAAGTTATATTGTAATCACTAGATGTTTTAATCATTTTGTACATAATTTTTAATGTTTTTATATTATGTGACAACTAAAACTTGTATTTTATGAATAATTAAGTAGTTGAAATGTCTGAAAAATCACAATCCAGTGCCACTTTTGTGTTGTATACTGGTCAATCAAGGCTGTAAATATTAAATGCTAGTTTCAGACATATTTTACCCAGGTACCTACAATTATTCCACATAAAGTATGAAGAAAACACATTTATCAGCATCATTTGACAATTCAAGGTCATTATCTTACAATGAGAAAAAGTTGAAGGTCGAATACTAGGAAATCAATGTATTAAGTTCTTATAATAGAAATTGATTTAGAAACAAGGAAAGACCAGACAGTCATCAATAGTAATTAAAAAAAGAAAAATTTTCTTGCCTGGATGGTGAACATGTCTGTTTTCATCTCGTATTTGTTATCTGACCTTTTAAATGTCCATTGTGGTAATATGACATGTAATTACAGATGAGGCTGCAGCTCTTAACAAAATATGTACAGCTGAATCAAATAGGAAACAGAGAAAAGTTGAAATACTTACTACAGTTTGGGGCTATATTGAAAATAAGGCAATAGTGGCATACTGTATCTTACCCTCCAAACATTTTAAGGGTAAAAATAGGTACACTTTTCCCAGCTCCACGTTTACCTTCCCATTACTGAACTGGAGGCATATGTATTTCATAAACCTGGGACCTCTGCTGTGTCTGGCAATGACTCTTCACAATAAGCTACCTGAGATGCTGGACATCACCCTGTCTGATCCATTTGACAACCCTGCCTTGACTTCTGCTGAATCTTTGAATCTCTTTACTCCTCTCATGAACTTCCCGATTTAAGCCATGTCTTTGCACTTCCTGTTTGCCAAATTATTGTGCTCTCTTCAGCCAGTATCTTACTATTGTCTTCCCTGCTGTCGTCCATATTTTGCTACCACTAGTTATTGACCCTTGCCTTGTTCCTCAACTACGCTTCTGCCTGATCCCAACCTGCAACTACTCGATACTGACCTTTGACTTGTTTACTGACTATGCTTCTGTTTTATCCTTACCTGTCTTTTTGCTATTGGACCCCAGTGTGCTCACCTCCTACTGTAGTGGGGCAATCCTGAGGACCGTGACCTGGTACTAACACGTACAAAATCCATCTACCCAGGTTAGTACTTAGACTCTGCACCTCAGGTGAGCCTGCGTCATCCTCCAGGGTGACTGTCTGCGTACCTAGTATCCTGCTGTTCAGTGGTAGTCCTGCTACTGCTATAGCAACTGGTCTACGAGCCTCACCCCTGATCGTGACACATAATTAAAAAAAAGCAATTCTATTACACAGGCTTTCTGTCTGAGACTACATCAAAGCAGACCTTAATTAAAGAGATTGGGGTTTATTTAGCAACCAGCAACAGTTGAGACAATTAACATGTAGGTCAAGGGTGTGTAATGTAAAGCAAAGTGATTAGAAAATGTAATATATAACATACACTGTAACATACACTGTAGTTTGCAGAGTAACAAATGTCCCTTTGAGACCTCAGATTAGCCCTCCTTCCACAAATCATCCCTTCAGAATTTGGATGAGCCTCCTTTAGATCTCAGAACAACCTCACTTCAGACCCCATATCATACCTCAGATTAGCCCTCTCTCAGACCTTAAAGGCTAAGTTTACCTTTTTTTTCTTCTAAATTCCAGCTCCCCAATATGCACCAATTTAGCATTCATGTACTTTTTTTTGCAAAAATATCAAAGCTTTACATAAAATCTACAGACACATTCCTTACTGTCCTCCATCCATGATTACAAACGTATCTATTGCTTCTGTCTTATGTCCTTACAAACTGTAGGTCATGACACAGGAAGGAGTTGACCAGCTGATCTCATTATCACACACTCTGCATCATCCACCCTCCCACTCCCACTCCCAGCTGCACATTTTTTAAAGAAATGCAATCAATCAGTGATCACCCTTCTCACTAAATACACAATTAGATTGTACAATATCCTTTAGATCTGCCATCAATTATGTAGTGCAAGGGCCTGCCTCATTGGATATAGAGTGATTGGCTAGATAGGTGTTTCCTCCTATTATATACTATTTGGTAAATCTAAAGGAGATTGTATAGTGTATGGCCACCTTTATACATCTAAAATTACTAGTTGCGCTTTTGGTACCATTAATTGGAAACAACACCAAACACAGACGCAAACACACATTTTGCCATGTGAAAAAATGTGTGGCAAATGCTGCAAAATGCACAGTAGAAAACACGCAACCCACAAAACGCCAACATGTCCCATAAGCCACATATAGCACAGCTAATTGAAATCAACGGGCTGCCCTATGCGTGTCACAGGAAAAATGAGCCACACAACATTCACTTCCACTATGCTAGATGTGAATGGGGCCTGAAAGTGAAATTGGTGCGATAACATAAGAACAATGAGGCTCCATTCACATCTGTGTGTTTTCTTGCATTTCAGAAATGTGCTGCAGTAAAAAATGCACCAAGCTCCGCTCTCAAAAAAAAGTTCTGAAGCTTCTTTGGGAGCAATTGCTGCATGCAGGGCAGCACTTTCAGGTGGATGGGGTGCCCTATGTGTGATAAGTGAAAATGCTCCAAACCCCCCCCCCCCCCCCCCGCTAAAAAAAATAAACACATATGGGAGTGCGAGTTCCTGCTGTGCCGAGATGTGAACGGGGATTGACAGCTGAGAGTTTCTGTCCATTCCCTTCTATATACTTGTATAAAGATGGCCATACACTGTGCAATCTGATTGTGTATTAGTGAAAAGGGTGATCACTGATTGATTGCATTTCATTTAAAAAACGTGCAGCTTAGAGTGTGAACGTGGATGATGTAAGGTGTGTGCTAATGAGATCAGCTGGTCAAATCCTTCCTGTGTCATGACCATACTGCTCAGACCTGATCATAGTACAGCAAGATACACTGTGACAAGGGAAGATTTTTACGCGTTTAAAGCTCAAAATGGATGACCTGGCACATGAAAGTCCTGAAGCTCTGCCAGATCTAGTGTTCTAAACTCTGCATGGGGGGGACGTTGGTTAAAATCTCGAGCTGTGACAACAAGTTCCACTTCCCTATAATCAGGTTGAATTGCACAAGTCTTGGCTCAGCACAGAAGGTTGCTGCAACTTATCCCACGCCCAGCCCATCCTTCAACATAGAAGTAGAGCAGACAGGATCGAGTAGAGAAAGTTTAGAACCCCTGCCAGGTTTTTTATTGCTGTCTGTATTCCCAATAGAAACTGTTCTCTGTATTTGTCTTGATGAATTGTCCCTGGAACAGAAGTAGAGGAAAAACCTTTCTATTGCAATACTTGCTGTGGTGACAACTGTCTAACAGAGCGTTCCCATACTTTGGAGAGATTTCCTTTCTTTTTGTTGCGTCTGTGGCACATGAAGTAGGGTAAATCTCCCCAGTTAGGACAAAGACAGCAGAAAAAACATAGAGAAGTAAACTATGGCACCTGTATGATACAGTGACAATAAAAAGTATGTGAACCCCTTGAATTAACTGATTTTCTAAAGTAATTTGCCATACAATGTGATCTGATCCTCATCTAAGTAAAAAAAATAGAAAAACTAAATATGCTTAAGCTGATAAAACACAAACAATTCTAATTTCTTGTGTCTTTATTGAAGACACCCATTAAACATTCACAGTGATGGAGAAAAAAGTAGGTGAACCCTTGGAGTTAATAGCTGGCTAAATCTCCTTTGGCAGCAATGACTTCAAGCAAGCAATTTTGGTAGCTCTGGATCAGACCGACACAACGATCACAAGGAAATTTTGACCATTCATCTTTACAAAACTGCTTCAGCTCAGACACATTTGATGGATATCTGCTGTTGGCTCCCTTGAGGTCGTTCCACGGCATTTCTATTAGATTAAGGTTTGGGCTTTGACTGGGCCACTCCAAAAAGTGCATTTTCTTTTTCTGAAGCCAGCCTGTGGTTGACTTACCTCAATGCTTAGGGCCACTGTCCTGCTGCATCATCCAACCTCTTGTAAGCTGCAGCTGGCAGACAGCCACTCTGACATTATTCTGTAGAATATTTTGGTAAACTTGGGAATTCATTTTCCCTCTAATGATGGCAAATGTTCCAGGCCCCAAGACAGGGAAGCAAGCCCACTTATTGATGTTCTCTCCACCATACTTCACTGTTGTTTTGATGTGGTAAGATGTGCCCTTTTTGCGCCATACATAGTGCTGAGTATTCTTCCCGAACAATTCGACTTGTGTTGCATCAGTCCACAAAACATTTTCACAGTAGTATTGTAGTTTGTCAAGGTGCTCTTTGGCAAACTTCAGGCACGCAGCTATTTTTTTCAGAGAGCATCGGCTTCCTCCATGGTGTTCTGCAATGGACACTCTACCTGTTCAAAAACGTATGTATGGTAGACTCATGAACAGGTATGTTTGCCAACTCCAGTAGCCACAGTACTAGGCTATCTCTATTTATAGACACTTTTAAAAGAGAGCTCCTTGGTTTACATCAGCTGAAGCTTCTTCTGCTCAGCAATCTTAAAATGTTTGAGTGCCTTTTATCAATCAAAGTAGATTTAGATCACACCCCCAAACTCATTTCATTAATTGGACTCCAGGTGTGCAAACTACTGACTCAAATTAGCTTTTGTGATTAGTCTATGGGTTCACTTACTTTTTCCTTTAGCACTGTGAATGTTTAATGGGTGTGTTCAATAAGGACATAATAAATTAGAATTGCTTGTGTTATCAGCACATTGTTTTTGTCTACTGTTGTGTCTTAGGGCGGTCATATATTGATCGAAATGTCCCTGCTGAACCTGACGAATTTTGATCCATGTATGGGCAGGCTGCTTGTACACAAGTCAATTGAACAACTGACTTGTGTACAACAAGTCTTTCAGGTTTTTTTCTGAATGATCAGTATTGCCGGCTATAGCTAGCAGCACTGATCATTGTGTTCTGACAGCAGGGAAGTCTTCAAGCTGTCAGAATACATTAGCACAGTAGGACTGATACTCCCATACACCTCAAATGTGTAGATGGGGGAATCTGATCTTTTTTTTCGTCCAACTTGATGAACCTTCAATAAATCTTGAAAAAATTATTAATGTATGGTCAGCCTCAGATGAGGATCAGAACACATTTTATGGAAAATTACTGCAGAAAACCTGGTAATTCCAGGGGGGTTCACATACTTGTTTCTTGTCACTGTATGTGAGCTGCTTCCTAGAACAGGAACCTTGGGATGTGAAGATATCATTTACATTTAAAACCAAAGGGCCACACTGAAATATTAGTCCAAAATATGGTTTTAATCCAAACATATATTGGCTGCAACAGCCTATGCGTTTTGGAGGCTACATATAACCTACTTCTTCAGGGCGTAAGGAATTATGAGATTTGCTTATATATATTTATAATTTGATTATGTAATGATGTAAAAATTAAATCAGTAATGCTCAGTAGCTGTAGCTCAAACCAGCTGCTGAATGTTACCAACATCGTGTATATAATCAGTTTTCTTGGTGTCTTTGCTTGTTTGCATCCTCCACTGCCACATTTGGCACTTTTTGGGGGGCAGTGGGTACCTGATACTGGTTAGATCACTGTGTTGATCTGTGTGGAAGTTCGGCTCCCCCTCCATCCCCCCGCAGCCTCCTGGGACACATCACAGGTCCCAGAAGACTGCAGGACCATTCACAAAGTGTAATGCGGCTCACACTTGTGCGGTAGGAAACTGGCAGTGAAGCCAAAAGGCTTCACTGACAGTTTCCCTTACCCAAGATGTCGGTGCCTGTACCAGAAGCCGAATAAAGAATCAGCTCAGGTGAGGACTTTGCTGGATCCCTGGACAGGTAAGTGTCCTTATATTTGTAGCTGCTGACTTAAAAATTTTTGGGGGTGGGAGACTGGAGCTAATCTTTAAAGTATATCTTAAAAAGGAGCTCCAGGCTCCCCCCCAAAAAATTACTTACTTACAGCCCCGATTGTCGCAGCGTATCGGACCAGAAGTGAAAGCAGGTACATGTCAAAAATAGGTACCCACTTCCCCCCCAAAAAAGTGCCAAAAGTGCAAGTGCAAGTGCAAAAGAGAAAGATGCAAACAAGTGGCACATTCCTTTTGGGTGAAGTTCCGCTTAAAGCCAAAACTTGTTTTATTCTTTTTTGGATACAGTAGGGAGTGAGTTAAAAGCCTACCTCCCAAAAGAATACATTCATGTTTTATCTAAATCTCTATTAAATTCAAAAACAATTTATTAAACTGTGGCTTACCAATTTTTAGATGTTGTGGCTGATTTATTTATTTTTGTTAACACTTTTGTCTTTTATTTTCATGGTGATCTAGACTGCTATTTTTCAACTTCCTTTAACAGACCAAGCTGTCCAGACAAAGTATGAGTTAAAGGCATAAGACAAGACCTTTAACACTGACAGGGGCGCTTACAATGATCAGCTTTTATTTATTTATGTAAAACCTTTATGCAAAAAGGAAAGAAAAAATCAGTTTGATGTAACTGTTTATAAATTCAACTAAATCTGCTAGTCTAACACTACCCCCCCCCCCCCCCCCCCCCCAGACTGACAATGCTGCTGTCCAAATCTAAGGATTGGTAAGCTGTAATATATTAATTGAAAAAAATATATATAATATAAAAAAAATTTAGCTTTTGTGTCTAATGCCACTTTAACTTGAAGATCGCCTAACGTACAGAAGCATTACGGCTTCCAAGTGGTATACCGGGATGATGCTTGCAGCTACAGGCATCCCGGTATTGTTCTTTTCAGGAAGAGATCTGCTTTTTTTGTAAAGGCCATCCGAGCGGCAGATTACTCACTAGATCTTGGTGTGATCATATGCTTTTAGGGCAGAGTAGACATCCGGGGTCTAAGTGACCCCAGATCTCTTCATTAAGAGTACCTGCCCCTGCCTATTGCTGTCAAGTGATATTTACATTCCCAATAAAAGTGGCAACAAAAAACCCCCAATGTAAAATAAATAAATAAATAATGAAATAAAAAACTTAAAGCACCCCATCCCCTCTTGCTCATGTGCAAAGGCAAATGTCAGAGTGAGAGCAATAACTCTATCACCAGACCTCTAAACTGGTAACCTGTAGATGCTTATAAAGCGTTGCCTATGGAGATTTTTAAATACCAAAGTTTAAAGTCATTCCATAAGCGTGGGCAATCCCATGTTGAGGGCATGTGGCATGGCATGACTCAGGAGAGGGGGGCTCACTCAAGGGGGGGCTGCATGATCAGTTAAGGGTCTGGTATGGATTTTGAGGGGACCCCATGCCATTTTTTTTAAACATTTTGCTGTGGGGTTCCCCTTCGTTTGCAATAACTCTATCAGTATCACCAGAAAAGCAGCTTCATTATTTTCCCATTAAAGAAGAAGAGAATTTGGAGATTTCATAAATTGCCGCGTCACGAATGTTAATTTTACATTACGAACGCTAGTTTACAAGACCGGCCGCTTCTGCTTCTGAGCATGCGTGTTTGTACTTTGGACCTTTGTCCGACGAACTTGTTTACACACGATCGGACAATCCGACAACAAACATTTGTTGGTGGAAAATTTGAGAACATGCTAGCCAACATTTGTTGGCGGAAAGTCCGACAAGAATTCTCTGATGAAGCATACACACGGTCGGACTTTTCGCCAACAAGCTCACATGTCCCTATCTTATTGTACAGTATTTTGTATACTGTCATCTTTATATATTTGCCTACTTAGTATATTAACAAAGATAGCAATGGGGATTATTTATTTGGTAAAAGGGAACTCCAAATGTATATTTGTTTCTTATTCTCTAAAAAGAATAGTGAAGAGTGATGCTTGGTAAAGACAACGCTACCATGCTATTATATGTGCTATATGTAGCACATACAGGAGGGTGAGTTAGATAATTAATTTTTAATATTAGCTTGTAAGCTCTGGTGAGCAAGGTCCCTTATTGGTATTGGCTATAACTTATTTTGTCCTACCTGATTACAATATTTAGTAATCATCAGGCTGATTATTAGTTTGACTAAAGTAATAGTTTGTTTCTTTATTCCAGAAGCAGCCAGCACGTTTTCATATGTAAAGTTATACTTTGTAAAATTTCACTCCTTTTGTTTTTTTTTGTATTATTCAGGTTCCTACAGTTGGTAAAAGTCAGTTTTTGGATTAGGGTCACTCTGCATTAATATAACATAATTAACAATAAAATGTGTATATTATTCTTACTCTAACTTTAGTTAACTAATAACATTTTGAAAGACATGGAAGCTATGTTCTTGGGTGCAATATACACGAGACATATTTTAGGAGGGGCTCTTCTGAATAACATTATATTAAAAATTGTGATTTTTGGGGATTATACACAGTAATAGCATGCAATGTGAAGCTGCAACCAACCAATTAAGTATAATACTTTATTGTACAAGGAGTATGAGTAGTGTGGGAGCAGTGAGTTACTGATCTGTGTCTGTATTGTACTGCACCAAGCACAACATTGTCCCATCGCCCCCCCCCCCATTGACATCTGTCACCCAACAGTCACCCCATAAAGTGCACCTGTCACATAAGAGACTGCCATCGGTGACCGTCAGTGGTGCACCCATCAGTGACCGTCAACTGTCACCGTCACCCATCAGTGACCGTCACCTGTCACCCATCAGTGACTGTCAACTGTCACCCATCAGTGACCGTCACCTGTCACCGTCACCCATCAGTGAGCATCAACTGTCACCCTTCCCCATCAGTGACTGTCACCCATCACCCATCACCCATCAGTGACTGTCAGTGGTGCACCCTGTCACCCATCAGTGACCTGCCCTGTCATCCATCACCCATCACCCATCACCCATCATTGACCGTCAGCCATCACCCGTCACCCATCAGTGACCATCATCCATCTTCATTTTGCAAAGAATTGTGGGGAAAAATTACAACTTAAAAAAACTTACCATTTTACTTAATACATTGGAATGTCTACTTTCTAAAAAGGGGTAATTTTGGGGGTATTTGTACTTTCCTGACTTTTTATTGTCTCAAGAAATGAGATAGGCCTTCAGTACATCAAGTGTGATCAGATGTGATCAATTTTCAGTGATTGGCACCATAGTTTGTAGACTATAAATTTCACAAAGACCAAATCATTTACACTAACTTGGGTTATTTTTACCAAAGATTTGTGGCAGTATACATTTTGGCCAAAATTTATGAAGAAAAATTACTAATTTGCAAAATTTTATGACAAATTTTATGACCATACAAAAATGTATGGTCTATTTTATTTATAGCACAAAAAAAAAAAAAACCCACTAGTGATTAAATAGAAAATAGAATAAAAATAGAAAATAGAAAATAGAAAATTATTACTAATTACTAATAGGAAAAATTCTAAAGATTCAAACACAGTCACTGTGCAACTCTGCAGTGAAATAAATAATAAAGCTCCACTCATGAAGAATAAATAAACACTGTGCTGCCAACAATGTCTAAACTCATAAAATACAGTGCAAATATCATGATTAAATACCACCAAATGAAAGCTCTATTTGTGTGAAAAAAACGACACACATTTCATATGGGTACAGTGTTGCATGACTGAGTAATTGTCATTCAAAGTATGAGAGCGCTGAAAGCTGAAAATAGATCTGGGCAGGAAGGGGGTGTAAGTGTACTGTATTGAGGTGGTTAAAGATCATAAAAGGAAATGGAAGAATTCACAATTCAAGTGTCCATTTAAATCCACATTTGTGATAGGGACATTTTCAGTTTCTATTGTAGTCACAGTCTGAGTGAGATTAGCAGGAGTGTTATTCATATAAGTGCAAGTGGAATGCATACAAGAGACTGTTGCAGAAAAAGACATTAGAACTATTTCAGTAATGGACATTTCTAAATAATTGTATGTGATACTCTGTATGTAGAGAATTACCTTTGTTTTGATTGTTATATATGTCATAAGTATTATTATTGTGAACACCTTAAATTGGAACTTTGGTCAGAAAATTAAGTCCTGCTGGATCACTTGAGGCTGACCCCTTTTGCAGGTATAGCTATGAAACACAGTAAAAAATAAATGCCTATACTGTTTAAAAGTGGGGTTATTGCAAGTTCATTTTCCCAAAGTCGTAAATCTATTATCCTTGAGTTGGTGAAGTTTTATCAGGACAAGGACAGTTTTATTTAACATGACTGGGTGCCATACTGTCTCTACACAAGTATTTTAATGGGTAAAATCATAGCCAAAACCATTTATATGTATAAAGGGGGGACCAACTGCGCAAACCAATAAGGGGTAAAAACACGAATCAATATATAACAACGGCTGCCGCAGCCACCATCAAAGTGTTCACACACCAATAATCAGTAAAAAATGGATATATGTAAATATATATATACAAATGGGGCGCTGGCAATAAATACTAGATAATAAATATTAATTAAAGATAAGTGGTGCTTGCTGGTAAAAATAAGTGGCGCTTGCTGGTAGATAGGATGCCAATAGATAGAATAAGAAATGTGGCGCTTAGAGATAAATATATATATAGTAAAAAATATATACGGTATATATAATTAAATGCAAAAAAATATTATAGAGTAGAAATTATTTGAGCACAAATCGCTTTGGACCACTGCACTTACCAGCATTTTTTTCAATTGCTACACGTATTTCTTTGGCATTTTTTGCACATCCTTATTTTTGGACTTGTTTCGCAATTATTGCACTTATTTGCACACGCTTATTTGCACAAGCCTTTTTTGGTGTATTTATTACATGTTTTAGTTTTATTTATTTATTAATTACGGCTCTATTTATTTTTGCACAGCTATCAATCAATTTATTGTTGCATTAATTATCGCATATGATCTATGAATTATTGTTTATTATTTAAGAAAAGTGTTTCTTTGATACAAGAATTTGGATTTCACTACTGGATGCACTTTATTGTTTATTTTGCACAGGAATTTTTATTCCTAACTGGATGCACACATTTTTATTATTTATTATATTGGTTTTAAATTATTAACCCTTAGACGCTTTTGGGAACCATCCTTCGGAGCTCCCCCTCTAATATTTTTTACTTTATTTTTTTTCTATACTATATATATTGCTATACATTATTGGTTTTAAATTATTAACCCTTAGACGCTTTTGGGAACCATCCTTCGGAGCTCCCCCTTAGGATTGGTATCCTATCTGCCAGCAAGCGCCACACTATTTTTACTCTATAATATTTTTTTGCATTTAATTATATATATATATTTTTTACTATATATATATATATTTATTTATCTCTAAGCGCCACATTTCTTATTCTATCTCTTATTCTCCATCTATTGGCATCCTCTCTTCCACTCTACCAGCTATTTCCTGTCCCAAATGTTCATATAATCCTGATATCAGCCCTTTAGTTGATCCTATCTGCGAAATCTTTTGGAAGAGTGGCATTCTTTGCCATATTAGTGGTTGTTTTGAGAATTGTGCCCCAAGAGCATGCTCCACTTGTAAATATGAGAAAAGGGAGTATTGTGATATATTAAACTCTCGTTTTAGATCCATAAATTTTTTCAGTGTATTACCTCTATCTGAGTATTGGAGCCTATTGCCAGCACCCCATTTGTATATATATTTACATATATTCATTTTTTACAAAACCATTTATAAATAATTTTAATAAACATATAGGAATTCTGGGGATGAATACATTTTTATGGTAGTATGACAGCTGTCAGATTTATGGTTAGTTACATTGATGTAGATCTTAGCAAGCAATCATGTTGTACCTAATATACTTGTATTGTAAGAAACTGTATAAATTAGACCTGCATCTTGTAATACTTTGAACATGAACATGTATGTTCTCAGCTGTTGTTAATAAACCTGCATCACTGAAGTCCTGCCTGGTTCGATTCGTCATTATTCTACTTCAATTCCCAGACTGACATACACACTAATATGATTAAATCCTTTTGTGATGTGCAGTTAATCTGAGTAAAAAGAATACATAATTTTTTCAAATCATTAACCCAAACCTTCTTTGCTTTATAACTCAATAAAACAAATTCCCATGGCTTCTCAGAGCTGACTGAATAGTAATGGTGTTTTCTGTTGCTACATTAAAACAGTGACAGATGGCGAGCAAATGAGGGGTAAACTAACCTGCTAAATAATATGACATTAAATTTAGCATTTAAAATCCCATCTGGATTGGCTTTACAGTCAAATGGTCTTTTGGGGTCTGAGTATGATTTCACAAAATGTGTCACACATTTTTCAGGCTTTAATGTAATTTGAAGTGCTGCCTGGCAATTGGACTGCGGCACACTTGAATGCTTTGCTGAAGACTGAACCTCTAGGACCCCATAAGGCAGCAATTATATAGCCTTGCAGGGTGCTCATTGCTTTTGGGCTGTGGGCCTGATTAATGTGAGGCATGACAAAGTCACACTGCTAACACACATTTCCGGAAGTCTAGCAGCAGGCAGAGCTAAGGCATGCTAATGCTGCTCTGCGTTTCACAGCAGATATAGCTGACTATGCATCCCCTTTTATCTGGCTATGCATTGAAATTATCCATGGATGCTTAAAGGGAATCTGTCATCAAAAACAAGACATATGACAAAGAGATGGTTATACAAACCAACATGTTTTGGCCAAATCTGTCAGCATCAGTGCGACTAATATTAAAATGTACTCAAGACGTATTTATAAATGTTTATTTCATTGGTCAAGCCTAAAAGTTTTGTCTTTATAAAAAAGATATTCTTTATTTCTGCAAAATTCATACACACACACGGAATGCAATGGTATACATATACTGTGCTGTAGATTTCACATACAGCACAGTGATCAGGTAAGTCCAAACGTTTTCCACTGCTGACATTGCAGAAACAACATTCAAAATTTGAATGTAAACATTTCTACATGGTCTTAAATCTCTTCACGTCGCCCTTTAAGTGAGCTTTAATGTAGGGAGGGGGAGTGGCTTCCCTATCACATAATGGGGGTTATTTACGAAATGCAAATCCACTTTGCACTGCAAGTGCACTTGAAAATGCAGTCGCTCTAAATCTAAAGGGTAGATCTGAAATGAGTGGAAGCTCTGCTGATTTTATCATCCAATCATGTGCAAGATTAAATGCTGTTTTTTTATTTTCCTTGCATGTCCCCCTCGGATCTACAGCGACTGCACTTTCAAGTGCACTTGCAGTGCAAAGTGGATTTTCCTTTAGTAAATAACCCCCAATGTCTGTGATTGGCTCTCACAGTGGCCACATAATCAGGAGCCTGTTGCCAGCTCCCGATCAGAAACCGAGACTGAGAGCTGTTGCTGACAGCTTGGTCAGTGTGCTGAAAGTGCACAGTGAGTGAGCTATCAGCAAACAACCTCAGACTGCCATAGACGCGTGTGTGTGTCCGCTGGGCGTTAAAAAGCTGGGCATTTATGCTACATACTGTCGGGAGGAGGTCAACATGTATTGCAGCCTTTTTTGCACAACATGAATTGGCTTTTAAAAGCTTTAGTAATTTAAAGCTGATGTTTGCTATGTTAAAGAATAATTCCAGGCATTGGTTCAGCTTAGACCAATGTAAATATATATATATATACAGTGGTGTGAAAAAGTGTTTGCCCCCTTCCTCATTTCCTGTTCCTTTGCATGTTTGTCACAAGTAAACACAAAATGCAATTTGTAAATGAAGGTGTTTATTATTAAAGGTGAAAAAAAATCCAAACCATCATGGCCCTGTGTGAAAAAGTGATTGCCCCCCTTGTTAAAACATACTATAACGGGTTGTCCACACCTGAGTTCAATTTCTTAAATAGGAGCTGCTTGACACAGTAAGGTCCACCAGAAGATCCTTAAAAGCTACACATCATGCCGAGACCCAAAGAAATTCAGGAACAATTGAGAAAGAAAGTAATTGAGATCTATCAGTCTGGAAAGGGTTATAAAGCCATGTCCAAAGCTTTGGGAATCCAGCGAACCACAGTGAGAGCCATTATCCACAAATGGCAAAGACATGGAACAGTGGTGAACCTTCCCAGGAGTGGCCGGCCGCCCAAAATTACCCCAAGAGCGCAGCGACGACTCATCCAAGAGGTCACAAAAGACCCCACAACAACGTCCAAGGAACTGCAGGCCTCAGTTAAGGTCAGCGTTCAGCCTCCACCATCAGGAAAAGACTGGGCAACAATGGCCTGCATGGCAGAGTTCCAAGGAGAAAACCACTGCTGAGCAAAAAGAACATCAAAGCTCGTCTCAATTTCTCCACAACACATCTTGATGATCCCCAAGACTTTTGGGACAACATTCTGTGGACCGATGAGACAAAAGTGGAACTCTTTGGAGGTGTGTGTCCAAGTATATTGGCGTAGAAGGAACACTGCATTTCAGAAAAAGAACATTATACCAACAGTAAAATATGGTGGTGGTAGTGTGATGGTCTGGGGCTGTTTTGCTGCTTCAGGACCTGGAAGACTTGCCGTGATAAAAGGAACTATGAATTCTGCTGTCTACCAAGAGATCCTGAAGGAGAATGTCCGACCATCTGTTCGTGTACTCAAGCTGAAACGAACTTGGTTCTGCAGCAGGACAATGATCCTAAACACACCAGCAAGTCCACCACCGAATGGCTGAAGAAAAACAAAATGAAGACTTTGGAGTGGCCTAGCCAAAGTCCTGACCTGAAACCTATTGAGATGTTGTGGTATGACCTTAAAAAGGCCGTTCATGCTCGAAAACCCTCTAATGTAACTGAATTAGGACAATTCTGCAAAGATGAGTGGGCCAAAATTCCTCCAGGACGCTGTAAAAGCCTCATTGCACGTTATCGCAAACGCTTGGTTGCAGTTGTTGCTGCTAAGGGTGGCCCAACCAGTTATTAGGTTTAGGGGGCAATCACTTTTTCACACAGGGCCATGATGGTTTGGATTTTTTTCACCTTTAATAATAAACACCTTCATTTACAAATTGCATTTTGTGTTTACTTGTGTTGTCCTTGACTATTGTTTAAATTGGTTTGATGTTCCGAAACATTTAAGTGTGACAAACATGCAAAGGAACAGGAAATGAGGAAGGGGGCAAACACTTTTTCACACCACTGTATATATATATACATACCTGACCAATGCCCCTTAACGCTGGAAATCACTAAACTGGAGTCCAGTGAGTATGTACAGGAGAGGGGTGTGGAGGGTGTGACTGTGGGCAGTATGTACAGGAGAGGAGTGTGGAGGGTCTGACTGTTGGCAGTATGTACAGGACCGGAGTGTGGAGGGTATGACTGTGAGCAGCATGTACAAAAGAGGAGTGTGGAGGGTATGACTGTGGGCAGTATGTACAGGAGAGGAGTGTGGAGGGTATGACATTGAGCAATATGTACAGGAGAGGAGTGTGGAGGGTATGACTGTAGGTGTTATTGCTGTCAGCAAGAATGTCTGCAGGTGAGGTGGGAAACACATTTTTTTTTGGATAAAGTAGGAAATAGTTAATTTTCTGTAATTTGTGTTCCATTGCAGATATTTTCCTTTACTTTCTGTCCTGCAAACACAACAGGAAGTGAAAAGAAATCCATCCTAAGTGAGGTAAGCCCTCTCCTAGACAGTTGTTTCAGGAACCAGTGTCCCCATTGGAAGATTTTCCCTCTATTCCTATTCCGGTAGAAACTCTAATGCCCCGTACACATGAGCGGAGTCGGAATTCCGCTCAAGCTTGGCTTGCATACACACGGTCACACAAAAGTTTGCTGAACTATCGATCGTCAAGAACGCGGTGACGTACAACACTACAAGAAGCCGAGAAAATTAAGTTCAATGCTTCCAAGCATGCGTCAAAATAGTTTCCAAGCATGCGTAGGAATTTTGCGTGTCGGAAATGGTACAGACGATCGTAATTTCCGATCTAAACTTTTCCCGACCGAAAAAATTGAGAACCTGCTCTCAATCTTTTGCTGGCTGGAATTCCGCCAGCAAAAGTTTGATGGAGCATACACACGGTCGCATTTTCCAAGCAAATCTCTCATTTGACTTTTGCTGTGTGTACGTGGCATTCGTTTTGGATTTTCCTCACTTTCTATCCCTGTGACAGAACTGGACAAATAGAGAGTTTGAATCTCCCTAAGGGTAACAGAATAAGCATTAGGCTTCATGCACACTAGCATTTTTTGTTTTAAGCTAAAAAAAACGCTTGAGGAAAAATGTTGATAATAGCACTTTTGTGCAGGCTTGTAGTAGTGTTTTAGTAGCTCTTAAAAGCTTATAGGAGCGCTTAGGAGCATTAGCATTTTATTAGTGTTTATACAGTATATGAGGAAAAAAAAAACGCTCAAAAAAAACTGTTAAACATTTTTTTTGTAGCGTTTAGGAGGGTTAAGAAGCATTTAGCATTTTTTCTGCCGGGAAAAGGCTCCCAAAAACTTTTTTCTGCACCTAAATGCTCAAGCTTGAAAAATGCTTAAATGCTTGATAAAATAGTGTGCATGGACACATAGAATAACACTATTAGCTTCTAGGAGCAAAAAAATATGCATAATAGCTTCTAGGGGGCTTAAGAAAATGCTACTGTGCATGCAGCCTTAAAAAAACTGACAGTGGTTCCAAAGCTGGCAACACATGGAGAAAATTTTAGATGGTTTCAGATGAAGTAGACAAAATCCACTCAGTAGGTGGCTCTGTTGGCCACCTCCTGCCCAACATCCCTGAATTTAAAATTTTAAGGAGCAGGGTGGAAAGTTGTGAGCTGAACTGAGACTGCATCCAATCAGGTGTAGGCATTGTTCAGGTATAAATATAATAAAATGACTAAAACACTGCTAATGTTGATAATAAAGATACTGCGATACTGTACCAAAACTAAATTTGCATCCTTTTTTCCCACAAATAGAGCTTTCTTTTGGTGGTATTTGATCACCTCTGTGGTATTTATTTTTTGTGCTATAAACAAAAAAAAGCGACAATTAAAAAAAAAAAAAAAAAAAATATATATATATATATATATATACTTTTTACTTTTTGCTATAATAAATATCCACAATTTAAAAAAATTTTAATTAAAAAAAAAATAAAAACATTTATTCATCAGTTTAGGCCAATATGTATTCTTCTACATATTTTTGGTAAAAAAAAATCGCAATAATATTGATTGGTTTGCGCAAAAGATATAGCGTCTACAAAATAGGGGATAGATTTATGGCATTTTTAGATTATTTTTTTATTTTTACTAGTAATGGCAACGATCTGCAACTTTTTTTGTGATTGCGGCGGACAGATCGGAGACTTTTGACACATTGACACATTTTTGGGACCATTGACATTTATACAGCGATCAGAGCTATACAAAATGCACTGATTACTGTGTAAATGTCACTGGCAGGGAAGGGGTTAACACTAGGGGGCAATCAAGGGGTTAAATGTGTTCCATCGTTAGTGTTTCTAGCTGTATGGGCTGACTGGGGGAGGAGACATATCATTGTTCCTACTTAGTAGAAACAAACAATATGTCTCCTCTCCCCTGACAGAACAGGGATTTGTGTGTTTACACACAAATCCCCGTGCTGGTGCTTGTGCCCGCCGGCCATGCACATCTAGACCACCGTGCCCCCTAGCAGCTCCTAAAGGGTATGACGTACCCATATGGGGTTTCGCCCAGCTGTGCCATTCTGCCGCAATAAATAGATGTGAGCCAGTGGGGAACCGGTTAAACAGATTCTTCAGTGATGAAAAATGTAAAATCAATCTTCTACATAATCCATGCCACACAATTGTAAAGACAGGTGATATAAAAGGATTGTTGTCGCCACCACCTCTGTCTAGAATGCCTGCTAACCTCAATAAAAGACCTCCTTGGGTCAAATCACGCTTTGGTATTAATCCAGGGAATCAGCCACATAGGGAGCGAGACACCAGGTGTTTGTTCCAAGATCCTACGAACTTCTCCCAATATTTGGAAACCAATCCTCCAAGTTTATATGCTCAAAGCAAACGAAAGATTATCATCGCGCAAGATTGTAAAGCAATACTTGTTTTATTAAAATAAATAGATTCACTCACATTTTGTATACCTTGTATATTCTGTTTTTGCTCATGACAGATCTCCTCCTCACTGTGCTTTAGAGGATACGAGTCACCGAAACTATTGTCACCAGCTCCTCCCGATGTGTTCCATCACAGGTCACGTGACTTTCTCAAGGCAATCTTGAAAAAGGCATGTGACTTGTGACGCAACACTTCGGGAGGAGCTGGTGTGATGTGGCTGATTCTCTGGATTAATACCAAAGCATGATTTGACCCGAGGGGGGTCTTATTAAGGTGAGCAGGCATTGCACACAGAGGTAGTGGTGACAACTATCCTTTATCATCTGTCTTTACAATTGTGTGGCACAGATTATGGAGAAGATTGATTTTACATTGTTCAGGTATATTGACAGCTGGTGAGACTGGCAGTAAGAATACAATAGCTCCAATGGGAGGATGCATAACATAACAGTTGTGCTTTCTGTAGTGATGCTGTGATTGACCCACAGCTATCACATGGTACCTGGGTCAATCACAGCACCCTGTACCATGTGATTATCTGTGGCCAATCACAGTATGTCAACAAAAAGCAATCTGTCATGAATAGGCAGGCCATTCATGACAGTTAAAATGATTTCCCTTACAGTGTTCATCACTGCAACAGCAATCACAGTGTAAAAAAATATATCCCTGATCAGGTCTGTAATAAAAATTGTAAAAAAATAAATAAAAGGTATACCTTAGTTTGTAGACTCTATAAAGTTACAAAGTTTAATACAAACCAATTAATGTAATGAGATGTAATGGAATACATTTTGGCCTAAATTTATGAAGAAATTCGATTTTATTGTATATGTTTTATAACAGAAAGTAGTTTGTTTGACTTTTCAATTGCTAGTTAAAGTAGCACAGTGCTGAATAACAAAAAAATGCTATGGTCATGAAGGGGGTAAAACCTTCCGGAGGTCAAGTGGTTAAGAAAAAAATGTGCATGATCATTGTGAGCTACTGAGTTTACAGACCATATTTTCACTCACTAAATGAGCCACCATTCAATATTAGTAGTCCAGATAGGTGCAGATGCTACTAGTTTCAGTCACCTCTTTCTACGTTTCTTTAGGGACTCTGATGCAGCCATAAAACAATCTGATTGTTTAAAGCAGGGGTCCCCAAACTTTCTAAACAAAGGGCCAGTTTATTGTCCTTCAGACTTAGAAGGACCGTTCTATGGCCAGCAGGAGTGCAAACTTTCCTGGCATCAGTGAGAATAAGCATCACCACATTGGGGAGGAATACTGCACCATCATTGGTATTATTGGGAGGAATAGTGCCCAATTGTTGGTGTCAGTGGGAGAAATTGTGCTACATTGTTAATGTGAGTTGGCAGAATAATGTCATGTGTAGCACGCTCTAGTACGTGTGCTAGATGTAGATAGGTTTGTTAGATGTAGGCAAAACATAATTAGCTCAGGGCTAAGCCTGAGCTGTATAATCTGGGTCAGTATTACTTTAGGTTAGGGGCTGGATGACTCATCTGGCACCTCTCTCTTGCACTTTCCCCTGATCTGGGATTTGGTAGAAAAGTCCAGAGCTGGAGGAAGGGAGTAAGGAGGGGCTGCCATGTATATTTATGAGGACCTCATCCAATTCCCAGTAAAAGGGCTGGCAGGGGGCAGGCTACCTCATAAATAGGCATGAGTCATGCCAGCAGGGGCAGTCGGGTAGAATATGGAGATGTTGTACTGAGGAGCCTGCTGGTGGCCCTTGAGGGTGCCCTCTAATCTCGATGGGGGGGGTTACCTCGGGCCTGGGGCTCAGGTGCTGGAAGGATCCACCAAAACACCCAGAGGCATCCCTTCCTGGAGGCAAGAGAACAAGGAGAGAGGAGCAGTTCAGCACATCTGGGAGATCTCCTGAGAGTCAGCCGGGTGGGTTGGTGAATGTCAGTCTAGAGGACTGTGGGGAGAAGTTAGCCAGGAGGGCTAGTGAAAAGGGCAGCTGCAGCCAGGTGGGTTGGCAGTGCCTGAAGAGGTGGTGCTGGGATCAGTAGCCACAGGGTTGATGCAAGCTGGATACTGATATTCTGCTACACAACAAGTAGCCTCGGGTTTCTGCCTGTAATGGGCCATTGCTTCGCCTGACTGAGTGACTGTCAGCTATTCTCAGTGTTCCAGCGAGATTCTGCAAGCAAGTGTGTGCTAGATTAAAGAAGAGGAGCTGTGTATATAGACTGTATATAGGAAGAGTTGTCCCTGAAGTTCTTGTTGAAGTCAAATAAGCACCCCATAACCTCTCACCCCTATCCAAGTTGTTACTCTCAATAAAACGAGGAAAAAAAACACAAATTTCACGGACAGTTCTCTGACAGTGAAGATTTGGTGTGCCTGTCTGTGCAGGGTGGGGGATCCCAGTTTACTTATGGCTCCTTAGGGGGTGCACTAAACTTGTATTAGTGGAGGAAATAGTTCCCAAAGAACTTAAAAAGGTGAGCAAATTACCACATCCTGGCCTGGGGCCACAGTTAGGAGATCACTGATTTATAAGAACAAAATGATTATAGCAGACATATGCCAACCTTGAGAACATTAAGGAGTTTCTGTGCATATTGCTTTTCAGAGATTATCTTAGCATGCTGTATGTCTACCATAGATGTTAAATACATTGTTCCTGATGGAAAACTCAAAAGCTTTCCTGTCTTGATACTCGTACTCTCCATTGCGGCGGCTTATAAACCAAAATAAGCTACATTTACAATACACAAAATAAAATGCTTCAGACACTTTGATGAGCATTCTTCACAATTTAGCTTGAATTATACTTGATACGAAAGCAGTAAAAAAAAATCTCTCTCCGATTGATGGCTTTGCTTTTTTCTAGGTTTGAATAGAAGGCGTCTTTTGAAGAGTGGCTGCAAAAACCTTTATCAAAATTACTGTTGAATAATGCTGTTATGCTGTCAGACAGAACAATTGTTTGTATCCAGAAGTTGGTGCTTCCTATTGCTTTATCTGTACAGCTTGCAGAATGGTTTTTTTTAGAGTGTCAGTCACAGCAGGCAATAAAAGAATGAAAGCCTAAAAACACAGTCTAAACTATAATCAAGCTACTCAGATATCAAGGGTATTTCATAGAATGGAATAAACACTGGCGTTCTCTTGCATCTATATCACTATTATACACTGCGAGGATGAGAACTACAACATCTATATTGAGTTTACATATTTGGAATGTGAAGTTTTCTGTTTCAATAATTTTTATTAAGTGCAATAATGAAGTTTAGCTGGTTATTTAGTCATAACATGTGAGCAACAAGATAAAATATACAAATGTTTTTAGCAAGGCACAATATAGGTAGAGAAAATTAAACCTACATAAAAGGGCAGGTTTTGGATCCAGGCGAGGCCACTTGTTTTGTGAAAAGCAAAGGTAACTGAACAATTGACTGTTTCTAACAGCCTAGCCTTAAGCCCAGAACCCTGGACCAACTTACCAGTGCCATCAAGGCTTTGATCTGATCTGATTTGAACCATAGCAGCAAATGGCTGCCAAAGAGAAGGGTAGCAGAGGCCCTGTGGCCTGTGGCCCTTTCTATCGGTCCCTGTAACTCTCCCACTGATCCCAGGACCCTTTACTCTCATCACGAGGCCCTTTATTATGGTCCCACAGCAGGTGCCCTTCCTGCCGTCCTGGGGCCCACCCATGGTGGTAGAACGCTAGAATGACCACGGCGACACTGGGATTTCTGCCACTATATATATATCTATATATATATGTAGATATTTATGGTTGAAGCCCTATGGCCGATACGTGTCTGAAGAGGAATAACTTAACCAATAAGATCTATAACATGAAAAGGGGGACCTGAAGTGTGCCTTGGTCTATGGACGGTACGCCAAGAATAAGGGGGCAAAAACTGAGGAAGGGGTTGAAGATGTTTATTGACTTTTAGCATTGTCTACTGCGTGAGTTGGGCGAAGGCCCGTGACATTTCCGCCTGTGGGTCATGTATATACCGGGTGAAGCAGGCTGATTTCCATCTGCCGAGTCTCTGGATGATGTGGCCTGGGACCCCATGCTGTGAGGCGGTTGAGGCGGCCCCGATCCGAAAAGAGTGACCGGAGTATTCGCTGGGGTTGAGGCGTAGGTTGCGGAGGAGAATCCTTACGTGTGTCATGAACTGGCAGGTGCTTAGGGGTTTGACTGGAAAAGGCAGAAGGGGATTGGTGTCCCTTTGTTCTGGCAGGAGTGAGAGCAGGCGGTTGAGAACCGTCACTGGGCACCAGGCATTGCCGGTTCTGTATAGATGGATGTCCACCCCGTGGCCAGCTTGCTGAGTCTTGGAGACGCTGAGGTGGAGCACGAAGTGGTCTTGATGGCGAACTAGGTGGCGTCTGTACAGGGTTTGGCTGGTCGAGCTGTTACAGGTGAATTCGCTGGGATGTAGGAACCCATAGTAGGCCAGGTAGATGGCGGCTTGTATGACCTGGCTGAGGAGGACACCAAAGGGGGAACCAGCGAGTATGGCGGACATCTCGCGGAAGATGGCACTCATGATGGGGCGACGTCTGGTTCTGTTTGCTGGTTGCTGCTTCTGGACGCTGCGTAGGACGGCTCGGACGGCGTGGGACGAGAAGACAGACGGTCTAGTGGGATCTTGAAGGGCCAAAAAGTGCTGTATGCTGGCCAGGTACAGGCGGATGGTGTTGTAGGATAGGTTTAACTGTGTGTAACAATGTGAGACGAATGCCAGAATGTGCTTGGTGTCTGTGGTTGTTGACACGGCGTTGGTGGCTAGGAACTTGTTGAACGTGTCCCAGGCTGCGTGGTAGGCTTTGAGTGTGTTGTGAGACAGGGACTGGTTGATGAGCTGGGTGGCCCCACGTAGGTATCGGTCTAGTCTAGGGTCAGCTGAGACCAAGCGGGGATAGGGGCGGACACCCGATTGGCCTCTGGTATCTGTCGGAAGAGGGAGACGAAGTTAAAGCGTGACAGTGCGTCTGCTGCCACGTTGTATTTACCTGGGATGTGAGAGCAACGGACGTTGAACTGGAGCCGTAGCGACAGTTGGACCAGCCTGCGTAAGAAGGACATCACCTGGAGTGACTTGGACCTGCCTTTGTTGATGATGTCTGCCGTGGCCTGGTTGTCCGTCGTGAAGTTTACCATCTGCCCGGTCCAGTTGTGACCCCAAAGTATGGCGGCTGCCACGATTGGGTAGAGCTCGAAAAGGGGGGAAGTCCGGCTGAAACCTGGGATTGAGAGTATCTGCGGGGGCCAAGGGCCAGCGAACCAACGGAGGCCAAATATGGCTGCGAAGCCGTGGAGGCCGCGGCATCTGTCACCAC
This sequence comes from Lithobates sylvaticus, assembly GCA_028564925.1. Taxonomy (NCBI): domain Eukaryota; kingdom Metazoa; phylum Chordata; class Amphibia; order Anura; family Ranidae; genus Lithobates; species Lithobates sylvaticus. The sequence goes on from CM053032.1 coordinate 56,332,285, forward strand.
CTGTGGTGAGAAGGGTGAGATGGCCGGGATAAACATGGATATTCCGTTCCATGAGGAAAGGAATTCTTCCCACATCGCTAGGTCTGCTATGGCCGCGGCGTCCAGGTTGAGGATCTGATCGGGGTCTTGTGTCTGTGACAGGTGGACTAAGAGCCGTGAGATGAAGGAACGACCTTGAGGGACGATCCGCATGGCAAAATTGAGCATGCCAAGTAGTGACTGGAGCTGTCGTCTTGTGCACCCTCTCGTGCGGGTGAAGTCCTGAAGAACTGCCCTGATGCGGGTCAACTTGTCGAGGGGTAGGCTGGCCTGCATGGAGCATGTGTCCAAGACAACTCCGAGGAAGGTGATGGAGTGTGCCGGTCCGTCGACCTTGTGCTCAGCTATGGGGACATTGATATTCTGGAAGACGACTCTCAACTTGTCGAGGTCTACTGGTGACACGTTGGGCTGCTCTATCAGTAGGAAGTCATCCAGGTAGTGGATGACTTCTGTGCATTGGGCCTTGTGTAGGAGAATCCAGGTGAGGGATTGAGCGAAAGTGTCGAAGAGCCAGGGGCTACTTTTGGAGCCGAACGTGAGCTTGGTGGCGAAGTAGTACCTGTCTCTCCACTTGATGCCGTGCCAACACCAGAGAGACGGGTGAATCGGCAGAAGTTTGAAGGCGTCCGATATGTCGGCTTTGGACAGCCAGGCCCCCGTGCCTGCTTTGAGGATGGCCTGGATCGCCATGTCGACGGAGGCGTATTTTAAGGAGAACTCCTCGGAGGGAATCAGGGAGTTGAGGCTGGGGACATGGCAAGAATGAGGCGCAGACAGGTCGTACACCAAACAAACTTTATTCGAGAACTTGCCCTTGACAAGCCCAATAGGGCTGACTCTCCAGGTGTTGAAGGGGGGTTGTGTGAAGGGACCTATGACGAAACCTCGCTCTAGCTCGGCTAGGAGTAGTAGGTCTATGGCTTGCTCGTCGGTGGCCGCTGACTTGAGATTCCTACACTCGTAGGTAGTGTGGGGCAGGGAGACAAGGCCGGTATGAAAGCCCGCCGTGAACCCTCGTATGAGGAACGTGGCTAGTGAGGGGATGGGGTGTGAGTCCAGATAGACTCCTAACCATAGGATGTTTATGCGGCTCAGTCACATGTTTTTCGGCTTGAACTTGCATAAATTTCTCGGGTGCGCCCTGTGGCATATGGCGCACACGTGGAGCATCCTGCATTGGCTGAAGTTGCACGAGCCGTAGTTGTAATTATTACAGATGGCCGCTCCTCCCATGGTCCGGACGGGGCGTCCGAGTTTGTCGACCTGGGGTTTTTGTGTCGGTGCTGGCGGGTTTTGAGCTGGAGCTGAGGTCGAGGGAAACTCGACCGAGTGGCGGACTGTCGCACTGGAGCACCAGGTGGCGGTGTGCGTGGAGGATTGGCAGACTGCGCACAATGGTGAGCGCAGCCCGGCGAAATGGCGAAAGAATAGTTCTGTGTCCATTAGGCTCCAATCCGTGGGTGACTGGAACTGCGCCATCCTGGCGGCTGCTTTTGCGGAAAAGGAGCGGTGGTAGTCATAGAATGAGAACCCGCCGTACTTGTAGCCCAAATCTACCACGGTGTGGAGATATAAATCCAGCTCTTCCCTTCTGCCGGGGGAAGCTGAGCATATGATGTCTCTAAGCATCCCAAATGTCAACGCGAATTCTGGGACGGACAATTTGCGGTTGAGTCTGGGGTCCTTAGCTTTGAGGACCACCGAGACATCTCCCCAGGTATAGGCCTTGTTTTCGCCTAGGTCGTGGACTGGTATGAGTAGGGAGGCGAGGTTGACGTCCTTGCCATCCAGTATGTCCTTCTTAATGCTGGCTGGAACCAGGTGTGCTGGGCAGACGACGGGACTTGTCCCTGCGGTACCTGTGGCGACTGGTGTTAGAGGCTGTATTGCGGCGGGGCCGGGGACGGCCGGGGCCGGGGACGGCCGGGGCCGGGTGAGATTCCAGGAGAGTCACTCTGGCTTGGACGTCCGTGACTGTGTTCGCCAAGGACGACACCATGGTGTGGAGTTGTGCTATGGCCGTAGATATCGACTGGAGGGAAGCTTGTTGAGTGCTGGGCCCGACCATGGCAGGAGGAGGGAACAGGAGCCTGAAGAGCTCCGCCTTCCTGGCTGTGACGGGGAATGGCACGCCCCTGCGTCTAAGTTCTGCCGTCAGCCCGGGGATGGTCCATCCCCTGAGGGACTGGTTGCTGTCGCTTACGGACACTGGGGAAGGTGACAAGGGGGCGGTGAGATCCTCGCTGCCCGCTTGCGACATGGTCCTCGGATGGGTTGCACCCTTAGGCGACGTCTAGTGGCGTCTGAGGTCGTAAGAAGGTCGACCGGACCTGTTTAAGGGGATGAGATAAGCCAAGACTGTTTCTTTCCTTGTGTAAACATACGTACCCAGCTGCTGTGCTCTGGAAAGGACAAGTGTGCGCACGTACGTGGACGTGTGTACACGGTGAGTTTTTATATTTTACCTGGAGAAACAGCGTCCAACCTGTTGCAGGGTGGACCTACTGAACTTGGACTGACCTAGGGAAGGAAGATAAAGACAACTGGTGAGGTGTGCCTCGTGGGGTGTGTCCCCCGTCTGAGCATATATATATATATTTTTTCATTTTTTTTTTTTTTTTCATTTTTTTTTTTTGGAGTGAAATGAGAAACGTTTTTGTGCCATGTCGTGGGCGTAAAGTGTCGTTTATGAGTGTGATTGCTGAGTGACACTGGTCGAGAATTGGGATGAAATGAGGCAAATTCGACTGGGGTATGTCGAGGCGAACTGATGCATGGTGGATGCCATCGGATTCGGATCAGGACGTTTTTGTGTGACAGCGAACTGATCGGCATGACAGTAGTATGAAACGGTCGAGCCGCGGCGGCGACTGTCAATGAACCAGACTTCTGGAGCATGTACTGAAATGAGGCCAACGGATGTTCAGTGCGCATCGGTACGAACCGGCGCGGAGTGCGACTGGGTTCGAAGCGAGGTGCGGGTGAGAGAAATGAGGGGAACCATTCCATGAGGTGCGGAGCGGTCGGTCGGGTTTCGCGACCGACGACGGGCAGACTCAGGGGTGGTTACTGAAATTGGGCCAACAAACCTGGGGTACGTTGGAGGCGAAACCGATACGTGAGGGTGCGACCGGTTTCGAATCAAAACGTGACTCGTGAGGTGAAATGCTTTTCTCGTGACAGAGGCGCCGGCCGGTGAGCCTAAAAAATTTTTTGACTGACAGCGACCGTACTTCTGGAGCACGAAATGAAATGGGGCCTGGGAGCACCTGGGGCGTGCCGGTATGAATCGAGGCACCGGGGTGCACCTAGACTCGAATCGGAACGTGATACGTGACAGTGAAATGATGCCATGACAGAGGTGTTTTTTCGACCGGTGAGTCGAGAAATTGCGGCTAAACGACCGCTCCCTGGGTCATGTATTGAAATGGGGTACGACTGCTGGGACATACCGGGACGAATCGGATGCGGCTAGATTCGAACCGGCGTGTCGGTGCAGGACCGTGAAATTGTGAAATGACTGAAATGGTGAAATGGCTGAAATGTGACCTTGTGAAATGTTACTGCGACTGATTCCGAATCAGGTGATGCGTAAGCGACCGGCTGCTGTTATGCAGATAGTGGTACGGATGCAACGTACGGGTACTAAAAAAAGACTTGTGCGTATGTGGACCACGAGATTCGTGACAAGGTAAGTAACGTTCATAAGTGAAATGGTGGTCAAACGAGACCCCTACCTGCGGCAGCCGAGCCAGATACAATGTACAAAAACCTTCGAACGGGAACACTCCACGAGACGTCTGGCACTCACGAACGCTAGCGAATCGAGTAGTCGGCTTAGTGACGTAGTATATCGCGCACCGGAACCGACGAAGACCACAGGCGAGTGGGCCGGTTAAATACCCTCCCGGGCTCCTCCCATAAATTCAGGCCACCATGTTGGCCTTCCACACATATATATATATATATATATATATATATATATATATATATATATATATATAGATAGATAGATAGATAGATAGATAGATAGATAGATAGATATAGATAGATATATAGATAGATAGATATAGCACCCTGATGTTAAGGCAGGGTTGCTATTAAATTTATTTGCCAAGTGATAGTTGCCTTGGCCCATTGTTAGGAGGTCAAATGATTTCGCCCCAAATTCTGGAATTGCTGGACTTCTCTTTTCTGTCACTAGATGGGCACTGCAAGGACAGATTTGGAATGAATGGGGTGTCTCAGCCAATGGGCAGGGATATGCTTGGGTCCCTTGGTCTGCTGGTATAACCTATTTATTTGGAATCAGGTGATCGGGTTCTGTGCCACCTGGGCGGCTGTCTGGGTGAAAGTGTGTCGTATTGCCCCGGGCTGCTAGGCCAGAAACCTAAGGCCTATCCCAGGGATATAGCTGAGAGCCTATACAGAAGTAGTGCAAGGTTTGGACTGCAGGCTTGTAGTCCAACCAGAAGTAACGGTTCCGCCGACCGGGGAACCCATCGTGGTTGAAGGTAGAGGGGAAGCTGTGACCACAAAGGGACCATCCACCTTGCTACCGGAGACCACAGTGAGTGAGCTGAGGCCAGTACAAGAGCAGACTTCTTGCCAACTGGGGACAGTGAAGAAGTGGGAAAGCATCAGCAAGTGCCAAGTCAGGGATCCAGCGGGACAGCCGAGGTGAAGCTTGAGTAGTATCTGTAAGTGTCAAGTCAGGGACCCAGCAGTGAAGCGGGGGTTGACGCTTGAGGAAGATACTGAGTGCTATAGTGAAAGAGCTCAGGGGATCCAGTAGCTAGTGGATCTGAAGTCTACTGAGAAAGACTGGGAGCTCGTTGAGTGAAGACCCACAGTGAGTGAGTGTGGGGTAAAGAGGACTGTTTGTGTTGCAGAGAGTTGAATACCTTAAAGGTTGTTTTTAAGCAGCACAATTGAGCGGTACTTGAACAAAAAATAGCTGCATGCTTGAGCTGCCAGAAGGAAGCCTTTACTGTGCCAATGCCACAAAAAACCAATGAGACATGTCAAGGTGTTGTTGGGCATATTGTAGCCAGGCTTTTTTTCTGGCAACTTGATCATGTAGCTTTTTTTTGTTCAAGTATCATCGTATTGTGCTCCTTAAAAACAACCACACCATCTTTTTCCAGAGCAGCCTGTATTTCTCCTAAGGTTACCTGTGGGTTTTTCTTTGTATCCAGAACAGTTCCTGTGATGGTTGTGGCTGAAATCTTTCTTGATCTACGTTACCTTGGCTTGGTATCGAGAGATCCCCAAATTTTCCACTTATTATTAGGTGATTGAACAGTGCTGACTGAAATATTCAAGGCTTTGGATATTTTTTTATATCCTTTTCCATCTTTGAAAAGTTTCATTACCTTGTTACGCAGGTCTTTTGACTGTTCTTTTCTACCTCCTCATGGCTCAGTGTCTAGCCTGCTTAGTGCATCCGTGTGAGAGCTAACAAACTCATTGACTATTTATACACAGGCACTATTTGTGATTTAAAAAGCCACAAATGTGGGGAATTAACCTTTAATTGCCATTTTAACCTGTGTGCCACCTTCTGTGTCTGTACCAAGGCCAAACATTCCAGGGTATGTAAACTTTTTATCAGGGCCATTTGGGTGATTTCTGTTATCATTATGACTTAAAAAGGACCCAAAATGTGATAATAAATGGCTTCATGTGATTGCTATCCTTAAATAAAAGACAGTTTTTTTTTATCACGGTCAGTCATATTTTCAATATTAATGCCAACATTTCACAATTTCTGCAAGGGTATGCAAACGTTTGAGCATAACTGTATATCTAGAAGAAATAGTCACTGTGTTAGGACCTGGACTTGAACCTGGGACCTCAGCTGTGTCTGGCAGTGAGTCTTCCCACTGATCCCAACCTGCAACTACTCGGTACCGACCTTTTGGCTTGTTTACAGACCACGCTTCTGATTGATCCTTACCTGCTCATCCGCTACTGAACCCCGGCTTACTCACCTCCTGGTGGGGCGATCCTGAGGACCGCGACCTGGTACTAACACGCAGCTAAATCCATCTCCACCATCAGGAGCTCGGGTGAACACCGGTTCGTACTTAGACACCGCACCTCAGGTGAGCCTGTGTCATCTGCCAGGGTGACTGCCTGTTTAGCTATCGTGCTGGTTAGTGGTAGTCCTGCAACTGCTATAGCAATTGGTCTTCGAGCCTGACCCCTGATCGTGACACACTGTTTAATGGATTTAAAATAAAATAACATTTTCAATATGAGGCATGGCCTCAGTTGGTAATGATACTTTTTTGCAATCAAATTGATGTTTGATGGCTTTGAATGTAATTTGAGGCCTGCATTACTTGGAAAATTAATACTTCAGCATTTTGAGACCCACAACAATAGCTCTGCCAGTTAAATTTCAAATGTATTTAAATGAAAACAAATTCTGCTATTGAATACTCTTTTTGGTGGAAAGAAAGGTTCACATCGTGTTTGTGAGTGGTTTGACAACAGGGTTTCCCACTCTAACAATGTACTGCTGACTATTATAATTCTATTAACAACAAACTGTCTCATGCATGAAAACCCTGCAAAACATCCAGTCATATGGTGTTCTGAAATCAGCCCATTTGTCTATGTTTAGGACAACATTTGAAAAGAGAACCATGCTTACTTCAGCTCCAGAAAGGTTTAACCCCCTTCATGACCAGGCCATTTTTTGCGATACTGCACTCTGTTTGCTATAACTGACAATTGCACGGTCATGCGACACTGCACCCATATAAAATTGATGTCCTTTTTTTCCCACAAATAAATCTTTCTTTTGGGGGTATTTGATCACCTCTGAGGTTTTTATTTTTTGCGCTATAAATAAAAAAAGGCTGACAATTTTGAAAAAATAAAAACAATATTTTTTACTTTCTGCTTTAAAACATTCTCAATAAAACATTTAAAAAAAATCGAATTTCTTCATCAATTTAGGCCAATTTATATTCTGCTACATATTTTTGGTAAAAAAAAATCCCACAAAGCGTATATTGATTGGTTTGTGCAAAAATTATAGCGTCTACAAACAATAGGATAGATTTATGGACTTTTTATTTTTTTATTGTTTTTACTAGTAATGTAGTAGTAAAATACTAGAAACAGTGACTGCGACATTGCGGTGGATAAATCTAAATCTAAGTGACACTTTTTGGGGACCAGTGACACCAATACAGTGATCAGTGCTAAAAAAATGTATTGTATAAATTACACTGGCAGGGAATGGGTTAACATTAGTGGCAATTAAAGGGTTAACTGGGTTAACTCTCCCTGGGAGAGTTTTCTTACTTTGTGGGGGATGGACTGACTCGAGGAAGAGAGACATCTGTGCTCCTGATTATCAGGAATCACAGATGTTTCTCTTCCTGTCTGACAGAATGGCGGTTTGCCTTGTTTACATAGGCAGAACGCCCTTCTATCTTTTCAGAGAGTGATCGCGGGTGGCATTGCGGCTGCCGGACCCACTGATTGGCTCCCGCTGTGTCTAGTCACAGTGGGAGGGCGGCTCCAATGACGCACACAAGTTCCCTAGAGTCGTGCACGAGAATCAAGTACAGGTATGTGATTTTGCGCTTAAGGGCCGCCCTGCTGCAGTATAGGCATGTAGGGTGATCCTTAAGTGGTTTAATACTACTCTATATACCACCTCCTACAATAATACATAGCGTTAATCTCAACATAAATAAAATAAGACAGTGCTCTTTAAATCCTTGCAATGGATAAGTGACAAATGATTTTGGGCCTCCTACTCCTGCAAGGTACATTATATTTTACTTAGCATTAAAGGAGTTGTAAAGGCAGAAGGTTTTTTTATCTTAATGTATTCTATGCATTAAGATAAAAAACATTCTGTGTGTAGAAGCCCCCTCAGCACACCACCCCCCCCCCCCCCCCCAATTACCTACCCGAGCCCCTTCTCTCTCCAGCGATGTCCACGATCCCTTCAGCCATCAGTGTGTGCGCTCACCTTAGAGCATGTGACCTTGCAATTAAGCTTGATGAAAACATGCATATGAACCTCCTCTGGGTTCAGTGTCTGTGCTGGGATCCTGGACTGATTGCTGGTACGTTTTCCACAGATAGATATAACAAAGGAAACTCGATAGTGTGATATTGTTTTTAATTAAATTTATTAATATACAACAATAGTCCCTTTTACTAGGGTACTCACATTTAGTGGGTGGTACAGTGCACCCCTCTATACAGGTAACAAGAGCCGTTGTGACCACTGAGCTGATGTATCCTTTCCTCGCTGAGAACACTCTGTTGTCTCCTACACCTTAGGGGGTACACCCGAGTGAACACAAGTACACGTTTGGTCATTACCAATATAGTCTGTAGATCTGATTAAATTGGAATGGACTATATATGTACATCAACGCATGTTATTGCATGAAGAATTTTAGTGCACTGGAACACTATTTGTTTTATATTATTGGAGCACTATACAATGATTTTGTTAATAAGATGTTATAAGTGTATACACTCTATGATATTGTTGCATGGGTAATCACTTTTTTGTCACTAGGACACTTTAAGCATTGGCTAAGGCACTAAAATCTAATGATCGTAATTATATGATTTTTTTCATTTGGTGTAAGCTCTAATGGAAGTATAATATTTTTGTGGTTATCACACATTTAGATTAAACTAAACTAAAATTGTTGTTTCTAGGTGTGCACCACCCACTGTGACTATGTCCTTTCTGGGCGAAAGGTGCCATGTAAAGTGTTGCCCCTTGTAAGCTCTGATCAGTGCAAACAAGAAACCCCCCCCTTCCCATTTTCTTTGGGGGTCCCTTCCCCCACACACCAGTGGGAGTGACGGGAACAGCAGGCTTGGTGGAGGCAGTGATGGGTATCATCGGAGAGTAAGAGGAATATGCATTTGGCCTTTAAAACAATTCAAAATCTCTGGTTTGAGTTACAGATTTCCAAAACGGAAGGGTAAATATGATATATAGGAAATGACATATCTAAGCGTTATTAAAGAAATTATACACTGTAAATTATTGTACTTAAAAATTGATAAAGTTTTTCTTGATATTTCACAGAGATGTAACAAAGTCATCCACCCTGTTTTCATGTAAAGTAATTCCCCCCTGAAGAAGACCGAATATGGTCGAAATGCATCGGGGTTGAGGGGTGTATTATTAACATATGGACTATGTATGGTATATGTATTCCAGATTACCAATTTTGAAAAACCCAATACAATGTTGCATTTCCTGTATTTGCCTGTACTGACTGGAATTATAGCTGTCTGTAAACCAGAGTTCACATTTTTATACTCTATGTATAATTTTTTTGATCTAGAAAAATAAAATACCAATGATTTCACATATGGTCTTCATTTTTTGCCTAAAAACCCCACCGGGAAACCATACATATATTTTTTCTTAGACTCGTGGTTTAGCCAGCACTTTATTATATATGCTATTCGCTAAAGCAAGGTTTCTTACCATTACTGCACCCCCTGCTGATATAGAGTTTATTTGTAAATGTTTTTTTGTAATAATCTTTGCGCTCTGTAAGATGTGGTTCACCTGACGCATACCTTATCACCTTTGGGATGTCTTTACTTTTCAACTCTTTGTAATATTTTATAACTTTAATTAAAACCTATTGTTAGGAAGAAAAAAGCCCTGCATAAATGTATTGATTCTGCCAATTGAACAGAATTTAAGTCAAATGGTAACTACTGTAACATTGGTATAATATAGCAATAAAACAGGAGTCTATCTGATCACCTGCCAGTGGGTGAATCTGCCACACATCCTGTGATGGTGAGGCCTATTAAATTCAATGCTTTACCTTCCAATGAAGCTATTTGTAATCCACAAGGGTAAAGAAATTTTCGCAAGATGTCCTGAAATCCTTGAGAATTAGAGGGCGAGGAGGTACCCTTTAAATAAAGTTCTGTGAAGGAAGTGCTGCCCTCAGACGGGTAAGCACAGTTGAACACACAGGAAAGATGCCAAAAGGCTGCTTACCAATCCGATGTTTGATGAATATCTACCCGTACACTGTCTGTCCTTTGATTGCTCCTGCAGCAATGCTTCTGGCAGGGGGAGCTAAGTAGAGTTAGGTGACAATGCCCTGCAGGTTCTCCCTGGTGCCTATTCGGTCCTCTTCCCTTAGCAGCATGCACACTCCAATCCTTTGTCTCTGCCATTTCTGTTGCTTCAGTCTCCTGTAGGCAGCCAGTCAGACCAATCTGGTCCCTACTCCCCTCTTCCCATGTTGTGCTGTCCATTGCCTATAAGTAACAGGAAATGGCTTCAATGATAGCTGTGCGCACTTGATGTGATTTATTCTAACATGGTGTGTGCATTTAAAAACATTAACAGAGTAAAGAAAATCACATTCATATTTTAGGCACACAACAGCTTAGCTGTGTTACAACTGAATACTGGAAGATAGATTCAATGTCAAACCTCACTTGTAAATTATTTGTACATTCTGTGTAGCCTGTGTGCATGCACAAATTGCAGGTCCCTAGTAAATTCCTTGAGCATAAAATTTGTTGGTTCAGGCATGATCGATGCACCTGCGTACATGAATATTCTTTAGTGAATTAGCCCCAATGTCTTAGAAAATTTGTGCTTTTTAAAGCAACCACAGCTTCATGGCATGTGAGAAAAAAATCTACCTGCAATCACTTTTTTCTCTCTAAACTCTGCAATTAGACCTTTCTGTTAAAAAAAAAAAAAGCTCTGCAATCAGGCAATTATAGTGTTAAACGACAAATATTGGAACGCCCACGCTAGATGGAGAACCTATCAAGTTTTAGAACTTGCCCTTTTATTTCTAGCTTTCTGAGCTTTGAGGGAACCGTTCTTGCAATAGGTAACATTTGTTCACTCTGACGTTTTGAAAACTAGGACCCATTGATCCATAACTGTAATGAATGTCTTCAGAATTGATTGAACCTTGATTCAAATTCAAACCCACCAAATTGATGAATTCTGAGGCATTTTAAATTGTTTTGCTGGTTTCTTGTTCTTACAGTTGATTAGCCTTTAAAGGCAGGGGAATTCAACTGAAATTTCTTTGAGGCTGTCAATAAATCTATCTTTTGCCTTGTTCTGTAAGGCCTACTCTGTGTTCATTTTTCCAAAATTACCCAAGCATTTGATCCTGGTTTAAAAGAGGATATAAAGTAGACTTGTGCACAACGAAAAATTTAATTTTGCTTTGTTTTCATTTGTAAAATACATAATTTCATTCTGTTAAATTCGTTATGTTAACTAAATTCATTTTTGAATAATTCATTATTTCTGTAGAGTGTTGATATTCCTTATACAAATTGATTTGTTTTGTATGTACAGTATATCGATTTGTTATTTATGTATGTATGTATATATATTCGTGATAACGATTCATAGTGTTGAAAGTTGTTTGTTTATTGAATCCATTAACACACACAGTGACAATGTCGCTTCTCCTCTGCTCCAGTACAATACAAAACCCTTCTCACTTAGTTCTCAGGAATGTACTTTGCCAGTAATTCAACCTTCAGCACAAAATGAATCAGCTGATTAGACTGTAAGATTTCGTCTGAGTTGACCTTTTGTTTTATTAGACCTTTAACGAATAAACGAATCATGTTGAATTTATGCTTTATTTTCGCTATATTTTCTTTCGTATTAGTTGAAATTTTGTTATTTTTTTTTAAAGCAAAATTTGTCCGAATTTCAATTTGTTACGAAACTAATTGCACATGTCTATTATAAAGTGTATCTAAACCAAATAGAAAATTTGTGTAAAAAGCTTGTTTCTCCCTGTAATTGTAGTTGTGCAAAGTTTTCTATACAGGTGTGAGTAAATGTTTAAAGTGTAGCTAAAGTATAAAAAAAAAAAAATGCACATATGCTTAACATTTTAATTATTATTAGTGTCATCCTGTTTATTTGATATGTTGTGTACGTTTAGTCCTAATAATCACCTTGAAATTGGCTGGTAGAGCAGGAATCTGACAAATTTCTATCCATCTATAGGCTGTTGGGTTTTTTATGTTTTTTTTTCTGCCGGCAGCAATAAAAATACATGTAGCGCTACCCCCGTAGGAGCCGCTTAAGTGTAATTGGTTCTGTACTCTGCCTCTGAACCCCAAGAACAGTCTCAGCCCCTCTGGCACACCTGGCAATAGTGTAAGTGCAAGCACAGTAATAACAGACACACGTTGTAGTTAAACACAGAAATAGTCTGTACTGTGAAGTTTCTGTGGAAAGGTAACAAATAGTAGAAGTATAGTTCAATTAAACTAACTGAAGAATAATGACTGAAGAACAATAGCAATATAACTCACTGATACTGTCAAACTGCTTTCAGGGGATTCCTCAACAGTGAATAACCACAAGAGCAGAAGAAAACACTTAAATAATAACAGACCACAAGATGGCAAACTATATACCAGATTGGTCACCTCTTGACTCAGATGTGGCTCTATGAGCCCAGGCAGGAGACCAGAGGAATGACCCTCAGTAATGTCAGACCTCTCTCTTCTGTCCCCTGACACCACAGTCCCAGAAACTATAAACACTGCACTTAGTTCAGTGGTCTATGGCCCAACTCCCAAGAGAGACTACCCCAGTCATGCATCACACGGTGCCATGGGTATGTGTGCTTGTCCGTATGGCCACAATAACTTCAGTCCCTTTGAAGAAGATGGCCTTGAGTGCACTTTGTGTCCTGTTTGGCAGAGTGTAAAGGCGGTATGTTGGCAGTGTCTGGATAACAGGACAGACACTGAGATTGTTTAACAGGGCATCCAGGTGACCCAGGTTCTGGCAAGTGCCGGCAAAGTAATAACAATGCTGTCTGCATGCAGTGTCTTTGTTTCCTGCAAATGAGCAAGTGCCCACTCACCAATCCTGCGGTCAGGGCCCAAGTAAAATGTCCTGGAACAGGCAGGCTCTTCAGGCAGCCTGACTAGTGACCTCACAACTGGACGCTTCTTGCTGTTGGTGCAGGTGCGCCTGGATATGCACCTGGGATCCCCTTCTCAGGCAGGATGTCCCCTGACTGGCCGTGGATGCCTGGCAGGAACGGTACGCCAACCCGGGATGCAACATCTCTCCTCAGGTCTTGTCTTCTCCTCTGTCTCGTGGTGTGTCCTTCCCCACATGCACTTTACTTCTTTCCTCTCCATAGTTTTGCACCAGGGATTTAGAATGTTTTTTTTTTGTGTTGGGGACAACATGTCCCATGATGCTTTGTTCGTCCTCTGCTGGAGTCCCATTGGTCCCCCCCCCCCCTTCCAATGAGGAAACAGGGGAGGGAGCAAAGTGAGCAGCTCTGTCTGTGTGTGTCTCTACTTACTGCACAGTGATAGGAGGAGAGGGAGGGGGGAATTCCTCCACAGGAGCTGACAGGCTGTGTCTCTCCCTGACTGTGTGTGTGAATCCCAGCAGTGGCCGGAGGAAGATGCAGGCCTGCAGGGCACCCACTACATACACAAAGCATACCAAGATTCAAGTAAGAATACACAAAACTCTTGTATTTAGACAATATTTGTTTATCCCAAATTTAATAGATACCTCATGATCCAGAGAGTTTATTCTCTCTCTTAGACCTTCTTTAATAAGGGTGACCACCAGCTCCCTTAAGGTGTTAGTTCACTTTTTCATTTTTCGTGTAAAGGTAAACTAAGGGTCACCAAACACAATGCATGCTGACCATACAATCTTTGTACAATCAACCTTAGATGTAATAGGGGGACCTACCTAAGCTATCCAATCAATCTGTATACAATCAGGCAAGCAATACATATTTTTTCTGAAGGATCTGAATGAGATTGTGCAATCACATTGTAATGTATGTGGTGAGATTAACACTTTAAATACAAAACGCTAAACTCTAACGCTGCACTAGAAATATAAAATATAGGATACAGTTGCTAGCACCTTCAAGTCAGATACAAACTCAATCGATATAAAATACTAAATAAAGTGCAGCGCTAAAACAGTAAAATTGTATAGGTGAAAAAAAAGACTAAAATGCACAGTCCTTGTATATCAGAGAAACCAAAATCCGTGCTTCATATAAGACAAATCCTTCACATAATCCTTCACACAAGACAAATCCTGCTCCACACCCAGGTGAGAGTAAGTAAACTTGCTTACCAGCTTTCCATGACCACTATGAAATGGTCTCACCAAACACAGGGAAATAGGTCTCCCCAGGAACCGTAGTTATGGTTGGAATCCCGCTTTGCAGATGGAACTCAGAAATGAAAAATAAGAAGAAATGCTCCCATAATGGAGTACTTTACAATTTCAAATTTAATGGTATAAAACAATTGCACTTACAAGAGAGAATCATCAAAACTGCATGTCTCTGTACTAGAACCGTGGCGTCCCTATGAGTTTTACTCCACTTCCTGCTTTGCTTGTCTGTCAACCTCCTCGGTGGTGTAGCGTGATGACGTCACTACCGTAGGCCCCACCCTGCGCGTTTTGTCACTAAAGAACTTTGTCTTGGGATTTTACATTATGAAATACTTACCTTAGACCTAAGTTGTTCCAGCGGCGTCTGCATACAGCTGAGATAGCTGACATTTTCCCCAGAGTTTCTTCCAGCTTCTTGGGCTCTGGCGCTGTGATTGGCCACAGCCGCAGTGACGTCACTCCTAGGCATTCACAGCACTGGGTTTAGAAGGAATGGCACCTATGGCCGTTCCTTCAGAGTGCATGTGCTAGTGATGTCACTGGCTGCATGTAATGTAAATATCCCCTGAACGGTGCACGTTTAGGAGATACTGTCAGGGTACCAATAGCAGGAGGTTTTTTAGGACCCAGCACCTGTCAGAGAACCAGAAGGGCTCTAGGATCCAGCACCTCCGCCAGCACATCACATGGGCCTTTATAAGGAAGTCAGCCCTTGGCTGAAGTGCTGTTTGATCTCAGTTGTTACCAACGTTCCTGTGTTTCCTGTTTCCTGTGATCCTTGATTACCGACCCGGCTTATTCCAGACCTGTCTCCTGCCTGCCTCCTGACCTTGACCTCGGCTTGTTAACCGCTTCAGCCCCGGAAGGATTTACCCTCTTCCTGACCAGAGCACTTTTTGCGATAGGGCACTGCGTCGCTTTAACTGACAATTACGTGGTCGTGCGAAGTTACACCAAAACAAAATTGACGTCCTTTTTTTCCCACAAATAGAGCTTTCTTTTGGTGGTATTTCATCACCTCTGAATTTTATATTTTTTGCGCTATAAACAAAAAAAGAGCAACAATTTTTAAAAAAGCTATATTTTTTAACTTTTTGCTATAATAAATATCCCCAAAAATATATAAATATATATAATAATTATATTATATTATTATTATATTATATATTCTATATATAATAATATATATATATATATATATATTTTTTTTTTTGTTTAGGCCAATATGTATTCTTCTACATATTTTTGATAAACAAAATCACAATAAGCATATATTAATTGGTTTGCGCAAAAGTTAAAGCATCTACAAAATAGGGGATAGATTTATAGCATTTTTATTATACATTTTTTTTTATTAGTAATGGTGGCGATCTGCGATTTTTATCATGATTGCGACATTATGGTGGACACATCGGACACTTTTGACACCACTTTGGGACCATTGTCATTTATACAGCGATCAGTGCTATAAAATGCACTGATTACTCTGTAAATGACAATGGTAGGGAAGGGGTTAAACACTAGGGGGCAATCAAGGGGTTAAGTGTGTCCTAGGGAGGTGTTCTAACTGTGGGGGGGGGATGGGCTTCCACTCACATGACAGTGATCACTGCTCCTGATGACAGGGAGCAGTAGATCCCTGTCATGTCACTAGGCAGAATGGGGAAATGCCTTGTTTACATAGGCATCTCCCCGTTCTACCTCTCCACACCGCAATCATGGGCTGCCGGCAAACATCGAGTTCCCGTGGCCCGCAGGCACACCGCGGGAGCGTGCCCACTGCAAATTTAAAGGGACGTACAGGTAAGCCCATTTGCCTGCCTGTGCCATTCTGCTGACGTACATCTGTGTGCGGCGGTCGGCAAGCGCTTAAACAGATCTCTTTAACCTGCTACCTGTCTTGACCTTGGCTCCCACCTAACCTCGTGTCCTCTGCTATCCACCTGGCACTGAACCTTGGCTTGTACCGACTACCCTCTGCCTCAGTGACCCTGGTTACCTTCTACATCTCACAGGCGCCACCTGCCTGCAGCAGCCCTGCAGCACATCAGCGGTGTTCCTGAGCCTTTTCTGCAAGCAACTTTGCTGGCAACCTGTGTGACTTTGGGCCTGACTCCTCCTGTCTCACCTCCAGGGTAGTCTGGAACTGAGCTGCAAGGGAAGCCCTCTCTCCATTGGCCTCCAGCAGTTTGGTACCTGATAGATATTTTCACTAACTATAGGTAAGCCTTATTATAGGCTTACCTATAGGTAAATGTCAGCAGGGGAAGCTTACTTCCTTTTTAAATTATCTGTCTGATAGCCCTATTGAATAGAGTTTCCTTAAAGTGGAGGGCCACCCTGAAAAAGAAAACTTCATAAAAAGGTTAATAAAAATTTAAAAGGAAAAAAATAATTATTATTTTTTTTACTTACCAGAAATGGCTGTTGCTAGGCAGATCGTCCTAATCTGCCTCTTCTTGTTCCGCTGAGCTGCTCCTAGCGCCGTCTTCTAGTGAATGGGGTGCAGTGTGTTATGGGAACTGTGTGTCCCACAACACAACGCGTTCCCCATTCACAAAGCGCTGCGCTACTCACGCATGCGCAGTAGGAAACGGGCAGTGAAGCCAGCAAGGCTATGCTGCCTGTTTCCCTTAGGTGGAATGGTGGCGCCGGGAACCGAGACCCGAGGGACAATCGGTCTCGGACGGCCGACATCGCAGGCACCCAGGACAGGTAAGTCTGCTTATTAAAATTTTTATTTTTTTTTTCCTGGCTGGCCCTCCCCTTTAAGTTCACTTTCTCACAGGGCCGCTGCTCACCGCTAAGCAGACGGATGACCAGTCTGTGTCTGCTCTGCTTATGTAGAGCGGACACAGACAAAGCCTGCTCTCTTCTATGGGTGGTTGGATGTAAACAGGTAGCCTTTTCATTTACACCCGACTGCCATCTAATCCGCTAGACAGATCAGATTAGGTTATCGGATTGGATTAGATGTAAGCAGGAGTAAATGGACAAATGTCCATTTACATGCACCTCTCCATAGAGGAGAACGGTGGGCCCGATTGGACCACTAGTGTGAAAGGGGCCTAATTGCTGAACTGTGGGATATAACAGTAAGTAGAAGAAAATCTTTCCAGGGTGAGGCAAATTCCCCTCGAAGTTGTCATTGGAACAGTTGTCCATAATGAAAGATTCTTCCTGTTCCTGTGACAATTCTACCATTTTGACTCAGCGACCTAAAATAAGATTTCGTATGTGGAGTGGAGATGTTCTGCTAACATTCCTGGTCTACATTTATTCTTGGTCAGTAACTTAGAAAATGTTGTTAGCACAACAGCCAGAAAACTGGTATTTTCAAAGAGATCAACAGAGGTAACCTTCCAGTTCCCCTCATAGTAAGAAATGACTTGTTAGAACTAGTGAAATACCTTTTTCTGTGTTATCTCAGCATGCATAAGGCACATAATACATACACTGCCCTTTACATGATTAACATTTAAATTGAATACTTCAAAAAAATGCAAGCTAGGAGAAATCCCTCAGGTGGAAACAATTAATGATAATATATTTTCAGTTTCCCATTGTATTACAGTTAAGAAGATTCTGTGAATTATTAGTATAATTGTAGGAAATGGTGTGAGAAAATAAATCTGCATCAGCTGAGATCTGATACTGATTTAACAGATTGAGGGATTTGGATATCCAAATGCTGTCTGGGTTGCTATAATAATATCTATAGGTGTTATTACTATTTTGCTATTGTATTTTGCTATTACTAATTAAAATAGAGTTTGTTTTGCTATAAAATAATTACAATGCCGAAAAAATAAGAAAATCAAAATTTCTGGTTAAATTGTATATAAAGCCAAAATATTTTTTTCGTTTTGGATAGAGTGGGTCATGTTTAAAGCTGAAGTTCTACACATTACTTACCTGTAATGAGGTATGTCACATGATGTGCAGGCTGCTGAATTCTGTGAAATCTTCACCGCAGGGCTGCCCTGTCCTCTCTTTGCTGCTGAGCATTGTGTGGATTACTAGTTTACCGGTACCCCCGTAAGGGCTGCTGATTTGGTTACTTAGCAATCCACCAATCACCCTGCTGCCAGACTCCCTACGATCAGATAAGACAAGGAACAGTCATTTGCACAGCTTTGTTACGTTTATTGCAGGATACAACTTGGGTGGAACAAGGGGGTTATATGAGATGCCCATAGCAGTTGGTGTATTGTTTGACAATACTGAATAGCCTTAGCTTGAAAGTTGTTGTACATCTAGTATTCTCAGCAATTTATTGAAACACTACTTTTTCACTTCCAATTTTGACAAAGAAGAATCACTCTGAATAATTCCACCTTGCTGACTATGACGGTTTTTGAGAATCAAAGATCCAGAGGCCTAACACAACCTCTCCCCTATGGACCAGAGAGTTAGACAGCCACACAGTCTTTGGAAGATATTACCAATGTGCTAACCAGACCAGAGATAACACTGTATCTCCCCCCGATGGCCTGACACATGGTAATAGTGTCCTTTACTATCAATGCCATGTTCCCTGGCCACAGCATTCTACACTGTTCTTGATAACTTCTCTTGTTCTGTTACACTGACCTTTGATTACTTGGCCATTCTGTGTCCCCGGTGACAGAACGCTGATCTACTCTCTTCTGCTTTACTGTTACTTCTTCTATATTGATCTTGTCCAGCATCCAAGTCCTGTGTTCCCAAGTCACAGCAGCCTGATACTTTTTTCAGAGGCGAAGATCTTTATCTAGAGCTTCCTCCTAGCGGTTCCTCCATCCCTCCTCGGCGCATCCCCTCAATACTCCATGCTGTCTTTTCTGGCACTACAGACTCTCCCCTGACAGCATGTGACTCCAGCTTATATCGGAGGCCTGCCCCCTGCCAACACCAAAAGATAATTGGTCAGGGCTCCTCACATGAGCTGCCTGCCACTCAGACTTCAGGTCCAAACCCCATTCCAGAACCATGTTTCTGAAAGCAGGGGAGGCATCTCTGAATCAGAGCACAGGTGGCCACACCCACCACTACACTGAATACTCCTAGTCCCAAATCAAAACAACCAGGCCTAGCCTAAAGCACAGGCCTGGCTAAATTTACCTGCATTTGAGCCCTGAGCTAGAAAAATCCTATTCTAGCACCTACCTATATGTAGAGGGTGCTACACTAGCTTCAGGCCTCCAGGCTTAGCTGCACTAACAATTATGTAACAGGGATACACACCTCCTGCCCTGTCCTTGAGAATTGTTCTTTTACATCATGGGATATACTTCATTACAGGTAAATAATGTAAGTAAAGCTGTAGGGAAAAATATTTTTGAACTAAACTCTGTGTTCCGCCAGAGAGATTTCCCTGCACTAGCTGGTTCATAGACACAACAGGAAGCAAGAGGAGACCTATCCAAAGCGTGGGAAAATTGTCACCAGAACAGGTGGCAATTTTCCTCCCTATTGGAGATACCTCACCTCCTGTGACATCTCAAAATTTTGGGATTCCTATAATTCCATCAGTGTGCGACTTACTGCTTTCCTCCCCTTGTTTACAATTTAGCTATCAGCTTCAGATTTGTCATTCGGCATCAGTCTCTGTTAGTAGCAGACACTTGGTGGGTCAACGTGTTTTTTAAACAATTGTATAAGTGAGGCAAATTGCAAGAATTGATAATTAGTTGTCACAATGAGGCACATATAATTAAAAATATCAGAAGTGGAAAGGAAACACAAAATATCACTTTCATAAAATCTATCAAGGATAGAGGTCTCATTGTAGGGCTCAGCTGATGATTGGAAGAGACCAAGAGTTCCAATGCGGTGGTAATGGAATGGGATGAACACTGGAATGGCAGAGGGGAATCTCTGAATGTAGAGCAGTTGAGGAAGAAGAGAAGGAAAAGGTTTACAAGGTGGGAAGAGGGGTAGGGGGGAAAGGTGGAATGTGCCACCCATCAATGCCACTCATCAGTGCCACCCATCAGGGCCCATCAATGCCTATCAGTGTTGTCTTATCTGTGCCTATCAGTGTCGCCTTATCTGTGCCTATCAGTGTCGCCTTATCTGTGCCTATCAGTGTTGCCTTATCTGTGCCCATCAGTGCAGCCTCATCAGCGAATATCAATGAAGGAGAAAAATTACCTGTTTGCAAAATTTTATAACAAACTATGAAACATATTTTTTTTTTTCCATTTGTGTGAAAAAAATGATTAAAATTTAATTTGGGTACAGTGTTGTATGACCGCACAATTGTCATTCAAAGTGTGACAGTGCTGAAAGCTGAAAATTGGTCTGGGCAGGAGGGGGGTTTAAGTGCCCAGTAAGCAAGTGGTTAAGACCCGCTCTGAAATTTTCGAGTGGGGACACTAGTTCTGAGGGCCTGGGGGGGCAATGGATTCCCTTAATTTGCATAGATTTTATCTCGCTTCCTGTTTGGATATGGGGCAGGAAGTGAAGGGACATCTCTGCAATGGGACAGGGATGGGAAAAAATAAACTGACTGGAGCTATAACCTCCCTTATTCTATCCAAAATGAAAAAAAAAGTGTTGCCTATAATTCTACTTTAAGCACAAATTTCTGATAATTTTATGGAGAGGACTAAGACAATATAACCATGCTAATGGTGCAGCAAAAAACATATAGCACATTGAGGAAAATTTGTGGTCCGGGAGGATAGGACAGTCAGAATTAGAAGCCCCCCCCCCCCCCCCCCCCCCCCCCCCCCACAGTTGCTGAATGCCGGCCGCCCTCATAACGGAAGCAATCCGACCACTTTATGGGGGCACTAGACAAATTTATCTCTCAGCCCAGTCCGCCACATAAGACTGGAGCTTCACTAACAGTGTAGCGCAAGCTGGCGGGGACTCTTTCCGTGCTGCCCCCATGCAAAGTGCTGCCCCAGGCCTGGGCCTTGTCCGTCTAGGCCAGGATACAGCGTTGACAGGATCATGCATATATATGCGATCCTACACTTCCAGGTATGGGGCGTGAGTGCGCGCCGCTGGTGGCTCGCTCCAGCTGTGATTCTACACAGCTGGAGCTGATTAGCGGCTCCCACTAACCCGATGTTCACCGGCTCCCACTAATCATTCTGTACACAGGCAGAACGGCAATCTGCCTATGTAAACAAAGCACATTGCCGTTCTGTCAGTACAGAAGGCATGGGTCCTGTGAACCTGTAAAGCAGGAACACTGATCCATGCCTTCCACAGGTAAAAGCACCTCCCCCACTACACTGAAGCACCAGCTAGGCACACATTTAACAACATAATCGCCCCTGGTGTTAACTTCTTCCCAGTCAGTGTCATTAATACAATGACAGTGCATATTTTTAGCACTAATTATTGTAATAATGTCACTGGTCCACAAAAAGTGTCAAAAGTGTCAGTTATGCGGCGTACACACGCTCGAACTTTCCGGCGGAATTGTCCGCCAGACCTAGTCCAGCGGACAAACCGCCGGACTTTCCAGTGGAGGTCCGCCAGACTTTACGAGCGTGTGGACTTGCCCACACACGCCCGGACCTTTCCGGCGGACAATCCGCCGGAGTTTTGGCCAAAGTCTGCGGGACTTTTGAAATGAACGGACTTGCCTCGCACACGGAGGAAAGTTTGTTTGTTTAGAACGTGACTGCAGGTAGACGGGACTAGCGAAGGCAGTGAATGCCGCCGCGCTAGCCTCGTCACCTGGTATAGATTTTAAGGGGAATCCCTACGCCGAAAAAACGGCGTGGGGATCCCCCCAAATCCATCTCAGACCCTTATACGAGCACGCAGTCCGGCCGGTCAGGAAAGGGGGTGGGGACGAGCCAGCGCCCCCCCTCCTGAGCCGTACAAGGCCGCGTGCCCTCAACATGGGGGGTGCCCTGGGGAAAGGGGGGCCCTGTGGCCCCCCCACCCCAAAGCACCTTGTCCCCATGTTGATGAGGACAAGGGCCTCTTCCCGACAACCCTGGCCGTTGGTTGTCGGGGTCTGCGGGCGGAGGCCTTTCGGAATCCGGGAGCCCCCTTTAATAAGGGGGCCCCCAGATCCTGGCCCCCCACCCTATGTGAATGAGTATGGGGTACGATGTACCCCTACCCATTCACCTAAGGAAAAAAGTGTAAATTAAAAAAAAAAAACGACACAATTTTTTAAAATATTTTATTGCACAGCTCCGGGGGTCTTCTTCCGTCTTGGGGGGTCTTCTCGCCGGACTCCTCCGCTATCTTCTGCTCTTTTACCTAGCTCTTTTACCTAGCGGAGGAGCCCGGCTTTCTTCTTCGCCGTCGCCGCCATGGTCTGGGGGGTCTTGTTCCGAATTCGGGGGTCTCTTCTGTTCTTGCCGGTGGCCGGGGCTTCTGTTGCCGTCGTCGCTGTCGTCGCCGACGCCGCTGCCTTCTGCTTCTGCTTGTTGTTCTTCTTTCTTCATCCGATGTTGACACAACGCTCTCTCTGGCCGGAATGACTCAGACACGCGGTGCTGTGACTTATATAGGGACAAGGGGCGGATCACATGCTCATGTCACATGGTGACCCCGCCCCCATATGATGTCACAGTCCCGGAGGATGCTGGGACTGTGACATCATATGGGGGCGGGGTCACCATGTGACATGAGCATGTGACCCGCCCCTTGTCCCTATATAAGTCACAGCAGGGGGCTCCCGGATTCCGATAAGCCCCCCGCCCGCAGACCCCGACAACCAACGGCCAGGGTTGTCGGGAAGAGGCCCTTGTCCTCATCAACATGGGGACAAGGTGCTTTGGGGTGGGGGGGCCGCAGGGCACCCCTTTCCCAGGGCACCCCTCGTGTTGAGGGCACGCGGCCTGGTAAGGCTCAAGAGGGGGGCGCTCGCTCGTCCCCACCCCCTTTCCTGACCGGCCGGGCTGCGTGCTCGGATAAGGGTCTGAGATGGATTTGGGGGGGACCCCCATGCCATTTTTTCGGCATAGGGATTCCCCTTTAAATCCATATCAGGTGATGGGGCTAGCGCGGCGGCATTCACTACCTTTGCTAGTCCCGTCTACCTGCAGTCACGTTCTAAATGAACGGACTTTCCTCTGTGTGCGAGGCAAGTCCGTTCATTTCAAAAGTCCCGCGGACTAGCACACAGACGGCGGGATTGTCCGCCGGACTACCGAGTCCAGCGGCCAATTTTAAGTCTGAACTTAAAACTTAGTCCGCCAGACTTTTGGGAGGAAAAAGTCCGCCGCCGCCCACACACGGGCAGATTGTCTGGCGGACAATCCCGTGGGAAAGTCCGCTCGTGTGTACGCGGCCTTAGTGTCCAATTTGCCCGCTGCAATATCGCAGTCGCTGATCAACGCCTTTACTAGTAGAAAAATTCCATAAATATATCCTATAGTTTGTAGATGTTATAACTTTTGCGCAAACCAATCAATATACACTTATTGGGATTTTTTTTACCAAAAATATGTAGCAAAGTACATATTGGCTTAAATTTATGAAGACTTTTTTTATTTTATTTTTTTTTTGATTGGATGTGTTTTGTAGCAGAGTGTAAATTTTTTTTTTTTAAATTGTAGTTCTTTTTTGTTTATATCACACAAAATTTAAAACCGAAGAGGTCAACAAATACCACCAAAAGAAAGTTATATTTGTGGGAAAAATGTTTATTTAGGTACAGCATTGTATGACCGCACAATTGTCAGTTAAAGTAACGGAGTGCAGTATCGCAAAAAATATATTGGTCATGAAAGGGGGGGGGGGGGGGGTGTTAAACACATTTAAATGTTTGCTAGATAGCTTTATGATTGTAATAGATTATGATTGGTTGTCTTTGTTTCATGAAAATGAAATTGCCATGTAATTTTTCTTACATTTGCACTAGATTTTTTTTTTTTTATATCTATTCTCTTTAAAAATCTACCCAGAAATTCTATGTGCTCTAGTAATCTTTTGTACAGTTGAATTTATAACAGGATTACTCAGCAGGATAGTAGAAGAACACAGGCCCAGATATCACACTTCTCAGTTTGGTGTCTCAGTAATGTTTTTCCACACTAGCAGACCATGCAGAAAAATGAACACAACCTCCATCACAAGCACTTTAAAAAAATATGTATGACATTCACCCATACACACATACACAAATATAATAAAAATTACCCCTAAGCTTAATTTTACATGTAATTGAGCCAATTAACAAATCTAACACACCAGAATAAGTATCCTCTATAAGATTGAAAATTACAGTCATATGGCTAAATGAGCAAGTTTTGTGAATTGAGCTTGATCTTTGCCATGGACGAATAATAAAAAAACACTCTTGACAAGATTTTTTTGTGTGGGTGTAACTGGTTTTCTGTTTGTGGGTAGTATAATGCATACCGTGTTTCCCCGAAAATAAGCCCGGGTCTTACCCTCATTTTGGCAACAAAAGACACAGTAGGGCTTATTTTCAGGGTAGGTCTTACCATGTAATGTGCAGTCTTCTCTCCCTGCCCAGTGTGGACTGAGTTAAAATGCTTGTAAAATCATATAATGCACTCTATTACAGTATTATATAATGTACAATTTCTGTAATATAATTGGGCCAAATACCTTCGTTATAGCGCCGCTCTGCGCTTCTGTGACCCGCCAGAACTCGCTTCCCCACAATTATATTACAGAAACCCACACATTGTACATTATAAACTACTGCAATAGAGTGTATTATAGGATTTTACAAGAGTTTTAAACGTTTTAAACTAGGGCTTATTTTCGGAGTAGGACTTATATTGCAGCCCTCCTGGAAAATAACGCTAGGTCTTATTTTCGGGGAAACACGTTAGTGTTTTCAAAATATTTGTTTATCAATAGGGATTTACTTTCAGTTTGGGTTGACATTGGGTTGACAGTGTTTTCAAAATATTTGTTTATCAATAGGGATTTACTTTCAGTTTGGGTTGACATTGAGTTGACACCTGAACCATAGATAATCAAGGTTTACCAAACGGGTAAACTAAGTAGCCTGATTTGGCCCACCCGAACTTCTGGCTGCTACAGCCAAAAGTGACTAATTTACTTGTGATGTTACTACTAATGAAGGACTTCCTGACATGCCTGTCAGCTTGTTTCACATAGCCAACAAGTTTCTGAGTATCCCGGGTGATGGCCATATTTGGTCAATGACATCAGTCAGCATCATTGGCCAACTTGTTAACATTCAGTAGTAGGCGATTAAGCTGTCATTTGTGGCGAGAATAACACTAATGCCCCGTACACACGGTCGGAAATTCCAACCACAAAATCCGTCAGATTTTTTTCCGACACTGGTATTGCATACACACGGTCGGACAAAGTTGTCGGAAAATCCGATCATTCTGACGTTGGTGACGTTCGTTGCGTATGACGGAACTACGTAGAGGCTAGTAGCCAATAGCTTTGGTCTTGTAATGTGATCTGAGCATGCGTGGCACTTTGTCCGTTGGAATTCACTACGCACGATCGGAAAAAGTCCGATCGGACTTGTTGTCGGAAAATTTGAGAGCAGGATAAGTCCCGATGGAGCCCACACACGGTCGGATTTTCCGACAACATGGTCCGATAGGACATTTTCCGTCGGAAATTCCGACCGTGTGTACGGGGCATAAGAGAGGTTTAAGTGTGTGTGTGGGTCATCATATTTGTGTTAGCTGATCACTCATCATAGTTGACAATGGATCTATAATGCTGGACAACTTGATTAATGATGGATTTACACTGTTGGACATGTTTTTTGGGGGGTCAATAAAATACTTTGTCAGTGGTGTTTATTTACATTTTTGTATATCTTTTTTTGTGAATGAATGACAAGTTTCTATGTGTTCAGTACCCTTTCACATAGGTTGGGGGGGGGGGGGTGGTTATCTGGAGACTGCTTGTTCTAAAGGACGTTTCCAGATTCTTCTCAAATAGGTTTTTATTCGGCAAATGCAAAGAAAACTTCCAAGGTACAATAAGTACTACATCAGTTACAAGATATGAACTGTACAGCGTACAATTAGTGTAATTGTACATCTATAGAAACATTCTGAAACATTGTGAGTAGAAGTAGCACATTTTAACTAGCAATTAAAGGGCCTCTGCAAAATATAGGAGGGCCATGCCCTCAAACAAGAAGCAGGAAAAAATATCGACAATAGTAACTGAGATAATATACTTGTAGAAGGGAGAACAAAAGAGGGTAATTTGGTAAATTAGGGAGATCCAGACATGGTCACATCAAAACACAGGATTTTACACAGTTCAAGAATAGTGAGTATACCGGATAAGCATAGTAGGTACTGGGAGTCAAGGTAACCGAACATGTTATTGGATAACAAGGGCATGGAACTCTGGGGAGTCACTGAAGGACCGCCAACAAGTCCACACCATGAAGTTACACCCCCTACCCAACAGATCCACCACATCCACTGGGTCCAGGGATGTAAGGATTAGACTCTTAAGACCTTGTTGAGGTCATGTGGTCTGGTATGATTCAGGAGGGAAGGAGGCACACATTTGCTGCACCTCCCTTTTCTGGCCAGGCAAGCTGCATGTCTGGCTAAGGGTCTGATATAAAAAAATTTTGGGGGGGGAGGGAAAAGGAAAAGGGTCTGGTAAAAAGACCTCAGCCAGCAGAACTCAGCCAGAAGTTTGGCCGCCCTCCTCCTTCCCCTGCAGCCGGCGCAGTCAGGGAGGACATAATGCTTTGTGAATGCACAGTAGAGAACCGGCTGTGAAACCACAAGGCTGCACTGACGGTTTCCCTTAGTGAAGATGGCGGTGTCAGCACCCGATAGCCAATTGAAAAGTCAGCTCGGGTGAGGACACCGCTGGATTCCTGGACAGGTAAGTGTCCTAATATTAAAAGTCAGCAGCTACTGTATTTAACCACGTCAGCCCCGGAAGAATTTACCCCCTTCCTGACCAGAGCACTTTTTGCGATTCGGCACTGCATCGCTTTAACTGACAATTGCGCGGTCGTGCGACGTGGCTTCCAAACAAAATTGACGTCCTTTTTTTCCCCAAATAGAGCTTTCTTTTGGTGGTATTTGATCACCTCTGCGGTTATTATTTTTTGCGCTTTAAACAAAAAAAGAGCGACAATTTTGAAAAAAAACACATTATTTTTAACTTTTTGCTATAATAAATATCCCCAAAAATATATAAAAAAAACATATTTTTTCCTCAGTTTAGGCCGATATGTATTTTTCTACATATTTTTGGTAAAAAAAAATCACAATAAGCGATTATTGATTGGTTTGCGCAAAAGTTATAGCATTTACAATATAGGGGATAGTTTTATGACATTTTTATAAAAAAATTATTATTGTGGACACATCAGACATTTTTGACACATTTTTGGGACCTAAAGGGCAATGTACAGGTACATGATTCTGCCTGTACGCGCCCTTCTGCCGACGTATATCGGCGTGAGGCGGTCGGGAAACGGTTAAAGAGAATAAAAAAATGGCAGCTATTCCCCAAAAAATCTGACAGAGGGCAAAGCACAAGTCTCCAGTGTTGTCCATGGTCTCACTGCAGCTAATCATTCCCAGTTATTGACTTACCATTGTTCTGCGCTCTGACTCTTTGTAGAGGTGGCTATCTTGTTGGAGGTAGGGCTTTGCTTCCTCATGACTGAGACTACAGCAAGGAGAACAGTTTTATTTTTTTGTTAAGTCTTTTAATAAGGGGATTGTTTTTGGTTGTATGTATAATAAAATAAAATAACATGGGAGCTGATATAAGAATGCAATACATTTGTGTAAACATGAGGTAACCACTCGAAATTTGCTGGATGATATATGTTGGAAGCGATGACATTGTAAATCATTATAGTCATTCTCATTGGGAATTTACTGTATGATGTACGATAAAAGTGCTGTTACTGTAACCTGTCCTAGGCATTCTCAACTCCCATGTAAAATAAAAAAAAGAATAAAAAAAAAAAAAGAACAGTGAGCAGCACAGTAGTGACATCACCAAGTCCCACTCCAAATCTCCTGAGACTAGTAGTCAGAGGCACAATGCATTATATCTCTCACTGCAGATATAGAGTTATGCCCTGTACACACGGTCGGACTTTCCGACGGAGAATGTGCGATCGGATCGTGTTGTCGGGAAAATCCGATCGTGTGTGGGCTCCATCTGACTTTTTCCGTCTGAATTTCCGACACACAAAGTTTGAGAGCTGGATCTAAAATCTTCCGACAACAAAATCCGATCGTTTAAATTCCGATCGTGTTTAGACAATTCCGACGGGTAAAGTGCCACGCATGCTCAGAACAAATTACGTGACGAAAGCTATTGGCTACTGGCCTCTTTATAATCCCGTCATACATGTTGTATGTCACCTCGTTCAGAACAATCAGATTTTCCGACAACTTTGTGCGGCCGTTTGTATGAAAGACACGTTTGGGCCAAAATCCGTCGGAAAAAAATCCGACGGATTTTGTCGTCGGAATGTCCGACCGTGTGTACAGGGCATTAGAGTTATGAGGTTGTAGACACAGCAGTGCTTAGGCGCTCTCAATAACCGATAACGGCACTGCTTCAGTAGGACACGACAAAAGGGAAATTTTTCAGGTTACTGTCTAGGCACAAATAACAATAATATTCCCTATAACATAACAAATCTTTACTTTTTGAGTTCAGGTCCACTCTAATAATTTATTCACAAATATTACTACATGTAAACATTCAGCCTGATTAATAGCCTACAAAATGCATCAAGGGAAAAATAACTTACCGTATATACTCCAGTATAAGCCGAGTTTTTCAGCACATTTTTTTGTGCTGAAAGTGCCCCCCTCGGCTTATACTCGAGTCAAGCACTTTTCTGCAGCAGAGAATGACATTTTACGACCAGGCTTTGGGGCCCCGTATCTCGGGGCGACTTGGTGCTAGGAACCCCAAATTTGGTGTGCAAACCCAGTGGAACCAACACTACAACATATCCAAATTGTTTCTAGCTCCAAGTGGCCCCGAGATACAGGGCCCCAAAGTCAGTCAACTGTGTCCATCTGCAGCAATGTCATTTCGGGACCCTTAACTACCAAGTTTGAAGTTCAGGGGACCTATGGCTGCAAATGGGCACAGTGAGGCATGCAAATGGGCACAGTGAGGCTGCAAATGGGCATTGTTGACCCTCTTTTCCACTTACAGTAGCTGTGCATTTCTCACCCTAGGCTTATACTCGAGTCAATAATTTTTCCCATTTTTTTGTGGTAAAATTAGGTGCCTCGGCTTATATTCGGATCAGCTTATAGTCGAGTATATACGGTTAATAAAAAAGAACATTAATAACATTTTTAAATACATACCCTTTGTCTAGACACTAAGGCCTCTTTCACACGGACAATCCGTTCAGGTCCGACTGTCAGTTTTTAAGGCGGACCTGAATGGATGCTCCATAGACCTCTATGGAGGGACTGATGTCAGCGATGAGATGTCCGCTGACATCCGACCCGCTCCCCTTCCGAAAAAGTGTGACGGAGGAAAAAAACCTACTTTTCCATCCGTCTGCGGATCAGATCGGGTGACGACGGACTCTACGGTCTGTCTTCATCCGATCCCCCACAGGGGAGAGCGGCACTCTGACAGGTCCCTCAGAGACGGACCTGTCATCTGCCTGCTCAGCGGGGATCGACGGAGCGATCCCCCGCTAAGCAGAGCGGGCTCCGTACACAGACACGTCTGTGTGAAAGAGCCCTTACAGAAACATCCATTTCTGACCACCAAGTCTTCCCTAATTTTCAAAATAAGTTCATTAGATTTAGTGCTAAATTGCATACATTTCACCCACTATATATTTCCAATCAACAGAACATTTCAGGTGCAATATATTATTGAATAATTATCTATAATAAGAGCTGATCACTCTTGTGATTGCCAACACTGCAAATTATGCAAGCGATCCATCTGCTTATTTCTCACATATTAGTTTGCTCTTGAAACAAAACAAACATGGATCTAATATTCATATTAAAACAAGCATATGCAAATCATTTTTAGTAGGAGTAAAAGGCTTTCACTATGCATCCAGCACAAGGTGGAATCAAAATATTTAGCATCAGTCTTTTATATACTCTGAGAATTATGCTGTTGGAATTAAAATGAAGTAGTGGGGGTTAGAACTCCTGGCAGGTTTCTATTGCTGAATATGTACAGTATATACATATTACCATGTACACATTACCTAAGACTCCCGGGCCAATCGGGTCTCAGGACCCGCTTCCTGATTGGCCGGGAGGAGAAGCAGGAAGATATTAGCGAATATTAATTTTCTAATGTCACACAACTTGGTAAGCTCACGGCACAGTGCTTTGCACCCAGAGCCCACCCTTTTTTGAAGCCAATTAGAGCCTCAGGCTCTAATCGTGTGCTTCAAAAAAGAAAAAACCCCATTGAAATCCATGCGTTGGATTGGGGGCGGCGCCCCTGTGCCCTTAATGGAATGGCCGCTACTGTATATATGTAATAAAATGACCATAGATTTCTTTTAATTTTTGACCCCTCTCTGCTCATACTTACCCCTCTTTAAAGCGGAGCTTCACCCAAAAGGGGAAGCTCCGCTTGTCTGCCTCCTCCCCCCATGCTGCCACATTTGGCACCTTTTGGGGGGAGCAGGTACCTAGTTTTGACAGATACACGCTCACACTTGTTGGTCAGTTCGCCGCGGCAAACTGAGCCGGAAGTTCGTCCCCCCCCCTCTTTCCCATGCAGCCGGCCCATTCACAAAGTGCAGCATGCTTCACACAGGGCTTCACTGCCGGTTTCCCTTTGTCAAGATGGCGGTGCCAGCACCTGATAGCCAATTGAAGAATCGACTCAGGTGAGGACACCGCTGGTTGCCTGGCAAGTAAGTGCCCTAATTTAAAAAGTCAGCAGCTACAGTAATTGTAGCTGCTGACTTTAAAATTTTTGGGGGGAGCCTGGAGCTCCACTTTAAACTCTCCTATCTTCCAGCTCCTTTACCAGGTTGTTTTGGATGCCGTTTACACAAGACATCCCCAATACATCCATACAGCACTCTGTTGTGGGAGAAATGTTAAAATGCTCCTCTGTACCCAGAAGCACCTGGCAACTCACTATGTTCCAGCAGAAAGACAGGACTGCAGGTACTTTGAATAAGATAAAAAGCCCTAATTGTTTTAACCATGCAGGATCTCCTGGAGGCATACTGGAATATTATGGTGCCTATTTTCATTAATAAATAAATGCATTATATAGTATAATCCTTTTGCTGATTGTCTTTTCTGCAGTTATGTGATTGTTATAGGACAAGGTACCGTATAGTGCATCATCACTGCCTATGAAATCACGGTACACTAAAGGACTTTAGGTCCCATGCTAGACATGTGCAGAATGAAAAAAATTGTTTTGTTTCACTTTGTTTCGATTCGTCATTTACATAAATTTGTTTGGTTAAATTTGTTTAATTTGTTTAATTTGTTTTTGGGACTTTGTTTATTCGTTTCCAAATCAATTTGAAAAGTTTTTCAACTTCGAATAGTTTTCGAATTCGAAAAGTTTTCTAATAATATTCAAATAGTTTTCGTATTCGAAAAGTTTTCAAATTGGAAAAGTTTTCCAATTTGAAAGGTTTTCAAATTTGAATAGTTTTCGAATTCAAATAGTCTTCCAATTTCCAAAAAGAATAAAATAGAATAGAATTTTTTTTTATTTTCTATTCTATTTTATTCTCTTTGGAAATAATAAAACCTTTGTGATAAAAATCAATCTCAAATATAATAAGTATAAAACAGAACATGTATATAATGAGTAGATGAATGTGATCTTGTTATCAGGCATTTTTCTTTCTATATCCCTTCAGGATGAGAGTTTTTTTTGGCTTTCCAGTCTGGTTGCTTAACATCTGAGTTCCATCCTCACGGTTACCTGCACGATTCCCTGGATTCGTTCTTGGAGCTCTTTGGATTCCCTGGATCGTTTTGGAAATCTGCTGATCGGGGTATCCTCACGTGGTTAACTCGTTGTCACTGACATTTGAGTCCACTATTTCCTGTAAGAGTGTATAGCCCTTATCTCGAGTGGAGGACACACTATCCCTGATGCTCTACATGCCTGCTGAGGCCTTTGTACCCCACTTCTGAGTAACAACTTTTCGTGGTGGACTCCATATATGTTTACAATATGATTGTTTCACCTTTGGGACTTTCTCACCTGTCTTTCTACTCATTATATACATGTTCTGTTTTATATTCATTATATTTGAGATTTTTTTTATCAGAAAGTTTTTATTATTTACACACAATACTTGATATATTGTTCAATGTTTATTGTTTTATATTTTTAGCGCTACATTTTTCACTGATCTTTTGCATTGAATTTTTGTCACATTCCTATGTAGCAGCTGTTCATTTTTCTTCACGAATTGAGTTGGCGCAGTAATATCCCCTATCCACATTTGGAAATTGGAAAAACGATTTGAATTTAAAAAGTTTTCGAATTTGAAAACTATTCGAATTCAAAAAGTTTTAGAATTTGTAAACGATTCCAAAACTTTTCGAAAACGATTCCAAAACTTTTCGAATTTGAATTTCGTCTGAATTCGAATTTCATTATTTCGGATTCGTTTAAATTGGGTACTATTCTAATAATAATAACGAAAATTTGTCCGAATTTCAATTCGGAACGAAACAAACTGCATATGTCTATCCCATACTCAATTGCAGTATTTGCCTCTGTTGTAGGTCCAGAGAGTAGCTTATTGATGTCCCTTTCCACTTCTTCTTGCCTTCAGCAGTGAAACACGGTAAAGCATGATAGGGCGGTCCAGGAAGTATATGCAGACTTGTTGAGTAGGCTTACATGGACTGACTTCAAGAAAACAATAAGCACACTGTGCATCAGCACAGCATCCTACAGTCCCATTGAGGGTGTACACACAGCAAAGTGACAATACGGCTGCTGCATTGCAAAACAGTGATTTAGCAGTGTCACCCTTTGACAGAAAGGTCAATTTACAGTATTGTGGCTGGCAGGATGTGCACGTAAAAGTACCTACTTCTCAAAAAGAAAACAGTAACAATCCATGTGCATATGATTTTTGAATTTTGGGTTTACATACACTGTAATGGATGGTAAGTATAGGTAAGTGAGGTGAACTGTTAGGCTTCATGTACATGGGACATTTTTGCAACCTTTCCTGAACGATTTAACTTGACAGATAGTAACCCACATTTAAAACACGTTTTGCCGCGTGTTACATGCCACATTTAGCTGCGTTTTGCCGCGTTTAGAAGCTTTAAAAAAAGTTATTTTTTTTCAAAATAGGCAAAAATGAAAAACACCTGTAAACGAAACATGGCTAAACGCGAATTACCATGTTTAGCCACATTTAGAAGCGTTTAGCGCTTGAAATGCCTCTAAACTCAGCGTCTGAACCAATTTTTTGCTTTCCAAAAAAAGCCTCTAAACTCAACTGCCTATAAACGACTATAAACAACACTGTAAAGAAAGACCAGGTGCACCAAACTAAGTGCAGTATCTAAAAACACTGTTTAATCATTTAAAAATCAAAGCCAAATGGCTACTCACAAAAGTGGAAAAATATAGGCATGTACAGATTTTCCAAAGTGGCAAGTGCTTCAGCGGTCCGAGTTGTTGTCCTATTGATGTAAAACTGGCTGGATGCAGAGATAGTCCGGGAAAGCTTGTAAGTTAGCTGATGGTATTGCTGTGTAGCCTCTGAGTAGATCCGGAATGCCCAGTGGTACAACGTACTAGCGTCCTACACCTCAAACGGAAACCGGAGACCAGAAATGGAAGCGTGTTCCAGCCTGGGATGCAAACATCGAGGACCGAAAGTCACGTCATACGGGTAGCCAATGGGATGACGCGTTTCACAACTCAGTTGTTTCTTCAGGGCCTGACCTGTGTGAAACGCGTAATT
The DNA here is from genome assembly GCA_028564925.1 of Lithobates sylvaticus. Lineage (NCBI taxonomy): Eukaryota > Metazoa > Chordata > Amphibia > Anura > Ranidae > Lithobates > Lithobates sylvaticus. The sequence continues at coordinate 56,366,391 of CM053032.1, forward strand.
CCATTGGCTACCCGTATCACGTGACTTCGGGTCTTCGATGTTTGCGTCCCAGGCTGGAACGCACCTCCGGTTCCGGTCTCTGGGTTCCGTTTGAGGTGTAGGACGCTAGTACATTGTAGCAATGGGCATTCCAGATCTACTCAGAGGCTACACAGCAATACCATCAGCTAACTTTCAAGCATTCCTGGACTATCTCTGCATCCAGCCAGTTTTACATCAATAGTAGGGATGAGCCGAACACCCCCGGGTTCGGTTCGCACCAGAACCTGCGAACGGACAGAAAGTTTGCACGAACGTTAGAACCCTATTAGTTACAATGGACGCGAACGTTCGAAAAGAATGGCAGGAGAACCGTAGGGGGAGAGGAAGAGTCCTATTCTTTTTCAACTATATTGGTATGGGGCCTGCAAAGTCCAGAAGTACTTGTTTCGTTTTCATATGCTGTATGAAAAGTTTATATCTTATATATGTATATATGTTTATAAGTTTTATTTGTCATACAGCATATGAAAACTAAACAAGTACTTCTGGACTTTGCAGGCCCCATACCAATATAGTTGAAAAAGAATAGGACTCTTCCTCTCCCCCTACGTTTCTCCTGCCATTCTTTTCTGGCTGCGACCATCTGGCATAACCCTGTGCGAATCCTTGTTTGGGACGCGCTGCTGTGGGCCCGCCCTGATTGATCTTTGGAAATCTGGGCATGTATGGACTCTTTGACATTGGAGGTAAGGGGTCGTGCACGTGCCTGTTGATCCCGTTTGACGTAACCATTACCGCACATTCATGCAGCATAAATGCAAATAAATAATATTGTCTTGTGTATATATTAAACTACATTTTATTTTATTTTGTATGCATACCTTAGAACAAGAAAATATCTTCAAAATTCTCGTTTACCTGTATCTTATCCTTGTCTCCTGAAGAAGCCTTATCAGGCGAAACATGTCGAGAACAATTGGACAAGTATCATGACTTATGTGCCTTTAGTGTATTATCATAGTGTGTTCTAATAGGGATTGTATGTATAACCTTTGAACCTTGTGATCTATAAACTGCTGTACACAGAGTCTTACACTTTTTTATTTTTTATATGTTAATAAAATAATTACCTTTTACTATATCTCAATATTCTTTGTGATTATGTACCCCAGACAGTCCCGTATCTCCAATATCTCTATTTCTGCTAATTATAATGGCCAATATGCATGTTATTGTTATAAAAAAGGTTTGGGGACCCGGGTCCTGCCTCAGGGGACATGTATCAATGCAAAAAGTAGTTTTAAAAACAGACGTTTTTCTCTGGAGCAGTGATTTTAATGATGCATAAAGTGAAAAAAAAAAGTGAAATATTTCTTTAAATATGGTACCTGGGGGGTGTCTGAAGTATGCCTGTGAAGTGACATGTGTTTCCCGTGTTTAGAACTGTCCCTGCACAAAATGACATTTGTAAAGGAAAAAAAGAAGCCATTTAAAACTGCTTGCGGCTTTAATGTCATGTCTTGTCCAGGCAATATGGATGAAAATCTTTGAGAAAAATGGCATGGCTACCCCATTCCCCCCTACCCCAGCCTATTACCAGCCCCTTTGGGTCTTGTATGGATATTAAGGGGAAACCTGCACCCAAAATAAAACCCTATACCTAAAACCCTATATACTCTGAACCGCAGTATACAGGCGGTGCAAACAAAACAGGGACTGTAGATATATACTGTATGTATGGACTGTTGGTGTATACTGTGCTGTGCTGGAGGCACACAAAACACACTAACTCTCCTGCAGATGGCTGTCTTAGGTGACAACAGGGCAGATACAGTGTAAGGTGGTTTAGTGTGCTACTGCTGTGCTATACTCACACAGCACACACACACACTAACTCCTGCAGATGGCTGGATTGGTAGAGAACAGCACTGAGAAGAACACACTATCCCTGCCTATTTTTCCTCTATCCCTACACTTTCCCCACAAGCAAAGGCTGAAAAGAATACACTATCCCTGCCTATTTTTCCTCTTTCCCTACACTTTCCCCACACAGAAATGATTCACATATAGTGTGTACATGTACAGTACACTGTCACTGTTCCTCAAGCCGGAACACACTACGCGAGGCCACCAGCGCGGCGGCCTTATATAGTGTGGGGCGTGTACTAAACCCCTGAGCTATAATTGGCCACAGGCATCCAGCCTGTGGCCAATTAATGCTCTCCTCGCCGCTGGCTCTATGATTGGCCAAGCATGTGGGGTCACAGTGCATGCTTGGCCAATCATCAGCCAGCAATGCACTGCGACTGGCACAGTGCATTGTGGACCGTTCGCATTACACGAATTTGATGCGACCGACCCTCAGAGTTCTGCCCTCGACGAGCGGACGAACGGCCGATGTTCGATTCGAACATGGGTTCGAATCGAACACCGGCCCATCCCTAATCAATAGGACAACAACTCGGACCGCTGAAGCACTTGCCACTTTGGAAAAAATTTACATGCCTATATTTATTCCACTTTTGTGAGTAGCCATTTGGCTTTGATTTTTAAATGATTAAACAGTGTTTTTAGATACTGCACTTTGTTTGACGCATCTGGTCTTTCTTTTCTTTGTCATTTCAGTGTTTTGCTTCTACTCCAAATGTTGCTGCCTACGGTGCTTTTTATGAACTTATTTGAACTCATTTAATGATTTGGACTTATCTAAATTAATTTATGCATCATTTATTTCCCCTGTGCTTTCCCCTTTTTTAATTAATTCTGGATACTCAGTAGATTTTTGCACCATCCTTTCCCTTTTTTTCTTGTATAAACAACACTGTGTACATGTACTGATCAGATAACATTTCAGTTAGGAGCAGTTGAAAAAAAATTACTGCTCCTAACTGCAGTGTACATGAGGCCTTAAGTCAGGGGTGTCCAAACTTTTTTCAAAGAGGGCCAGATTTGATGAAGTGAACATGCTTGAGGGCCGACCATTTTGCCTGACATTCTTTAAACCATTAAAACTCGGTCTAAAGCCCCATACACACGGTCGGACTTTTTCATCAATTTGGTCCGATCGGACAAGGTTGTTGAAAAATCAGACCGTGTGTATGCACCATCGGACAGTGTTCGTCGGTTTGTCCGTCGGACAAAGTCTTATCTCCTGCTGGAAAGATTTCCCGTCAACCCGGTCCGATCACACCAAATCCGAGCGTGTGTACGCTTGTCCGACGGACAAAGTGCTACGCATGCTCAGAAGAAATTCTGTGACGGAAGCGCTCGGTCAGGTAAAACTACCTTTCCTAATCGACACAGCACATTCGTCACGCTGCAATGTTAAAATGTCTTTAATGCAGCGCATTCTCTTTTTCTTTACAATGCAACAAGAATGACATCTTTTAGCTGCTCCTATTCACCCGCACTTCTCACAAACTTACTTCTTTATTACTTTGCAGCATTTATACACTACATGTTTATTTTTACTCAGATCGTAATACAATCTTTCTTATTTTTTTACCCCGATTTTTTTTTTTTGGGGGAATACATATTTGAAGGAGATTTTTTTTTTTTTGGAGGGGGTTTGTATGTCTCAACTTAGCAAAACCACATTATTAACATTTGTATTTCTTGCTTACATTTACTAGGAGTTTGTTGGTTGTTGGTGCCCCTTGTTAATTCTAGGATTAGTGAAATGTACCTGCCTACTCAAAGAAAAACTGTCATTGTAGAAAAGTAAAACACAATAGTCAATGATTATTTCAAATCAAAAAAACCTTTATTTAGGTCTCAGCAACAGACCAAAGAGGAACGCAGCCATGGTGAAACTTGGGGAATTTGCAAAGCCTTGGACACCCATGGCAACCATCATTTTACAGACTTAAACAATTGGGGGCATGAAGACTACCTATCTAAATAATAAGGGAGCGCAATCTGGTCCTGAAGTCCAAAACATCCGGAACTGCAGCAGATGCCATCTAGGTCCCCAGGCTCTGGTACTACGAGAGGCTCCATCTTCTCTCAGACCAGACTGAGTCCAGGTTGTCACTCTCTTGTCTTCCTTGTACGCTTCCTTCCACGCCGTGGTGCTGGTGCTGGTGGGGTGGCAGAAGGAGGAGGAGGAGGCGGAGCAAGGTCACTCTCGCAAACATGTGTGAGGGGAGTCATCTCCCCAGCCATCCCCTCATTTAGTATTTTGAGGATGACCTCCTCACACATGCTGCGTTGCCCCGCCTCCATACCCGTAAATTTACTTGTAACCAAGGAGGCAAAGGCCTCCTCGTAGGTGGGTGTGGCATAGAGGGAGGCTGAGGCATCTTTTATCAGCTGGAGCGCTGACTCTCCCACCTCCCACATGTTTTTCGCCCTTCTGTAGGGAAGGCGGAGGGGAGAGACTTGGGAGACAGTCAGGCTCCTACGCCTACCCCCCTCTTGGCTGCCACTACCCCCTGCCTCCTCCTGACTGCCACCTTCCACAGCCACCTCCTGGCTGAGGTCTTCCTGTGTATGAAAAAGGGACATAGTTTCAGTTATTTGTTCATCAAACACACACAATTCTCATCTAGTGACTGTTGCAAAATGTTTTCAAATACAAAACCATACAATTCTCAGCCCTGCAGTTTAGATTCTTCCCAAAAATGTCTCCCACCCCACTGTCTGTTGATATGTCAATCACGTTAGGAAATAAGCAATTGGGGATCCTGAATTAACTGAACATCATTCATTATTCAACAAACTGGTTCCAAAACTACTATACCTGGAACAAGCTGGGCACCTGCACATATTCCTGACTGGAAGGCCCAGGTTGCTCCTCGGAATCCTCATCAAGGGTGGCGTGCGTGGAAGGACGCGTGCAAGGAAGAGTCGAGAGTGACTTCCTGACAGTAGCCTGGTCTTTGAGAAAGTGGAGCCTGTCATAGTACCAGAGCGTGGGGACATGGACATCAGCTGCTGCAGCTCCAGATGCTTGTGACTTCAGGACCTTATTGCGCTCCCGGAAATAGGTAGTCTTCATGTTGGTGATCTTCACTTTTAAGTTTGCGACGGTTGCCATGGGCAGGGTAGGCTTTACAAATGCCACCAGTTTCAGCAGGGCTGCGTACCTCTTTGGTCTGTTGCTATAATCCCTGTGTTTTGCCTGCCATAAGAGGGGGAATTGCCGGTATTTATCAATGAAGTGTGGGAGAAAGCTCACGTTGTAGAAGGCATCCATCACCTCTGCAAGACACAACGCCACACAAAACAATATAAATAATGTCAGCCTAAACTCTCCTAATCTTCTCCATAAAGAAGCCTCAAGTTCTAATCAGTCTAGGCTAGTTATGTACCAACGTCAAATTGTACCTTCGTTTGTAGCGATCGTCTCATGCGTGAGCTTTCTCTCCCCTCGTCTCCCAGATCGTGGCTACGACACAGGCGTGTGACGTTTTATATACAGTGCGCATGCGTCAAACTCCGCCCGCCCCTGACGATCTTTCTCGTCTATTCCCCACCCCTTCTCTTTACGGCGCAGTGGGGAGAGCACATGGCGGGGACACAGCAGGTGCGCCCCAAATATCCCCCCAACGAGGAGGTGGACGAGGAAAGTCCGGAGGCAGAAACGTCCCGATCCCGGAGCCTGAAATTCAAGGCCTCCAATATGTCATTTGGAGAAATGTTGGAGATGGTGGACATATTAAAGAGGAGCGACTATGATGGGAAGTATGGGCCTTACCTCAACCCCAATGTCCGCAAGGCCAAGATCATGTCTAAAGTTGTGAGAAGGCTGTACAATCATTTTGGGGTACAACGATCCAAGGAGCAACTGAGGAAACGCTGGTCAGACCTGAAACTGAGGGAGGCCGATCAGTACAGAAAGATCAAGAGAATTCTTCAAAAAAGTAAGTAGTTGTGTTTTGTGTTTGATTTCTTGCTTGCATACTGCTCCATGTGGTTTGATTTTTACAAAGTTGTACATTCCAAAATGGCCACTTTCATGTTCGTCTGTGCATTCGATCGTACTCAGCCTCGATCTTTCTGCCACTGTCATGGTCGTGTGTGTGTCCATTCGATCGTACGCAACCTCGATCTTGCGGCCACTTATAATACGATGTTTGGTGTTTTTTTGGGGGAAAGGAAGTTTGTTCTCCCTAGAAATGTCATCCAGAATGTAAAGCCAATTTATTCAATGTAAAGGAGAGGTCACCCAGTAGCTGTTTACCCATCTGGACTCGAGAGCACTAGTGCTGGGACACCCAAACCCCCTTTTTATTAGCCTTTTCCACACATGTGCTCCAGTGGATACTAGAGGGGGGTCTCCATCACACAAACTTCTACCAAAAAGCTAGTCAGTTTAGCACCTTTACAAAGTGACTACATTCATGTAGTTGACATTTGTAACTGGCCAAACTAAAATAGTGTCCGTCACTTTCAAGCAATGTTTGTCATTTCCTATTTCTGCCCTCAATAGTTTGTGTTGCTAAATCTTCCTTTTGGACATTCTCATAGGGGAGCGAAAACTTGGGCCGTCTGAGGAAACCCCCAAACCAACACCTCCCAAAAAAGGGGAAAGAGCAGAAGCAGAGGAGGAGGAAGGAGAGATCATCGAACTTGGAGAAATTGTCACCACAACAGGTGAGTGTGGGAGAACACAGCTACTGGTAAGCTAATCCATGTATGGCTGCCTCATTTCCAACACCCCATTTTTGTTTGTTTGTGGTTTTTAGGTGACGTGGATGTTGTGGAAGAAAAATCGCACTTTACCACAGAGAGTGCCCACGTACTCATCGGAGAGATAATGGTCTGCAATCGAGATCTAGATTACATAAAGCAAAACATCAATGATGTTCAACAAAAATTGAAGAACATCATTGATGTTTTAGGAAAAATATGAAAACGCACCAAGTAATTAACACACATTTGTGCCTGCTTCTGAACACATTTGCAACTTAAAAACTGTCTGAAATTTGGAACATGCACACATTGTGTCCACATGTGCTAGCTCCCACCATGGTGGATGAATGGCAACGTTTTTTTTGGGGGTGCAAAAACTTTACGAACTACGAATGTGGTTGTGGTGAAGGGGTTGCACCCCCAAAAAACGTCCATTCATCCCCATGATGGAAAATGGCACTTTTGAAGCTTCTAGGCATGTGTTTTCCCATCTAATGACCATTTTCAGACCCAAATTGTGTGCATGTTCCAAATTTCCACTTTTCGGGGGTGACCCCCCCATGTGATGAAGGCAAGATCAAACACACTTTGAACATATAGTCATGTCTGATCTTGTCTTCACTTTACAAAGTTGAACTTTCCAAGTTCCTAGGTTCTGTTTTGCTCCATGCCTGGTTTTACCAATTGCGGAATGTTTGTAAACAATGTTGTAAATAACCAAGATGTTGTCAGTTTTGGCGTGAAGATTGTAAACGCACTTGGGAATGTTTTCCTAGTAAACTTTTATTTTTCTAAATGTGTGGCTTCCTTATTTAAAAAACACAATGCATTATGTATGTAAAAATGAAAAGGATATGGGGGGCAATGGGTGTTATTTACTAAAGGCAAATCCACTTTGCACTCCAATTTTCTTTCCCGGGGAACTTTTTCAATGCACTTGTAGAGCATAGCGGATTTGACTTATGTAAATGACACCCACAGTGCTTTGTACGAAAACACGGAGCACAGCATTTTGGAGAATACACACATGTCAGACCTGGTGATGAAAAGGAGTATTTTGGGTGTCAGTTATGCAGTACAAACCTTCTCTAGACCAAAGATTAGGTAGCAAACACACAACATGAGAATAATCTTTTTGGGAAGAAGAGACTGTTACCTCCTTTTTGCCCAGAAAGTGCATTCCCACTGTCGAAGGCAAAGGGAAAAAATGTCAAAGTAAAATAAGCTAAAAAGAAGACTGAAATGACATGAAATCATAGGTTGGTTAAAATATCAGATTTATTAAAAAATGCCTCTCACACATCGTCAGGCAGAGCAATGGCCCCCCTACCCACAAAGTACTGCATATATTGGTCCCGGACCACACGGGCATTTAGAGGGGGCAAGCCTGGACGTGCCACTCGAAGGGCTGTGAGTTCGGCATTTGGAGGGCCCTCCACATCTGGGCCAACGGGCACCACATAGTTCCTGTTATGTCTTTTGAGGAAGTTGTGCAATATGCAACAGGCAAGAACTATGTGGTTCAGTTTGTATTCCGCCAAGTTAAATGCCGTCAGGAACAGGCGGAAGCGGCTGGCCAGGATGCCAAAAGCGTTCTCCACAACTCTTCTGGCTCTGGACAGCCTGTAGTTGAAGACCCTCTGGTCCGGGGTGAGGGTCCTCATCGGGAACGGCCTCATCAGATGGGGAGTCAACGCAAACGCTTCATCTGCGACAAAGACGAAGGGGAGTCCTTCGGCATTCTCCTCTGGAGGTGGCAAGCACAGACTGCCACTTTGGAGACGCCAGTAGAACTCCGTGTGCGTAATGGCCCCACCATCCGATATCCGGCCGTTCATCCCCACGTCCACATACATAAACTCGTATGTTGCCGACACCACCGCCAACATCACTACACTATTAAACCCTTTATAATTATAATAGTAGGACCCCGAGTTGGGGCGGTGGGACGATGCGGACGTGTTTCCCATCAATTGCCCCTCCGCAGTTAGGAAAGTCCCAACGGCTGGCAAAGTGGGAGGCCACAGTCTGCCATTCCTGTGGCGTGGAAGGGAACTGTGGAGTGAAACAAGAAAAAAAAATTAGTCACTTTGCACCTAAACATTGCAAGCAGATTAGACAATCAACATCTTGGAACAAGAGCATTGTCTAAAATTGGAGGCTGGAAAGTATTTGCACAGAAAAGTAGAGGCTCCCCTTCACAGATTACTCACCCCCCCCATCAATCCCCCCACTTCTGATGGGCCATTGGCAATAACTAGGGGTTTTGGGGGGGGGGGGGTGGTGGACAGCTAACCCTCTGCACTTCATTGATTGGCAAATGGCTCAATAATGTGGGCTAGTTTGGCCAGACCCTCTGTACTTAACACTATTGGCAGGCCACAGGAAAGATCAAATAACATTTCAACCCCCCCCAAAAAAGGCAGGCACAGTGTGACATTATTAAATTACCAAGCAAGCTAATAGGAGGGAAAGAAGACAAAAAAATAGGAAATGGAATGTATGGAGGCAGTCCCTTGCACTACATGCTTTGCTGAATTCATCCCTAAAGATGCGCACTATAAAGAGGTAGGTATATAGTGTGTATGGACCTTGGGAAAGCCAGCAGATAAAGGATTGGTACCATCTGACAGAGCAGTTGGGGGAGGGGGTTCCTAATGAGTTTGCCCCCCCCCCCACCAAAAGAACAAAAAAAAGGGGGCTCTACATGAAGTAAACCACACAGCAAACATTTGTGCATATTTTAGGGGGTGTTTTGGGGCAAACAATACTATGCAGCAGACAAAAGACATTGCTTAAGTGACTAGGCCATAGGTGTCTATTGGGGCAGAAGAGCATGCTGGTGAGGTAAGTGAAGGGAAAAACGCATGAAGGAGAAAAGGGGCACAGCATATTAGAACATATTGCAATCATGGTAATTAGGGAAGGAGGTCAAAAATACAAGTCATTAGCAAACAGAGCATACATAGAAGGGAATAGTAAAGTAGAAATGTTACCTTAATATAGTCCTCCTGCAGGACCTGAATGATGGCAGAACAGGTCTCTGGAATAATGATTCCCAGGGCCTGGGGAGAGATACCTGAAGAGAACTTCAAATCCTGAAGACTTCTCCCTGTCGCCAAGTACCTCAACGTGGCAACAAGCCTCTGCTCCGGAGTAATGGCTTGTCTCATGCAGGTATCCTGCCGGCTGATAAAGGGGGTCAGCAAAGCCAAAAGACGGTGAAAATCGGGGTCCGTCATCCTGAGAAAGTTCCTGAAATCATCAGGATTATTCTCCCGGATCTCACGAAGCAAAGGCATGTGCGAGAACTGGTCACGCTGAAGCAACCAATTCTTGGTCCACATACTCCTCGTCACTCTGTTCATGGACGGGTCTTGGGTCAAAGCTAAAAGCCCGACACCAATTCCGCGTACAGCACGAACTCGGCGACGAGTACGCACGGGAAACATCGCTCAGAAGGTCACAAAAGGTCGGCTGGTCAGAACGGACAAACAGAAAGCACCGATAAACAGCAAGGCCTGAAAGAACGAAGTGAATACCAGCAACGAGCAGACAATAAGCAGTGCAAATCAAAGCGTCCTATATCAAGATATAGGCCGCAATGACCAACAAATGCGAACTGACTACACGCACTAATAAACAGATACGCACGACAAGCACAAACTGAAGAGCAGTAACGATCTGAGTCAGAAAACTGAGAAGCGCGAATCTTAAGTCACCAAACTTCCACTAACTCTCGATAAACACGGGATCAGCAGAAGGAGCCCAACGGGTGCCTGACGTGGTGCTGAACTTCCCTTTTCTAATCTCGTGGACGACGACTTACGTCACGACGTTCTTCCGGACCGGATATTCCGACAACGTAGTCCGACCGTGTGTACGCAACGCCAACATCGGACAAAGTACGTCGGACAAAGTCCGACTGACCTGGTCCGCGGATTGTCCGAGCGTGTGTATGGGGCTTAAGTGTGTTCGTCCAAGCACTAATACACTGCCCAACAAGAATTCTCTTGCCTTTGTGCTGTGTGTGGTGAATTGATGAGCTCACGTGTGTTATTTGGATATACCGTATTTTATCGGCTTATAACACGCACCTTAACTTTAAAAAGGAAGTTTCAGGAAAAAAATCTTAAATTTGAAATAAAGGACTGAAGCAAAATAAGGGTCAGTGCCCATCAATGCAGCCTAAACAGTGCCCATATGCAGCACCCACTCCATTGCTATGAATGCAGCCCCCCCCCTCCATTGATATGAATGCAGCCCACACTGACAAGAATGCACTGACAAGAATGCAGCCCCCACACTGACAAGAATGCACTGACAAGAATGCAGCCCCCACACTGACATGAATGCACTGACAAGAATGCAGCCCCCACACTGACAAGAATGCAGCCCCCACACTGACATGAATGCACTGACAAGAATGCAGCCCCCACACTGACAAGAATGCACTGACAAGAATGCAGCCCCCACACTGACAAGAATGCAGCCCCCACACTGACATGAATGCACTGACAAGAATGCAGCCCCCACACTGACATGAATGCACTGACAAGAATGCAGCCCCCACACTGACATGAATGCAGCCCCACACTGACAAGAATGCAGCCCCCACACTGACATGAATGCACTGACAAGAATGCAGCCCCCACACTGACAAGAATGCAGCCCCCACACTGACATGAATGCACTGACAAGAATGCAGCCTCCACACTGACATGAATGCAGCCCCCACACTGACATGAATGCAGCCCCCACACTGACATGAATGCAGCCCCCCACACTGACATGAATGCACTGACAAGAATGCAGCCCCCACACTGACATGAATGCAGCCCCCCACACTGACAAGAATGCAGCCCCCCACACTGACAAGAATGCACTGACAAGAATGCAGCCCCCACACTGACATGAATGCAGCCCCCCACACTGACAAGAGACATGAATGCAGCCCCCACACTGACAAGAATGCAGCCCCCACACTGACAAGAATGCAGCCCCCACACTGACATGAATGCACTGACATGAATGCAGCCCCCACACTGACATGAATGCACTGACATGAATGCAGCCCCCCACACTGACATGAATGCAGCCCCCACACTGACATGAATGCAGCCCCCACACTGACAAGAATGCAGCCCCCACACTGACAAGAATGCAGCCCCCACACTGACATGAATGCACTGACAAGAATGCAGCCCCCCACACTGACATGAATGCAGCCCCCCACACTGACAAGAGACATGAATGCAGCCCCCACACTGACAAGAATGCAGCCCCCACACTGACAAGAATGCAGCCCCCACACTGACAAGAATGCAGCCCCCACACTGACATGAATGCAGCCCCCACACTGACAAGAATGCAGCCCCCACACTGACATGAATGCATCCCCCAAACTGACAAGAATGCAGCCCCCACACTGACATGAATGCATCCCCCAAACTGACATGAATGCAGCCCCCACACTGACATGAATGCACTGACAAGAATGCAGCCCCCCACACTGACATGAATGCAGCCCCCACACTGACAAGAGACACGAATGCAGCCCCCACACTGACAAGAATGCAGCCCCCACACTGACAAGAATGCAGACTCACCATTGCAGCCTGATTCATGTCCATCTGCAGCCTTGGAGGAGACAGGGAGGGGGGCGGGACGAGCGCCAACAGACATACAGGAGAAACTCCTGTTTTTTATCGGCGGCCTCTTTAATTGAAAGTCCCGCCTCCTATGATGGACAAAACAGTTGTCCAATGGCAGCGCAGGAGACGGACTTCCTTTAACACAGGACGCCGTGTAAACAGGAAATAATCCTCTCCTGTATGCACGGCACTCGTCCCGCCCCCTCCAAGGTAGCCAGCATATCTATCTTTTGTGGCCCCTGGCGCTCAGGGATTCGTTGGGGGCCACAAAAGATATACATGTCAAAATTACCAGGCGGGCCGTCCGAAACTGGAACGCGGGCCGCGATTGGCCCGCGGGCCGGACTTTGGACATGCCTGCCTTAAGTGAATAGGCAAGGTACAGGTTCACTCAATACAGGTACAGGTTTGCCTCCATAGGCAAAGTACATTTTCACTTTTCACTCTGACATTGGAAACATTGAAGAATGGCACCTTTGTTACAAGATTCTTGACAAATTGTGGAAAATCCAGTAGACCCTGGCCAGCCTCTTTTTTTCATCAAAGATCTAACATACAATGCTGTATCATCTTGTGAATTAAGGAATCCTTTAGAAAAAAAGCTTGTCTAACTAAGAAGCAATGACTACACTCTTACCTCACTTATAATGAGAATAATTTTTGGTGTGGTGTGGGGATTACTAACTGGGAGTTTTTTGGCCAGGCTTCCCAAGAGGCCCAAACAGCCTACAGGTATGACAATAAAATAAACATTTTACAAAGCTGCACAGTTTGTTTAATATTTTCCAGGGCCTTTGGACTGCATAGGATAGTTTTCTAGTAATAGTGAACTTAAGCTTTAAATTAGTTAAATACATTTCATGTACATTGAAACATTAGGTGTGCAAAATTTACAGTTTATTTTCTATGAGAATCAGCCACAGCCTAAGTAGGAAAGCCTGTCCCCTGCAGACTTGCTGCAGAGAAGGAAACTTGTGCTCTGTGCGGAAGAAGTGGTCTTTCTACAGTGGTCTGATACAGACCCAGCTGAGTCAGAGCTAGAGCTAGCCAATCAGTAAAGCTGATACTTCCTGTTGATCAGAGAGATCTAGCTCTGACTCCTCAGGGGGGTGTTGAATCTATTCCAAAAGACTAGAGAGCTAGGGTTCATCTCTGCAGCATGTTGTCAGAGGCAGTACTGGGACAAAATCATTCAGTGCCCAGGGCAAAGATGCCAAATTGTGCCTCCCCCTTCCTTATGTGTGAGCCTATGAGGAAGAGGGGGAGAGAGAGCACAGCCCATATCTCCTCCTGGCTCTCTACTCCTCTTCTTGCCACTTCTAGTGCTGGACTGACAGAGGTAGTGATGTCACTACTCCTGTCAGCCTTATAGTAGAAGGAACTTGTGGCACCCCCATTCCTAAAATACACACTGCGTCCAGGGCAGCTGCCTCCTCTGCTCACCCCCTGTCCTGGCCCTGGTCAGAGGACAGGCTTTTCTACTTGGGCTGTGGCTGCTTTCTAAAGAAAATTAATTGTAAAACGTTAAACATGTTTTAATTGATGCACCATGAATGTAATTAGCTGACTTAACCAGTTGCTGACCGATGCACGCCAATATACGTCGGCACAATGGCAGTGGTGGGAAATGGGCGTACCTGTACATTCCCTTTAATTGACAGGCCTAGCGGGCACGGAGCCGCAGAATAGGGAAGTGCCTCTGTAAACAAGGCATTGCCCCGTTCTGCCTTGTGACATGACAGAGATCACTGCTCCCTGTTATCGGGAGCAGTGATCGCTGTCATGTGAGTAGTAGACCATCCCCCCCACAGTTAGAATCACTCCCTAAGACACACTTAACCCCTTGATTGCCCCATAGTGGTTAACCCCTCCCCCGCCAGTGTCATTTACACAGTAATCAGTGCATTTTTATAGCACTGATCGCTGTATAAATGACAATGGTCCCAAAATAGTGTCAAACGTGTCCGATGTGTCTGCCATAATGTCACAGTCACAATAAAAATCGAAGATCGCCATCATTACTAATAAAAAGAAATTAATAATAAAAGTACCATAAAACGATCCCCTATTTTGTAGATGCTATAACTAAGGCTGTTACTGATTAAAATTTTCGTGTTCGATTAATCTATTTTTTTTTATCGATTAATCAACTAATTTAGATTAATTATAACGCATATACAGATCCAACTACTTTTAGCTGATCTCCTTGCATTGCAACTCTGCATTAGTCAGTGTTAAATTTGATATACACTATATACAATCACCCAACACTAGTAAGTTTCCACAATCCATGACTTAACTTCACAGTTCACACAAATACATTTTAAATTCAAACTGTAGCACTGACGTAAGTAATTTTTTTCCCACAGTAGCACGACAATCCCTCCACATCCGGTCTAACTAATCACTCTAACCTTATGGCATGGACCCCTGCGCAAACAGGTGGTCATGCAAGCAGGTATCAAAAGGGTTAACACAGACCATAAACTTTTCTCACGTCTCCTTAGATCTCAGCAAGGACGCCAGGTCATGGGTAGAAAGAAAAGATCTAAGTGCTCACCACTTAAGTATAAGATTACATTTTTGTCTTCAAACACAAACTACTCACATAAAGATAAAAACACAGCATGTAAAGCCGACAATCGTGTTAGTTCCGTAGGGCAGCAGCAGGTGACATCATGCGTAACTCCTCCCCTGTACGCGCTACGTTCAATCAGAACTTCAACGTCACTGGACTCCTCCCCCCTTCCCTTCGTTAGCAGACAGAGGCACTTGGGGAAGGGGGGAGGAGTCCGGTGACGTCGATGTCTGTAACGTCACCGGATCTCTGACGGAACTCCCCGAAGACCCAGAAGCCGGCGGAGAGGTGATTACCGATCAAAAGAATTTTGATTGATCAAAAAAATTTACGATTAATTGAGGAATTAATCTTTAATTTCCACAGCCCTAGCGCAAACCAATCAATATACGCTTATTGCGATTTTTTTTTAAGCAAAAATATGTAGAATACATATCAGCATAAACTGACTAAAAAAAATTGTTTTTTTTTTATATATTTTGGGGATATATTTATTATAGCAAAAATAAAAAATATTGCTTTTTTTTCAAAATTTTCGCTATTGTTTTGTTTATAGCGCAAAAAAAAAAATTAAACCGCAGAGGTGATCGAATACCACCAAAAGAAAGCTCTATTTGTCGGAAAAAAAGGACTACAATTTTGTTTGGGTGCAATTGTCAGTTAAAGTGGTTGTATACCCATTTAAAAAAAAAAAAAATTGGGGTTATCTACCTGCAAGACAAAGTCATAATGAGCTAGTATGACTAGCATACTAGCTCATTATGCATCACTTACCTTAGATCGGGGCCCCCGACGCCGTGTTCTTCTCCCCCTCCGGCCGCATCCATATCCAAACAGATACCCTTCCGGGTATTGCCGCTCCGGCCAATCACAGCGCCACTGCGGCGCTGTGATTGGCCAGAGCGGCGAGGACGTTGCTCCGCGCACGCGCGCGGGACACTTCAACTGCGGTGAGCCGCAGTTGAAGATGGGGATTAACCCTGTAAATGCACCGTTGTCTACGGCGCGCATGCGCCGTAGACAACGTTGTAAAACGTTCTTTTCAAATATCTCCTAAACCGTGCAGGTTTAGGAGATATTTCTTGTACCTACAGGTAAGCCTTAATCTAGGCTTACCTGTAGGTGCAAGTTTAATTTTAGGGTATACAACCACTTTAAAGAGACGCAGTGCCGAATCGCAAAACATGCTCTGGTCAGGAAGGGGGTAAAATCTTCCAGGGCTGAAGCGGTTAAACAGAGTTAAGTTGGGGCTTTAATTCCAGCTCTTAGAAAGAACATGATTCTTAATGCCCCTAGAGGCAGGGGAGTTCTACCAAATCATTTTGTTCACAAAAATGTTTTCAGATTTTTTTTTTTAAACTTTAATGGGGTTATGCATTGTACATAAAATAGTGCTTAGCGAAGTCCTCCTTCAATAGAATTGATATAGTACTTCCTCTGTTCTAATCTACTCTTCTTCACTGAACAATATCCTTTAATTAAACACAGGAACACAATGAAGCCTTGAGTTGGGTGGAAGATCATGTTTAAATGGATTATGCTCTGTTATTACACTCAGATTGAGCTGTTTCTCTCTGTTTCCACATTTAAAGCCCAGCTCATTCTCCTCGGCAATATTTCCACTCTGTCACTTTAATGTTAGTGATCTAAAACTAATTTTAACATCTGCGCCCTTGGATCACAGCCCTCATTTTACCAAGCTCTCAGTATAATTCAGCCGTGCATTTTAGCACATTTATGCTGCTTATTTTAAACTCATTTGGTGGCTTTGCAATAAAAATAACTCTCAGAAACAGATTGAGATTGAATTCTATTTGTATTTTGAGGTTTTCATGCTAAAAGCTGCTGTTTTGTCCTCAGTGGTTGTACCATTATGTCTACATGTGGCAGAAAAGTATAACAAAAAAAAAAATTTTCATTTAAAATAAGAGGGAAAAATTTTATGTATTTCAACTATAACGTTGTCACCATTACAGAAAGATATGGAGGAGCTCAGGGGGGGTACCTCGTCCTAAATTTAGATATAGAAAACGAAGAAGGGGGGTTTTTAGCCAACCTATCGGACTATCACGGTACCTGAACGGATGTATGTCTCAATACCAAAGATTAATTCTAAATAGTTTTATTAACACATAGTATACAAAAAACATATCATATATAAAAACAGTGGGGATCATTGCAGTCCAAGGGTATACATATACAAAATAGCTTATTGATAGATCAGAATGTTTAGACAAAACTCGCTGATTCAATGCTGGTTGACGCGTTTCGCTTAAAGCTTCTTCAGAACCAGAGCATAGCGGTTCATATATCTGTTGTATATATCAAGAAGACAAGGGGGTTATTCATGAGTGGATTGGCAAATATTTTGTGTTCAGATCAATACATATAGTATCAATATAAATATAAATAGTTCCAATGGGTATATATGTTTTAAGATAAGAAAAGATAGCCTACCTTACAATTCCTGTTGGAAAGGTAGGGACTGGTATATGTCAGTAGTACCCAGTAGGTTATCTAAAAATGAGTCTCTCGGGAAGGCCGTCGAGAACTCGCCGAGTATGGGGTATAAAGCCAACAAACAAGACAAGGGCTGCAAGTGAAAAAGAGAGGAAAAAAAAAAAAAAAAAAAAAAAAAAAAAAAAAAAAAAAAAAAAAAAAAAAAAAAAGGGGAGAATAAATGAATCACTAGAGATTCTAGGATGGGGTTAATGGGTAACCAATCCCATATGCATGTGATATAGACAAGTATGTATGTATATCTAAAAAGGAATACTCACATAAAAAGTGGAAAAAGAAAGGGTAGTAGTAATGGGACTTGGGTGTGCCGAGTCGGTCAATAACAGAGTGGTATTAGTACGGGCAGATCTATGGTGCCGATGTCCTGTAATTAATAGTAATAATAACATAAACTAGTGCACCTCCTAAGGGATGGATAGAAAGACATTAGCTTCCAATTTCAAAAGCCCCCTGCATGTACCTTAAGGATCCAATTGGGCCCTACTCGTGGGTCTCCTTGGGAAGTGGTAATTTCAGGAAATAACATAGGTACTGTATAAGATCCAGCATCACATGGATAAGCTGAAAATAAATAAGGGAAAAAAAAAGCAAAAAGGAATATAAATATATATAAAATATATCTCCAGTATGTAGTGTCTAGAGACATAAGTGGGGTTACTACGGAGTATAATATTGTATAAAAGTCAGCCTTATTAGTTCAAAGAACATACCTGGTAACCACTTGTAAAGGAGGGGAACACCCCAGCTGGGGAGAATCACCAGCTCTGCAGGGTCAGACTCCAATGGCTGAATCCATTAGTTGCAGGCCCTTTATAAAAAGGAAATAGAGCGGAGCTAATAATAAAGCTCATGTCAGAATTTAATGTATGCTAGGGGCTAATTAGTCCCAAAGGTAGCACCTGGAACAATAGGGACAGCGTAAATGTCAACAAGCCTTTAGGAGAAAATGTACCTGAACAGGGTATGGTGAGCACAGCTTCCCAGCACTCCATCTCAAACAACCATCTGATGGAGTGCTGGTTAAATAGTCTGCTTTGGCGCCAGAACTGGAGGTGGGAGGGAACAGGCCGCCCCATAGGGCCAATTAGGGGATAATGGGAACAGCTGAAGGGGCCGTGAGAGAGGGTTAGAGGGTGCACTGGTGCTAGACGGAGGAGGCTCATCCCCTATCTTCCATCTTGGACATGGGCTGCTAGTGTCAAAGAGAAACCGTTGTTTTCCTATCTTTATTTTTATTTATTATTTCTAATACTTTGTCCCTTTATCTCCATACTTAACATTTTATTATTATTTTCATCTCATTCTATTTTTTCTTGCCTATTTTTCTTTTGTTTTTCTTGTATATTCATTTTTATTTCATTAATTTTTCTTTTTCATTTTTTATTTTTATTTCTAATTTTGATTTTTATTTTAATTTCTGTTCTCCCCTTTTTTATTTATTTATTTATATTTATTTTTATTTATTTATTTATATTTATTTTTATTTCACTTACTCTTTCTCTACTATTATAATTTAATTTTTACCTTTATATTTTACTTTCTCTTATACTTATTGATTTTTAACATCTATATTTCTTATACTCTCTTTAGAAGTTTACAATATTAGTAGTTCTTATTGTATTTCATTTCAATTTCTGTCATTAAATACAACTGATCTCACCTCCTGCTGGAGGATCTATCTTATATCCGACCTTTTCTCCATTTTTTGAACTCAGTCACAGCTCACTAGTGTGCTCAGAATGGGAATTACTCTCGCTTCATCACCGCGCATGCGCGTACTACCTATCGCGCATGCGCGTACTTTCGCTTTCGGCTGCGGTGGACGGGCCGCTTTATATGCGGACCCTATCCCCTCAGGCGGACTTGACGCATGCGCCCAGCGGTATCAGCACCAGTGCACCCTCTAACCCTCTCTCACGGCCCCTTCAGCTGTTCCCATTATCCCCTAATTGGCCCTATGGGGCGGCCTGTTCCCTCCCACCTCCAGTTCTGGCGCCAAAGCAGACTATTTAACCAGCACTCCATCAGATGGTTGTTTGAGATGGAGTGCTGGGAAGCTGTGCTCACCATACCCTGTTCAGGTACATTTTCTCCTAAAGGCTTGTTGACATTTACGCTGTCCCTATTGTTCCAGGTGCTACCTTTGGGACTAATTAGCCCCTAGCATACATTAAATTCTGACATGAGCTTTATTATTAGCTCCGCTCTATTTCCTTTTTATAAAGGGCCTGCAACTAATGGATTCAGCCATTGGAGTCTGACCCTGCAGAGCTGGTGATTCTCCCCAGCTGGGATGTTCCCCTCCTTTACAAGTGGTTACCAGGTATGTTCTTTGAACTAATAAGGCTGACTTTTATACAATATTATACTCCGTAGTAACCCCACTTATGTCTCTAGACACTACATACTGGAGATATATTTTATATATATATATATTCCTTTTTGCTTTTTTTTTCCCTTATTTATTTTCAGCTTATCCATGTGATGCTGGATCTTATACAGTATCTATATTATTTCCTGAAATTACCACTTCCCAAGGAGACCCACGAGTAGGGCCCAATTGGATCCTTAAGGTACATGCAGGGGGCTTTTGAAATTGGAAGCTAATGTCTTTCTATCCATCCCTTAGGAGGTGCACTAGTTTATGTTATTATTACTATTAATTACAGGACATCGGCACCATAGATCTGCCCGTACTAATACCACTCTGTTATTGACCGACTCGGCACACCCAAGTCCCATTACTACTACCCTTTCTTTTTCCACTTTTTATGTGAGTATTCCTTTTTAGATATACATACATACTTGTCTATATCACATGTATATGGGATTGGTTACCCATTAACCCCATCCTAGAATCTCTAGTGATTCATTTATTCTCCCATTTTTTTTTTTTTTTTTTTTTTTTTTTTTTTTTTTCCTCTCTTTTTCACTTGCAGCCCTTGTCTTGTTTGTTGGCTTTATACCCCATACTCGGCGAGTTCTCGACGGCCTTCCCGAGAGACTCATTTTTAGATAACCTACTGGGTACTACTGACATATACCAGTCCCTACCTTTCCAACAGGAATTGTAAGGTAGGCTATCTTTTCTTATCTTAAAACATATATACCCATTGGAACTATTTATATTTATATTGATACTATATGTATTGATCTGAACACAAAATATTTGCCAATCCACTCATGAATAACCCCCTTGTCTTCTTGATATATACAACAGATATATGAACCGCTATGCTCTGGTTCTGAAGAAGCTTTAAGCGAAACGCGTCAACCAGCATTGAATCAGCGAGTTTTGTCTAAACATTCTGATCTATCAATAAGCTATTTTGTATATGTATACCCTTGGACTGCAATGATCCCCACTGTTTTTATATATGATATGTTTTTTGTATACTATGTGTTAATAAAACTATTTAGAATTAATCTTTGGTATTGAGACATACATCCGTTCAGGTACCGTGATAGTCCGATAGGTTGGCTAAAAACCCCCCTTCTTCGTTTTCGTTGTCACCATTACCTTTATTTGTTGTCTTTAAAAAATAGACAATTATAAAAAAACACAAACATTTTGCAGTGTGTGTTAAAGGGCATCTGTCCTTTTAAGTGCTATTGAACCCAAAAGCAAAGATGTATTTTATTGCAGCGTACCATTTCTTAGATGTTCTTTTTTAGGCTTTCTTTCTTCTTTTTTCATTAGATGATCCAGCCAGGAAGACTGTTGTTTTTCAAAAGAACAAGCTCTCCAGCAGTATGCTCAATCAGTTACAAGAGGAGTCAAACCATTTGAAACAGACAGGGGTGTTTACAATAATCAGCTTTTTATTTATTTATGTAAATCCTTTATCCCAAAAGGAAAAAAAAAAAACTGTCTGCTTTTAACCTCTTATGCCGCATACACACGATCGGAAATTCAGCCAGCAAAAGACCGATGAGAGCTTTTGGTCGGAAAATGTGACCGTGTTTATGCTCCATCGGACTTTTGCTGTCCGAATTCCCGCCAGCAAAAGATTGAGAGCAGGTTCTCAATTTTTCGGTCGGAAAAAGTTTTGATTGGAAATTCAATTGTCTGTACCAATTCCGACGCGCAAAATTCCTACACATGCTCGGAAACAATTTGACGCATGCTCAGAAGTATTGAACTTCATTTTCTCGGCTCGTCGTAATGTTGTACGTCACCACGTTCTTGACGGACGAAAGTTCAGCATACTTTTGTGTGACCGTGTGTATGCAAGCCAAGCTTGAGCGGAATTCAGTTGGAAAAACCATCCAAGATTTTTCCGACCGAAAATCCGCTCGTGTTTACGCGGCATTAGCCTTTTTTACTGCTTTTTTCATTAGATGATCCAGCCAGGAAGGCTGTAATTTTTTCAAAAGAACAAGCTCTCCAGCAGAATGCATCAGTTACAAGAGGAGTCAAACCATTTGAAACAGACAGGGGTGCTTACAATAATCAGCTTTTATTTATTTAAATAAATCCTTTATCCCAAAAGTAAAAAAAACTGTTTGCTCTAACTGCTTTTTACCCCTAATGCCGCGTACACACGATTGGAATTCTCGTCGAAAAAAGCTCTGATGGTTTTCCCGTCGGAATTCCAACGGAATTTCGCTCAAACTGTCTTGCCTACACGCGGTCACACCAAATTCCAACAGTCAATAGCACTTGCGACATAAAACGCGGTCAACGGCACTATAAAAGGAAAGTTTAATGCTTCCAAGCATGCGTCGAATTGTTTCCGAGCATGCGTCGGAATTTTGCGTGTGGGAATTGCATACACACGATCGGAAAATCCGATAGAAAGGTTTTCCGTTGGAAAAATTAAGAACAGGTTCTCAATCCAAAGTCCGTCGGAAATGCCAACAGAAAAAGACCGATGGGCATACACACGGTCGGAAAATCCGATGAAAAGCTCCCATCGGACTGTTTCCATCGGAAATTCTGACCGCGTGTACGTGGCATTAGAGTCAGTGCCTGCAAGCCCTTTAAGGGGTTTAGAATGCCAGGAGGTGGAGCGGGGCTTATGGTCATTTGACCACCATGATTGGCTGTTACGGGGGTTAACATGATCGGAAAGCTCCTGATCGCGAGCACCGACCGAGAGCTTTCCATTAGCTGCCGGTAACTGCACAGCTCTATTGGCGCTATTGCATGCAAATGTGCAGCTGTTCCCGCCTGCAAAGAGGCCGCATGTTTGCGTGCGCTCTGCACAAAGAGGTTAAATTGTTAGCTGGAGTTAAGCTTCAATTTGTTAGTGCATCAAATCTGCTTGTACATAAAACTCTCCCCTTTCCCCAGAATGACAATGCTGCTGACCAAAGGTGCCCCCTGTGCTTTTTTTCCCCAGGATACGGACACTCTAAGCCATGTACACACGATCGGATTTTCTGACAACAAAACCGTGGATTTTTGTTCGAAGGATGTTGGCTCAAACTTGTCTTGCATACACACGGTCACACAAAATGTTGGCCAAAAATTTTGAACGTGAGAACGCAGTGACGAACAACACGTACGACGAGCTGATAAAAAGGAAGTTCAATAGCCAGTGCGGCTCCTTCTGCTTGATTCAGAGCATTGTGAACTTCTGTTCGACAGACTTGTGCACACGATCGGACTTTCCGACAACATGTTTTGTTGGCGGAAAATTGGAGAACCTGCTATCAAACATTTGTTGGCGGAAATTCCGACAGCAAATGTTCGATGGAGCATTCACACAGTTGGACTTTCCGACAACAAGCTCACATCCAACATTTCCCGTCGGAAAATCTGACCGTGTGTACGCGGCATTAGGCTTGGTTCACACCTATGCAGTTTGCTTTTGATTCTTTCCTGCAGTGCTTTTTTTCAGTGCATTTTGCGTTTTTGCACCCACGCTTTTCACACATTTTTTGATGCATTTTGTGTTTTGTATTTTCTATGCTTTTCTTTATTTTTTGTTAAATTTGTTGTTGGCTGGATTAAGAAACGCAAATTGCGGCAAAAATGCAGTACATGCATTTCTGCAACTTCTCTGTTGAAGTCTATTGAACTTTGCGCCTTCTTCAGGTAAAATTATATATTTTGGATTATGGACACAATAGTTCAATGCAAGAATCTGTTGTGGATTGCCAGCTGTGTTACCATGGAGATCTACAGTTCTATTTCAGTCCTTGCAAGTGTACCCAACGTTGATGGGTATCACTCCCACAGCTCCTGGTGTAGACATTCCCAGGCAGTCTTGACCCTTAGTACCATATTCCAATATCCTGAGCTGATTTATATGCCAATTGCACTTGCTCCTGAGGAAGTGGAGTGGACGACACGAAAAGCGCTGAGCACGATAGGATGCAAATTTTTTGCTCCAATTATGCATATTAATGTCTGTTTTTTATACCAATTTTTGCTTATTATGCATCAATAATGTAATACAAACTGTATCCTTCACACAATCAATTCTTAATCTTTTATGTTCACATTAGTGTGCTACGGTTCAAGTGTAACATCTATATATTTGTTTTTACCATATGAATTGCTGCAACTATGATGTACAACTTATGCCGTCTCCCGATATTGTTATCTAATAAAATACTTGTTCTTAACAAAATTATATTTTTTCTGCATGTGAACAAACAATATGTTCATTTATATTGGGATTATATTGGGATTTACCTGCTATTATTACACACCACATTCAAAGTCCCAAAAAATGCAGAGGCTGACAAAAGAATACATGTGAACATGTCCCATAGGAAACCATGTTAAAATGTTAAATGGACTAGTGTGATTCTGCATAAAGCAATAGAGAGGAAAATGTTATACTTACCTAACGGTAATTTTCCTTTCCTGATGCAAAGCATGACAGCATATACGTATGGGCAGGTTCCCCCCTGCCATATACCAGGACCAGTTATACTATATAAATAAGTCTCCTCCCTGCATGGAGAATTCTCGTAACTTAAGCTGGCCATACACCTATAGATTATCTGCAGATTTTCTATGGTTAGATGGAAAAAGTGGGAGATTCCTCCATCCACACAGTTTAGCAAACATGGAGAAATCTGTTGCACTTTTTCCATCTAACCATAGAAAATCTGCAGATAAATCTATAGGTGTATGGCCAGTTTAAGTATCACTTTTCGGGAGGGACCTATATGCTGTCCTGCTTTGCATCAGGGAAGGAAAATTACTGTCAGGTAAGTATAACATTTTCCTCTTTCCTGACACAGCATGACAGCATATACCTATGGGATGTACCATATATATATATATATATATATATATATATATCTATAATTTCTTAAAATTTATATATGTATTTGTAGCACTGACCCCCGAAGGAGCGGCTGAATTTTTCTGGGCTTACCTATTACCTCCACCACCTCGTAACTCGTTGTCCTTGTCTAGGGTTGATGACCCAGTAACTGTAGAGACCGACACCTGAATTCCTTTTTAGGATTTTTATTTTGCTCAAAACAGTTGAACAAACTCAGTCTCTAAGTTGGGAATGGAGGGTATAAGGATAAAGTTTAGCTCAGGTGCTTGGAACTGCTGACTTCAATAAAATTCTCTCTCTGTACATAATCCAGGGAATAGCCACTCGCAACTGGATTCTTTAATGGTTGGATAAATCCTTGAGCTTGGATCTAGCAGCCAACAAGTAATTCTAGCTTTGCAAAGTCTCTCACACAGACTTGGTTGAAAAACGTAGTTGTAACCGGAAGGTAAAGGTAGGAACTTTTCTTACTGTACCAGAATCTTTCAGCCAGTCCGGCGATACCGTAAGAAATTGGGGATTCAATCAATGTCCATGGCAGCTCAGCAGCCAGCCTCGTGCGTGTCTCTCTTACTGAAGAGTCCTCACCTGGTTGCATGTAGAGTTGCTGGACCTCTCCAAACACGAGATGGCACCGGAACACCTTAGAATCCTCCTTCCAGTTACTGCGCCTCGAACTAGCCAGTTCCGAGGCTCGGAAACTGATGTATTTGCACCTCAGGCCATGAGGGCCTCTGGGGGCTGGTCAGGAGGACCAGGACCACGGAGTCAGCAACAACTTCTGGACCGGAACCCCAAACCACGTGACTTCAGCACCTTAAGTACCCTCTCCCGGAATACACAGCAAGACAAACGTGCCCACTGATTGGCTCCCAATGCGTCCAACCAGACTGCGTTCTAAGGCCTCTCACAGGTGCAAACTCCACCTATGACCAGGCAGAACTTCAATACAGCCCAGCCAAACTGATGCCAAAGCATGATTTAGAACAATTAACCCCAAAACTCAACTACAGTGTTGGGCAAAAACTAAATTTAACCACTTTCCGACTGGCGCACGACGATGCACGTCGGCGGAATGGCATGGACAGGCAAAAGGGCGTACAGGTACGTCCCTTTAAGATTGCCGCTGTGCCATCGCGCCCACGCCGCCGGCGGTGCACGCGCACGCCGGTCGGGACCCCCGTGAGTCCGGTCGCGGGTCCCGCGGACTCAATCGCCGCGGGGATACCCGCGATCGTCTCACGGGTAGGCTGAACGGGAAGATGCGGAAGTAAACAGCATCTCCCTGTTCTGCCTAGCAACTAGTGACACCGATCTCTGCTCCCTGTGATTGGAGCAGAGATCAGTGTTCACTAAATCACAGCCACGCCCCTCACAGTTAGTAACACGCCCCTAGGAACACTTAACCCCTACACTGCCACCTAGTGGTTAACCCATTCACTGCCAGTGTCATTTACACAGGAATCAGTGCATTTAAATAGCACTGATTGCTAGTAAAAAAAATTATTAATAAAAAAGCTATAAAACTATCCCCTATTTTGTAAACGCTATAACTTCTGCGCAAACCAATCAATAATCGTTTATTGCAATTTTTTTTACCAAAAATATGTAGAAGAATCCGTATTGGCCTAAACTGAGGAAAAAAATAAATTTTAATATATTTTTGGGGGGGATAATTATTATAGCAAAAAGTAAAAAAGAATGCATTTTTTTTCAAAATTGTCGCTCTTTTTTTGTTTATAGCGCAAAAAATAAAAACCGCAGGGGCGATCAATTACCATCAAAAGAAAGCTCTATTTGTGGGAAAAAAAGGATTTAAATTTTGTTTGGGAGCCACGTCACATGACCGCGCAATTGTCAGTTAAATCGACGTAGTGCCGAATCGCAAAAAGTGGTCTGGTCTTAAGCCAGCAAAATGGTCCGGTCTGAAAGTGGTTAAAGACATAGCGCATACTCGTCAGGAGCACCGGCGCTACACAAATATATATATATATATATCTTTGCTTATGTCATTCCCTACAATACCGAACGACCAAACTGCCAAAGGCCGTAGGGTCCACTTTATAGTGGTTCAAGAACGTATTGAAGGTCGCCCATGTTGTGGCTCAACAGATTAATACAGGGGTGAAATCCTCCCATGGCCGACATTCCCTGGGTGGATTGAGCCCTAAGTTCTGCTGGGGGTTCCAGATTCTTTTCAGTATAAGCTCTCCATATGACCTTTACTAGCCACAATGCCAGTGTCCTTGTGAACGCTGCCAGCCTTTTTCTACTTCCTTCTGGAATGACGAACAGATTTTTGCTGCAACTATGATGCAGGCGCAAGCACAGGGTGCGCCAGGTGTGCCTGGACTCACACTAATCACGCCGTGCTGCACAGGTTTCCTCTGCAGCTTGGATGCAGAGAAAGGAACTGGGAAATCTCTGTCCTCAGTCCTTTTCTCTGTCTAAAAAGTAAGACATCAGGGGTTTAGACCCCTGATATTTCACCAAAGCCCCCCAATTGGGCTCCTAAACAATAAAAAATAAAAAAAATAATAATAAATTATTGTAAAAAAAAACATTTTGTAAAAATAATAAAATTGTAAAAAAGTTATTATAAAAAAAAAAAAAAATTAACTACTAACACCATCCACTGCTCTACTGACACCAACCTCTGCCTTACTGACATTGTCCACTGCTCTACTGCTATATATATATATATATATATATAAAATTGATACACACACACACGCATGTGTGTTTGAGCTTTGAGGTGCACACCCTAATGCAATAGGGTGGGTGTATACACATTGGTAAATGACAAGACCCTCCATCCCTCCTCTTCCATGCCTTCATATTGCTAAACAATATGAAGGCGGGATATAGCATGATGATTGATTACATTCACTAAGAAACTCACAAAAAAGCTTAGCATTAATATAAATCGGTATTAAATATATCTAATGTAATTGCTAATACTTGTAAAGTAAAAAAAGAGCCTCGTATACATGTCATATGAACAAAATGAACTCTAGTGTCAATCATATTTGACTCCACCTTCATCATATTACTGCACAAAAAATACACATTTGATGTTTAATAAAGATTTATAGGGGCTGTAATATAGTTTTTTGATATTTATCATTTCATTTGTTTTGTTTTTTTATCATTAAAAGATTTTTTATTGAAATTTCCATACAAATATTAACAGAAAAAATAAAGGCAGCTAGTTCTGGTATATAACAATCAGGTATAGCAGTAAAACATTTACATACAAATCTCAATCAAAGTAATGGACAGTAGTCATACAAATGATCAAATAAAACATACATAAACAGTATAGTAAAATCCCTGTTTACCCCATTGGGTTCTAGCTGTAAAAGGGCTCTAGCTAATATAACAACAACATTATCATGGACAATTCAAGTAATTAGAAAAAGAGAGGACTGTGAATCCTCCATATAACTCCTGGAATAATACTGAAACACGGTTTACGAACTGCAGATCATGTTTTTGAGTGAGGTAGAAGCTCTAGGGTGAATAGTCAACATTTGCCATAGCTTCTCAAACTTGACCGTGTTGTAATTTTTATATGCTAACATCAACTCATATTGAGTTTGTATCTTGAACCGTATAACAACATCAGATAAGTTTGGTGCTTCGTTGGATTTCCATAGTTTTGTTATAGTCAACCTTGCTTCTAGTAATATGTTTGCTACTACTGTTCTATACTCTAAAGAGTAAAGATCCAGAAAAATTCCTAGAAGGGCCATTGTGGGAGTAAGGGGAAGTAAATTACCAGTGAGGTTAACAATAAATGTTGAAACTGATTTCCAGAAACTACTAAGATTTTTGCAACTCCATAAAATATGATCATTGCATCGCCAGCAAGTTGGAGAGAATGGGTAGATTTTAGAAAGTTTATATGGTGTAAGGTACCATCTGTTTAATATCTTTTGGGCATCATCCCAATGTTCAATGCAGGATCATGCCTTAGTGCTCAGAATTATGGCCTTATTCCATTGTTCCCAAGAAATAGATAGGAAAAGATCCTTTTCCAATTTCAGCATATTATTGGTTTTAACATATTTAGAGAATTCTGAGATAAGTTTATAAAATAAGGATATTCCATTCACAGGGGTTTAACTACTATGTCAACATATCCCTAGCCTATAAAGAGTTGGTGCTAAAAAACTTAGACATTTTGAAAGATTAAAGGCATTTTACCCAGAATTGAGCATGAATATCCCATCAATAATCTGGAGGTACCTATTGAACAAATATGCTTGTGATATATAATTTAATTTGAATTGCTCTTCTGAAATTTCTTTTTTTTTTTTTTTAGCCGTGTAAATGGCACAGCACCAATCAGGGCTGGCCAGACACAGACTCACAATGTAGAGAGGATACATTAGCGGAGTAATAGAACCCCTTTCTCCCAAGGATCTTTCCCTGCAGATGCCAAAGAACAGGGAAAGATCATGTGACCATACAACAGTGCTGCAGGAAGAAGGTTCTTAGATGATTCAAAAAAATACAGTAGCATGACATTTATTTATTTGAATTATGGCAATATACACTTCTCTGTTTAAGTGGGGTATACACTATAAGAAAATCAGGCAAATATTAGTTAGATTTTCCTCATTGTTGCACAGCAAGTTGCAAGCGAGGAAGAAAATAATGTACGAAAATTCTCATACAACAAAGGCTTTTTTTTGTTGTTTATTGTTTCTGATCATTCGTCTTTCTTTTTTGATTATTCTTGTACAAAAATCATAGGAGAACGCTAAACATTCTGTTCCCATATGAGAAAAATTTTGGAGTTTGTCCAAGTGGCGGACAGTGGTAATTTTTTTGGGGGGGCGGCAAACAGTACAACCACCGTTTGGTTGGGTCTGGATCACTTACCCCATCTATGGTGGGCAGCGCTTCTCCCAGGCTTCACCAGCAGCTTCCCCTGCTCAGCCGAGGCTTCCCCTTCCCCTGCTCTCCAAGGGCATCGTGGTGGCTTCCGTTTACTCCCACCTCCTCAGGGGCCAATTGGGACTCTTCTCTTTTCAGCCAATATTGATTCCCTGTTGTAACACCTGGCAATGCTCTGCACCCCAAGCCCACCCTATTTTGAAGCCTATTAGAGCCTCTGGCTCTAATCAGGTGCTTCAAAAAAACACCCCCGCTGCTGTAATTCATGCTCTCGGCATCCTGAAAGGGGCCGGATGCATGAATAGGGGGTGGTGGCCGTGGATAGAGGGGGCGGCCCCTGGGCGCCCCTAATGTACGGGTTTGTCACTGGTTTGTCCCTTCGGAAATGTTGCTGCTGGTTTGTCCCTTCGGATCTTTTAGTTTGCAAAGTCGTAATTGGATGTTAAAAGTTGTGTACACACTATACGAAAATTGAACGATTGTGCCTTGTTACATAATTTTTCATTGAGGATAATATTTTTGCATAATGGTGTGCTGTGCATATGTTACTTGTTGACCTGCTGAACAGATGTTCTGATCTAGGCAAAAAACTTTCCCCTTCACAGGAACCAAATACAACTTCAGCAAATTCTAAACTTGTTTGAGCACTAAATGAACAGACATCTGATTCCCTTGTTTGTTTGGATTTGATGTTATTTTAGAACATCTCTACTGTAGACAACCAGCAAGATCTCTCTTCAGTGGTGACCTTCCCCTCAGATGTTCTAAATATATTAGCTGCTTTATAAACATTAAAAGAACCCTAACAATCATTGTTTTAATATAAACTTGGCTCACAACGTAACACCACAATAATTTTATGAAGCACACATCCCTATTTGTGAAAACATGCATTTTATGGTGTCCCAATGGCTCTAATTGCAGGGTTTGTTTTATGTACAGCCGTGGTCAAAAGTTTTAAGAATGACACAAATATTAATTTTCACAAAGTCTGCTGCCTCAGTTTTTCTAATGACAATTTGCATATACTACAGAATGTTATGAAGAGTGATAAGATGAATTGCAATTAAGTGCAAAGTCCCTCTTTGCCATAAAAAGGAACTTAATCCCGCGAAAAACATTTCCACTGGATTTGTGAAGAAGGCTTCAGCCAAGAAAGACCAGCATGCACCAGGACCGTCTCTTATGCGGCGTACACACGGTCGGAATTTCCGATGGAAACAGTCCGATGGGAGCTTTTCTTCGGATTTTCCGACCGTGTGTATGCCCAACGTTTTTTTTCTGTCGGAATTTCCGACGGACTTTGAATTGAGAACCTGTTCTCAATTTTTCCGACGGAAAACCTTTCTATCGGATTTTCCGATCGTGTGTATGCAATTCCGACACGCAAAATTTTGACGCATGCTCGGAAACAATTCAACGCATGCTCGGAAGCATTAAACTTCCCTTTTATAGTGCTGTTGAATGTGTTTTATGCCGCTGTGTTATTGACCATCGGAATTTGGTGTGATCGTGTGTAGGCAACACAGCTTGAGCGGAATTCCGTCGGAATTCCGTTGGAAAAACCGTCAGAGTTTTTTTATGTACAGCCGTGGTCAAAAGTTTTAAGAATGACACAAATATTAATTTTCACAAAGTCTGCTGCCTCAGTTTTTCTAATGACAATTTGCATATACTACAGAATGTTATGAAGAGTGATAAGATGAATTGCAATTAAGTGCAAAGTCCCTCTTTGCCATAAAAAGGAACTTAATCCCGCGAAAAACATTTCCACTGGATTTGTGAAGAAGGCTTCAGCCAAGAAAGACCAGCATGCACCAGGACCGTCTCTTATGCGGCGTACACACGGTCGGAATTTCCGATGGAAACAGTCCGATGGGAGCTTTTCTTCGGATTTTCCGACCGTGTGTATGCCCAACGTTTTTTTTCTGTCGGAATTTCCGACGGACTTTGAATTGAGAACCTGTTCTCAATTTTTCCGACGGAAAACCTTTCTATCGGATTTTCCGATCGTGTGTATGCAATTCCGACACGCAAAATTTTGACGCATGCTCGGAAACAATTCAACGCATGCTCGGAAGCATTAAACTTCCCTTTTATAGTGCTGTTGAATGTGTTTTATGCCGCTGTGTTATTGACCATCGGAATTTGGTGTGATCGTGTGTAGGCAACACAGCTTGAGCGGAATTCCGTCGGAATTCCGTTGGAAAAACCGTCAGAGTTTTTTCCGATGAGTGTGTACGCGGCATTACAGTTGATTCAACTGTGGGATCGGGGCACCACCAGTGCAGAGCTTTCTCAGGAATGGCAGCAGGCAGGTGTGAGTGCATCTGCATGCACAGTGAGGTGAAGACTTTTGGAGGATGTCTTGGTGTCAAGAAGGGCAGCAAAGAAGCCACTTCAGGAAAAACATCAGGGACAGACTAATATTCTGCAAAAGGTACAGGGATTGGACTGCTGAAGACAGGGTTTAAGGGATTTTCTCTGATGAATCCCTTTTCCGATTGTTTGGGGCATCCGGGAAAAACCCTGTCCAGAAAAGAAAAGGTGAGCGCTACCATCAGTCCTGTGTCATGCCAACAGTAAAGCATCCTGAGACCATTCATGTGTGGGGTTCTTCTCAGCCAAGGGAGTGGGCTCCCTCATAATTTTGCCTAAGAACACAGTCCTAAATAAAGAATGGTACAAAAACCTCCTCTGAGAGCAACTTCTCCCAACCACCCAAGAACAGTTTGGTGAGAAACAATGCATTTTCCAGCATGATGGAGCACCTTGCCATAAGGAAGAAGTGATAACTAAGTGGCTTGGGCAACAAAACATATATTGGGTCCATGACCAGGAAACTACCCAGACCTTAATCCCTTTGAAAACTTGTGGTCAATCCTCAAGAGGCAGGTGAACATAAAACCCCCCACACATTCTGACAAACTGCAAGCATTGATCATGGAAGAATGGACTGTAACCAGTCAGGATGTGGCCCAGAAGTTAATTGGCAGCATGCCAGGGCAAATTGCAAAGGTCTTGAAAAAGAAAGGTCAACACTGCAAATATTCACTCTTTGCATAAACTTGTAATTGTCAATAAAAGCCTTTGACTCTTATAATTGTACTTCAGTATACCATAGTAACATCTGGCAAAGAGATCTAGAAACACTAAAGCAGCAGACCTTGTGAAAATTAATATTTGTGTCATTTAAAAAAAAAATGTCCACGGCTGTATTTTTTGGAGTTTCTGATATTTGCCAGTATAGATTGTCAAGCTGAGTAGCCTTGCAAAGTCTACTGTATCCTATAAATATATCAGCACATAACTATTTATTTATTTGATTTAACGTTGCACAGTTGTTGGTGCCAGATGGGCTGGTCTGAGTATTTCAAAAACTGCTGATCTACTGGGATTTTCATACACAACCATCTAAGGTTTACAGAGAATGATCCAAAAAAGGGAAAATATCCAGTGAGCGGAAGTTGTGTAGCGGAAAATGCCTTGTTGATGTCAGAGGTCAGAGGAGAATGGGCAGTTTTGAGGTGATAGAAAGGCAACAGAAACTCAAATAACCACTCGTCTTGATTTCAGCTGCGACATTCAGATGGTAGGGTCAGAATTTGGCATAAAAAACATGAAAGCATGGATCCATCCTGCCTTGTATCAACAGTTCAGGCTGGTGGTGGTGGTGTAATGGTGTGGTTTTCTTGGCACACTTTGGGCCCCTTAGTACCAGTTAAGCATTGTTTAAAAGCCACGGGCTACCTGACCATGTCCTTCCCTTTATGACTACAGTGTACCCTTCTTCAGACGGCTACATCCAGCAGGCTAATGCACCATGTCACAAAGCTCAAATCATCTCACCACTGGTTTCTTGAACATGACAATGAGGTAACTGTACTCCAATGGCCTCCACAATCACCCAATCTCAATCCAATAGAGCAGCTTTGGGATGTACTGGAATCGGAAATTTGCATCATGGATGTGCACCCGACAAATCTGCAGCAACTGCGTGATGCTATTGTGTCAATATGGACCAAAATCTCTCAGGAATGTTCCAACACCTTGTTGAATCTATGCCATGAAGAATTAAGGCAGTTCTGAAGGGGTCCAACTAGCAAGGTTTACCTAATAAAGTGGCCTGGTGAGTGTATATCCGCACACCTGGATTTGGGTCTCACGATAATATATGAATATGCAGTGAGTTGCATGCATCAACCCTGCTTTTCATTCCCAGTCCAGCTGTGCACAACAATAAGAGCTATTTTTGTCATTATTATTCTTTTTGCTATTAGAATTTGCCTTAACTACAAAAAAGAAGAACTTCTCTGTTTAAAGTTGAACAGATGTCTAAATACAAAAGGCATGTGTAGTCTTAAGGGCCGTATACGCAGGCCGAACATTGGGCGGCCAACATTTGGCCCATGTGTATGGCAGCCAGTCCAACAGAAGCCAGCAGATTGGCCGGCTTCTGTTGAAGGGGCATGACTGAAAAAAGGTCTGCAGTTTGGCATCTGATAAGTGCTGAACTTTTTGTTCAGCCCGCTGGATTGACTGGAAACAAAATGGATAGTGTGTACCAGGCGTTAACCACTTTACAACCGGCCCATAGCCGAATGACGGCTACAGGGCGGTTGCTTAACTCTGGGAGGGCGTCATATGACGTCCTCCCGGAATTCCCCTCTTGCGCGCCCCCTGGGGCGCGCACTCGAGAACATCCGTGATCGCCGGGTCCAGAGGACCCGGCAGATCACGGATCACGGTAAACGGCCGCTCATTGCGGCCGTTTACCACGTGATCGCTCCGTCAAATGACGGAGCGATCACATGTAAGCAAACCGGCGTCATTTGATGACGCCGGTTCCTCTCCCCTCCTCTCTCTGTACCGATCGGTACAGTGTGAGAGGAGAGGGGGAGGGATCGGTGGCAGCAGTGCTGTGGGCGGGATCTGTAGTGCCCACAGCCTGCTCTGCCACCACCGATCCATCCATCCATGCTCAGCCATCCCTCCTTACCCTGCAATACACAGCAATAGCCTGCAGTGTATTGCTGGGTATTGCAGGGTATGGAGGGATGGCTGAGCATGGATGGATGGATACTCTGCCATTCCCTGCCGATACTCTGCCATTCCCTGCCGATACTCTGCCATTCCCTGCCGATACTCTGCCATACCCTGCCGATACTCTGCCATACCCTGCCGATACTCTGCCATACCCTGCCGATACTCTGCCATACCCTGCCGATACTCTGCCATTCCCTGCCGATACTCTGCCATACCCTGCCGATACTCTGCCATACCCTGCCGATACTCTGCCATACCCTGCCGATACTCTGCCATTCCCTGCCGATACTCTGCCATTCCCTGCCGATACTCTGCCATACCCTGCCGATACTCTGCCATACCCTGCCGATACTCTGCCATACCCTGCCGATACTCTGCCATACCCTGCCGATACTCTGCCATTCCCTGCCATACTCTGCCATTCCCTGCCATACTCTGCCATTCCCTGCCATACTCTGCCATTCCCTGCCGATACTCTGCCATACCCTGCGATACTCTGCCATACCCTGCCGATACTCTGCCATACCCTGCCGATACTCTGCCATACCCTGCCGATACTCTGCCATACCCTGCCGATACTCTGCCATTCCCTGCCGATACTCTGCCATACCCTGCCGATACTCTGCCATACCCTGCCGATACTCTGCCATTCCCTGCCATACTCTGCCATTCCCTGCCATACTCTGCCATTCCCTGCCATACTCTGCCATTCCCTGCCATACTCTGCCATTCCCTGCCATTCCCTGCCATACTCTGCCATTCCCTGCCATACTCTGCGATACTCTGCCATACCCTGCGATACTCTGCCATACCCTGCGATACTCTGCCATACCCTGCGATACTCTGCCATACTCTGCCATACTCTGCCATACCCTGCCATTACCTGCGATACTCTGCCATACCCTGCGATACTCTGCCATACCCTGCGATACTCTGCCATACCCTGCGATACTCTGCCATACTCTGCCATTACCTGCGATACTCTGCCATTACCTGCGATACTCTGCCATACCCTGCGATACTCTGCCATACCCTGCGATACTCTGCCATACCCTGCGATACTCTGCGATACTCTGCCATACCCTGCGATACTCTGCCATACCCAGCCATACTCTGCCATACCCAGCCATACTCTGCCATACCCTGCCATACCCTGCCATACCCTGCCATACCCTGCGATACTCTGCCATGCCCTGCCATACTCTGCCATGCCCTGCCATACTCTGCCATACCATGCCATACCCTGCCATACCCTGCCATACCCACCCATACCCTGCGATATTCTGCGATACCCTGCAATGCTCGCTACGATCAAAGCCAGGATCGTTTTTTTATTTTATTTCAGGCTTTCCAGCCTAGAGGTGAGATGTGAGGTCTTATTGACCCCCATATCTCACTGTAAAGAGGACCTGCCATGCCATATTCCTATTACAAGGGATGTTTACATTCCTTGTAATAGGAATAAAAGTGATCAAAAAAATTTTAGGGGGGAAAAAAAGTGTCAAACTAAAATAAATAAAGTAAAATGAACAATAAAAAAAATTTCAAGCGCCCCTGTCCCCGTGCACTCGCATGCAGAAGCGAACGTATACGTAAGTCCCACCCACATATGAAAACGGTGTTCAAACCACACATGTGAGGTATCGCTGCGAACGTTATAGTGAGAACAATAATTTTGGCCCTAGACCTCCTCTGTAACTCAAACATGTAACCAGTAAAAAGCGCCGCCTATGGGGATTTTTAAGTAGCGAAGTTTGGCGCCATTCCACGAGTGTGTGCAATTTTGAAGGGTGACATGTTGGGTATCTATTTACTCGGCGTAACTTCACATTATGCAAAAACATTGGGCTAAATTTACAGTTTTGTTTTTTGTAAAGCACAAAACTTTTTTTTCCCAAAAAAAACGCGTTCGAAAAATTGCTGCGCAAGTACCGTGCTAGATAAAAAGTTGCAAAGACCGCCATTGTATTCTCTAGGGTCTTTTCTAAAAAAACATATATAATGTTTTGGGGTTCTATGTAATTTTCTAGCAAATAAATGATGATTTTTACATGTAGGAGAGAAATGTCAGAATTGGCCTGGGTGCTCCAGAACACCTGACGGTGCTCCCTGCATGTTGGGCCTCTGTATGTGGCCACGCTGTGTAAAAGTCTCACACATGTGGTATCGCCATACTCAGGAGTAATAGTAGAATGTGTTTTGGGGTGTAATTTGTGGTATGCATATGCTGTGTGTGAGAAATAACCTGCTAATATGATAATTTTGTGAAAAAAAAAAAAAGAAAAAAAAAAATCTTGATTTTGCAAAGAATTGTGGGAAAAAATTACAACTTAAAAAAACTCACCATGCCTCTTTCCAAATACCTTGGAATGTCTTCTTTCCAAAAAGGGGTCATTTGGGGGGTATTTGTACTTTTCTGGCATGTTAGGGTCTCAAGAAATGAGATAGGCCGTCAGTACTTCAGGTGTGATCAATTTTCAGATATTGGCACCATAGATTGTGGACTCTATAACTTTCACAAAGACCAAATAATATACCCAAATTTGTACTTATTTTTACCAAGGATATGTAGCAGTATAAATTTTGGCCAAAATTTATCAAGAAAAATTACAAAATTTGCTAAATTTTATAACAGAAACGAAGAAAAATGAATTTTTTTACCGAATTTTCAGTCTTTTTTCTTTTATAGCGCAAAAAATAAAAAACCCAACGGTGATTAAATACCACCAAAAGAAAGCTCTATTTGTGCGAAAAAAAGGACAAAAATTTCATATGGGTACAGTGTTGTATGACTGAGTAATTGTCATTCAAAATGTGAGAGCACCGAAAGCTGAAAATTGGTCTGGTTATTAAGGGTGTTTAAGTGCCCAGTGGTCAAGTGGTTAAGCTGGCCATAAATTATACTATTTCCTTGTTCAAATATCCTTTAGATTTACCCTAAACTATGTAGTGCAAGGGCCTGCCTGATTGCATACAAATTGAAAGTGTTTAGGTTTGACCGCATATTATATGTTTTTGGTAAATCTGAAGGAAACTTGTACAAGAAAATTGTATAATATATGACCAGTCCTACCAGAATCTTAGTGTTCTTTGTGCATTTCTTCCAGATATTTGCAGTAATCCATCATAAAACACCTCCTGCACCTTGCCTCTTCAAGGTTACAAAGACTGGTCAGTGCTGCTTCCTCTTCTTGTGCAGGGTGACTGAGGTGACTGATCACGTAATCTGCCCCCTGTAGTTTTTTTTTTTTTTTTACAGGTAGTCTGTAGTGGGAGGACCTGCAGCAGGATTATGATACCACTGCTATGTTTACAAGGTTGTTGGATCTACAAAGGCATTTGGAGCACACAAGGTAAATTTATATACATTGTAGCTATTGAGTTTTCTTTTTAAATTAAAGTATTTGTGCCCAAAATCCTGCTAGGTGTCCCTACCAGGGGTGCACAGCCTCTTCTGGAAATGAAGCAGGACAGATCCTATAGTTTTACCCACAGTAGAGGGCAATATATATATATATATATATATATATATATATATATATATATATATATTATTATTATATTAGTTGTGATATATTATTATATTACAATCACATATACACAAAATTCTGTTAAAGTGTTACTAAACCCACAACAGTAAAATCAGTCTTTATATGCAGAGCCTTGGAGGCACTCTGTACATGCTCAGTTTGGTGTGTATTGCTAGAGAGTTTTTTTTTTTTTTTTTTTCGGGGAGAGTGCATGTGATCAGCAAAGGGCCAATCATCACTATCCAGACAGAAAGTCAGGGGTCATGCAGCCTCATAGGACAGTCAGGGCAGAAAGAAAAAATCCTTCTACAAGCTTTAAAAAAAGCTCGGCCAGACACTGATAGTCACAAGACTGCTATATACTGCTGATGAGAAAAGGTACTTAGCAGTTTTTATTTACTAAATTAATTGCATCTCCATGTTCTGGGTCCTGGGTTTAGTAACACTTTAAGGTTAGGTTCACGCATATGCAGGTGTGGGACCGCGTGTAAATGCACACATTCCCACACCTGATGGCACCTACAGCCGAAACGCAGTGTTTCCCATAGGCAGTGATGTAAGTAACTGAGTTAAAATAAACTGAGTTACTTAACGCAGTTACTTTAGAGGGTAACGAGTAATCTAACTGATTACTTTTCCCCTAATGGTAACTCAGTTCCCATTACTTTGGCGGAGTTACCCCAATTATATGTACCACCACTAGATGGCAGTAGTGTAATTCCGGTGTCCTGCCGAAAAAGTTCCCCCGCTGGATAAGGACCCCCCTGTACTGCACAGGCGCAGCGCTTGCGCAGTACGAAGGACTACGGAGCTTCCGAAAATTGCCAAACCTAAACAGCTCTGAGTGAACTCTACACCGCTCAGGCGCAGTTAACATGTTATTGTACGAGGCGATGCCGCACACTCCTGATGCTCGTGCTACTCTGCAAGGGGCGTCTATCGTGTAACTAAGGGGGGGGTCTAGTATTACTGTAACCAAGGGGCGCATTTATTATTATTGTTATATATCGAGCTCTGCCCATTAATTTACCATTCGCCCTCTTCTGTAGCCATCCGCCCCTTACACGATATAATAATAATAGACCCGCCCCTTGCTTACACGCTATAACAGATCTGCCCCATGGTTAGAGTAACAATAGAGCAGCCCCTTGGTTACACGATATATAACAATAATAATAAATGCGCCCTTTGCTTACAGTAATACTAGACTAGAATATAAAAAAAAAAAAGTCACAGTTACTTTGCTGTGTAACTAATTACTTTTCCAATGTAGTAACTGAGTTACTAGCACAATTACTTTTTGGGAGAAGTGATTTGTAACTTAACTAATTACTTTTTTAAAGTAAGATGACCAACACTGCCCATAGGTACAGCATGTGCATGTTTCATGATTTAAAAAATAACAAAACAGTAAAGTTAGCCCACTTTTTTTATATAATCTGAAGAGTAAATAGATACCCAACATGTCACGCTTTAAAATTGCGCACACTCATTGAATGACGCCAAACTTCAGTACTTAAAAATCTCCATAGGCGACGCTTTAATTTTTTTTACAGGTTACATGTTTAGAGTTATAGAGGAGGTCTAGTGCTAGAATTGTTGCTCCCACTCTAACGCATGCAGCGATACCTCACATGTGTGGTTTGAACACCGTTTACATATGTGGGTGGGACTAACATGTGTGTTCGCTTCTGAGCACAAGCTACCAGGGACAGGGGCATTTTTAATTTTTTTTACATTTTTTTAATTTTTTTTTTTATTTTACTTTCTTTTACAACATTTTTTTTTGATCACTTTTATTCCTATTACATGTAAACATCCTTTGTAATAAGAATAATTTGTGACAGGTTCTCTTTATGGAGAGATGCAGGATCAATAAGACCCCACATCTCTCCTCCAAGCTGGAAAGCATGAGATCGGAAAAAAAATCCACGATCTCATGCTTACCAGCCGTGATTGCGGCTTTGTTTACATCTGCAGCCCGGACGTGATGTCATAACATCGTGTCCAGGCCTCTAAAGGTCATAGAGATAACCGTGATCATCTGGTCACCGGTCATCTCTATGCTCGTCATCCAGTAGTGGCCGATTCTTTCTCCGGGTCCCCGATGACACGGGAGAGCCCGGAGATGCACCGGATGGCGGCGGGAGGGGGGATGTCCCCTCCCGTCTCCTGTAAGAACGATCAAGCGGCGGAACTGCCACTAAGATCATTTATACAGCAATCAGTGGCTATTTTTAGCTCTGATCGCTGTATAAGTGTCAATTGTTCCAAAAAAGTGTCAAAAGTGTTCCATTTGTCCGCCGCAATGTTGCAATCCTACTAAAAATCGCTGATCACTGCTATTACTAGTAAAAAAAAAAATTATAATAAAAATGCCATAAATATATCTCCTATTTTGTAGTTGCTATAACTTTTGCGCAAACCATTCAATATACACTTATTGTGATTTTTTTACGAAAAATATGTAGAAGAATACATATTGGCCTAAACTAATGAAGACATATTTAAATTTTTTTGGGATATTTATTATAGCAAAAAGTAAACAAAGATTGTGTTTTTTTTTCAAAATGGTTGCTCTTTTTTTGTTTATAGCGCAAAAAAATCGCAGAGGTGATCAAATACCACCAAAAGAAAGCTCTATTTGTGGGGGAAAAAAAGAACGTCAATTTTGTTTGGGTACAGCATTGCACGACCCCGCAATTGTCAGTTGAAGCGACGCAGTGCCGTAACCGCAAACAATGGCCTAGTCATTAATGGAAAAATTCTTCCGGCCCTTAAGTGATAAAAGTGGATGTAAACCCTCGTCTGGGTGTTTTATTTGGGTTAGGGAGGAGCAGTAGAATAGAGGGGGGTTTGACCACCTGTTCTTCAACCTGGGAAACCTCCCTTGCTTCTCCAGGGTAATGTTCTGGAAAGGAGGTGGGTCAGGGACTGAAGGACAGGCAGTGCATATGGACCTGGTCCAATCATTAATTTGTTTGGGCAGGCGAGGGATATACATATATACTGAGGTCACATGCTGCCTGGGGGAGATGGGAAGAGACTAGATCCAGAAAGGCTGCACGATGTGACCTTCAGGAACAGGCTGGATGGCCTGGGGCTCAGGGGTCCCAGCGCTGGAAAGCAAAGGAAACCAAACGGAAGGCCTGAGGGTTCAGAGTTCTCAGTGCTGGATGGTTTAAGCTGACAGATTGCACAAAAAAAAAAAAACCCTGAAGAAAGGAACCAGGCATCCTGGGATGAACCATTGCTCAAGTAGCGGGTAGCAGCTGCCAAGCGGACAGAGTAGACCGGGGGCGCCTGGTCTTTCCTGAACTGGCATGGGGAGGAATCGCTGGATGTGAGAAAGGCAGGTGAGGCCTGGGGACTTCCAGCATTCCAATTTACCAAGATGCCTTTCAGAGGAGCATTGGCCAGTTTGCAAAGGGAAAGGGTTCTAGCTTCTCACATGGAACAAGAAAAAGAGGCAGCTCATACTTTATTGCACCACTGATATACAACACACCGCAGCAAGAGAAATAAATGTTCCCTGTTTAACTGTTGGACTGTGTTTAACTGTTGCTCAAGTGGGGTGGAAGAAGCAGGGGTTAAATCAGCAGTACTGTAATGAACTACCCAGCAGCTCCCAAGGGAGTAGTGCGTTATATACATGTAAAACTTTCTTTAGCTTTATATACCGTTTATATACTGTTTAGAAAGTGAACATCGTGAATTTTGTCTTCCTGATTCACCTGTGGGTGTGGATTCTTGCTTACACTGGGAGACAGCTGATTTGAGGAAAAGCACACACTCCCCTCCACATATGCAGATTTATTGCACCCACCCTGACACAAAATTCAGCCTGGTTTTATCACAATTGACAGAGAACTTGTCAGAAATTATCATGCTGATAACAGAAGAACAGAGCAGGAGAAAGCCATGGGACACAGTACTTTGGAGGGAGATACGAAAACACTGCAAATATTCAGTATGTGCCTAGCTCAAATTTCATAAATCAGGTTTACATCCACTTTAACAGGGAATTTTCCTTTTACTTCCTGTAACAAAGATGGAACAAAAAGTAATGGGATATTAAATTGTTGTCGTGAATCCCTATTGAAAAATGTTCTCATCTCCTCCTGTTTCTGTGACAGCTATAACATTTATGATTTCCCATTGCTTTCTGTCCTAGTGAGAATGGTCACCAAGAAATAAATGTTAATATACCTTGCGGAGATAAAGACAGCAATTAAACTTGACAGGGGTTTTAGCACGTCCACACTCTATCCAAAATGAAAAAAGAAAATGTAGGCTATACATACACTAATAATGACAGTTACCTTTGGAATGTTTAGATGGATTTTGAGAGTTGGGTCACCACCTTGCCGGTATTTACCCATCCTGGCCTGTAAAAATGGGACTTGTTGCCAATGATATTAATAGGAAAGAGATGATAAGGCCAGCATATTTTCAGGTTTTTTCCAAGTATATTTTCCAAGCTGGCAACGTTACTTGAGCAACTGATAGGATCAAACACCCTCACCTAAACCGTCTGACCAATCCTGGCCCATAAAATTATGCTATGTGATATCAACTTTTCTTACAGCCATACAGCTGTTTTGAACTAAGCGGGCTTAACAATTTGCATAACATTTTGTGGGTAGAGCTTAGCTGATATAGGAAGTGTACGTGAGCTGAGCCTTAAAGCGCCATGTCACAAACTTTAAAATAGCAGGTAAAAGCACAGAAAAATCAAGAATCTTAAATCCTTATTTGCAACATTTTCCCTTCCATAAATAAAAATTTTATTCACCTGCTTGAAAATTTGACTGCTCCAAGAGGGTCAATTCTCTAAGGGCTCATGCACATGCAGACTAGGTTGACCGCTGGCTGTGGGAAAATGCGAAACGTGGCAAATTTTCAGCAAAACAGTGCTGTGATTTTCCCACGTTCCTATCCTGAATGCGATTCTTCCGCCTTTAGGAGAGGGAGGTTGAAGAAGGTTGAACCTCCCCTAAATGCAGCAGCTTCTAAACTGTTGTAAAAGCCTATGTGTACATGGACACGTAGGCCTTTATGCAGTTGAGGAGCTTTGGCAACTCAAGTTTAGAAGCTGTAGTGTACAATAGCCCTAACACAGGCTCCTTTATCCTTCCACATCGTATCACTCTTCTCTACTGAAAGTGTTTATTTACTCTCTGTGCTGGCTCATCTCCTCCAACTTTGTCTTCACCCCTCTACATAACCTTCTATGTGGCATCTGGAGGTGGTGAGGGGCAAAAAAGGATACGTTTGGTCATGGTTTTTTTTCTCAGAGAAAAGGTGCAGGAGTTCAGCCCATATACAGCAAGAGACATCTCATATCCAGCAAGAGACATCTCATATCCAGCAAGATACAGCCCATATCCAGCAAGAGACATCCCATATCCAGCAAGAGACATCTCATATCCAGCAAGAGACAGCCCATATCCTGCAAGAGACAGCCCATATCCAGCAAGAGACAGCCCATATACTGCAAAAGACATCCCATGTCCAGCAAGAGACAGCCCATATCCTGCAAGAGACATCCCATATCTAGCAAGAGACAGCCCATATCCAGCAAGAGACATCCCATATCCAGCAAGAGACATCTCATATCCAGAAAGATACAGCCCATATCCAGCAAGAGAAATCGTATATCCAGCAAGAGACATCTCATATCCAGCAGGAGACAGCCCATATCAAGCAAGAGACAGCCCCCATATCCAAGCAGCATTAATAGACATCCCCCGTCCAGCAACACTGACTAATTAACTTACCATAAAAGCAATGTCTCTACAGGAAAGTAGGCTAGCACATCGTACCGCAGCTCTTCCTGAAGGCTGCCATTGGCACCAAAAAGGAGCAAGAGATCCAGTCTGTAGAGAGAGGCAGAGTGCAGACGATATCACTCCACCTTCCACTCTGTAAGGGCTGCAGCTGGCGCTACAGAAGCTGTTTTGGCTTATGTGGCCGCCAGCTTACTCCGTGGCTGGCGACCTAGTAAAATAGACAATATAGGAAAAAATTTTTGGCAGAGGTGGCGGAACACCGTTTCCGGCACGTTCCGCCTGAAAAAAAGCCCTGCTCTTGGTTATCTACACAAGGGAGGCCTTTACTGGTAAATAACATGAATAAAATATGTTAAATGCACATATATAGTCTTATAGAAGGCTATTGTTTAAAATAAAGGTTTGGGAACAGGGTCTCTTTAATGTAAAAATGCCCTTTACATACCCTTTAAAAAAAATGTAATGCCTATCTTGCCCATTTATATATTTCACATTGATTTGTTCAAAACCGCAAGCATTTTTCAAATTAATAATATCAATATTGCATCCATATCTCCCATTCACAATTTTTTCTACAATAATTTGGTCACTTTTCAGTCATACAGTAGGCTAGAACATGCCGGCTGACACAGAAAAGGACCCAGCTAGATGTTTGCTCCTGAAAAGATGTAATAAATAATTTTCCACATTAGCCATTCCAAATGACACTGCTGGAAATAGCATAAGTTTA
The DNA here is from genome assembly GCA_028564925.1 of Lithobates sylvaticus. NCBI lineage: Eukaryota > Metazoa > Chordata > Amphibia > Anura > Ranidae > Lithobates > Lithobates sylvaticus. The sequence goes on from CM053032.1 coordinate 56,411,014, forward strand.
ATAAAACTATCAAAAAGCTTAGCTCACTGACATATCTGGGTCTCAATGAAGACTCTTACACTCTTTTATAGACTAGTTTGTCCAATGCTTAAATCAATATGAATGGAACAGTTTTTTTTTTGGATTTGATAATCCTATAAGCCAACCATGCCCGTTGTCATAGAAACTGCATTCGCTGTCCTTCAAGGGTTTAAAGCCTATTCTTGTTTTCAATTACAGTCTTGTCCTACATTTCAAGCATGTTCTCCTTGGGCATCCATGTTCATGTCCATTTGCTATTTGTAAAATACTATGCAACATATATAACATACTGATGACTAACCGCTGTCTGTAAATAAAGACCTTCTTCAGTACTAACCAGTGATAAAAGTGCTTCGAGTATTCATATCTCAGGCTTGCCATTTTTACATTATTCCTACATTTTGCAATTATTTTTGGTATTCTTATTATCACTATGATTACTATTATTTACATATTTAATATTTAGTTTACTTCTCCTTGTAAAATGGCTCACTTTAAAAGGCTAAAATAAATTAAAAAATATAAATCATTTGGATTTTTGAACTTAAAAACTTTGTGCATACCACCAAATTTAATTTTCTTTATTTTAATTGTAACACTACCCCCACAGGAACCGCTCAAAAGGATGGGTCCTCTGTACTTTGCCTCAACCCCCTCAAAGACTTCAGTCCCTCTGACACGCTAGGTTAAGCAAACAAAGCTTGCAATATCACAGAAATCACCGAAGGCAATACCAGGTTAAAAAATAATGATGCTGGGTCAGAAAACAGACACCAAACAAATTAATAAAAGCAAGTTTCAGTATATTGTCACTGAGTGTAATTGATAACAATAAAGGCATTGGATTAGCAATAATAATAGTACAACTCAACATACAGTATGGTCAATAGTCAACAGTATGTATAGGATAACACTTAGCACCAGTATCAGCATAAACAGTAGTGAGATCACCATAAGTGCAGCAATGGATGGTGATGTAGCTAAAATTACTGGATTCAGAAGACTATACTGCCAAAGTGCATTAAAGATGACTATACTAGGCCTAGGCTAACTGGACAGAAGGTATCCTTTATGTGAGTAGTAGATAGTGGGGCTTGTACAATAGCTTCATAGGGGGTAGTCCTTTACTGTGTTTTTCTGCCAGCTATTGTTGGGGCCCATAAGCAGCATTGGTTAACCAGGTGCTGTGCACTGAGTGTCCTGCTTCCGGTGACTCAGTCTCTGCTATCGGTGTGTAAGTATAGGGCAGTGTGCCCTATCAACAGTCCCTGTGGTGCAGCTGTAGACTCCCACTGTAGGAAAGGGGCCCCTTTGCCTCTGCATAGATAGCCCTAGTGATTAAAAGTGAAGGAGGGGTGAGTGAGTCTGCTCTCCATGCAGCAAGAGCGAGATAATTCTAGTTGTTGTGGTTCCATCCTCTTCCCATACTTTAGTTCCCCAATCATATGCACTTCTAGTCACAGCAATATCCATACTTTTACCAAGAGGGCGGGCAAGTGGGCCAAATTGCTCACCTCTTTGTCTGTTCCTCCTAAAAATTTGTTTAAAATATAACCTTCTCCTACCTTCCAGCCCACCCTGTCATGTGCCCTTTATTTTTTGTGCTAAAAGCAGCCCCAATGCAAGCATAAATAAAAGCTAAATATTTTTTTATTTGGATATAGTGGTAAGGGGTTAGAACCACTGTCAGGTTTTTATTGCTGTCTGTGTCACTGTTAGGAATATTTACTCTTTTTAACGATCATGATCACCAATGTTACCAGAAAGGAATGTAAGGATAAATCTAAAATTTTAAATTGCCACCAGAACAGGACTAGAGAGAAAATCTATTGGGGGGGGCACTTGTTCCTATGGCAACTGTCTAAGAGTGGTTCTTCCTCACATTTAATGCTTTTGCTGCAAGGCCCATATGCCACCTAGTTGTGTGACATTAGCAAATTAATATTCACTAGTGTCTTCCTGTTTCTCCTCCAGGCCAATCAGGAAGCACGTCCTGAGACCCGATTGGTCGCAAGGCCTAAGTCCTGATTGGCTGGGAGGATAAGCGGCCAATAGTACTAGAGAGGAGATGCAGGGAGGAAGCCACAACCTGGATGGGGTAAGTGCAGGGCTGGCGGGGGACTTAGGTGATCAGAAGTTCAGGTCCCAGAAGGCTGTGAGGCCATTCATAAAGCGAAGCGTGGCTTGCACATGTGCAGTGGGAAGCTTCCCACAAACAACATGCTGGCATCGGGACTCAAAGGCGTGTGAGGACAGTGTGTCAAATGCTATCGCCATTTTTTGACACACATGGTCTCAGCATCACGTTGGTGGATGGTCTTCTCCTTAGCTATACTGGAACCTGGAATGTTTCTTTCTTTATGGTTCCTGTATGGTTCAATTGTTTGGATCCTTGATGTTTAAAGCATTTATTCTTTTTTTTCTGGGATGATAACCTTTATTTTTGATTTACCTCACTTTTGCTGTTCTCTTATAATCAGACCTGATTGATAGTGATCATTTAGTGGCAACTCGTCTCTTGGTTTCAATGAGAATGGACATATTGGTGTACAATTGGTCACATTTGTTGAGCTAAATCTAAGTGTTTAGATTTTTGGATATTGAAATGTGGATCCTGAGGAAGCCCTTCATTTGCGTCGATCCAGACATATCCGTCCCATATGTACTTAACCACAATTTGACTGCATGACAAGGTCATAATACATGTTGATTGTACCTTCTAGTATGTTCTGATGCATATGTTTTATTGACTTTTGTATAAATAAAACCTGTGTTTTTTATAACAGATTGTACTTATGTGGACTTACATTCTATTGACTTAAATTTCATGGAGATAGTGCCAAAGATTTTTTGATTACAGGGTCCCTCCTCACTAAATTGTTTTTCTTTTTTATTAACTAATTGTTTTTTCTGTTTGTGTTTTGCTTTGTTCATTAATATATTTTTTTAAAACCTTTTACATATATTTACATGTATCACACTGAAAAATTTGTAATTTGTAAATAACTTTGCAATTCTTTGTACCAAAATCATAATTTTAGTGTTTTTAAACAGGACAAATTACAGAATAAAATGCATACTTTTTATGTGCAGTAACACTATTTATGTTTAAACTAACACTGTTAAAAAAAATGCCTTTTGTTTAGTTTTTTTACATTTAATTGTCTAAGGATTGTGAAAAAAAATTATTGTTGCAGGACAGTATTCACAACAAGAAAGTTCTGTCCTTAAGGAAAAATGTATGTATTACTTTGTTAGCTTAAGTAATGACAATTTTATCGCTGAATAAACAGGCTTATAGCAGAAATCTGAAAATTGCTCTGGTCCATAAGAGGTAAACCGGTGTGAGAGCCGAAGTGGTTAAATAGTTTCTCTGGTCTTGCTTTAATACAATAACAATACCAGGAATGCCCCAGTTGGCGGTAGTAGACTCACTGAAATATCTGGGGATTGTCCTGATGAAAGACCCTAAGCAATTTATAAGTAAAAACCTTATACCATTATTGACCAAATTCAAACAAAAAAAAACACCATTTGGAAACGGTTCCCATTGTTGGTAGCGGGAAGATGCGGTCTAATAAAAATGATCTGGATGCCACAACTCCTGTACATATTGCACACATCCCCAGTGTGGATATGCAGGAAATGGTTCAAAAAAATCGAGAGCCTTTTCAGGGAATTAATATGGAAAGGGGGACAGGCCAGGATCTGACTCCATACACTGTAGCTCCCTGTAGGAGTACCCCACCCGGAACGCTATTATTTGTCATCCCAGTTGCAGCAGTTAATTGGATGTGATGTTCCGGATGGAGGTACCCCTAACGAAAGAAAAACATTAACAGGTGCTTTACATAATACAATAATTGAAGCACTAGAGGCGGACTCTTTTTGCTATAGATACCCCACAATAAAAATGATAATTAAAATATAGTTAAAAAACAGATGAGATACAATGGGATGACTGACTACACCCCCTTTGGAATAACAGTAATTGCAAGTCCTATGGATAGGAAAAGTTAGAGAGTGGGAAAAACACGGCATTAAAAGGCTGAGACAACTCTATAGGGGTAATGTTCTCAAAAAATTCTCGGATCTGAAACGTGAATTTAATGTACCACAGTGCACATTCTACACCTACAGTGGTGTGAAAAAGTGTTTGCCCCCTTCCTCATTTCCTGTTCCTTTGCATGTTTGTCACACTTAAGTGTTTCGGAACATCAAACCAATTTAAACAATAGTCAAGGACAACACAAGTAAACACAAAATGCAATTTGTAAATGAAGGTGTTTATTATTAAAGGTGAAAAAAAATCCAAACCATCATGGCCATGTGTGAAAAAGTGATTGCCCCCTAAACCTAATAACTGGTTGGGCCACCCTTAGCAGCAACAACTGCAACCAAGCGTTTGCGATAACGTGCAATGAGGCTTTTACAGCGTCCTGGAGGAATTTTGGCCCACTCATCTTTGCAGAATTGTCCTAATTCAGTTACATTAGAGGGTTTTCGAGCATGAACGGCCTTTTTAAGGTCATACCACAACATCTCAATAGGATTCAGGTCAGGACTTTGGCTAGGCCACTCCAAAGTCTTCATTTTGTTTTTCTTCAGCCATTCGGTGGTGGACTTGCTGGTGTGTTTAGGATCATTGTCCTGCTGCAGAACCCAAGTTCGTTTCAGCTTGAGTACACGAACAGATGGTCGGACGTTCTCCTTCAGGATCTCTTGGTAGACAGCAGAATTCATAGTTCCTTTTATCACGGCAAGTCTTCCAGGTCCTGAAGCAGTAAAACAGCCCCAGACCATCACACTACCACCACCATATTTTACTGTTGGTATAATGTTCTTTTTCTGAAATGCAGTGTTCCTTCTACGCCAGATATACTTGGACACACACCTTCCAAAGAGTTCCACTTTTGTCTCATCGGTCCACAGAATGTTGTCCCAAAAGTCTTGGGGATCATCAAGATGTGTTGTGGAGAAATTGAGACGAGCTTTGATGTTCTTTTTGCTCAGCAGTGGTTTTCTCCTTGGAAATCTGCCATGCAGGCCATTTTTGCCCAGTCTTTTCCTGATGGTGGAGGCATGAACGCTGACCTTAACTGAGGCAAGTGAGGCCTGCAGTTCCTTGGACGTTGTTGTGGGGTCTTTTGTGACCTCTTGGATGAGTCGTCGCCGCGCTCTTGGGGTAATTTTGGGCGGCCGGCCACTCCTGGGAAGGTTCACCACTGTTCCATGTCTTCGCCATTTGTGGATAATGGCTCTCACTGTGGTTCACTGGATTCCCAAAGCTTTGGAAATGGCTTTATAACCCTTTCCAGACTGATGGATCTCAATTACTTTCTTTCTCAATTGTTCCTGAATTTCTTTGGGTCTCGGCATGATGTGTAGCTTTTAAGGATCTTCTGGTGGACCTTACTGTGTCAAGCAGCTCCTATTTAAGTGATGCCTTGATTGTGAACAGGTGTGGCAATAATCAGGCCTGGGTGTGGCTAGAGAAATGAACTCAGGTGTGGACAACCACAGTTATAGTATGTTTTAACAAGGGGGCAATCACTTTTTCACACAGGGCCATGATGGTTTGGATTTTTTTTCACCTTTAATAATAAACACCTTCATTTACAAATTGCATTTTGTGTTTACTTGTGTTGTCCTTGACTATTGTTTAAATTGGTTTGATGTTCCGAAACACTTAAGTGTGACAAACATGCAAAGGAACAGGAAATGAGGAAGGGGGCAAACACTTTTTCACACCACTGTATTTACAGATAGGGCACGCCCTTGAAGCTCAATTTTTGAAACAACCCTTGGAATGGAAAAAAACACCTCTCTTTCAAAACATACTCCAGGTAGTCTCCACTAAGGGTTTAATATCGGAAATATAAGGGCAAATAAGCCAAGAAGCCAATATTGGGGGGAAACCCCAAACTGAAAGAGTAAGATGGGAAGAAGACATAGGAGTAATAACACAGGAGCAGTGGAGGAGAATCTTAGAGATGGGTCAGATGGTATTGGTCCCCCTCCCCACAGAGGATATCTCACCTGATGTTGATAAATAGAGCCTACTACACTCCCAAGCCCATTGTTTAAGCTTGGTCGGAGATCTGATGAAAAATGCCCCAGATGCCAAGGGATGGGTGATCTCATGCATATGTTGTGGAGATGCCCCAAACTGTTTCGATATTGGGAGGAAGTGATCAACATCATGAGAGATATATTTAGAACCACGTTGGAGATGGAGGCTATAGTATGTATACTGGGGTATAAGAATGAAAGGAGAGAGAGGAAAAGCATCACAATAGCAATTTTGAGATGCTTGTTCCAAGCCAGGAAAATTATTGCAATTAAATGGCCTGGTGATTCAGCAGCCAAATCTACCCTTTATGCAGCTTTTTGCTGGTTGCATTCTTTTTTTTTGCCTGTTTGTGTATTCTGACCCCTCTCTTCCCCTCTTGCTGGGGGAGGGGGGGCTTGAGGTGGGTGAGTTTCTGTCCTTTGGTGAATTTTGGCCAATGTGCTTTTGTGTCTTACTTATGTCTTTGTAATTTTGATGGGTTTATCTGTGATGCATTTCCTCATTTTGTTCGTTAATCCATGGTTGGTGTGTTTATCCCCTGATGAAGCCATAAGGCAAAACATGTCGGGATAACATACGACTATTGAACCTTTGTTCAACTAAAAAACCTCTATGCTTAACCACCATAATGGAAATATTCTATAAAACCCAACGACGTACCATGTCCTGTTATTGGTTTTAGCATTTGTCTGTAATAAAATCATTTTGTATTTTTTATATATATCTGTCAGATAAATAATAAATTAATATGTTATAACATATAGCATAATAATATATGATTTAGCTTGATTAAATCAGTACCTTTTAGCAGGCAGCAGATTTTCATTCTCCCTCTTAACTTTATGAGAAAAACATGGGGTTATAAGTAAATCTCATACCCATAAACCCATGCTTTTTCCTTCTAGTTAAAGGATGTGGGAATGCTGGGGCAGTTGCTGATGCTGATCCCCGTGCATCCACACCTAATGGATCTGACCCTGTGACGTCAGACGCCACCGCACGGCGGCGTGTGCTGATGCCGGAAAGGTTGGAAAGCTCATATAGTGGTAGTTTTTCTCCAGGCTGGGCTGTTGCGACGGACGGTGCAATACAGGTTAGTGTCTTCCTTATCAAGCGCTGTGGGACCAGGACCTTTCAGTGCCCTGTGCCCCTCGCTTGTGCTTCCTTTTCAAAGGAAATTCCCCCTCCCCCTCTTCCTTTCCCTACCCCGCTCTATTGACACTACTATACCTATTATACCTTGCAGATCTGAGTGTCATTCAGGGTTGCTTCTGCACCTATGACTAGTGACTGGCCCTTGCAATATCTTTGCGAGCTACTGTCACAGTGCAACTGTTTTATCTGCACCGTCCTCCTGTACATCCAGCCCATGCAAACAAGCCGGCCAGCCTAACAGCCTGGTGAGTGTCCTTTGACTATAATACATATACTATGGTGGAATAGATGGTTATCGTAGGTTTATTTTTCTTTTTTCCTTTTTCTTTGTTCATCACAACTTTCCTCACTTTTTTCCCTGCTCTTATCCTTCCCCTGCCTCCCCGCCTTCCGCCTTCCACCCTCCCCCTTCCCCTTCCCCATCCCCCCTCATTTCCCTTCCCCCCTCCTACCCCTTCCTTCCCCCCCCCCTGCCCCCCTCCCCCTTCTTTTCACTTCCCCTCCCCTCTTATCCCCATTCCCAAACAACCTTCCCTTTCCATCCTCCCCCCTTCCCCCCGCCCTCCTCTTCCCTCTCACTATAAAACCCTTTCTTTTCCCTCCCTTTTCCTTTCCCATGGCTAACTTCCCTCCTTCCATTCCCCCACCCTTTCCCAATTTCATCCTATTGGCAAACCTCCCTTCCTGGTCCTTCCCTACTTATTATGTCTTCATGTCTGTACTCCCCCCTTCCTAACTCCCCCCCCCCTCTTCACTACACCACTTATTCGGTTTCTCCACCACCTGGTCACACCCGTGTGTGTACTAAATTTTCCTACAATATAATTTTAACCTGAGCATTATTTTCTAAATCAGAGTCTGTTTATTACAATCCCCCGTATCTGCCGTGGGGGGAATTGATGGGTCCTGTGGTCTGCTGTTTCTGTCCGCGTGGGTGAGCTGGTCTCCTTAGTTTATTATTTGTAAATCTCTTATTATATTCATTTATGTTTGCTTTGTTGATTATGTCTTGTTTAAGTATATTATTTACTTTATAGACTCTACTCCTGAAGAAGCGGTCCGCTGCAAAACCGGTAGAGGATATTTTGTATACCCCTCTTCAACAGAAACCTCACGGGTGAACCGTCAGTAGTTTGTCAAATTGTGGTGTATACAATTTTAAAGATTTATTGTTTTTATAATTTTTGTCTTTATTAAACATTATATATTTTTTTTATTACCTATTATCTGTAGGGTTGAGCGAACCCGAACTGTAAAGTTTGGGTCCGTACCGGACTTTTGGGTGTTCGGGACCCGGACCCGAACCTGAACTATTGGCTGTAAGTTCAGGTTCGGTCCGGTGTTCGGCGCTGTATTGGCGCCTTTTTTAACAGCTGCAGGGCAGCCAATCGACGATCGTTTCACTAGTGTGCCCTTAGAAGCCATCACAGCCATGCCTACTAATGGCATGGCTGTGATTGGGCAGTGCAGCATGTGACCCAGCCTCTATATATAGTCCAGACACACAGCACACAGCGTCATTCTGCTATAGACAGGTTCCTGTCCTGCTGAGAGGATTTTAGGAGTTAGTGTGATTCAGTCAGTCAGGCAGTCAGCATTCCTTAACTTTGCTTCTAATTAGTTAGATCAGTGAGCGATCTACATAGCTAGAGTAGATTAGGGAGTTTCTTTAGTAAGGAAGAGAAAGAGGCAGAGAGAATTATTGAAGAGATTCCTAAATCAATTGTACCCTGGCTGGGGTGCAGTGCACAGTCTTTTAACAGTGCCATGAGGCCAGTGCCAGACAAAATATAAAAGTTTTACCTGCAAGCTCAGTGCACCATTAGGACCAACACTGCATATACTAAGAGATACACCATAGTCTGTGTGTATTCTGCTATTGGAAAAACATTGCAAAAAAATGTAATTTTGCTTTTTTTTTTTTTTTTCCCAATAGCATTTTCTGCGTGTTCATACATACATCATACATACACGCTGTAGACACTACCCGTGTATTCTGCTATTGGAAAAACATTGCAAAAAAATTTCATTTTGCAGTGTTTTTTTATTCCCAATAGCATTTTCTGCGTTTTCATAAACCCTTTACATACTGACCGTGTATTCTGATATTGCAAAAACATTGCAAAAAATTTAATTTTGCTGTGTTTTTTTTTTCCCAATAGCATTTTCTGCGTTTTCATACATACACGCTGTAGACACTATCCGTGTATTCTGATATTGCAAAAACATTGCAAAAAAATGTAATTTTGCGATGTTTTTTTTCCCCAATAGCATTTTCTGTTTTTTCATACATACACGCTGTAGACACTATCCGTGTATTCTAATATTGCAAAAACATTGCAAAAAAAATTAATTTTGCAGAGTTTTTTTTCCCCCAATAGCATTTTCTGCGTTTTCATAAACGCTTTACATACAATCCGTGTATTCTGATATTGCAAAAACATTGCAAAAAAATTTAATTTTGCAGTGTTTTTTTTTCCCCAATAGCATTTTCTGCGTTTTCATACATACACGCTGTAGACACTATTGGAAAAACATTGCAAAAAATTTTAATTTTGCAGTGTTTTTTTTCCCCAATAGCATTTTCTGCGTTTTCATACATACACGCTGTAGACACTATCCGTGTATTCTGATATTGCAAAAACATTGCAAAAAAATTTAATTTTGCAGTGTTTTTTTTTTCCCAATAGCATTTTCTGCCTTTTCATAAACGCTTTACATACTGTCCGTGTATTCTGATATTGGAAAAACATTGCAAAAAAAATTTAATTTTGCAGTGTTTTTTTTTCCCCAATAGCATTTTCTGCGTTTTCATAAACGCTTTACATACTGTCCGTGTATTCTGATATTGGAAAAACATTGTAAAAAAATTTAATTTTGCAGTGTTTTTTTTCCCCAATAGCATTTTCTGCGTGTTCATAAACACCCAGGTAGGGCGAGATCATAAATTTTGAAAATATGAGGAGATCATCAAAAAGGGGACGTGGCTCAGGTCGTGGTGCTGCTGGTGGCGCTCTTGTTGCAGGGAGAGGACGTGGTCGATCTGTGCCAGCTACACGCACTAGTGAAACACCTTCCTCAGGTGCGAGTAGGCGACAGAGCCTGCAGCGGTATTTTGGCGCGCCTAATGAGGCTGTATGAATGTTGAGGCCAGGACAAGTACAGGCGATAGTAGATTGGGTTGCTGACAGTGCCTCCGGTTCCTTCACATTGTCTCCCACCCAGTCTCCTGATGAAAATTAATAATTTTTTCCAGAAAGTGCGTATTCTGGGGTATTCCCACCATATGTGCGGCATCGTGCCGTTGAGTTTCTGAGGTTCTTAATGACTTCCTGTACCTCTTCTGCTGAGAAGGGGGCCTCCAGCATTTTATTTTTATTTTTTATTTTTTTATGTTATTTTAAGTTATTTCCCTATCCACATTTGTTTGCACATCACTTGCCATGCTCTTAACAACATTTTGTTGCGATTTGCAGCCCTCTAGCCCTTTCCATGACCTTTTTACAGCCATTTTAGTGTTCAAAAGTCCGGGTCCCATTGACTTCAATGGGGTTCAGAGTTCGGGGTCAAGTTCGGGTCAAGTTCGGTCCCGAACCCGGACTTTTTTGCGAAGTTCGGCCGAACCCGCTGAACCCGAACATCCAGGTGTCTGCTCAACTCTAATTATCTGTTATTCATTACCAAGTACCAAGATAGTCAGCAACTGCCCTGGCAATTCCACATCCTTCAACTTTCTAAAAATTACTAATTTCGGATTAGGGTACTTTTATATGCTTTATTCTTTTTTTGAACCTGAGGCTATACTCATCATTTTGCAGAGTTTCACCCAAAAATGGAACTTCCACTTTTCGGAATCCTCCCCCCCTCCGGTGTCACATTTGGCACCTTTCAGGGGGGAGCAGGTACCTGTCTAATCCAGGTATTTGCTCCCACTTCCAGGCATAGATAGCCACAGTATCCACGGATATCTGCGGATATCTATAGCATATCCAGTGCCTCCTCCATCCCACCATGGTCCCAGAAGACAGCAGGGACCAGGGGATCGCGCAGTGTGACTCGTGCAGTATGGAACCAGACTGTGAAGCCGCAAGGCTTCACTTCCTGATTCCCTTAACCACTTCCCGACCGCCCCATGTAGATATACGTCGGCAGAATGGCACGTACAGGCAGAATCACGTACCTGTACGTGACATTCTTCCGGCGGTTGGGGGGTCCGATCGGACCCCCCTCCGCCGGCGGGGACGGTCGGGATCGTGTCAGGAGCGATCCGGGACGAGGGGACGGCCAGTGGTTTCTGGCCACCCCCTCGCGATCGCTCCTGGCCAATGAAAAGCTTCCCCTTCCTGTCTATTGTATAGACAGGAAGGCGGAAGTGATGTCACGCTCGGTGCGCCGGTCTATGTGACCGGAGACGCCGAACGGTGAACATGTAAAGGTTAGTGCACAACAGTACACTGACACCAGTACAGTTAGGCACATATTCCACCCCCCTGTCACCCCCTGATCACCCCCCAGATCACCCCCTCCCTCCCCAGTCACAGTGTCACTAATTGCAGTGATCATTTTTTTACTGATCACTGCATTTAGTGTCAGTGTGACTGTAATAACTGTCAGGGCAGTTAGTTTTAGGTCCAAGGTAGCCCCCTACCCCCCCCTAATAAAGGTTTAACCCCTTGATTGCCCCCCAGGTAACCCTTTCACCCCCTTTTGCCAGTGTCACTAAGCGATCGTTTTTCTGATCGCTGTATTAGTGTCACTGCTGTCGCTAGGTAACCATTTTTTTTTTTTAGGTAACCGCCATGTTTATATAGGTTCATAAATAGTTTTATAGGTCAGGTACCCCCATATTACAACCTAAATAAAGGTTTTAACCCCTTGATTGCCCCTAGAGTTAACCCTTTCACCAGTGATCACTGTATAACTGTCACTGGTGACGCTGGTTAGCCAGTTAGTTATTTCGTTATTTAGGTTCCCCGTCAGGTTTTTATATAGCGTCAGGTACCCCCATATATTACCTAATAAAGGTTTTAACCCCCTGATTGCCCCTAGTTAACCCTTTCACCCCCTTTTGCCAGTGTCACTAAGCGATCGTTTTTCTGATCGCTGCATTAGTGTCGCTAGGTAACCATTTTTTTTTTTTAGGTAACCACCATGTTTATATAGGTTCATAAATAGGTTTATAGGTCAGGTACCCCCATATTACAACCTAAATAAAGGTTTTAACCCCCTGATTGCCCCTAGAGTTAACCCTTTCACCAGTGATCACTGTATAACTGTCACTGGTGACGCTGGTTAGCCAGTTAGTTATTTCGTTATTTAGGTTCCCCGTCAGGTTTTTATATAGCGTCAGGTACCCCCATATATTACCTAATAAAGGTTTAACCCCCTGATTGCCCCTAGTTAACCCTTTCACCCCCTTTTGCCAGTGTCACTAAGCGATCGTTTTTCTGATCGCTGCATTAGTGTCGCTAGGTAACCAGTTTTTTTTTGTATTACTGTTACGGGTGACGCTGGTTAGTTAGCTTGTTTTTTATACTGTCAGGGCACCCGCCATTTATTACCCAATAACGGTTTAACCCCCTGATCGCCCGGCGGGTGATATCAATTAGGTTTTAGGGTCAAATAAGGTCTGCGTCGCCCCAGGTTAGTGCCAGTACCGCAAACACCCACGCACAAAGCATACACCTCCCTTAGTGGCACAGTATCTGAACAGATCAATATCTGATCTGATCAGATCTATACTAGCGTCCCAGCAGTTTAGGGTTCCAAAAAAAACCGCATTGTTAGCGGGATCAGCCCAGATACCTGCTAGCACCTGCGTTTTCCCCCTCCGCCCAGCCCAGCCCACCCAAGTGCAGTATCGATCGATCACTGTCACTTACAAAACACTAAGCACACATAACTGCAGCGTTCGCAGAGTCAGGCCTGATCCCTGCGATCGCTAACAGTTTTTTTGTGGTAGCGTTTTGATTCAGTCGCTTCAGTCAGGAGCTTTTTTACCTGTGAATCTCAAAAAAATAAAAAAAAATAAAATAGTTGTCGTTTTATTGTTCTCTCTCTCACTCTATTCTCTCTCTATTGTTGCTCTTTTTTTACTCCATTCTATTCTGCAATGTTTTATTATGTTTTATCATGCTTGCTTTTCAGGTATGTAATTTTGTTTACTGTGTTTTAGTGTTAAGCATTTTTTTGTTTTCAGGTGCGCCATTCAGTTGCAACGCGGATTTATTTATCTTGACAGCAACAGCGTTTGCTCCCACGATACATAAAGACGCGACTCCAACACTGTAGGAGGTGATTTCACCACCACAGTTAAAAAAAAGAGCATATATGCCGAAGCATGGGGGCAGCAGGGGGGGGGAGGAGCGATTGGCTCCTAATGCCACGTACATACGGTCGAAATTCCGACCGTGTGTACACGGCATAACTTTTGCGGGAGGATGCCCCCATGCATCGGCATATATAAATGGTGCATGTATGCCCATCATTAGAAGTGGGTGGATGAAGGGAGGTATTCTAATGGTGGGCATACCCACCAATCAATCTCTTTTTTTCGTTCAGCCAAGAGGCTGCATGAAAAAAAAAAGATTACAATATATGTCCAGTATGTTGCTGGACTTTGAATGGTTATACCAGAATGATGCCTGCAGGTTTAGGCATCATCTTGGTATCATTCTTTTCAGCCAGTGATCGGCTTTCATGTAAAAGCAATTCTAGCGGGTAATTAGCCTCTAGACTGCTTTTACAAGCAGTGGGAGGGAATGTCCCCCCTCCCGGATATAAACCGCGCCATTGGGAAATTGGGAAAGCATTTTATCACACCAATCTTGGTGTGGTCAGATGCTTTGAGGGCAGAGGAAAGATCTAGGGTCTAATAGACCCCAATTTTTTCAAAAAAAGAGTACCTGTCACTGCCTATTGCTATCATAGGGGATATTTACATTCCCTGAGATAACAATAAAAATCATAACAAAGAAAAAAAATGGAAGGAACAGTTTAAAAATAAAATAAAAAAGCTAAATAAATAAAAAAAAAAACAAAAAAAAAAAAAAAAGCACCCCTGCCCCCCCTTCTCTTGCGCAAAGGCGTACACAAGCGTTGGTCTGGCGTCATATGTAAACAGCAATTGCACCATGCATGTGAGGTATCACCGCGAAGGTCAGATCGAGGGCAGTAATTTTAGCAGTAGACCTCCTCCGTGAATCTAATGTGGTATCATGTAAAGGCTTTTAAAGGCTTTTAAAAATGTATGTAGTTTGTCGCCACTGCGTGTTTGTGCGCAATTTTAAAGCATGTCGTGTTTGGTATCCATGTACTCGGCCTAAGATCATATTTTTTATTTCATCAAAAATTTGAGCAATATAGTGTGTTTTAGTGCATTAAAATAAAAAAAAGTGTATTTTTTCCACAAAAAATGCGTTTGAAAAATCGCTGCGCAAATACTGTGTGGAAAAAAAAAAATGCAACACCCACCATTTTAATCTGTAGGGCCTTTGCTTTAACATTATATATAGTGTTTGGGGGTTCAACGTAATTTTCTTGCAAAAAAAAAATATGTTTTCATGTAAACAAAAAGTGTCAGAAAGGGCTTTGTCTACAAGTGGTTAGAAGAGTGGGTGACGTGTGACATAGGCTTCTAAATGTTGTGCATAAAATGCCAGGACAGTTCAACCCCCCCCCCAAATGACCCCATTTTGGAAAGTAGACACCCCAAGCTATTTGATGAGAGCAATGTTGAGCCCATTAAATATTTTTTTTTTTTGTCCCAAGAGATTGAATAATGAAAAAAAATATATATATTTTTTTTTTTACAAAAAGTTGTCACTAAATGATATATTGCTCAAACATGTCATGGGCATATGTAGAAATACACCCCAAAATACATTCTGTTGCTTCTCCTGAGTACGGGGATACCACATGTGTGGGACTTTTTGGGAGCCTAGCTGCGTACGGAACCCCAAAAACCAATCACCGCCTTCAGGCTTTCTAAGGGTGTAATTTTTTTATTTCACTTCTCACTGCCAATCACAGTTTCGGAGGCCATGGAATGCCCAGATGGCATAAAACCCCCCAAAATGACCCCATTTTGGAAAGTAGACACCCCAAGCTATTTGCTGAGAGGTATTGTGAGTATTTTGCAGATGTCGCTTTTTGTCACAAAGTTTTGAAAATTGAAAAAAGAAAAAAAAAAAATTTTTTTTTCTTTACTTTCTTCATTTTCAAAAACAAATGAGAGCTGTAAAATACTCACCATGCCTCTCAACAAATAGCTTGGGGTGTCTACTTTCCAAAATGGGGTCATTTGGGGGGTTTTGTGCTATTTTGGCATTTTATGGCCTTCGAAACTGTGATAGGTAGTGAGGAGTGAAATCAAAAATTTGCACCCTTAGAAATCCTGAAGGCGGTGCTTGGGTTTCGGGGGCCCCGTACGCGGCTAGGCTCCCAAAAAGTCCCACACATGTGGTATCCCCATACTCAGGAGAAGCAGCAAAATGTATTTTGGGGTGCAATTCCACATATAACTATGGCATGTGTGAGCAATATATCATTTAGTGACAACTTTTTGAAAAAAAAAAATCTTTTTTATTTTTGTCTTTATTCAATCACTTGGGACTAAAAAAAAAAATATTCAATGGGCTCAACATGCCTCTCAGCAAATAGCTTGGGGTGTCTACTTTCCAAAATGGGGTCATTTGGGGGGGTTTTGTACTTCTCTGCCATTTTAGCACCTCAAGAAATGAAATAGGCAGTCATAAATTAAAAGCGGTGTAAATTCCAGAAAATGTACTCTAGTTTGTAGACGCTATAACTTTTGCGCAAACCAATAAATATACGCTTATTGGCATTTTTTTTACTAAAGACATGTGGCTAAATACATTTTGGCCCAAATGTTTGACTAAAATTGAGTTTATTAGATTTTTTTTATAACAAAAAATAGAAAATCTCTTTTTTTTTCAAAATTTTCGCTCTTTTTCCGTTTATATCGCAAAAAATAAAAATCACAGAGGCAATCAAATACCATCAAAAGAAAGCTCTATTTGTGGGAAGAAAAGGACGCAAATTTCGTTTGGTTACAAAATTGCATGACCGCGCAATTACCAGTTAAAGTAGTGCAGTGCGAAATTGAAAAAAGACCTCTGGTCCTTTGGCTGCCAAATGGTCCGGGGCTGAAGTGGTTAACGAAGATGGCGGCGCCTCCACCCGAGAGCCGAGGGACAGATCGGCTTTGGGTGCCGACATTGCGGCGCCCTGGACAGGTAAGTGTCCATATTTTAAAAGTCAGCAGCTGCAGTATTTGTAGCTACTGACTTTAAAAAAAAAAAATTGACGGAACTCTGCTTTAACCACTTCAGCCCCGGACCAATTGTCAGCTTAAGGACCAGAGGTCTTTTTTCAATTTCGCACTGCACTACTTTAACTGGTAATTGTGCGGTCATGCAGTTTTGTAACGAAACGAAATTTGCGTCCTTTTCTTCCCACAAATAGAGCTTTCTTTTGATGGTATTTGATTGCCTCTGTGATTTTTATTTTTTGCGATATAAATGGAAAAAGAGCGAAAATTTTGAAAAAAAAAGAGATTTTCTACTTTTTGTTATAAGAAAAATCTAATAAACTCAATTTTAGTCAAACATTTGGGCCAAAATGTATTCAGCCACATGTCTTTAGTAAAAAAATGCCAATAAGCGTATATTTATTGGTTTGCGCAAAAGTTATAGCGTCTACAAACTAGAGTACATTTTCTGGAATTTACACCGCTTTTAATTTATGACTGCCTATTTCATTTCTTGAGGTGCTAAAATGGCAGAGAAGTACAAAACCCCCCCAAATGACCCCATTTTGGAAAGTAGACACCCCAAGCTATTTGCTGAGAGGCATGTTGAGCCCATTGAATATTTTTTTTTTTAGTCCCAAGTGATTGAATAAAGACAAAAATAAAAAAATATTTTTTTTTTTCTTCAAAAAGTTGTCACTAAATGATATATTGCTCACACATGCCATAGTTATATGTGGAATTGCACCCCAAAATACATTTTGCTGCTTCTCCTGAGTATGGGGATACCACATGTGTGGGACTTTTTGGGAGCCTAGCCGCGTACGGGGCCCCGAAACCCAAGCACCGCCTTCAGGATTTCTAAGGGTGCAAATTTTTGATTTCACTCCTCACTACCTATCACAGTTTCGAAGGCCATAAAATGCCAAAATAGCACAAAACCCCCCCAAATGACCCCCTTTTGGAAAGTAGACACCCCAAGCTATTTGTTGAGAGGCATGGTGAGTATTTTACAGCTCTCATTTGTTTTTGAAAATGAAGAAAGTAAAGAAAAAAAATTTTTTTTTTTCTTTTTTCAATTTTCAAAACTTTGTGACAAAAAGCGACATCTGCAAAATACTCACAATACCTCTCAGCAAATAGCTTGGGGTGTCTACTTTCCAAAATGGGGTCATTTTGGGGGGTTTTATGCCATCTGGGCATTCCATGGCCTCCGAAACTGTGATTGGCAGTGAGAAGTGAAATAAAAAAATTACACCCTTAGAAAGCCTGAAGGCGGTGATTGGTTTTTGGGGTTCCGTACGCAGCTAGGCTCCCAAAAAGTCCCACACATGTGGTATCCCCGTACTCAGGAGAAGCAACAGAATGTATTTTGGGGTGTATTTCCACATATGCCCATGACATGTTTGAGCAATATATCATTTAGTGACAACTTTTTGTAAAAAAAATATATATATTTTTTTTTTTTCATTATTCAATCTCTTGGGACAAAAAAAAAAAATATTTAATGGGCTCAACATTGCTCTCAGCAAATAGCTTGGGGTGTCTACTTTCCAAAATGGGGTCATTTGGGGGGGGTTTGAACTGTCCTGGCATTTTATGCACAACATTTAGAAGCCTATGTCACACGTCACCCACTCTTCTAACCACTTGAAGACAAAGCCCTTTCTGACACTTTTTGTTTACATGAAAACATATTTTTTTTTTGCAAGAAAATTACGTTGAACCCCCAAACACTATATATATTGTTAAAGCAAAGGCCCTACAGATTAAAATGGTGGGTGTTGCATTTTTTTTTTCCACACAGTATTTGCGCAGCGATTTTTCAAACGCATTTTTTGTGGAAAAAATACACTTTTTTTTTATTTTAATGCACTAAAACACACTATATTGCTCAAATTTTTGATGAAATAAAAAATATGATCTTAGGCCGAGTACATGGATACCAAACACGACATGCTTTAAAATTGCGCACAAACACGCAGTGGCGACAAACTACATACATTTTTAAAAGCCTTTAAAAGCCTTTACATGATACCACATTAGATTCACGGAGGAGGTCTACTGCTAAAATTACTGCCCTCGATCTGACCTTCGCGGTGATACCTCACATGCATGCTGCAATTGCTGTTTACATATGACGCCAGACCAACGCTTGTGTACGCCTTTGCGCAAGAGAAGGGGGGTCTGGGGTGCTTTTTTTTTTTTTTTTTTTTTAGTTTTTTTTTTATTTATTTAGCTTTTTTATTCTATTTTTAAACTGTTCCTTCCATTTTTTTTCTTTGTTATGATTTTTATTGTTATCTCAGGGAATGTAAATATCCCCTATGATAGCAATAGGCAGTGACAGGTACTCTTTTTTTGAAAAAATTGGGGTCTATTAGACCCTAGATCTTTCCTCTGCCCTCAAAGCATCTGACCACACCAAGATTGGTGTGATAAAATGCTTTCCCAATTTCCCAATGGCGCGGTTTATATCCGGGAGGGGGGACATTCCCTCCTACTGCTTGTAAAAGCAGTCTAGAGGCTAATTACCCGCTAGAATTGCTTTTACATGAAAGCCGATCACTGGCTGAAAAGAATGATACCAAGATGATACCTAAACCTGCAGGCATCATTCTGGTATAACCATTCAAAGTCCAGCAACATACTGGACATATATTGTAATCTTTTTTTTTTTTCATGCAGCCTCTTGGCTGAACGAAAAAAAGAGATTGATTGGTGGGTATGCCCACCATTAGAATACCTCCCTTCATCCACCCACTTCTAATGATGGGCATACATGCACCATTTATATATGCCGATGCATGGGGCATCCTCCCGCAAAAGTTATGCCGTGTACACACGGTCGGAATTTCGACCGTATGTACGTGGCATTAGGAGCCAATCGCTCCTCCGCCCCCCCTGCTGCCCCCATGCTTCGGCACATATGCTCTTTTTTTTAACTGTGGTGGTGAAATCACCTCCTACAGCGTTGGAGTCGCGGCTTTATGTATCGTGGGAGCAAACGCTGTTGCTGTCAAGATAAATAAATCCGCGCTGCAACTGAATGGCGCACCTGAAAACAAAAAAATGCTTAACACTAAAACACAGTAAACAAAATTACATACCTGAAAAGCAAGCATGATAAAACATGATAAAACATAATAAAACATTGCAGAATAGAATGGAGTAAAAAAAGAGCAACAATAGAGAGAGAGAGAGAACAATAAAACGACAACTATTTTTGTTTTTTTTATTTTTTTGAGATTCACAGGTAAAAAAGCTCCTGACTGTTAGCGACTGAATCAAAACGCTACCACAAAAAAAATGTTAGCGATCGCAGGGATCAGGCCTGACTCTGCGAACACTGCAGTTATGTGTGCTTAGTGTTTTGTAAGTGACAGTGATCGATCGATACTGCACTTGGGTGGGCTGGGCTGGGCGGAGGGGGAAAACGCAGGTGCTAGCAGGTATCTGGGCTGATCCCGCTAACAATGCGTTTTTTTGGAACCCTAAACTGCTGGGACGCTAGTATAGATCTGATCAGATCAGATATTGATCTGTTCAGATACTATACCACTAAGGGAGGTGTATGCTTTGCGCGTGGGTGTTTGCGGTACTGGCACTAACCTGGGGCGACGCAGACCTTATTTGACCCTAAAACCTAATTGATATCACCCGCCGGGCGATCAGGGGGTTAAACCGTTATTGGGTACTAAATGGCGGGTGCCCTGACAGTATAAAAAACAAGCTAACTAACCAGCGTCACCCGTAACAGTAATACAAAAAAAAACTGGTTACCTAGCGACACTAATGCAGCGATCAGAAAAACGATCGCTTAGTGACACTGGCAAAAGGGGGTGAAAGGGTTAACTAGGGGCAATCAGGGGGTTAAACCTTTATTAGGTAATATATGGGGGTACCTGACGCTATATAAAAACCTGACGGGGAACCTAAATAACGAAATAACTAACTGGCTAACCAGCGTCACCAGTGACATTTTATACGGTGATCACTGGTGAAAGGGTTAACTCTAGGGGCAATCAGGGGGTTAAAACCTTTATTTAGGTTGTAATATGGGGGTACCTGACCTATAAACCTATTTATGAACCTATATAAACATGGCGGTTAACCTAAAAAAAAACTGGTTACCTAGCGACACTAATGCAGCGATCAGAAAAACGATCGCTTAGTGACACTGGCAAAAGGGGGTGAAAGGGTTAACTAGGGGCAATCAGGGGGTTAAACCTTTATTAGGTAATATATGGGGGTACCTGACGCTATATAAAAACCTGACGGGGAACCTAAATAACGAAATAACTAACTGGCTAACCAGCGTCACCAGTGACAGTTATACGGTGATTACTGGTGAAAGGGTTAACTCTAGGGGCAATCAGGGGGTTAAAACCTTTATTTAGGTTGTAATATGGGGGTACCTGACCTATAAAACTATTTATGAACCTATATAAAACATGGCGGTTAAAATAAAAAAAAAAATGGTTACCTAGCGACACAATGCAGCGATCAGAAAAACGATCGCTTAGTGACACTGGGAAAAGGGGGTGAAGGGGTTAACTAGGGGCAATCAGGGGGTTAAACCTTTATTAGGGGGGGTAGGGGGCTACCTAGGACCTAAAACTAACTGCCCTGACAGTTATTACAGTCACACTGACACTAAATGCAGTGATCAGTAAATAAATGATCACTGCAATTAGTGACACTGTGACTGGGGGGGGAGGGGGTGATCTGGGGGGTGATCAGGGGGTGACAGGGGGGTGGAATATGTGCCTAACTGTACTGGTGTCAGTGTACTGTTGTGCACTAACCTCTACATGTTCGCCGCTCGGCGTCTCCGGTCACATAGACCGGCGCACCGAGCGTGACATCACTTCCGCCTTCCTGTCTATACAATAGACAGGAAGGGGAAGCTTTTCATTCGCCAGGAGCGATCGCGAGGGGGTGGCCAGAAACCACTGGCCGTCCCCTCGTCCCGGATCGCTCCTGAAGCGATGCCGACCGTCCCCGCCGGCGGAGGGGGGTCCGATAGGACCCCCCAACCGCCTGAAGAATGGCACGTACAGGTACGTGGTTCTGCCTGTACGTGCCATTCTGCCGACGTATATCTACATGGGGCGGTCGGCAAGTGGTTAAGAAGGCTGGGCTGGAAGGGAGCATGTGTCTTTTAGACACATGCCCCCTTCTATGACACTGCAGTGAGAGGACAACCTCTACTGCAGCATTATTATTGGACACCTGGGGCCAATGGTTCTTTACCATTGGTCCAAGGCTCCAAGCTGTCCATTGAGCTCAGTGCCTCTGACAAGAAGTGAGGAGAGGCTCTGTGAGCTCATCCTCTCAGTCTGCTGCAAACAGAGTGTGGCAGCTTGTATTTAAACTGGCTGCTCTGTATGTAGCTTCTGACAGGCTGCACAAGAAGCCCCAAATCTCCAGAACTATTGGTGGTAAGAGCCCCAAATTTTGACCAGTGGTGGGGTAGGATTTCAGCTACCCATCTGCTAAATGGGCTGAGCCAAGACCCTCAAAGCTCAATTTTTTTTGTTTTTCTTAGGGTGGGGGGTTATGTTCATGGCAGGCACCTGCCTCCCCTGACTGCACGGCCCTACTGGCCACAGAATTTCAGGAGCACACCCTTCATAACTCATACACAACACTTTCTCCCCCTGCAAAAAAACACAAGCTTTGCTCAACTGTGAATGCTGTGCATTGCTCTCACAGCTGATTTCATACATTCTTTCTCTTTTTAGTAGCCAAACCCAGTTTCCCTTTCCAACTGTCCCCATCTCTCATTTATGACCCTAAGCTTCTGTCATAATGTTTGCTGCTGCCAAACACATGCTGGGACGAATTGCAATTTACACAGAGAAAGCCCCCCAAGTCCCGTCAGCCACATACAATACAAAAAGGTAATGGCACTTCATTACATGACTGTGACAAGGATATAACATGGATACTAATTATTTCAAATGCAAAAAATAGTAGCATTATGCAGAAGATAAATCAGTGCCCCCCACACATTAATACTAACAGGAGCTCACTAGTGTTGCTCAGAATGAAAATTATTTTATTGCTGATTTTGCATTGCTCTAACATCCTTTCCTTATCCCCATATACATCATAGCAGAACAGCTTTTGGCAAACAGGATATATCTTCATTGAAAGTGAAATTTAAAATCACCAGACAGCTCATCACTTGCTAACAACTAATCATAGCTGAATATAATGTGACTTGAATTTAGAAGCTCAAACTGTCAAGACAAGTGCTGCCCATCACACCGAAGGATTTTGGGCTTGATAAATCAAGCATGCCTTCAGAGTATTTGGAGAAAAATAATGAAATCTGCTTTAATGTTGAATCACAATATAAATGCACACTATGCTAATTATTTAAATTAGAGTAAGCAGGGAGAATAATGCATGCTATTTCTGGATTATGATTATCTGAGTTTACATATTACAATTCCGCTCTCATTGTGTCACATTCAAGCAGTGCTCTCATTGATGGTTTGGATTTATTTTTAAGGAAATGGAGCTATGAAAAGAAAAGACAAAACATCTTGAAGTAATGCATCATGACTGGAATAAGCCTTTTGGTTTCTGTAGAATTTTTAAATGTACCTAAGTTCCTTCTTTTAATTGAAATATCAAATACCAACAAATTTTCAAATAAATGTTTAAAATGCATAATTTAATGATCTTCTACTAAGTGGTTCTGATGAATTCCATGGGAAAAGAGGATCAAACTGATTCAAGGTCATGAAGTAATGAATTATTATTCCACGTACACTCGATCGGATTTTCCGCCAGCAAAAGACCAATGTGAGCTTTTGGTCGGAAAATGCGACCATGTGTAGGCTCCATCGGACTTTTGCTGGCGGAATTTCGGCCAGCAAAAGATTGAGAGCATGTTCTCAATTTTTCAGATGGAAAAGGTTTCTATCGGAAATTCCAATCGTCTGTGGCAATTCCGACGCGCAAAATTTCGACGCATGCTTGGAAACAATTCGACGCATGCTCGGAAGCATTGAACTTCATTTTCACGGCTCGTCGTAGTGTTGTACATCACTGCGTTCTTGTCGGTCGGAATTTGGTGTGACCGTGTGTAGGCAACACAAGCTTGAGCGGTAAAAAACATCCAAGTCTTTTCCAACGAGAATTCCAATCATGTGTACGCGGCATTAGAGTATAGACACTGGACAGTAGAAATTTGACAAGACTCCGTGGACTAGTACTTACTACAGTTTTTCTCAGCAGAAAACCTACAAGGTTACACACAGACAATTTCTCTCACGAAATGACAATTGGTAGGATATTTCAGAAAGATGAACACTCAGTGTGGGACCAAGAAGACCTCCTAAGGATTATTTTAAAACATAAGTAACCAATCACTAAAATTTCATATATAACATTTTTTTTTGCATTTAGTATGTTTAGGAATTTTTTTTTATTTTTTATTAGATAAATATCACATTTTGCATATGAAGATTTTGTATTTTCATATCCAAACATTGGGTGTAGCTCTAGTATACTTTTCTTATGTTTAGCCATGTCTTATCTTCTTTCCTGAAAAAGCACATTAATGACAGAGATCAATAGTTCAAGTTGAAATTTACATATACAAGTACATTAGTCAGAGCAGTGAATCTTCACCCTAAGGGCCGGTTCCCACTTGTGCAATGTCTGAGATCAAATGTGATTCGCACTGCACTGCAGTGCAAATCACATGCAATCTCTGTGCAATGCGATTTCATCCATACAGATAGTATGGCTGAATTTGCATCAAACTCGCACAGTACCCTTGTTTTGGTCCGCAGCAGAATCGGATTGCATGGGTGTTCGCACCCATGTAATTCGATTCCTGTCCGAGTTTGCAGATCGCACTGCGATATGTAAACTGATTTGGGGGTGTCATTAACTTTTAACTGACATTCCCAGCAGTTCGAATAGGGCAGTGTGAACTGCCGCCGGGAGACATGCGATGTGGAAACCTGCAGTGGATTTGCAGGGTTCCCGCATCGCAGCAGTGTGAACCGGCCCTCACTCTTACTTTTGCTGCTTTCAGTGAACTTTGTCCAATGTTTCACTTAGAAAGAGAAAGGTGAACAGGCAAAAATCTTCTGAATATGGTTTCTTGTTAGAAAATCCACCGCCAGGGGACTCTACATACCTCTATGCCTTCTGATGTATCATAGACTAGTGCATAATGGCACAGCAGTCAATAGCAATACAACTTCTATATATTTCAAGTTTTACATTTTGGAGCATCCATGATGATCATCCACCATGTGGATAGAGAGTTATAAAGGTACTCCTCTTCCTGTAAAGATGGTGTTAACATTTTAAACAGACAGCAGTCTAATACTATCATAAACTTACTTTACAAAACACTTTATGCCAGATTCTGGGTAAGGCCTCATCAACAGCATCTTTGACAGTTATGTACATTTAGACCAGAAAGACCAATACTATTCTCACAAGTATTTCGGATGGCAAAATACGCAATGAAATTATCATTTCAAATTAGTGCATTCTTGTGCTCATCTGCTGGCACCTGCCATCATTCACTTAACAAAATCTGCCACAAAAGTGTAAATTCCCAACCCCAAAAAGAGACCCCTTGAAAAAAAAAAAAAAAACACTCTTGACCACGATGTAGCCTTCCTACATATCTGGATTACAAACTTTTTACAGAATCATTAGCTACTATTTGTTGCCAAAATATAATTTTATATTATAGTTATTATTTTTTGTATATGTTAAACGCATAAACAGTAACCCTGATTCCCATAAGTCTCAAATTAAATTACATAAGCCTGAAAAGCTCTTCATGTCATGCAAGTTTAAAATAATCATCCCAAGTTTCAGCATTGCCTAAAGAGGGAAAATCCAATGACAAAAAAATCATACCGGGTGTCTTAACCCTACTTTTGCTAAAATTGAAAAAAAAATTGAGCTTTGGATAGAATTACTTTTTTAAGTCAGTACAGTCTATTTACATTGGTAAACTAAAAGCCAGTTGGTTTCTAATTTGGCAATGTATTGTCACCAAAATGACATAGAAAGCATGTATAGAGCTATGACAGGTACTCTTTATACTCCTATACATGTACAGAGCCATGACAGGTCCTCTATATACTCCTATATACATGTATAGAGTCATGACAGGTCCTCTATATACATGTATAGAGCCATGACATGTCCTCTTTCTATCCCTATATACATGTATAGAGCCATGACAGGTCCTCTTTATACTCCTATATACATGTATAGAGACATGACAGGTCCTCTTTATTCTCCTATATACATGTATAGAGCCATGACAGGTCCTCTATATACATGTATAGAGCCATGACAGGTCCTCCTTATACTCCTATATACATGTATAGAGCCATGACCAGTCCACTTTAGTTATCATGATATAAAATAATGAATGTGGGGGCCTTTTGGTGGGCGTGATTTTTCTTTTGGGGGGGCAGCATTTCATTCTTGGTCCCAGGCAGCACAGTGTCTTGGGCCAGCCCTGTGTGGTACCCAGTTAAACAATTGTATGAAGAAACCACTGTCCTGAGGACTAGTGAAGATCCATACAGGCGTAGACACCTGACACCTTTCATGTTACGAACTAACAGTCCTTCTTCAGAGGTTAATTAAAGACAAGGGACTGTACCTGCAAAAAAAAAAAATAATTTTTTTTTAAAAGCCAGCAGCTACAAATACTGCAGCTGCTGACTTCTAATAAATGGACATATACCTGTCACAGGTTCCAGCGATGTCAGCAGCAGAGGCCGATAAATCGCTCGGCTCTCTGCTGCTGCCGGCGCCATTCTCGGTGAGGGAATCAGCTTGCGGCTTCACCTCCCGGTTCCCTACTGCGCATGCGCGAGTCGCACGGAGCAATGAGAATTGTCTGCGCTGTCTGCTGGGACCCGTGTGTGTCCCGGCAGACAGCGTTCCGGGACAGGAAGTGATGTAAACTCCCTTGGGAATTTATGCCCGGAAGTGGGTGCAGATACCTGTCTTAGACAGGTATCTGCACCCCCCTCACCCCTGAAAGGTGCCAAATGTGACACCGGAGGGGGGGAAGGTTCCGAAAAGCAGAAGTTCCACTTTAGGGTGGAATCCCGCTTTAAGTCAGATGGGTACAAATTTTCTACGATAAAATAATATATACAAATGGTATGATTTAGTATCCAATAAGTAACAAAGGTAAATTTGACAATATCATAGAAACTACAAAAGTTGCAGTGAATACAAAAACAATCATATGTATTTTTAACCATGTGTAAAGACTACTTACAAGGTAAAAATAATCCACACAGGACAAATCTGAGTAAATGCTGAGAGTGCAGGTGTAAAAGGGTGTGTATCAGGACCCTCATCTATCCATTAGAATGCATGTGCCTCCACTGTGGGGACACTCATATTTATTGTTAGGACCACAGATATCAGGGTGCTGTGACGAGGCTCTGTGGCTTACGCATGCGTTTGCAAATGCGTGCGGACTAAACCCCTGTTTTTAACGCACTATTAGACAGGTTAATTTGGTTTTCTGCCAGCTGGTGGTAAGTAGGCTTGGTTTTTTTTCCTGGGCATTCCCCAGGCTTTGTTGTTGTTGTGTATCAGGGCACTTAGCCTATCGCTTTGGCTATGGATCCCCAGTTTCCAGGTTTTCCCTGTCGCCGTATCTGCATCGACGACGTGTTGACGCGGGACGTGACTCCGCCCCCTCGGGCGGGCTCGCTACGCGCGTCGTCTCACCGAGGGACTGGTGGGTGGATTCTGCCGGTCACGGCAACTGTGTCTCTGCCCTTATCACTGGGACCAGCTGTTTGCCATCGCAATCAAGGATTGCGATAGGCTAAGTGCCCTATGCCTTTGTCCGTAACATGTAAGGTGTCAGGTGTCTACACCTGTATGGATCTTCAGTAGTCCACTATACCTCAGGACAGTGGTTTCTTCATATAATTGTTTAACTGAGTACCACATATTGCTTTTATATATTGCTTTTCATTTATTATGTTGTTATGTTCAATAAAATGTATATTTCTATATCTCAATCATTTGGTCTGTCTATAATAGACCCCTAGGAGTTCCAACCATACCCTCCAGCACCAGGTTTTTTCTTTTTTTATCATGGAAGTACAGCATGTATAGACCACTCAAATTCTCCCACTGTTTACTTCAATGGTGTTCAGGAGTGTATTTGGGTTTTTAACTAATATAAGGCCTATTTGGTTGAACTACCAATGAATTAAACCTAGATGGGTTCAAGCAGCACTATCAAACTGCTTAGTGGCCAATATTGATTGAATATGTACTTCAGGTGATACTCCTATCTCTTAGAACTATTTGTCTTGGGAGTTTGTGCTGTTCAAGATGCATTCAAAATGGCCTTATACAATTACAGCAAACATGGGGGTTACACTACATTTAGGCCCCTTTCACACTGGGGCAGTGGGTGCGTCGGCGGTAAAGCGCCGCTATTTTTGGCGCCCATTTACCGCCAATTTACCACCGCTAGCGGCCGAGAAAGGGTTAAAACCAGTCGAGAAAGGGTTAAAAACCACCAGCAAAACGCTGCTGCTTTGTCGGCGGTATAGCCGCGCTGCTCATTGATCTCAATGGGCAGGAGCGGTGATGAAGTGGTATACACGCCGCTCTTTCACCGCTCCAAAGACTTTTTTTAGCGTCCTGCTAACGCACCACTCCAGTGTGAAAGCCCTCGGGCTTTCACATTTGAGAGACAGGAGCTGCTCTTTCAGGGCGCTTTGTGGGCATTATATTTAGCGCTGAAGCGCCTGCAAAGCGCCCCAGTGTGAAAGGGGTCTAACAGCTTTATAATGGCATTAATAACAGGTTTAAAGCACATAATTGACATTTACTGATGGCTCTTTAAACCTGTTTGCAATAGAAAGTAATTGAAGAATGACACTGAGAAATTTGGGTTTTGTTACCAGCTATAAATCAGTTCAATGTGAAAAATAAACCAATTGATCCAACTGATTACATGATCTTTCTAAAGTGACCAGCAACTTACAAAAATTGCAGGTAAAAGACCAGACAAGTACTTTAATGCCGCGTACACAAGAGCGGAAATTCCACCAGCAAAAGTCCGATGAGAGCTTTTGGTCCGAAAATGCGACCGTGTGTATGCTCCATCGGACTTTTACTGGCGGAATTCCAGCCAGCAAAAGACTGAGAGCATGTTAGACATGTGCACAACAAAAAAAAATTATTTTCGTTTTGTTTTTTTCGTTTCCGAAAAAAAATTTGTTTATTTTCGTTTCGTTTTTCGTAAGTCGTCGGTGTTCGTATTCGTAACGATTCGTACATTCGTAAGTCATCGGTGTTCGTACATTCGTACATTCGTAAGAGTTATTTTTCGTTGATTCGTTTTTTCGTTAGTTTAATTTTCGTTTATTCGTTTATGGAAGAGGTGGAGGAGCCCAGCTTGTTCCAGGTATAGTAGTTTTGTTACCATTTATGTGAATGATGTTCACTTAATTCAGGATCCCCAATTGCTTAGTTCCTAACGTGTTTGACATATCAACTGACAGTAGTGTTGGAGACAGTTGGGGCCACAATCTAAACTGCAGGGCTGAGAATTGTATGGTTTTCTATTTGTAAACATTTTGCAACAGTCACTAGATGAGAATTGTGTGTGTTTGATGAACAAATACCTGAAACTATGTCCCTTTTTCATACACAGGAAGACCTCAGCCAGGAGGTGGCTGTGGAATGTGGCAGTCAGGAGGAGGCAGGGGTTAGTGGCAGCCAAGAGGTGGGTAGTGGCAGCCAACAGGGGGGTAGGCGTAGGAGCCCGACTGTCTCCCAAGTCTCTCCCCTCCGCCTTCCCTACAGAAGGGCGAGAAGGGGGGGTGAGGCAGGAGAGTCAGCGCTCCGGATGATCAGAGAGGCTTCAGCCTCCCTACATGCCACACCCACCGACGAGGAGACCTTTGGCTCAGTGGTTGTCACTAAAATGAAGGGTATATAGGTGAGGCAAGGCAACATGTGTGAGGGGCTCATCCTCCATGTCCTAAATAAGGGGAGGGCTGGGGAGATGACTCCCCTCACACATGTTTGCCATAGTTACCATGCTCCGCCTCCTCCTCCTCCTCCTCCTTCTGCCACCCCACCAGCACGACAGCCACAGCGTGCAAGGAAGCGTGGAAGGAAGACCTAAGAGTGACGACCTGGATTCAGTCTGGTCTGAGAGAAGATGGAGCCTCTCGTAGTACCAGAGCCTGGGGACCTAGATGGCATCTGCTGCAGTTCCGGATGCTTTGGACTTCAGGACCAGATTGCACTCCCCTTAATATACGTACTCCTCAGGCCCCCAATTTTCTACGCTTGAAAATTGATGGTTGCCATGGGGGTCCAAGGCTTTACAAATTCCCCAAGTTTCACCATGGCTGCGTTCCTCTTTGGTTTGTTGCTGAGACCTAAATAAAGGTTTTTTGGATTTGAAATAATCATTGACTATTGTGTTATACTTTTCTACAATGACAGTTTTTATTTGAGTAGGCAGGTACATTTCACTAATCCTAAAGTAGAATTAACAAGGGGCACCAACAACCAACAAACTCCTAGTAAATTTAAGCAACAAATACAAATGTTAATAATCTGGTTTGGCTAAGTTGAGACACACAACCCCCCTCCAAAAAACATTAATAAAATCTCCTTCAAATATGTATTCCCAAAAAAAAAAAAAAAAAAAAAAAAAAAAACATGCTAAAAATATAACAAAGATTCTTTTACGATCTGAGTAAAAATAAACATGTAGTGTATAAATCCTGAAAAGTAATAAAGAACTAAGTTTGTGAGAAGTGCGGGTGAATAGGAGCAGCTAAAACATGTCATTCTTGTTGCATTGTAAAGACAAAGAGAATGCGCTGCATTAAAGACATTTTAACATTGCAGCGTGATGAATGTGCTGTGTCAATTAGGAAAGGTAGTTTTACCTGACCGAGCGCTTCCGTCACAGAATTTATTCTGAGCATGCGTAGCACTTTGTCCGTCGGACAACCGTACACACGATCGGATTTGGTGTGATCGGACCGTGTTGTCGGCAAATCTATCCAGCAGGAGATAGGACTTTGTCCATCGGACAATCCGACGTACACTGTCCGATGGTGCATACACACGGTCTGATTTTTCAACAACATTGTCCGATCGGACAGAATCCATGAAAAAATCCGACCGTGTGTATGGGGCTTTAGACTGGTAAAGTGGAAGGGGCAGTACTAGTAACTAATCTTGCCACGTGCACACGTGGCTACAGGGAAGGTGCATGAAGAGAGATAGGGTAATCAGCATTAATTATTTTTTTAGTGTGCTACTGCTCCTTTGTTGACCAGTCAGCAAGCTGTGAGCTAGGAGATGACACCGCTATAATAAATAACTCTAACAAAGATAATGGTGTCACCCTCTTGGCTGCACTGCCTGGCAGAGTTGTATGAATGAGAAAATTGTCTGCATAGTTCAGCAAAAGGGAAAAATAGCACTGGACCAGTAGAGTTATCTCGCCGGTATTGCTATCTTAAATTACTGATGTTAATGTAAATGATCTTGTTCCTGGGCAGGCAGCTTCTACACCCCAGAGAATCTCCGCAGTCTCTTTTGCTTTAGCATAATGTAATAAAAATTGAAACTGAAGCACCAAAGCAGCTACTGGCAAGGCCTGTGCTTGCAATTATACTAGAAAAGGTAACATTAAAGGTCCAACTCACTTCTAGTCACAATGCACACATTATTCTCAATCAAGCTTCGATGAAGGGAGTGCTCTTGGACCTCTGAAATGTGTTGGCTATTTTTTGGGTGCTCCCCTGAATTTATTTATCTGAACCTCCAAGCAATGATGTGGCCCTTCCATTTAAATTTGTGTTACAAAATTGGTTGGATGGACTTCACATCCTTTGGTAGAAATCTATATCTGGCTTCTTTTTTTTTTTCAAGCTTTCATTTTTCGAGCATTTTAAACTAGTTTGGGGTATTGCTAACAAAGAAAGCTGTTTTTTTTGCTCATAGATGCTTTTCTAACATATTTGTAAAAGACGTGAGGATGTGTGAGGTGAGGTGAATGACCACAAGGTGGAAAACCAATTGAGGCTTTCTCCTCTTGGGAGAACTGACATATAGATCTGTCACACATGTCAGCTTCAATGAATGTCCCTGGAATCCTGTCATCTCTCATTCTTCAGACTCAGCCATACTCCCAGCTTTTTTTTATTATTGCCACTAAGTGTTACAGTGTGCTATACCTTTCTCGTTCAATAATTCAGCTTTTCACATATACCTCTACTGCTATGACTAACACATAGGCCATTGTTCAGCTAACATGGGTGTAAAAGTCATAACATGTTGTATGGATTTCACTCTATGTTCAAGCTTGCCTTTACTATTCCCCTGAGCCAGCTGTGAGCCTGTGGAAAATTATTAATACATGAAGGGAGGTATGTATATTTTCTGTTCCTAAGTCATTTAAATTATTGTCAATCTCTATCTATTCTTTCCCTCAGGCAATAATTTGCTGACAGCCTATATCTTCTGAGGCGTTTGATTTATCCTTGAATTCTTTTTCATTGATGGCTTTATTGAAGAACTACATTAAAGGTACACTGTAGTCAAAAACGAAAATTAAACTTTAGATGCATACTGAGAGCATGGGTTGCCTGGGGAATCATTCATTTTATTTAATATAGGTGTAGTGCTTAGCTTTGAAGGAGCCGCTGATGTATGGGTCCCCTGATTTCGAATTTCATCGACCTTTCTGACAATGCCATACCATCCGATAAACCAAGGCTATAGAAGAAGGATTTTGTTGGGATGAACACCCTTTAATGTAACAACATGAAAAGAAAGAGAGCAGCAATAAACAATAACAGATAAACCAATTAGTACAATACTACAAACAATGAGAGGACCAAGTGTCTAAGGCCGGCCATAGACTGTTTGAATATCAGGCCAGTTAAGCAGAAACCGGTCAAGATTCTAACCATTAAGGGGCAGGCTGAATGTACCAAGCTGATCGATTGATCAACTTGGGTACAACCAGCCTGCTGGATTAGATTGCGATTATCGCAAGCACTTGCTATAGCTGCTAGCATTAATGACTGTCTTCTCCCGGCGGGGACAGCTTCTCCTGCTTGGCAGGAGGGATTCCCCTGTCAACACTGTCTGTGCTGATGTGGTAATTGTGTGCATTTCTTTCCTGCAACCCATAATTGCAGGAAGGAAATTTGCACCATCTATGGCCTGCCTAAGCACCAGAACCCTGGAAGGGGCCCTAAGTAGAAGAGCGATACTGGAAGCTAAAAGGTCTTTCAGTCTCTCCAAACTCCTTTCACTGGTCAGTGTAGTTTTAATTCTTGAGCCCAATATTCTTGCATTGATCAGGTTTAAGAGAATCCCTTGGTACAGGGCGTAAGTTCAGGAACTATTTCCCAAGGTAAAATGAAATAAGAAAAGAGTAAGGAAGTTGTGGCCAGCAACCTCTCACTACGATGCAGTCTGTGTTTAAACCTTCTCCTGCTCTCTGGCATCCAGGAACCGGTTAGACATGGGAACTGTCAAAAAATTAGTTTTGTTTCGTTTCGTCCCGTTTCGTATATAAAAAAAATTCGTAATTCGTTATTCGTGTACGAAATTCTGTTCGAATTCGTACGAAATACGAATTTCGTACGAATCGCAAATTTTTTTCCGAATCGTTACAAATCGTTACTAAAGTTACGAATCGTTACGAATCGTTAACGCGGCTAATGAATTGTCGGTTCTCGTAACACAGAGAACAATTCGAATCCAACTACAAATATCGAATTTCAATTTCAAGTTACGAATCGTTACGAATCGTTACGAATAGTTACGAATCGTTAGTAAATCCAACTACAAATATCGAATTTCAACTAATATGAAAGAAATTATAATAGCGGATATAACGAATGCTTCGAATGAATTTGAGATTCAGTATATCTAATATAGAGAACTGTTCCTGCACAAAGTGTCATTTTTGCAGGAAAAAAAGCTATTTAAACTCACTCGCGGCTAATGAAATGTCAGCTCCGTAACACAGAAAACAGTCATTAGTTGATAAAAAAAAAAAAAAACGTGGGGGTCCCCCCAAATTCAATAACCAGGCCCTTCAAGTCTGGTATGGATAATAAGGGGAACCCCAGCCAAAAAAAAAAATGGCGTGGGGTCCCCCTTAAAATCCATACCAGACCCTTATCCGAGCACGCAACCTGGTAGGCCGCAGGAAAAGAGGGGGGACAAGAGCGCCCCCCTCCCGCCTGAACCGTACCAGGCCACATGCCCTCAACATTGGGAGGGTGCTTTGGGGGTCTAAGACCCCCAAAGCACCTTGTCCCCATGTTGATTAGGACAAGGGCCTCATCCCCACAACCCTGGCCGGTGGTTGTGGGGGTCTGTGGGCAGGGGGCTTATCGGAATCTGGAAGCCCCCTTTAACAAGGGGACCCCCAGATCCCGGCTCCCCCTGTGTGAAATGGTAAGGGGGTACAAAAGTACCCCTACCATTTCACCAAAAAAGTGTCAAAAATTTTAAAAATGACAGGTGCCCTCCGTTATACAAGACCTGTCAGCCGGAGCGAAGCCTCACACAGCGGGAGCCTCCCATTGCGAGGAGCGGCCCAGAAGAGACACCGACGCCGATGCCGGATGAGAAGGACGAGAAGACCGGAGCAAGAAGAAGCGGATCGGAGGAAGAAGAAGATGGAAGAAGAAGATGGAAGAAGAAGATGGAAGAAGATGCCAGGAGGAGAAGATGAAGAAACCGAAGGATGAAGAAAGAAGGACCAGAAGAAAGAAGAAAGAAGATTTCAATAAAGGAATTGTCAAAGACCGTCTCCTGTAATTTTTACAATTTTTGACACTTTTTTTGGTGAAATGGTAGGGGTACTTTTGTACCCCCTTACCATTTCACACAGGGGGGGTGGGATCTGGGGGTCCCCTTGTTAAAGGGGGCTTCCAGATTCCGATAAGCCCCCCGCCCGCAGACCCCCACAACCAATGGCCAGGGTTGTGGGGATGAGGCCCTTGTTCTAGTCAACATGGGGACAAGGTGCTTTGGGGGTCTTAGACCCCCAAAGCACCCTCCCAATGTTGAGGGCATGTGGCCTGGTACGGTTCAGGCGGGAGGGGGGACCGCTCTCGTCCACCCCTCTTTTCCTGCGGCCTGCCAGGTTGCGTGCTCGGATAAAGGGTCTGGTATGGATTTTGAGGGGGACCCCACGCCATTTTTTTTTGGCCGGGGTTCCCCTTAAAATCCATTCCAGACCTGAAGGGTCTGGTATGGATATTTAGGGGGGACCCCACGCCATTTTTTTTTTTTGGGTGGGGTCCCCCTTAATATCCATACCAGACCTGAAGGGCCTGGTTATTAAAAAATTTTTATATCAATGAATGACTGTTCTCTGTGTTACGGAGCCGACAATTCATTTGCCGGCAATAGCCGCAAGTGATTTTAAATAGCTTTTTTTTCTGCAAAAATGACACTTTGTCATTCGAATCATTCGAATTCATTCGAATTCATTCATTATATCTGCTATAATAATTTCTTTCGAATTAGTTGAAATTCGATATTGGTAGTTGGATTTGAATAATTTGGAGCTGAAATTCGTAAACGGAATTTTTCCTGCAAAAATTACACTTTGTCATTCATTCGAATTCATTCAAATCCATTCGAATTCATTCGGATCATTCGTTATATCCGCTATAATAATTTCTTTCATATTAGTTGAAATTCGATATTTGGTAGTCAGATTCGAATAAATTCGGCGACGAAATTCGTAAACGGAATTTTGTATTCCGTACGGAATTCGTATTCGAAAAAATTCGTACTACGGATTCGTAAATTCGTACGAATTTCGGAAAATTCGTACGAATTACGAATTCGTACGAAACTAATCGCACATGTCTAGAACCGGTGGTGTTGATGGCAACTCAGGGTCTTGTTGTGGCGATCTCTCATGGAACTATCGAAGCTTCTTTCATTTAGCTTGATAGACCTCCATGTAGAAGTGGCAGCCTAGCCTCTCCAATGCCACAGTTAACAGTCATGACAGGCAGCTCTCCCACTCAGCAGCCCACTCCACTCGCTTCTCACTTTTCCCACCAGACTGTCCAAAGCTCTGGCTTTCTTTCCTTTTGTCTCCTCCTACCATGCTCTATGCTTCTGGAATGTATAGTCCCATCCAGTACTTGGCATGATACAGGCTGTCTCCTGAAGACTACATTCCTCATAGTTCCAGGCGGCTCACACCAGCCATTTTTTACCTTTTCTAGGCTACTCAGCAGCCAATCACTGTGTTCTCTGTACTCTGGGGCAGTGGGCAGGGATTTTCTCTGCCCCCCTGTGGCTGCAACCTCATCCATGCCATAGTGTCCTGTGGCTTTCTCTCTCTTTCCTATGCCTATGGGTGGCCTATGCCACTGTCTCCTCCAGCTCCTCCATTTGGGAACTAAAAGGATATGTGCCAGAAGAGGGAACTGCTGACCACAGCTTGCTGCTGCAGTTCTAGGAGTAAACATGGGGTAAGGAAGGGGAACAAGGTTGTTAACATGCATTGTTGCAATTACCTGTTTGTTGCCCATGTACTGTCTCCATTTTCCTCCTATTGCCCAAGGACAGCCATGACCGCCTGTTTGTTGCCCATACATTGTCATGATTGTTATTTATTTGTTGCCCATGTATTGGCACAATTGCCCTTTTTTGTCCAGGTATTTTTTTCATGTATTATCATAATTTAATAAAATGGTGCCCTATGTTTAAATGTGTGTGACCCCATTAACCTCTATACCAGACTCTCATATAGGGTAAGTAGGTAAGGTATAGATTAATAGAACCCCTGGTTGATTTGTTTACAAACAGAATTAACACTTCAGCTCTTTAAGATTTTCCCCCTTACACAGAACAAGCCCTTTTTTGCCATTCAGCAATGCGCTACATTAACTGGTGGGAGCGCGATCATGCAGCGCTTTACCCAAACAATATTTAGATAGTTTTTTTTACACAAATAGACCTATCTTTTGGTGGTATTTGATCACAAATGGGTTTTTTAGTTTTTGGAATATATACAAAGAAAATGTAAATTTTGAAAAATAACGATATTTTCCACTTTCTGTTATAAGTTATAGCGATCTGCAAACTATGGTATATACTGTATACTGGAATTTGCGTAGCTTTTACTTTCTGACTGCCTATCACATTTCTTGAGATGCTAAAATGTCAGGGCAGTTCAAAAACAATACTTGCCATGCCTCTTAGCAAATACCTTGGAGTGTGGCTTTGGCTACACTGCCAAAAAGTCTCTCGCATGTGGTATCCCCGTACTCAGGAGAAATACTAGAATGTGTTTTAGGGTGTAATGCCACATATACACATGGCATGTGTGAGAAATATCTTATTAAAGTGTCAACTTTGTGTAAAAGAAAAAAAATAGTGGCAAAAAATGTAATCTTCCATGCACTCAACATGCCTCTCAGTAAATTCTTTGGGCTGTCTACTTTCCAAAAAGGGGTCACTTGGGGGGGGGGGGGGGTTTGAACTGCCTTTGCATTTCATGGCCAACTTTAGAAGCTTATGCCACACATTACCCACTCTTCTAAGCAGCAGGGAGCTGTTATTTTGACTGCAATGTATCCACCTGCCGACTGCTCACAGTAAATATACTGTAAGCGGATTGGCAGGTACATGCACATTCACGTACATATACGTGACCAACCTTCTTTCAGGTTTGCAGCCTGTGTGCTGTGATTGGACACAAGTTTGTCAGCAGATTTCAGCCAATGATTTTGCCTGAAACCTGCTAATTGACAAATCACACACAGAGTTGAACAAACACACAGGACTCTGTGTACATAGGGACTGGCTGTTTCTTCTCCTTGAAAAGAACGGAGATCAAACAGCCAAATTAGTAAGTAAAAGCAACACGCATTACACTTGCTAGGCACAAAGTTAACCCCTTCCCAGCCAGTGTGATTAGTACAGTGTCACTGTACAGTTTTATCACTGTATTAGTGTCACTAGAGATGTCAGTGTCAGTTAGTGAACCTCCCAGCCAGTGTCTGTTAGCGCCAGATTGCCCACCACCCTATCACAGTCCCAAAATAAGTGGCTGATCACCTTCTATTACAGTATAAGGAATTAATATAAAATACTGGGCTATACACATAAATAAACAATAGCAGCAGACACTACAATGTTAACAAAAATTGCGTGAATGAATAAAGTAGAAACACTTGTGTAGCGCTAGAAATCAAATGTTGAGTATTGACATACTGTGTCAACATACCGTGGTATACAAAATTAATTGTGATTAGCATATACAAAAAACTCTAACACCATCATTTGGAAATAGTAAATCAACATTAGTTGTATAGTTCCTTTGGTGATTAAAACATCAATCCATTTATATATGTTGATGGGAAGGAATCCAGGAGTGTAGGACTAAAGGAGTCACTGCCGCATGTGCATCCACCACCCAAGGGAGAAGATTAAATACGCTTACCAGAAGGTAGCATCAACCAGGCATATGATAGTAATGCTCTGGATAGCCAGTGGTGCAATTCCTCCTCCTCAACTGAGCCACTTCAGGCAACCTCGACCCAGAATGTCAGACTATGGATCAGGATGGTAGAGTCTAAGATGAAAAAACCTCCTTCCACCACAACTTGTTATGGTTAGCAGCATCAATAAAAAAACATCAAAAAGCCTCCACATAGTGAAAAAACTTATGGTTATGGGTTTATTTGGTATAAAAGGCTTTACATAGATTTCAAGATGTATTGCATCAAGTGAAAAATCTCCTCTGTGATCACAAAAGCATAAAATTCAAAAAGGCGCAATGGCATGGAAAGAACTCATCAAACCCAACGCATTTCGTCTACAAAGACTTCAACTGGGAACCCCAGTTGAAGTCTTTATAAACTAAATCCACCGGGATTGGCTGGGAGTAGACTCAGGAAGACAATAGCGAATATTAATTTGCTATTGTCACACAACTGGATGGGCCAATCCTTTTTTTAAGTCAATTTGAGCCTTAGGGGCCAGACGCATGGAATTAATATATTTTAGCCATTTTATTTACCTGTTCAAACCTCCCTTGTAAGATGTCTTGGTTGTGATATCAGCAGCCCCAGCAGTGTTAATTGTCATTCAAGTGACACTCCCTAGTATTCCCATTCACTCTATACCCAGAAGCTACATAAAAGGTTAAGTAGAGATGTGAGATTAAAGTGGTCGTAAAGCCTAAACATTTTTTACCTTAATGTATTCCCTGCAGGTAAGCAAAGACATGTTTGTTATTTATTTATTTTTATTTACCTTTACAATCATTTTAAGTAAGGGTAGATCTGCTGGGTATGTAACTATGTTACATAGTTAGTCTGGTTGAAAAAAGACACAAGTCCACCCAGTTCAACCAGAAAAGGAAAACAAATATATACAATCCTGTATATACATTCCTATACCCACCGTTAAACCAGAGGAAGGCAAAAAAAAAAAAACAATAAAGCATGATCCAATTTGGTCCAGCAGGGGAAACAATTCCTTCCTGGTCCCCGAAGAGCAATCAGATGTTCCCTGGATCAACTTTACCTATAAATAGTAGTATCCAGTTATATTATGTGACTCTAGTAAATAATCCAGGCCTTTCTTAAAGCAATCTACTGAGCTGGCCAGAACCACCTCTGGAGGGAGTCTATTCCACATTTTCACAGCTCTTACTGTGAAGAAACCTTTCCTTATTTGGAGATGAAATCTCTTTTTCTCCAGACGTAAAAGTGCCCCCTTGTCCTCTGTGATGACCTTAAAGTGAATAGCTCAACACCAAGTTCCCTGTATGGACCACTTATGTATGTATACATGTTGATCATATCCCCCCTTAATCTCCTCTTCTCAAGAGAGAATAAATTCAGTTCCTCTAATATTTCAGCTCCTCCATGCCTCTTATGAGTTTGGTTGCCCTTCTCTGCACTTCCTTCAGTTCCCCGATATACTTTTAATTAACTGGTGCCCAAAGCTGACCTGCATATTCCAGATGAGGTCTTACTAATGATTTGTACAGGGGCAAAATTATTTCTCTCTCTCTGGAGTCCATACCTCTCTTAATACAAGAAAGGACTTTGCTCGCTTTGGAAACTTCAACTTGGTATCGCATGCTATTATTAAGCTTATGATCTACCAGAACACTCAGATCCTTCTCCATCTAGTATGTATGATGCATGCATATTCTTAGCCCCCAATGGCATAACTTTACATTTATCAATATTATATTATTATATTGGCTTGTAAGTTGGAGACATCCTGTAAAGACGTTATTCCACTGAATAGCTTAATGTCAACCGCAAACACTGAAATTGTACTTTTAATCCCAGACCCAATATCAGTGATGGCGAACCTTGGCACCCCAGATGTTTTGGAACTACATTTACCATGACGCTCATGCACTCTGCAGTGTAGTTGAGCTTCATGGGAAATGTAGTTCCAAAACATCTGGGGTGCCAATGTTCGCCATCACTGCCCTATATAAATTATAAATATATTAAAAAATAAAAGTCCCAACACTGAACCTTGGGGTTTACCACTGATAACCTTAGACCATTCAGAGTATGAATCATTAACCACTATTTTCTGAATTCGGTCTTTTAGCCAGTTTTCTATCCATTTACAAACTGATTTTTGAAAGCCTGTAGACTTTACCTTACACATTGTGGGGATCTGTGTGAAACAATTTGGCAAATTCGAAATATACTACGCCCACAGCCATCCCCTCTGTCCAAGGTTTGCTCACCTCCTCATAAAAAAGAATCAGATTTGTCTGACAACTTCTGTCTTTCATGAATCCATGCTGTCTGTTATTTAAAATATATGAGCAAGATCTCATCTATGTGGTCTTTTATTAAACTCTCCAGTATCTTCCCAACTATAGAAGTTAAACTAACAGGTCTATAGTTATTTGGTAAAGACTTTATTCCCTTTTTAAATATAGGCATCATATGTATCAATATCATTCCCATTATGGACATGAGCTCTCTCCATGCTCATTTGTATACATGTAGCTGAAAAAGGTATTTAATAAATTTGCCTTCTATTTGTCAGACATTAATTAGAAAGTCCCAGGAAGGGAAAGGACTATAATCTGCAAGGAATTAGGCTGTGCAAGGGAATTGGCACTACTGGAGTTGTCAAATTTCTAGAGAATTTGTTGCAAGTGAATAAACATAATTTATGGAAAGATAAAACACTGCAAGTAAGCAGTTATGCCGCGTACACACGAGCGGAATTTCCGTCTGAAAAATCTTGGATGCTTTTTCCGACGGAATACCGCTCAAGTTTGGCTTGCATACACGGTCACACAAAAGTTTGCTGAACTTTCGACGGTCAAGAACGCGGTGAAGTACAACACTACGACGAGCCGTGCAGTGTGAATCACATTTGATCTCAGACATTGCACAAGTGGGAACCGGCCCTTAGGGGGAAGATTCACTGCTCTGACTAATGTACTTGTAGATGTAAATTTCAGCTTGAACTATTGATCTCTGTCATTAATGTGCTTTTTCAGGAAAGAAGATAAGACATGGCTAAACATAAAAAAAGTATACTAGAGCTACACCCAATGTTTGGATATGAAAATACAAAATCTTCATATGCAAAATGTGATATTTATCTAATAAAAAATAAAAAAAATGTCCTAAACATACTAAATACAAAAAAAATTTTATATATGAAATTTTAGTGATTGGTTTACTTAGGTTTTAAAATAATCCTTAGGAGGTCTTCTTGGTCCCACACTGAGTGTTCATCTTTCTGAAATATCCTACCAATTGTCATTTCCTGAGAGAAATTGTCTGTGTGTAACCATGTAGGTTTTCTGCTGAGAAAAACTGTAGTAAGTACTAGTCCACGGAGTCTTGGCAAATTTCTACTGTCCAGTGTCTATACTCTAATGCCACGTACACATGATTGGAATTCTCGTTGGAAAAGCCTTGGATGGTTTTTACCGCTCAAGCTTGTGCTGCCTACACACGGTCACACCAAATTCCGACCGACAAGAACGCAGTGACGTACAACACTACGACGAGCCGCGAAAATGAAGTTCGATGCTTCCGAGCATGCGTCGAATTGTTTCCAAGCATGCGTCGAAATTTTGCGTGTTGGAATTGCCACAGACGATTGGAATTTCCGATAGAAACCTTTTCCATCTGAAAAATTGAGAACATGCTCTCAATCTTTTGCTGGCCGAAATTCCGCCAGCCGATGGAGCCTTCACATGGTCGCATTTTCCGACCAAAAGCTCACATTGGTCTTTTGCTGGCGGAAAATCCGATCGAGTGTACGCGGAATAATAATTCATTACTTCATGACCTTGAATCAGTTTGATCCTCTTTTCCCATGGAATTCATCAGAACCACTTAGTAGAAGATCATTAAATTATGCATTTTAAACATTTATTTGAAAATTTGTTGGTATTTGATATTTCAATTAAAAGAAGGAACTTAGGTACATTTAAAAATTCTACAGAAACCAAAAGGCTTATTCCAGTCATGATGCATTACTTCAAGATGTTTTGTCTTTTCTTTTCATAGCTCCATTTCCTTAAAAATAAATCCAAACCATCAATGAGAGCACTGCTTGAATGTGACACAATGAGAGCGGAATTGTAATATGTAAACTCAGATAATCATAATCCAGAAATAGCATGCATTATTCTCCCTGCTTACTCTAATTTAAATAATTAGCATAGTGTGCATTTATATTGTGATTCAACATTAAAGCAGATTTCATTATTTTTCTCCAAATACTCTGAAGGCATGCTTGATTTATCAAGCCCAAAATCCTTCGGTGTGATGGGCAGCACTTGTCTTGACAGTTTGAGCTTCTAAATTCAAGTCACATTATATTCAGCTATGATTAGTTGTTAGCAAGTGATGAGCTGTCTGGTGATTTTAAATTTCACTTTCAATGAAGATATATCCTGTTTGCCAAAAGCTGTTCTGCTATGATGTATACGGGGATAAGGAAAGGATGTTAGAGCAATGCAAAATCAGCAATAAAATAATTTTCATTCTGAGCAACACTAGTGAGCTCCTGTTAGTATTAATGTGTGGGGGGCACTGATTTTATATTCTGCATAATGCTACTATTTTTTGCATTTTAAATAATTAGTATCCATGTTATATCCTTGTCACAGTCATGTAATGAAGTGCCATTACCTTTTTGTATTGTATGTGGCTGACGGGACTTGGGGGGCTTACTCTGTGTAAATTGCAATTCGTCCCAGCATGTGTTTGGCAGCAGCAAACATTAAGACAGAAGCTTAGGGTCATAAATGAGAGATGAGGACAGTTGGAAATGGAAACTGGGTTTGACTACTGAAAAGAGAAAGAATGTATGAAATCAGCTGTGAGAGCAATGCACAGCATTCACAGTTGAGCAAAGCTTGTGTTAGGCATTTCTTTGCAGGGGGAGAAAGTGTTGTGTATGAGTTATGTAGTGTGTGCTCCTGAAATCCTGTGACCAGCAAGACCAGTAGGGCCGTGCAGTCAGGGGAGGCAGGTGAGGCAGAGCCTGCCATGAACATAACCCCCTTACCCCAAAAAAAAACAAAAAAAATTGAGCTTTGAGGGTCTTGGCTCAGCCCATTTAGCAGATGGGTAGCTGAAATCCTACCCCACCACTGGTCAAAATTTGGGGCTCCTACCACCAATAGTTCTGGAGATTTGGGGCTTCTTGTGCAGCCTGTC
Organism: Lithobates sylvaticus; assembly: GCA_028564925.1. NCBI lineage: Eukaryota > Metazoa > Chordata > Amphibia > Anura > Ranidae > Lithobates > Lithobates sylvaticus. The sequence goes on from CM053032.1 coordinate 56,454,296, forward strand.
AGAAGCTACATACAGAGCAGCCAGTTTAAATACAAGCGGGCACACTCTGTTTGCAGCAGACTGAGAGGATGAGCTCACAGAGCCTCTCCTCACTTCTTGTCAGAGGCACTGAGCTCAATGGTCAGCTTGGAGCCTTGGACCAATGGTAAAGAACCATTGGCCCCAGGTGTCCAATAATAATGCTGCAGTAGAGGTTGTCCCCTCACTGCAGTGTCATAGAAGGGGGCATGTGTCTAAAAGACACATGCTCCCTTCCAGCCCAGCCCTCTTAAAGCAGAGTTCCGTCTATTTTTTTTTTTAAGTCAGCAGCTACAAATACTGCAGCTGCTGACTTTTAAAATATGGACACTTACCTGTCCAGGGTTCCGCAATGTCGGCACCCAAAGCCGATCTGTCCCTCGGCTCTCCCTCGGCTCTCGGGTGGAGGCGCCACCATTCTTGCGTGATCCCCTGGTCCCTGCTGTCTTCTGGGACCAGAGTGGGACGGAGGAGGCACTGGATATGCTATAGATATCTGCAGATATCCGTGGATACTGTGGCTATCTATGCCTGGAAGTGGGAGCAAATACCTGGATTAGACAGGTATCTGCTCCCCCCTGAAAGGTGCCAAATGTGACAACGGAGGGGGGGAAGATTACGAAAAGTGGAAGTTCCATTTTTGGGTGAAACTCCGCAAAATTATGAGTATAGCCTCAGGTTCAAAAAAAGAATAAAGCATATAAAAGTACCATCATCTGAAATTAGTAATTTTTAGAAAGTTGAAGGATGTGGAAATGCCGGGGCAGTTGCTGATGCTGATCCCCGTGCATCCACACCTAATGGATTTTTTGTATGGACTATCTTGGTACTTGGTAATGAATAACAGATAATAGGTAATAAAAAATATATATAATGTTTAATAAAGACAAAAATTATAAAAACAATAAATCTTTAAAATTGTATACACCACAATTTGACAAACTACTGACGGGTTCACCCGTGAGGTTTCTGTTGAAGAGGGGTATACAAAATATCCTCTACCGGTTTTGCAGCGGACCGCTTCTTCAGGAGTAGAGTCTATAAAGTAAATAATATATTTAAACAAGACATAATCAACAAAGCAAACATAAATGAATATAATAAGAGATTTACAAATAATAAACTAAGGAGACCAGCTCACCCACACGGACGGAAACAGCAGACCACAGGACCCATCAATTCCCCCCACGGCAGATACGGGGGATTGTAATAAACAGACTCTGATTTAGAAAATAATGCTCAGGTTAAAATTATATTGTAGGAAAATTTAGTACACACACAGGTGTGACCAGGTGGTGGAGAAACCGAATAAGGGGTGTCGTGAAGAGGGGGGGGGGGGGTTAGGAAGGGGGGAGTACAGACATGAAGACATAATAAGTAGGGAAGGGCCAAGGGAGGTTTGCCAATAGGATGACATTGGGAAAGGGTGGGGGAAGGGAAGGAGGGAGGTTAGCCATGGGAAAGGAAAAGGGAGGGAAAAGGAAGGGAAGGGATTAATAGTGAGAGGGAAGGGGAGGGCGGGGGAAGGGGGGAGGATGGAAGGGGAAGGTTGTTTGGGAATGGGGATAAGAGGGGAGGGAAAGTGAAAATAAGGGGGAGGGGGGTAGGGGGGGAAAAGGAAGGGGTAGGAGGGGGGAAGGGAAATGAGGGGGGGATGGGGGAGGGCGGAAGGTGGGGAGGCAGGGGAAGGATAAGAGCAGGGAAAAAAGTAAGGAAGGTTGTGATGAACAAAGAAAAAGGAAAAAAGAAAAATAAACCTACGATAAACACCTATTCCACCAAAGTATATGTATTATAGTCAAAGGACACTCATAGGCTGTTAGGCTGGCCGGCTTGTTTGCATGAGCTGGATGTACAGGACGACGGTGCAGATAACACAGTTGCACTGTGACAGAAGCTCGCAAAGATATTGCAAGGGCCACTCACTAGTCATAGGTGCAGAAGCAACCCTGAATGACACTCAGATCTGCAAGGTATAATAGGTATAGTAGTGTCAATAGAGCGGGGTAGGGAAAGGAAGAGGGGGAGGGAGAATTTCCTTTGAAAAGGAAGCACAAGCGAGGGGCACAGGGCACTGAAAGGTCCTGGTCCCACAGCGCTTGATAAGGAAGACACTAACCTGTATTGCACCGTCCGTCGCAACAGCCCAGCCTGGAGAAAATTTACCACTATATGAGCTTTCCAACCCTTCCGGCATCAGCACACGCCGCCGTGCGGTGGCGTCTGATGTCACAGGGTCAGCTCACCCACCTATTATATTATCGGTTATTCATTACCAAGTACCGAGATAGTTCATACAAAAAATCCATTAGGTGTGGATGCACAGGGATCAGCATCAGCAACTGCCCCAGCATTCCCACATCCTTTAACTAGAAGGAAAAAGCATCTGTTTATGGGTATGAGATTTACTCATAACCCCATGTTTTTCTCACACAGTTAAGAGGGAGAATGAAAATCTGCTGCCTGCTAAAAGGTACTGTTTTAATCAAGCTAAATCATATATTATTATGCTATATGTTATAACATAATAATTTATTATTTATCTGACAGATATATAAAAAATACAAAATGATTTTATAACAGAGAAATGCTAAAACCAATAACAGGACATGGTACGTCGTTGGGTTTTATAGAATATTTCCATTATGGTGGTTAAGCATAGAGGTTTTTTAGTTGAACAAAGGTGGAATAGTCGTATGTTATCCCGACATGTTTTGCCTTATGGCTTCATCAGGGGATAAACGCACCAACCATGGATTAACGAACAAACTATACAAAAACAAAAAAGTATTACATGAGGAAATGCATCACAGATAAACTCATCAAAATTACAAAGACATAAGTAAGACACAAAAGCACATTGGCCAAAATTCACCAAAGGACAGAAACTCACCCACCCCAAGCCCCTCCCCCAGCAAGAGGGGAAGAGAGGGGTCAGAAAACACAAACAGGAAAAAAAAAAGAATGCAACCAGCAAAAAGCTGCATAAAGGGTAGGCCTCAATGATATAATTAACGGCTTCAGCCCGGGAAGATTTGGCTGCTGAATGACCAGGCCATTTAATTGCAATAATTTTCCTGGCTTGGAACAAGCATCTCAAAATTTCTATTGTGATGCTTTTCCTCTCTCCCCTTTCGTTCTTATACCCCAGTATACATACTTTAGGCTCCATCTCCAATGTGGTTCCAAATATATCTCTCATGATGTTGATCACTCCCTCCCAATATCGAAACAGTTTGTGGCATCTCCACAACATATGCATGAGATCACCCATCCCTTGGCATCTGGGGCTTTTTTTTATCAGATCTCCGACCAAACTTAAACAATTGCTTGGGAGTGTAGTAGGCTCTATTTATCAACATCAGGTGCGATATCCTCTGTGGGGAGGGGGGGGGGGGGGGGGCGATACCATTGGACCCATCTCTAAGATTCTCCTCCACTGCTCCTGTGTTATTACTCCTATATCTTCTTCCCATCTTACTCTTTCAGTTTGGGGTTTCCCCCCAATATTGGCTTCTTGGCTTATTTGCCCATATATTTCCGATATTAAACCCTTAGTGGAGACTACCTGGAGTATGTTTTGAAAGAGAGGTGTTTTTTTCCATTCCAAGGGTTGTTTCAAAAATTGAGCTTCAAGGGCGTGCCCTATCTGTAAATAGGTGTAGAATGTGCACTGTGGTACATTAAATTCACGTTTCAGATCCGAGAATTTTTTGAGAACATTAACCCAGCAGAGTTGTCTCAGCCTTTTAATGCCGTGTTTTTCCCACTCTCTAACTTTTCCTATCCATAGGACTTGCAATTACTGTTATTCCAAAGGGGGTGTAGTCAGTCATCCCATTGTATCTCATCTGTTTTTTAACTATTTTCCATATTTTAATTATCATTTTTATTGTGGGGTATCTATAGCAAAAAGAGTCTGCCTCTAGTGCTTCAATTATTGTATTATGTATAGCACCTGTTAATGTTTTTCTTTCGTTAGGGGTACCTCCATCCGGAACATCACATCCCATTAACTGCTGCAACTGGGATGACAAATAATAGCGTTCCGGGTGGGGTACTCCTACAGGGAGCTGCAGTGTACGGAGTCAGATCCTGGCCTGTCCCCCTTTCCATATTTATTCCCTGAAAAGGCTCTCGATTTTTTTTAACCATTTCCTACATATCCACACTGGGGAATTGTGCAATATGTACAGCAGTTGTGGCATCCAGATAATTTTTATTAGGCCGCATCTTCCCGCTACCAACAATGGGAACCGTTTCCAAATGGTGTTTTTTTTTGTTTGAATTTGGTCAATAATGGTATAAGGTTTTTACTTATAAATTGATTAGGGTCTTTCATCAGGACTATCCCCAGATATTTCAGTGAGTCTACTACCGCCAACTGGGGCATTCCTGGTAATGTTATTGTATTAAAGACCAGAGAAACTATTTAACCACTTCGGCTCTCACACCGGTTTACCTCTTATGGACCAGAGCAATTTTCAGATTTCTGCTATAAGCCTATTTATTCAGCGATAAAATTGTCATTACTTAAGCTAACAAAGTAATACATACATTTTTCCTTAAGGACAGAACTTTCTTTTTGTGAATACTGTCCTGCAACAATATTTTTTTTTCACAATCCTTAGACAATTAAATGTAATAAAACTAAACAAAAGGCATTTTTTTTTTAACAGTGTTAGTTTAAACATAAATAGTGTTACTGCACATAAAAAGTATGCATTTTATTCTGTAATTTGTCCTGTTTAAAAACAACACTAAAATTATGATTTTGGTACAAAGAATTGCAAAGTTATTTACAAATGAAGTAAAGTGTTTTTTTTTTTAATATTGTGCTTTTTCAGTGTGATACATGTAAATATATGTAAAAGGTTTTAAAAAAAATATTAATGAACAAAGCAAACACAAACAGAAAAAACAATTAGTTAATAAAAAAGAAAAACTATTTGGTGAGGAGGGACCCTGTAATCAAAAAAATCTTTGGCACTATCTCCATGAAATTTAAGTCAATAGAAGGTAAGTCCACATAAGTACAATCTGTTATAAAAACCACAAGTTTTATTTATACAACAGTCAATAAAACATATGCATCAGAACATACTAGAAGGTACAATCAACATGTATTATGACCTTGTCATGCAGTAAAATTGTGGTTAGGTACATATGGGACGGATATGTCTGGATCGATGCATTTCGCCCAAATGAGGGGCTTCCTCAGGATCCACATTTCAATATCCAAAAATCTAAACACTTAGATTTAGCTCACCAAATGTGACCAATTGTTCACCAATATATCCATTCTCATTGAAACCAAGAGAAGAGTTGCCACTAAATGATCACTATCAATCAGGTCTGATTATATGAGAACAGCAAAAGTGAGGTAAATCAAAAATGAAGGTTATCATCCCAGAAAAAAAAGAATAAATGCTTTAAACATCAAGGATCCAAACAATTGAACCATACAGGAACCATAAAGAAAGAAACATTCCAGGTTCCAGTATAGCTAAGGAGAAGACCATCCACCAACGTGATGCTGAGACCATGTGTGTCAAAAAATGGCGATAGCATTTGACACACTGTCCTCACACGCCTTTGAGTCCCGATACCAGCATGTTGTTTGTGGGAAGCTTCCCACTGCACATGTGCAAGCCGCGCTTCGCTTTATGAATGGTCTCACAGCCTTCTGGGACCTGCACTTCTGATCACCTAAGTCCCCTGCCAGCCCTGCACTTACCCCATCCAGGTTGTGGCTCCTCCCTAGTCCTGGCGGCCGCTTATCCTCCCAGCCAATCAGGACTTAGGCCTTGCTACCAATCGGGTCTCAGGACATGCTTCCTGATTGGCCTGGAGGAGAAACAGGAAGACACTAGTGAATATTAATTTGCTAATGTCACACAACTAGGTGGCATATGGCCCTTGCAGCAAAAGCATTAAATGTGAGGAAGAACCACTCTTAGACAGTTACCATAGGAACAAGTGCCCCCCCAATAGATTTTCCCTCTAGTCCTGTTCTGGTGGCAATTTACAATTTTAGATTTATCCTTACATTCCTTTCTGGTAACATTGGTGATCATGATCGTTAAAAAGAGTAAATATTCCTAACAGTGCCACAGACAGCAATAAAAACCTGACAGCGGTTCTAACCCCTTACCACTATATCCAAATAAAAAAATATTTAGCTTTTATTTATGCTTGCATTGGGGCTGCTTTTAGCACAAAAAATGAAGGGCACATGACAGGGTGGGCTGGAAGGTAGGAGAAGGTTATATCTTAAACAAATTTTTAGGAGGAACAGACAAAGAGGTGAGCAATTTGGCCCACTTGCCCGCCCTCTTGGTAAAAGTATGGATATTGCTGTGACTTGAGTCCATACGATTGGGGAACTAAAGTATGGGAAGAGGATGGAACCACAACAACTAAAATGATCTCGCTCTTGCTGCATGGAGAGCAGACTCACTCACCCCTCCTTCACTTTTAATCACTGGAGCTATCTATGCAGAGGCAAAGGGGCCCCTTTCCTGCGGGAGTCTATAGCTGCACCACAGGGACTGTTGATAGGGCACACTTCCCTATACTTACACACCGATAGCAGAGACTGAGTCACTGGAAGCAGGACACTCAGTGCACAGCACCTGGTTAATCAATGCTGCTTATGGGCCCCAACAATAGCTGGCAGAAAAACACAGTAAAGGACTACCCCCTATGAAGCTATTGTACAAGCCCCACTATCTACTACTCACATATAGGGTACCTCCGTCCAGTTAGCCTAGGCCTAGTATAGTCATCATTAATGCACTTTGGCAGTATAGTGTTCTGAATCCAGTAATTTTAGCTACATGGCCATCCATTGCTGCACTTATGGTGATCTTGCTACTGTTTATGCTGATCCTGGTGTTAAGTGTTATCCTATACATACTGTTGACTACTGATCATACTGTATGTTGAGTTGTACTATTACTATTGCTAATCCACATTCATGCCTTTATTGTTATCAATCACACTGAGTGACAATGTACTGAAACTTGCTTTTATTAATTTGTTTGGTGTCTGTTTTCTGACCCAGCATCATTATTGTTTACCTGGTACTGCCTTCAGTAATTTCTGTGATATTGAAAGCTTTGTTTGCTTAACCTAGCGTGTCAGAGGGACTGAAGTCTTTGAGGGGGTTGAGGCAAAGTGCAGAGGACCCATCCTTTTAAGCGGTTCCTGTGGGGGTAGTGTTACAATTAAAATAAAGAAAATTTAATTTTGTGGTATGCACAAAGTTTTTAAGTTCAAAAATTCAAATGATTTATATTTTTAAATTTATTTTAGCGTTTTAAAGTGAGCCATTTTACATGGAGAAGTAAACTAAATATTAAATATGTAAATAATAGTAATCATAGTGATAATAATAATACCAAAAATAATTGCAAAATGTAGGAATAATGTAAAAATGGCAAGCCTGAGATGTGAATACTTGAAGCACTTTTATCACTGGTTAGTACTGAAGAAGGTCTTTATTTACAGACAAACGGTTAGTCATCAGTACGTTATATATGTTGCATAGTATTTTACAAATAGCAAATGGACATGAACATGGATGCCCAAGGAGAACATGCTTGAAATGTAGGACAAGACTGTAATTGAAAACAAGAATAGGCTTTAAACCCTTGAAGGACAGCGAATGCAGTTTCTATGACAACGGGCATGGTTGGCTTATAGGATTATCAAATCCAAAAAAAAAAACTGTTCCATTCATATTGATTTAAGCATTGGACAAACTAGTCTATAAAAGAGTGTAAGAGTCTTCATTGAGACCCAGATATGTCAGTGAGCTAAGCTTTTTGATAGTTTTATTAAACTTATGCTATTTCCAGCAGTGTCATTTGGAATGGCTAATGTGGAAAATTATTTATTACATCTGTTCAGGAGCAAACATCTAGCTGGGTCCTTTTCTGTGCCAGCCGGCATGTTCTAGCCTACTGTATGACTGAAAAGTGACCAAATTATTGTAGAAAAATTGTGAATGGGAGATATGGATGCAATATTGATATTATTAATTTGAAAAATGCTTGCGGTTTTGAACAAATCAATGTGAAATATATAAATGGGCATGATAGGCATTACATTTTTTTAAAGGGTATGTAAAGGGCATTTTTACATTAAAGAGACCCTGTTCCTGAAACGTGTACTTGATATGTTTCTCCTTTTTTCTATTGGGTACTGGTTCCACCCCAGATGGGTATTTTGCCTTATGTCACACAGAGACGTTTCAATGTGCTTACGTATATGCTAATGTTTTGGCAATGATGGCTTACACAGATTTATGTACCGTGCATATAGTTTTCAATAAAGTTGTTTTTTCAATAAAAAAAAAAAGAGACCCTGTTCCCAAACCTTTATTTTAAACAATAGCCTTCTATAAGACTATATATGTGCATTTAACATATGTTATTCATGTTATTTACCAGTAAAGGCCTCCCTTGTGTAGATAACCAAGAGCAGGGCTTTTTTTCAGGCGGAACGTGCTGGAAACGGTGTTCCGCCACCTCTGGCAAAACTTTTTTTCTATATTGTCTATTTTACTAGGTCGCCAGCCACTGAGTAAGCTGGCAGCCACATAAGCCAAAACAGCTTCTGTAGCGCCGGCTGCAGCCCTTACAGAGTGGAAGGCGGAGTGATATCGTCTGCACTCTGCCTCTCTCTACAGACCGGATCTCTTGCTCCTTTTTGGTGCCAATGGCAGCCTTCAGGAAGAGCTGCGGTACGATATGCTAGCCTACTTTCCTATAGAGACATTGCTTTTATGGTAAGTTAATTAGTCAGTGTTGCTGGACGGGGGCTGTCTATTAATGCTGCTTGGATATAGGGGCTGTCTGGGTGTCTTGTTGCTGGATATGCACTGTCTCTTGCTGGATATGGGCTGTCTCTTGCTGGATATGAGATGTCTCTTGCTTGATATGGGATTTCTCTTGCTGGATATGGGCTGTATCTTTCTGGATATGAGATGTCTCTTGCTGGATATGGGATGTCTCTTGCTGGATATGGGCTGTCTCTTTCTAGATATGGGATGTCTCTTGCAGGATATGGGCTGTCTCTTGCTGGACATGGGCTGACTTTAGCAGTATATGGGCTCTCTCTTGCTGGATATGGGCTGTCTCTTGCAGGATATGGGCTGTCTCTTGCTGGATATGAGATGTCTCTTGCTGGATATGGGATGTCTCTTGCTGGATATGGGCTGTATCTTGCTGGATATGAGATGTCTCTGGCTGGATATGAGATGTCTCTTGCTGTATATGGACTGTCTCTTGCTGAATATGGGCTGTCTCTTGCTGGATATGGGCTGTCTCTTGCAGGATATGGACTGTCTCTTTCTGTATATGGGATGTCTCTTGTTTGATAAGGGATGTCTCTTGCTGGATATGGGGAATGTCTCTTGTTGGATATGAGTCTGTTGAAATATGTAAGTCTGGTAGTGCCTCTGTGCTTACTTTGGTAATTGCTGGATATTTCCAATGTTTTATACATTTTACTATGTTGCTTTTGTATTAACAAATTCCATACACACCTAGGGCGACCTAGGGGAGGAGGGTGAGTTCCTGCACCTTTTCTCTGAGAAAAAAAAACCCTGACCAAAAGTATCCTTTTTTGCCCCTCACCACCTCCAGATGCCACATAGAAGGTTATGTAGAGGGGTGAAGACAAAGTTGGAGGAAATGAGCCAGCCCAGAGAGTAAATAAACACTTTCAGAAGAAAAGAGTGATACGATGTGGATGGATAAAGGAGCCTGTGTTAGGGCTCTTGTACACTACAGCTTCTAAACTTGAGTTGACAAAGCTCCTCAACTGCATAAAGGCCTACGTGTCCATGTACACATAGGCTTTTACAACAGTTTAGAAGCTACTGCGTTTAGGGGAGGTTCAACCTTCTTCAACCTCCCTCTACTAAAGGCGGAAGAATCGCGTTCAGGATAGGAACGTGGGAAAATCACAGCGCTGTTTTGCTGAAAATTTGCCACGTTTCGCGTTGTCCTACAGCCAGCGGTCAACCTATTCTGCATGTGCACAAGCCCTTAGAGAATTGACCCTCTTGGAGCAGTCAAATTTTCAAGCAGGTGAATAAAAATGTTATTTAAGGAAGGGAAAATGTTGCAAATAAGGATTTAAGATTCTTGATTTTTCTGTGCTTTTACCTGCTATTTTAAAGTTTGTGACATGGCGCTTTAAGGCTCAGCTCACGTACACTTCCTATATCAGCTAAGCTCTACCCACAAAATGTTATGAAAATTGTTAAGCCCGCTTAGTTCAAAACAGCTATATGGCTGTAAGAAAAATTGATATCACACAGCATAATTTTATGGGCCAGGATTGGTCAGACGGTTTAGGTGAGGGTGTTTGATCCTATCAGTTACTCAAGTAACGTTGCCAGCTTGGAAAATATACTTGGAAAAAAACTGAAAATATGCTGGCCTTATCATCTCTTTCCTATTAATATCATTGGCAACAAGTACCATTTTTACAGGCCAGGATGGGTAAATACCGGCAAGGTGGTGACCCAACTCTCAAAATCTATCTAAACATTCCAAAGGTAACTGTCATTATTAGTGTATGTAGAGCCTACATTTTCTTTTTTCGTTTTGGATAGAGTGTGGACGTGCTAAAACCCCTGTCAAGTTTAATTGCTGTCTTTATCTCCGCAAGGTATATTAACATTTATTTCTTGGTGACCATTCTCACTGGGACAGAAAGCAATGGGAAATCCAAAATGTTACAGCTGTCACAGAAACAGGAGGAGATGAGAACATTTTTCAATAGGGATTCACGACAACAATTTAATATCCCATTACTTTTTGTTCCATCTTTGTTACAGGAAGTAAAAGGAAAATTCCCTGTTAAAGTAGATATAAACCTGATTTATGACATTTGAGCTAGGCACATACTGAATATTATATATAGAAAGCAATAAGCGCAAACCCAAAAAAATTGCAAAAATAAAATACGTGCAAGCTGAACACAAAAGAGGCAAATCACCAATCCTTCAAAATACAATATAAATAGTGGAACAAGTGCAGCGCATCAAAATAAAAAAAGGTTGTGTAAAAAAAAAAATATATAGTGACAAAAAAGTTCATATCCTGAAGATACGAGAAGACGTGAGTGGATGAATTATTGTAGATAAACACCCAGGTGACTGTAGATCATAATTCAAACGAATCTTTAAAGTAAAATCCTCCACCAAAGCAGATAAGATACTCTTACCAGAAGTGCCGAGCACATTCACATGGACCCAATCAGGGATGATATGTGAGATTCCAAACCAGGCTGGATACAATCTGGGTGATGACCAGGCAGCAGGAGAAATCTTTTACAAATTGCAGCTGAGCGACCATTAGCAGGCACCGTTGATCCAGACAAAGAATTCCCCAAAATTAAGAAATGAAGGGGGGACACTCTAATGCCCCCGTACCCGTGTGCCCCGTACACACGCTCGGATTTTCCGATGACTAGTTCCGTCGGATCATTTCCGTCGGAATTTGTCCGATGCTGGTGTTGCGTACACACGGTCGGACAGCGTTGTCGGAATTTCCGGTCTTCAAGAACGCCGTGGCGTAAGCCGTCTTCCACGAGACTAGAAAAGGGAAGTTCAGCACCACGTCCGGCACCCGTTGGGCTCCTTCTGCTGATTCCGTGTTTATCGCGTGTTAGTAGAAGTTTGGGGACTTACGATTCACGCTTCTCAGTTTTCTGACTCAGATCGTTACTGCTCTTCAGTTTGTGCTTGTCATGCGTATCTGTTTATCGGTGCATGTAGTCAGTTCGCATTTGTTGGTCATTGCGGCCTATATCTTGATATAGGACGCTTTGATTTTCACTGCTTATTGTCTGCTCGTTTCTGGTATTCATTTCGTTCTTTCAGGCCTTGCTGTTTATCGGTGCTTTCTGTTTGTCCGTTCTGACCAGCCGACCGTTTGTGAGCTATGTTTCCTGTACGTACTCGTCGCAGAGTTCGTGCTGTACAGGGACTTGGTGTCGGGCTTTTAGCTTTGACCCAAGACCCGTCCATGAACAGGGTGAGGAGGAGTATGTGGACCAAGAATTGGTTGCTTCAGCGTGACCAATTCTCACACATGCCTTTGCTTCGTGAGATCCGGGAGAATAATCCTGATGATTTCAGGAACTTTCTCCGGATGACGGACCCCGTTTTTCACCGTCTTTTGGCTTTGCTGACCCCTTTTATCAGCCGGCAGGATACCTGCATGAGACAAGTCATCACTCCGGAGCAGAGGCTTGTTGCCACGTTGAGGTACTTGGCGACAAGGAGAAGCCTTCAGGATCTGAAGTTCTCCACAGGTATCTCTCCCCAGGCTCTGGGAATCATTATTCCAGAGACCTGTTCTGCTATCATCCAGGTCCTGCAGGAGGACTATATTAACCACCTGATTAAATTGCACTTAAACCCCCCTCGTGACCAGACCAATTTTCAGCTTTTGGCGCTGACGCACTTTGAATGACAATTGCGCGGTCATACAACACTGTACCCAAATGACATTTTTATCATTTTTTTCTCACAAATAGAGCTTTCTTTTGGTGGCATTTAATCACAGCTGGGGTTTTTATTTTTTGCTAAACAAACAAAAAAAGATGGAAAATTAAAAAAATAAAATAATGTTTAACCACTTCCCGCCCGGTCAATAGCATATTGACGTCCGGGAAGTGGTTCCGTTATCCTGACTGGGCGTCATATGACATCCTTCAGGATAACATGCCTGCCGCGCGCCCGTAGAAAACGTACTTATTTACAAAAAAATTAACAGAAACAAAGAAAAACTTGTTTTTTTTTCAAAATGTTTGGTCTTTTTTTATTTGTTGCGCAAAAAATAAAAATCGCAGAGGTGATCAAATACCACCAAAAGAAAGCTCTATTTGTGGGAACAAAATGATAAAAAATTTGTTTGGGTACAGTGTTGTATGACCGCGCAATTGTCATTCAGAGTGCGACAGTGCTGAAAGCTGAAAATTGGTCTGGGCTGGAAGGTGTCTAAGTGCCTGGTATTGAAGTGGTTAATAGTTTGTTATAAAATTTAGCAAACAGGTAATTTTTCTGCTTCATTGATATGCGCTGATGAGGCGGCACAGGTGGGCACTGATAGGCTGCACTGGTTGGCACTGATAGGCTGCACTGGTGGGCACTGATAGACTGCACTGGTGGGCACTGATAGGCTGCACTGGTGGGGACAGATAAGTCTGTACTGATGGGGACAGCAAAGATGGCACTGATGGGCACGGATGGGTGGCACGGATGGGTGGCATGGATGGGTGGCACCGATGGGCACTGATGGATGACACTGATGGGTGGCACTGATGGGTGGCACTGATGGGTGGCACTGATGGGCACTGATGGGCACTGGTAGGTGACACAGATGAGCACTGGCAGGTGACACTGATGTGCAGCACTGGCACTGTGGGCACTGAGAGATGGCACTGTGGGCACTGAGAGATGGCACTGTGGGCACTGACAGATGGCACTGTGGGCACTGGTAGGCGGCACTTTAATGGGGCAAAGGTGGCCACCATGAATTGGGCACATTGCAGTGAGAGGGACTGATGTCCCTCTCACTGCCGCCGGTGATCGGCTTTTTTTTTTTTCTCCTCGCGCTGTCAGCGCGAGGAGGAAAAAAAGCCAATTACCGGCTCTGTTATTATCAGATGATCAGCTGTCATTGGCTGACAGCTGATCACGTGGTAAGGGGTCGGGATCGACCCCTTTCTCGAAACTGTGATCCAGCGAGTCTCACAGACTCGCTGATCACAGAGCGCGCCGCGCGCGCCCTTCAGCTCGTGACCGGGACGACGTCAATAGACGTCGTCCCGGCACATTAGATCCGCGCTGTAGCCGTCATTCGGCTATAGCGCGGATCTCAGGTAGTTAAGGTAACATTTGTCCTTTACTATTCCCTTCTATGTATGCTCTGTTTGCTAATGACTTGTATTTTTGACCTCCTTCCCTAATTACCATGATTGCAATATGCTCTAATATGCTGTGCCCCTTTTGTCCTTCATGCATTTTTCCCTTCACTTACCTCCCCAGCATGCTCTTCTGGCCCAATAGACACCTATGGCCTAGTCACTTAAGCAATGTATTTTGTCTGCTCCATAGTATTGGTTTCCCCCAAACACCCCCTAAAATATGCACAAATGTTTGCTGTGTGTTTTACTTCATGCAGAGTCCCTTTGAATTTATGTTTGTTTTTTTGGGGTGCCAAACTCATTAGGAACCCCCCTCCCCCAACTGCTCGGTCAGATGATACCAATCCTTTATCTGCTGGCTTTTCCAAGCTCAATACACACTATATACCTACCTCTTTATAGTGGTCATATTTAGGGATGAATTCAGCAAAGCATGTAGTGCAAGGTGCTGGCTCAATACTTTACAATGTTTTTTTATTTTTTTTTTTTTTATTTTCCTCCTATTATTAGCTTTAAAGGTAATTGCAGAATGTCAAAATGGGTTTCCCTTTTTTTTTTATTTTTTGGGGGGGGGATTAGGAATCTTCTTTTATCTTTCCTGTGGGCTGCCAATAGTGTTAAGTAAGGAGGGTCTGGCCAAACTAGCACACATTATTGAGCCATTTGGCTATCAATGAAGTGGAGAGGGTTACCTGTCCAATCCCCCCCCAAACCCCTAGTTATTGTCAATGGCCCATCAGAAGTGGGGGGATTGATGGGGGATGAGTAATCTGCTAAGGGGACCTTGTACTTTGGGGTGCAAATACTTTAAAGGTTAAAATTTAAGTCTGATCTTGCTCCAAGATGTTAGTGTCTACTCTGCTTGCAATGTTTATGTGCAAAGTGACTAATTTTTTTTCTTGTTTGACTCCACAGTTTCCTTCAACGCCACAGGAATGGCAGACTGTGGCCTCCCACTTTGCCAGCCGTTGGGACTTTTCTAACTGCGGAGGTGCAATTGATGGGAAACACGTCCGCATCGTCCCACCCCCCAACTCGGGGTCATACTATTATAATTACAAGGGGTTTAATAGTATAGTGATGTTGGCGGTGGTGTCGGCGACATACAAGTTTTTGTATGTGGACGTGGGGAAGAATGGCTGGATCTCGGATGGTGGTGCCATTGCGCACACGGAGTTCTACTGGCGTCTCCAGAGTGGCAGTCTGTGCTTGCCACCTCCAGAGGAGAATGCTGAAGGACTCCCCTTTGTCGCGGATGAAGCGTTTGCGCTGACAAGCCATCTGATGCGCCCCTTCCCGATGAGGACCCTCACCCCACACCAGAGGGTCTTCAATTACCGGCTGTCCAGAGCCCGCAGAGTGGCGGAGAACACCTTTGGGATCATGGCCAGCCGCTTCCGCCTCTTTTTGACAGCTATGAACTTGACGGAATATAAACTGAACCACATTGTGCTTTCCTGCTGCATATTGCACAACTTCCTAAAGCGACATAGCTCCAACTATGTTGTGCCCGTTGGCCCTGATGTCGACATGCCTTCCAATGCCAACCTCACAGCCCTTCAAGCTGCACGTCCTGGCTTGCCCCCTCTAAATGCCCGCGAGGTCCGCGAGAGATATATGGACTACTTTGTGGGTAGGGGGGCCATTGATATGCCTGAAGATGTGTGAGAGGCATTTTTTAATAAATATATTTTTTTACCAGACCTAAGATTTCTTGTCATTTACTGCTTATGTTTCTTGTAGGTGTGTTCTAGCTTATTTGTAGTTTTCTTTTTGGGCCTTTATCTTCAACAGTGGGAATGCACTTTCTGGGCGAGAGGAGGTTACAGTCTCTTCTTCTGAAAAAGAATCTTCTCATGTTGTGTGTGTGATACCTAATATTTTGTCTAGGTAAAGTTTGTAGTGCATAACTGACACCCAAAATACTCCTTTTCATCACCATGCCAGAAATGTGTGTATTCCTGAAAATGGCGTGCTACGTGTTTTATTACAAAGCACTGTGGGTGTCATTTACAAAAGACAAATCCACTATGCACTACAAGTGCACTGCAAAAGTGCACCGGAAACTACACTTGCAGTGCAAACTGGAATAGCCTTTAGTAAATAACACCTATTGTCACCAAAATCATTTACTTTTGACGTAAATAATGCTTTTGTGGTTTGAAATAAGGAAGCCACACATTTTTTAGATGTTAAAATTTTACTTACAACACATTCACACGTGCCTTTAAAAAATGCTTTGGTAAACTGAAAAGATCTTTGGTCTTTAGAACATTGTTTACTAACATTGCGCATTTGTGAAAACCAGGCATGTAGCAAAACAAAACAGACTGAACATAGGAACTTACAAAGTTCAACTTTGAAAAGTGAAGACAAGATCAGACATAACTATATGTTCAAAGTGTGTTTGATCATGCCTTCATCACATGGGGTTTCACCCCTGGAAAAGTGAAATTTAGAACATGCACACAATGTGGGTATCAAAATGGGCATTTGATGCTAAAACACATGCCTAGAATGTCCAAATGTGCAATCTCCCATCATGGGGATCTATGGACGTGTTTTGGGGGTGCAACCCCTTCACCTCACCCACTTTAGTAGTTAGTAAAGTGGTTGCACCCCCAAAACTTTGTCATTCATCCACCATGATGGGAGCTAGCACATGTTGACACACTGTGTGCATCTTCCAAATTTGGCACAGTTATTAAGTTAAAATTTTTGTGATAAACAGCCACAAATGTGTGAAAATTACTTTGTGCGTTTTCAGATTTTCGCTAAAACATCAATGATGTTCTTCATTTTTTGTTGAACATCATTGATGTTTTTCTTGATATCATCTAGATCTCAATTGCACACCATTATCTCCCCGATGAGTATGTGTGCACTTTCAGTGGTAAAGTGCGATTCTTCTTCCACAACATCCACATCACCTAAAAAAAACACACAAACAAAAAATAATGGCTATTGTAAAAGAGGCAGGCATACATTGATTAGCTTACCAGTAGCTGTGTCCTCCCACACTCACCTGTTGTGGTGACAAGTTCACCAAGTTCTATTATCTCTCCTTCCTCCTCCTCTGATTCTGGTGTTGATATTTCCCCTTCTTTGGGAGGTGTGGGTTTCCTGGTGTCCTCAGACGTCCCGAGTCTTCGCTCCCCTATGAGAATGTACAAAAGGAATACTTAGCACAACAATCTATTGAGGGCAGAAATAGGAAATGTCAAACATTGCTTGGAAGTGACGGAAAATAGTTGTTTGTGGCCAGGTTCAAAGGACAACAACATTAGTCACTTTGTAAAGGTGCAAAACTTACTACCTTTTTGGTTGAAGTTTGTCAGATGGAGACACCCCTATAGTATCCACTGGAGCACATGTGTGGAACAACATAATAAAAAGGGTGTTTGGGTGTCCCAGCACTAGTGCTCTAGAGTCCAGATGGGTAAACAGCTACTGAGTGACCTCTCCTTTACATTGAAGAAATTTGATTTACATTCTTGATGACATGTCTATTGACAACAAACTTCCTTTCACTAAAAACAGGCCCGAACCAATGTATTTCACTCCAACTTCACCAAACATCGTATTATAAGTGGCCGAACGATCGAGGTTGAGTACGATCAAATGGACACACGAACATGAAAGTGGCCATTTTCAAATGTACAACATAGAAAAAACAACCACATGGAGCAGTATGCCAGCAAGAAAAAAAAAGCAGAGCACACGACAACTACTTACTTTTTTGAAGAACTCGCTTGATCTTTCTGTACTGATCGGGCTCCCTCAATTTCAGGTCTGACCAGCGTTTCCTCAGTTGATCCTTGGATCGTTGTACCCCAAAATTATTGTGCAGCCTCCTCACAACTTTAGCCATGATCTTGGCCTTTCTGACATTTGAGAAGGGGTGGGGAATAGACGAGAAAGATCGTCAGGGGCGGGCGGAGTTTCTCGCATGCGCACTGTATATAAAACCTCACGCGCGTGTGTCGTAGCGACGATCTGTGAGCAGACGGGAGAGAGAGCTGACGCACAAGACAATCGCTATAACGAAGGTACAATTTGAACTTGGTACATCACTAGCCTAGACTGCTTATACATTGGGGCAGAAGATTACATTTATGGAGAAGATTAGGAGAGTTTAGCCTGACATTATTTAGTGTTTTGTCTGGTGTTGTGTCTTGCAGAGAATATGGATGGCTTCAATGACGTCAGCTTCCTCCCCCTCTTCATTGATAAATATAGAGATATGCCCCTTTTGTGGCAGGCTAAGCACCCGATATACAGCAACAAACCAAAGAGGCACGCAGCGATGCAGAAACTTCTGGAATTTGTATTGCCGGTGATCCCCACGGCAACCATTGATAAGTTAAGAACCAAAATTGGCAGCCTGAGGAGTACGTATTTCAGGGAGCGCAATAAGGTCCTGAAGTCCCAAGCATCTGGAGCTGCAGCAGATCAGGTCTATGTCCCCAGGCTGTGGTACTACGCCAGGCTCCATTTTCTCAAAGACCAGGCTGATGTCAGGGAGTCACTCTCGACTCTTCCTTCCACGTTTCCTTCCACGCATTCCACCCCTGATGAGGCTTCCGAGGACCAACCTGGGCCTTCCAGTCAGGAAGAGGTGGAGGAGCCCAGCTTGAGCCAGGTATAGTATTTTTGTACCCATTTTTTTTGAAAAATGAATGATGTTCACTTAATTCAGGATCCCCAATTGCTTATTTTCTAAAGTGTTTGACATATCAACAGACAGTAGTGTTGGAGACATTTTGGGCAAGAATCTAAACTGCTGGGCTGAGAATTGTATGGTTTTCTATTTGTGAACATTTTGCAACAGTCAATAGATGAAAATTGTGTGCGTTTGATGAACAAATAACTCAAACTATGTCCCTTTTTCATACACAGGAAGACCTCAGCCAGGAGGTGGCTGTGGAATGTGGCAGCCAGGAGGAGGCAGGGGTTAGTGGCAGCCAAGAGGTGGGTAGGCCTAGGAGCCTGACTGTATCCCAAGTCCCTCCCCTTCCCTACAAAAGGGCCAGAAAGGGGGGGGGGTGGGGGAGTCAGCGCTCCGGCTGATAAGGGAGGCCTCAGCGGCACTACATGCCACACCCACCTATGAGGAGGCCTTTGCCTCCTTGGCTGCCACTAAACTCAAGGAGATGGAGGCGGGGCAAAGCAGCATGTGTGAGGAGGTCATCCTCAAGATACTAAATAAGGGGGTGGCTGGGGAGATGACCCCAGCAACACATGTTTGCGAGAGTCACCATGCTCCTCCTCCTCCTCCTCCTTCTGCCACACCTCCAGCACCACAGCCACAGACTGTAAGGAAGCGTGGAAGGAAGACCAGAGTGTGAGGACCTGGATTCAGTCTGGTCTGAGAGAAGATGGAGCCTCTCGTATAACCACAGCCTGGGGACATAGATGGCATCTGCTGCAGTTCCGGATGTTTTGGACTTCAGGACCAGATTGCACTCCCTTATTAAGATACGTACTCCTCAGGCCACCAATTTTTGAACATAAAAAAATGATGTCTGCCTTCCTCTTTGGTTTGTTGCTGAGACCTAAATAAAGGTATTTTTGATTTCAAGAAATCCTTGCCTATGTGTTTTACTTTTCAACAATGACAGTTTATTTGTCAGTAGGCAGGTACATTTCACAAATCATAAAGTCCAATTAACAAGGGGCACCAACAACAAACAACCTCCGAGTGAATTTAGGCTAAAAATACAAATGATAATTATGGTGTTTGGATAAGTTGAGACACACAACCCCACCCCCCCCTCCAAAAAAAAAAAAAAATGTAATAAAGGAAATCTGGATTTAAAAAAAACCCACTATAAATGACAAATCCTCAAAAAAATAAAAAAAACATTCTTAAGATCTGACAAATACAAAAACATCTAGCCAAGAAATCATGAAAAAGAATAAAGAAAGAAGTTTGTGAGAAGTCAGTGTGAATGTGAATAGGAGCAGCTAAAACACGTCATTCTTCTTGCATTGTAAAGAAAAAGAGAATGCGCTGCATTAAACACATTTTAACATTGCAGCGTGATGAATGTGCTGTGTCGATTAGGAACGGTAGTTTTACCTGACCGAGCGCTTCTGTCACAGAATTTCTTCTGAGCATGCGTGGCACTTTGTCCGTCGGACTAGGCTACACACGATCGGAATTTGTGTGATCGGACTTTGTTGTCGGAAAAATTGAGAGCAGGAGATAAAACTTTGTCCATCGGAAAATCCGATGGAAAATGTCCGATGGAGCCTACACACGGTCGGAATTTCAGACAACATTGTCCGATAGGACATTTTCCGTCGGAAAATCTGACCGTGTGTATGGGGCATAAGTGTAGACCAGGGATCCTCAAACTACGGCCCTCCAGCTGTTGCAGAACTACACATCCCATGAGGCATTGCAAAACTCTGACATTCACAGACATGACCAGGCATGATGGGGATTGTAGTTCCTGAACAACTGGAGGGCCGTAGTTTGAAGACCCCTAGTGTAGACTGTATAATACTATTTATTAAAAAATTATTTAAAAAAACAATCGCAAAATGATAAAGCAAAAAATTGTTTGTATAGGCAGTAGGTCAGATATGCATTACCAGGACGGTCATAGTTTTCAAAGTCCAGCAAAAAAAAGCACAACAGAACCTTCTCTGGTATTGGGGCATGCACACACTGCTGAATGCAATAACAAACGAGTGCTGTATAATATAGAAATAGCAATACAGCCATGCAAAAATCGCGGCTAGTGCCGCTGTAGGTGATGGTGAGAAGCGGGTGACTCATAGGGGGGAGAAGCCTATGAGTCACCCGCTTCTCACCATCACCTACAGCGGCACTAGCCGCGATTTTTGCATTGCTGTATTGCTATTCCTATATTATACAGCACTCGTTTGTTATTGCATTCAGCAGTGTGTGCATGACCCAATACCAGAGAAGGTCTGTTGTGCTTTTATTTGCTGGACTTTGAAAACTATGACCGTCCTGGTAATGCATATCTGACCTACTGCCTATACAAAAAAATTTTTGCTTTATCATTTTGCGATTTTTTTTTAAATAATTTTTTAATAAATAGTATTATACAATCTACACTTAAGCCCCATACACACGGTCGGACAATCCGCGGACCAGGTCCGTCGGACCATGTCCGTCATACTTTGTCCGATGTTGGTTTTGCGTACACACGGTCGGACAAAGTTGTCGGAAAATCCGATCATTCTGAACGCGGTGACGATTGTTGCCTACGACGGGACTACGTAGAGGCTAGTAGCCAATAGCTTTGGTCTTGTAATGTGATCTGAGCATGCGTAGCACTTTGTCCGGTCGGACAACCGTACACACGATCGGATTTGGTGTGATCGGACCGTGTTGACGGCAAATCTTTCCAGCAGGAGATAAGACTTTGTCCGTCGGTCAAACCGACGAACACTGTCCGATGGTGCATACACACGGTCTGATTTTTCAACAACCTTGTCCGATCGGACAGAATACATGAAAAAGTCCGACCGTGTGTATGGGGCTTTAGAGTGTCCCCCCTTCATTTCTTATTTTTGGGGAATTCTTTGTCTGGATCAACGGTGCCTGCTAATTGTCGCTCAGCTGCAATTTGTAAAAGATTTCTCCTGCTGCCTGGTCATCACCCAGATTGTATCCAGCCTGGTTTGGAATCTCACATATCATCCCTGATTGGGTCCATGCGAATGTGCTCGGCACTTCTGGTAAGAGTATCTCATCTGCTTTGGTGGAGGATTTCACTTTAAATATTCGTTTGAATTATGATCTACAGTCACCTGGGTGTTTATCTACAATAATTCATCCACTCACATCTTCTCGTATCTTCAGGATATGAACTTTTTTGTCACTATATTTATTTATTTTTTACACATACTGAATATTTGCAGTGTTTTCGTATCTCCCTCCAAAGTACTGTGTCCCGTGGCTTTCTCCTGCTCCGTTCTTCTGTTATCAGCATGAAAATTTCTGACAAGTTCTCTGTCAATTGTGATAAAACCAGGCTGAATTTTGTGTCAGGGTGGGTGCAATAAATAGATTAACAGAGAGCTGGTCTATTTACAGCAGAGCTCTGAAAGTATCTGCCTATGTGGAGGGGAGTGTGTGCTTTTCCTCAAATCAGCTGTCTCCCAGTGTAAGCAAGAATTCACACCCACAGGTGAATCAGGAAGAGAAAATTATAACACAATGTTCACTTTCTAAACAGTATATAAAGCTGAAGACAGCAGATATACATGTAAAACGTATGTAACGCACTACTCCCTTGGGAGCTGCTGGGTAGTTTATTACAGTACTGCTGGTTTAACCCCCGCTTCTTTCACCCCACTTGAGCAACAGTTAAACACAGTCCAACAGTTAAACAGGGAACATTTATTTCTCTTGCTGCAGTGTGTTGTATATCAGTGGTGCAATAAAGTATGAGCTGCCTCTTTTTCTTGTTCCATGTGAGTAGCTAGAACCCTTTCCCTTTGCGAACTGGTCAATGCCCCTCTGAAAGGCATCTTGGTAAAGTTGGAATGCTGGAAGTCCCAGGCCTCACCTGCCTTTCTCGCCTCCTGCGATTCCTCCCCAGGCCAGTTCAGGAAAGACCAGGCGCCCCCGGTCTACTCTGTCCGCTTGGCAGCTGCTTCCCGCTTCTTGAGCAATGGTTCATCCCAGCCGGGATGCCTGGTTCCTTTCTTCAGGGTTTTTTTTTTTTGTGCAATCTGTCAGCTTAAACCATCCAGCACTGAGGACTCTGAACCCTCAGGCCTTCCGTTTGGTTTCCTTTGCTTTCCAGCGCTGGGACCTCTTAACCCCCAGGCCTTCCGGCCTGTTCCTGAAGGTCACATCGTGCAGCCTTTCTGGATCTAGTCTCTTCCCATCTCCCCAAGGAAGCATGTGACCTCAGTATATATATGTATATCCCGCCCCTGCCCAAACAAATTAATGATTGGACCAGGGCCATATACACTGCCTGTCCTTCAGTCCCTGACCCGCCTCCTTTCCAGAACATTACCCTGGAGAAGCAAGGGAGGTTTCCCAAGGTGAAGAACAGGTGGTCACACCCCCCTCTATTCTACTGCTCCTCCCTAACCCAAATAAAACACCCAGACGAGGGTTTACATCCACTTTTATCACTTAAGGGCCGGAAGAATTTTTCCATTAATGACTAGGCCATTGTTTGCGGTACGGCACTGCTTCGCTTCAACTGACAATTGCGGGTTCGTGCAATGCTGTACCCAAACAAAATTGACGTTCTTTTTTTCCCCCACAAATAGAGCTTTCTTTTGGTGGATTTTTTTTGCGCTATAAACAAAAAAAGAGCAACAATTTTGAAAAAAAAAACACAATGTTTGTTTACTTTTTGCTATAATAAACATCCCCAAAAAATGTAAATATGTCTTCATTAGTTTAGGCCAATATGTATTCTTCTACATATTTTTCGTAAAAAAAAATTGCAATAAGTGTATATTGAATGGTTTGCGCAAAAGTTATAGCAACTACAAAATAGGGGATATATTTATGGCATTTTTATTATAATTTTTTTGTTTTACTAGTAATGGCAGTGATCAGCGATTTTTAGTAGGATTGCAACATTGCGGCGGACAAATGGGACACTTTTGACACTTTTTTGGAACAATTGACACTTATACAGCGATCAGAGCTAAAAATAGCCACTGATTGCTGTATAAATGTCACTGACAAGGAAGGGGTTAAGAAGGGGTTAAGTGTGTCCTAGGGAGGTGTTTCTAACTGTAGAGGGGGGGATGACAGGGAGTAGAGAGAGATCTCTGTTCCTGATTACTAGAAACAGCCGATCTCTCTCTATTTCCCTGTCAGAACGGGGATCTGTCTGTTTACATTGACTGATCCCCATTCTGGCTCTCTGAGGAGCGATCGTGGGTGCGCCTCAGCTCTGGCGTCGCACCAGGGGCGCACTCTCTATAGCCCTTAAATCGGCCACTATACAGCTACAGCAATTTGCAGAGGGGAGCCAACCTGCTGCCGTATAACAATGGCGGCATGTCGGCAAGTAGTTCAGAAACTAATAGAAAAAAATATTCCCTACTCAATACTAATACTAAAAAAGTTTTTGTGGGGCTTTATATAAAAGTTAAACGTTCTGGGAGTTCATATGTTCCTCTGTGTAGAACAGTCATTCTCAACCAGGGTCCCATGGAATTCTAGGGTTCTTCAAGAAATTGGTAGGGGTTCTTTGAGCTGTGGCTGATTGACCTCCCATCTAATGGCAGTTGCATAGTTAATTTAGTAAGAATGATCTTAGTGTCAGTTGATCGTTGATCGCCGCTTGATCATTCTTACAGGAGACGGGAGGGGACATCCCCACTCCCGTCGCCATCCGGTGCTTCTCCGGCCTCTCCAGTGTCATCGGGGACCTGGAGAAAGAATCGGCCGCTGCCGGATGACGAGCATAGAGATGACCGGTGACCAAATGATCACCGGTTATCTCTATGACCTTTAGAGGCCCGGGCACGACGTTATGACATCACGTCCGGGCTGCAGATGTAAACAAAGCCGCAATCGCGGCTGATAAGCATGAGATCGTGGATTTTTTTTCCGATCTCATGCTTTCCAGCTTGGAGGAGAGATGTGGGGTCTTATTGACCCTGCATCTCTCCATAAAGAGAACCTGTCACAAATTATTCCTATTACAAGGGATGTTTACATGTAATAGGAATAAAAGTGATCAAAAAAAAATTTTTGTAAAAGAAAGTAAAAAAAATTAAAAATAAAAATAATTAAAAATGCCCCTGTCCCTGGTAGCTTGTGCTCAGAAGCGAACACAAATGTAAACGCTGTTCAAACCACACATGTGAGGTATCGCTGCATGCGTTAGAGCGCGAGCAACAATTCTAGCACTAGACCTCCTCTATAACTCTAAAAATGTAACCTGTAAAAAAAATTAAAGCGTTGCCTATGGAGATTTTTAAGTACTGAAGTTTGACGTCATTCCATGAGTGTGCACAATTTTAAAGCGTGACATGTTGGGTATCTATTTACTCGGCGTAACATCATCTTTTAGATTATATGGTGGCCTAACTTTACTGTTTTGTTATTTTTTAAATCATGAAACAGTTTTAAAAAAAAAAAAAAACACGTTTGCTAAATTGTTGCGCAAATACTGTGTGAGATAAAAAGTTGCAATGACCGCCATTTTATTCCCTAGGTGTCTGCTAAAAAAAAATATATATATATAAAATGTTTGGGGGTTCTGAGTAATTTTCTAGCAAAAAAAATATGATTTTTACATGTAGGAGAGAAGGGCCAGAATAGGCCCAGTATGGCCCAGTATGGAAGTGGTTAAGCCGTTCCACAGAGATAAAAAGATTGAGAAAGGCTGGTGTAGAAGTATCCTATGACTCTTTTGTGTGGATGTGTTTGTACAGGCAGAGCACCCTCTTCATTTAAATGGGCTGCTGTACCTGTGGGAAACACTGCGTTTCAGCTGTAGGTGCCATCAGGTGTGGGAATGCGTGCATTTACACGCGGTCCCACACCTGCATATGCGTGAGCCTAACCTTAAAGTGTTACTAAACCCAGGACCCAGAACATGGAGATGCAATTAATTTAGTAAATAGAAACTGCTAAGTACCTTTTCTCATCAGCAGTATATAGCAGTCTTGTGACTATCAGTGTCTGGCCGAGCTTTTTTTAAAGCTTGTAGGAGGATTTTTTCTTTCTGCCCTGACTGTCCTAGGAGGTTGCATGACCCCTGACTTTCTGTCTGGATAGTGATGATTGGCCCTGTGCTGATCACATGCACTCTCCCCGAAAAAAAAAAAAAACTCTCTAGCAATACACACCAAACTGAGCATGTACAGAGTGCCTCCAAGGCTCTGCATATAAAGACTGATTTTACTGTCGTGGGTTTAGTAACACTTTAACAGAATTTTGTGTATATGTGATTGTAATATAATAATATATCACAACTAATATAATAATAATATATATATATATATATATATATATATATATATATATACTGTATATATATATATATATATATATATATATATATATATATATATATTGCCCTCTACTGTGGGTAAAACTATAGGATTTGCCCTGCTTCATTTCCAGAAGAGGCTGTGCACCCCTGGTAGTGACACCACTACCATTAAAGCAGGATTTTGGGCACAAATACTTTAATTTAAAAAGAAAACTCAATAGCTACAATGTATATAAATTTACCTTGTCTGCTCCAAATGCCTTTGTAGATCCAACAACCTTGTAAACATAGCAGTGGTATCATAATCCTGCTGCAGGTCCTCCCACTACAGACTACCTGTACCTACAGGGGGCAGATACGTGATCAGTCACCTGCACAAGAAGAGAAAGCAGCACTGACCAGTCTTTGTAACCTTGAAGAGGCAAGGTGCAGGAGGTGTTTTATGATGGATTACTGCAAATATCTGGAAGAAATGCACAAAGAACACTAAGATTCTGGTAGGACTGGTCATATATTATACAATTTTCTTGTACAAGTTTCCTTCAGATTTACCAAAAACATTTATTATGCTGTCAAACCTAAACACTTTCAATTTGTATGCAATTAGGCAGGCCCTTGCACTACATAGTTTAGGGTAAATCTAAAGGACATTTGAACAAGAAAATTGTATAATTTATGGCCAGCTTAAAGCCTGGTACACATTATCCATTTTGTTTCCAGTCAATCCAGCGGGCTGAACAAAAAGTTCAGCACTTATCAGATGCCAATCGGCAGACCTTTTTTCAGTCATGCCCCTTCAACAGAAGCCGGCCAATCAGCTGACTTCTGTTGGACTGGCTGCCGTACACATGGGCCAAATGTTGGCCGTTTTTTATTGAACCGGCTGATGCCGCCCAATGTTCGGCCTGCGTATACCGCCCTTAAGACTACACATGCCTTTTGTATTTAGACATCTGTTCAACTTTAAACAGAGAAGTGCTTATTTTTTGTATTTAAGGCAAATTCTAATAGCAAAAAGAATAATAATGACAAAAATAGTTGTGCACAGCTGGACTGGGAATGAAAAGCAGGGTTGATGCATGCAACTCACTGCATATTCATATATTATTGTGAGACCCAAATCCAGGTGTGCGGATATACACTCACCAGGCCACTTTATTAGGTAAACCTTGCTAGTTGGACCCCTTCAGAACTGCCTTAATTCTTCATGGCATAGATTCAACAAGGTGTTGGAACATTCCTGAGAGATTTTGGTCCATATTGACACAATAGCATCACGCAGTTGCTGCAGATTTGTCGGGTTCACATCCATGATGCGAATTTCCCATTCCAGTACATCCCAAAGCTTCTCTATTGGATTGAGATCGGGTGATTGTGGAGGCCATTGGAGTACAGTTACCTCATTGTCATGTTCAAGAAACCAGTGGTGAGATGATTTGAGCTTTGTGACATGGGGCATTAGCCTGCTGGAAGTAGCCGTCTGAAGAAGGGTACACTGTAGTCATAAAGGGAAGGACATGGTCAGGTAGGCCGTGGCTTTTAAACAATGCTTAACTGGTACTAAGGGGCCCAAAGTGTGCCAAGAAAACCACACCATTACACCACCACCACCAGCCTGAACTGTTGATACAAGGCAGGATGGATCCATGCTTTCATGTTTTTTATGCCAAATTCTGACCCACCATCTGAATGTCGCAGCTGAAATCAAGGTTATTTGAGTTACTGTTGCCTTTCTGTCACCTCAAAACTGTCTGCCCATTCTCCTCTGACCTCAACAAGGCATTTTCCTCTACACAACTGCCGCTCACTGGATATTTTCTTTTTTTTGGACCATTCTCTGTAAACCCTAGAGATGGTTGTGTATAAAAATTCCAGTAGATCAGCAGTTTTTCAAATACTCAGACCAGCCCGTCTGGCACCTATGCAACGTTAAATCAACTAAATAAATAGTTATGTGCTGATATATTTATAGGATACAGTAGACTTTGCAAGGCTACTCAGCTTGATAATCTATACTGGCAAATATCAGAAACTCCAAAAAATACACAAATATTAATTTTCACAAGGTCTGCTGCTTTAGTGTTTCTAGATCTTTTTGTCAGATGTTACTATGGTATACTGAAGTATAATTATAAGAATTTAATAAGTGTCAAAGGCTTTTATTGACAATTACATTAAGTTTATGCAGAGTCAATATTTGCAGTGTTGACCCTTCTTTTTCAAGACCTTTGCAATTTGCCCTGGCATGCTGTAAATTAACTTCTGGGCCACATCCTGACTGGTTACAGCCCATTCTTCCATGATCAATGCTTGGAGTTTGTCAGAATTTGTGGGTTTTTTTTTGTTCACCTGCCTCTTGAGGATTGACCACAAGTTTTCAATGGTATTAAGGTCTGGGTAGTTTCCTGGTCATGGACCCAATATATGTTTTGGGTCTAAGCCACTTAGTTTTGCCTTATGGCAAGGTGCTCCATGATGCTGGAAAATGCATTGTTCCTCACCAAACTGTTCTTGGATGGTTGGGAGAAGTTGCTCTCAGAGGAGGTTTTTGTACCATTCTTTATTTATGGCTGTGTTCTTAGGCAAAAGTATGAGGGAGTCCACTCCCTTGGCTGAGATGCAACCCCACACGTGAATGGTCTCAGGATGCTTTATTGTTGGCACGACACAGAACCGATGGTAGCACTCGCTTTCTCTTTTCTGGACAGGGTTTTTCCCGGATGCCCCAAACAATCGGAAAAGGGATTCATCAGAGAAAATCACTTAACCCCAGTCCTCAGCAGTCCAATCCCTGTACCTTTTGCAGAATATTAGTCTGTCCCTGATGTTTTTCCTGAAGTGGCTTCTTTGCTGCCCTTCTTGACACCAAGACATCCTCCAAAAGTCTTCACCTCACTGTGCCTGCAGATGCACTCACACCTGCCTGCTGCCATTCCTGAGAAAGCTCTGCACTGGTGGTGCCCTGATCCCACAGTTGAATCAACTGTAAGAGACGGTCCTGGTGCATGCTGGTCTTTCTTGGCTGAAGCCTTCTTCACAAATGCAGTGGAAATGTTCATTTTCATTAGGGATGGGCCCGGTGCTCGATGCGAACCCACGTTTGCATCGAGCACCGGG
The DNA here is from genome assembly GCA_028564925.1 of Lithobates sylvaticus. Taxonomy (NCBI): domain Eukaryota; kingdom Metazoa; phylum Chordata; class Amphibia; order Anura; family Ranidae; genus Lithobates; species Lithobates sylvaticus. The sequence goes on from CM053032.1 coordinate 56,483,350, forward strand.
CGTTCGCTCGCTCGGCGAGCCCAGAACTATTTTGGCCGCTCGCATCACGTTCGTGTGATGCGAGCGGCCCCGCAATGCATTGCGGCCGGCGCGGCCGGCGCAGTGCATTGCTGGCTGATGATTGGCCAAGCATGCACTGTGACCCCGCATGCTTGGCCAATCACAGCCCCGGAAACTCGAAGAGCCATAATTGGCTACAGGCAGGACGCCTGTAGCCAATTACAGCTCAGGGGCTGTAGTACACGCCCCCCCCCTATAAAAGGCCGCCACGCCGTCTGCGCCGGTCACATGCTGTTCCGGCGCAGATAGAGCAGGCTAGATCTGTGACACTCTGCTGGATTTAGTTAGTTAGAGAGATTTACTTAGAGAGATTGAGTTAGATAGATTCATTCATTTAGATGAGATTTATATTTTGTTCCCAGAAGCACCTATAGGACTTGTAGTGTGTTCGTGGCAGGCAGGCAGAGCTCCTATATTTTGTTCCCAGAAGCACCTATAGGACTTGTAGTGTGTTCGTGGCAGGCAGGCAGAGCTCCTATATTTTGTTCCCAGAAGCACCTATAGGACTTGTAGTGTGTTCGTGGCAGGCAGGCAGAGCTCCTATATTTTGTTCCCAGAAGCACCTATAGGACTTGTAGTGTGTTCGTGGCAGGCAGGCAGAGCTCCTATATTTTGTCCCCAGAAGCACCTATAGGACTTGTAGTGTGTTCGTGGCAGGCAGGCAGAGCTCCTATATTTTGTTCCCAGAAGCACCTATAGGACTTGTAGTGTGTTCGTGGCAGGCAGGCAGAGCTCCTATATTTTGTTCCCAGAAGCACCTATAGGACTTGAAGTGTGTTAGTCCCATCACACAGACCTACATTTTCTTCCCAGAAGCACCTATAGGACTTGAAGTGTGTTAGTCCCATCACACAGAGATCATATATTTTGTTCCCAGAAGCACCTATAGGACTTGAAGTGTGTTAGTCCCATCACACAGACCTATATTTCCTTCCCAGAAGCACCTATAGGACTTGAAGTGTGTTAGTCCCATCACACAGAGATCATATATTTTGTTCCCAGAAGCACCTATAGGACTTGAAGTGTGTTAGTCCCATCACACAGACCTACATTTTCTTCCCAGAAGCACCTATAGGACTTGAAGTGTGTTAGTCCCATCACACAGAGATCATATATTTTGTTCCCAGAAGCACCTATAGGACTTGAAGTGTGTTAGTCCCATCACACAGACCTATATTTCCTTCCCAGAAGCACCTATAGGACTTGAAGTGTGCTAGTCCCATCACACAGAGATCATATATTTTGTTCCCAGAAGCACCTATAGGACTTGAAGTGTGTTAGTCCCATCACACAGACCTGCATTTTCTTCCCAGAAGCACCTATAGGACTTGAAGTGTGTTAGTCCCATCACACAGAGATCATATATTTTGTTCCCAGAAGCACCTATAGGACTTGAAGTGTGTTAGTCCCATCACACAGAGATCATATATTTTGTTCCCAGAAGCACCTATAGGACTTGAAGTGTGTTAGTCCCATCACACATGGATCATATATTTCGTTCCCAGAAGCACCTATAGGACTTGAAGTGTGTTAGTCCCATCACACAGAGATCATATATTTTGTTCACAGAAGCACCTATAGGACTTGAAGTGTGTTAGTCCCATCACACAGACCTACATTTTCTTCCCAGAAGCACCCATAGGACTTGAAGTGTGTTAGTCCCATCACACAGAGATCATATATTTTGTTCCCAGAAGCACCTATAGGACTTGAAGTGTGTTAGTCCCATCACACAGACCTATATTTCCTTCCCAGAAGCACCTATAGGACTTGAAGTGTGTTAGTCCCATCACACAGAGATCATATATTTTGTTCCCAGAAGCACCTATAGGACTTGAAGTGTGTTAGTCCCATCACACAGACCTACATTTTCTTCCCAGAAGCACCTATAGGACTTGAAGTGTGTTAGTCCCATCACACAGAGACCCTATATTTTGTTCCCAGAAGCACCTATAGGACTTGAAGTGTGTTAGTCCCATCACACAGAGATCATATATTTTGTTCACAGAAGCACCTATAGGACTTGAAGTGTGTTAGTCCCATCACACAGACCTACATTTTCTTCCCAGAAGCACCCATAGGACTTGAAGTGTGTTAGTCCCATCACACAGAGATCCTATATTTTGTTCCCAGAAGCACCTATAGGACTTGAAGTGTGTTAGTCCCATCACACAGAGATCATATATTTTGTTCCCAGAAGCACCTATAGGACTTGAAGTGTGTTAGTCCCATCACACAGACCTACATTTTCTTCCCAGAAGCACTTATAGGACTTGAAGTGTGTTAGTCCCATCACACAGAGATCATATATTTTGTTCCCAGAAGCACCTATAGGACTTGAAGTGTGTTAGTCCCATCACACAGACCTACATTTTCTTCCCAGAAGCACCTATAGGACTTGAAGTGTGTTAGTCCCATCACACAGAGATCATATATTTTGTTCCCAGAAGCACCTATAGGACTTGAAGTGTGTTAGTCCCATCACACAGAGATCATATATTTTGTTCCCAGAAGCACCTATAGGACTTGAAGTGTGTTAGTCCCATCACACAGAGATCATATATTTCGTTCCCAGAAGCACCTATAGGACTTGAAGTGTGTTAGTCCCATCACACAGAGATCATATATTTTGTTCACAGAAGCACCTATAGGACTTGAAGTGTGTTAGTCCCATCACACAGACCTACATTTCCTTCCCAGAAGCACCTATAGGACTTGAAGTGTGTTAGTCCCATCACACAGAGATCATATATTTTGTTCCCAGAAGCACCTATAGGACTTGAAGTGTGTTAGTCCCATCACACAGACCTACATTTTCTTCCCAGAAGCACCTATAGGACTTGAAGTGTGTTAGTCCCATCACACAGAGATCATATATTTTGTTCCCAGAAGCACCTATAGGACTTGAAGTGTGTTAGTCCCATCACACAGAGATCATATATTTTGTTCCCAGAAGCACCTATAGGACTTGAAGTGTGTTAGTCCCATCACACAGAGATCATATATTTCGTTCCCAGAAGCACCTATAGGACTTGAAGTGTGTTAGTCCCATCACACAGAGATCATATATTTTGTTCACAGAAGCACCTATAGGACTTGAAGTGTGTTAGTCCCATCACACAGACCTACATTTTCTTCCCAGAAGCACCCATAGGACTTGAAGTGTGTTAGTCCCATCACACAGAGATCATATATTTTGTTCCCAGAAGCACCTATAGGACTTGAAGTGTGTTAGTCCCATCACACAGACCTATATTTCCTTCCCAGAAGCACCTATAGGACTTGAAGTGTGTTAGTCCCATCACACAGAGATCATATATTTTGTTCCCAGAAGCACCTATAGGACTTGAAGTGTGTTAGTCCCATCACACAGACCTACATTTTCTTCCCAGAAGCACCTATAGGACTTGAAGTGTGTTAGTCCCATCACACAGAGATCCTATATTTTGTTCCCAGAAGCACCTATAGGACTTGAAGTGTGTTAGTCCCATCACACAGACCTACATTTTCTTCCCAGAAGCACCTATAGGACTTGAAGTGTGTTAGTCCCATCACACAGACCTACATTTTTCTTCCCAGAAGCACCCATAGGACTTGAAGTGTGTTAGTCCCATCACACAGAGATCCTATATTTTGTTCCCAGAAGCACCTATAGGACTTGAAGTGTGTTAGTCCCATCACACAGAGATCATATATTTTGTTCCCAGAAGCACCTATAGGACTTGAAGTGTGTTAGTCCCATCACACAGACCTTTATTTCCTTCCCAGAAGCACCTATAGGACTTGAAGTGTGTTAGTCCCATCACACAGAGATCATATATTTTGTTCCCAGAAGCACCTATAGGACTTGAAGTGTGTTAGTCCCATCACACAGACCTATATTTCCTTCCCAGAAGCACCTATAGGACTTGAAGTGTGTTAGTCCCATCACACAGAGATCATATATTTTGTTCCCAGAAGCACCTATAGGACTTGAAGTGTGTTAGTCCCATCACACAGACCTACATTTTCTTCCCAGAAGCACCTATAGGACTTGAAGTGTGTTAGTCCCATCACACAGACCTACATTTTCTTCCCAGAAGCACCTATAGGACTTGAAGTGTGTTAGTCCCATCACACAGAGATCATATATTTTGTTCCCAGAGGCACCTATAGGACTTGAAGTGTGTTAGTCCCATCACACAGACCTATATTTTCTTCCCAGAAGCACCCATAGGACTTGAAGTGTGTTAGTCCCATCACACAGAGCTCCTCTATTTTCTTTGCAGAAGCACCCATAGGACTTCTAGTGTGTTAGTGACATCACACAGAGCTACTATATTTTCTTCTCAGCAGCACCCACAGGACTTCTAGTGTGTTAGTGGCATCACACAGAGCTCCTCTATTTTCTTTGCAGAAGCACCCATAGGACTTCTAGTGTGTTAGTGGCATCACACAGAGCTCCTATATTTTCTTCTCAGCGGCACCCACAGGACTTCTAGTGTGTTAGTGGCATCACACAGAGCTCCTCTATTTTCTTTGCAGAAGCACCCATAGGACTTCTAGTGTGTTAGTGGCATCACACAGAGCTCCTATATTTTCTTCTCAGCAGCACCCACAGGACTTCTAGTGTGTTAGTGGCATCACACAGAGCTCCTCTATTTTCTTTGCAGAAGCACCCACAGGACTTCTAGTGTGTTAGTGGCATCACACAGAGCTCCTCTATTTTCTTTGCAGAAGCACCCATAGGACTTCTAGTGTGTTAGTGGCATCACACAGAGCTCCTATATTTTCTTCCCAGAAGCACCCATAGGACTTGAAGTGTGTTAGTCCCATCACACAGAGCTCCTCTATTTTCTTTGCAGAAGCACCCACAGGACTTCTAGTGTGTTAGTGGCATCACACAGAGCTCCTCTATTTTCTTTGCAGAAGCACCCACAGGACTTCTAGTGTGTTAGTGGCATCACACAGAGCTCCTCTATTTTCTTTGCAGAAGCACCCATAGGACTTCTAGTGTGTTAGTGGCATCACACAGAGCTCCTATATTTTCTTCTCAGCAGCACCCACAGGACTTCTAGTGTGTTAGTGGCATCACACAGAGCTCCTCTATTTTCTTTGCAGAAGCACCCATAGGACTTCTAGTGTGTTAGTGGCATCACACAGAGCTCCTATATTTTCTTCTCAGCAGCACCCACAGGACTTCTAGTGTGTTAGTGGCATCACACAGAGCTCCTCTATTTTCTTTGCAGAAGCACCCACAGGACTTCTAGTGTGTTAGTGGCATCACACAGAGCTCCTCTATTTTCTTTGCAGAAGCACCCATAGGACTTCTAGTGTGTTAGCGGCATCACACAGAGCTCCTATATTTTCTTCTCAGCAGCACCCACAGGACTTCTAGTGTGTTAGTGGCATCACACAGAGCTCCTCTATTTTCTTTGCAGAAGCACCCATAGGACTTCTAGTGTGTTAGTGGCATCACACAGAGCTCCTATATTTTCTTCTCAGCAGCACCCACAGGACTTCTAGTGTGTTAGTGGCATCACACAGAGCTCCTCTATTTTCTTTGCAGAAGCACCCACAGGACTTCTAGTGTGTTAGTGGCATCACACAGAGCTCCTCTATTTTCTTTGCAGAAGCACCCATAGGACTTCTAGTGTGTTAGTGGCATCACACAGAGCTCCTATATTTTCTTCTCAGCAGCACCCACAGGACTTCTAGTGTGTTAGTGGCATCACACAGAGCTCCTCTATTTTCTTTGCAGAAGCACCCATAGGACTTCTAGTGTGTTAGTGGCATCACACAGAGCTCCTATATTTTCTTCTCAGCAGCACCCACAGGACTTCTAGTGTGTTAGTGGCATCACACAGAGCTCCTCTATTTTCTTTGCAGAAGCACCCATAGGACTTCTAGTGTGTTAGTGGCATCACACAGAGCTCCTATATTTTCTTCTCAGCAGCACCCACAGGACTTCTAGTGTGTTAGTGGCATCACACAGAGCTCCTCTATTTTCTTTGCAGAAGCACCCATAGGACTTCTAGTGTGTTAGTGGCATCACACAGAGCTCCTATATTTTCTTCTCAGCAGCACCCACAGGACTTCTAGTGTGTTAGTGGCATCACACAGAGCTCCTCTATTTTCTTTGCAGAAGCACCCACAGGACTTCTAGTGTGTTAGTGGCATCACACAGAGCTCCTCTATTTTCTTTGCAGAAGCACCCATAGGACTTCTAGTGTTTTAGTGGCATCACACAGAGCTCCTATATTTTCTTCTCAGCAGCACCCACAGGACTTCTAGTGTGTTAGTGGCATCACACAGAGCTCCTCTATTTTCTTTGCAGAAGCACCCACAGGACTTCTAGTGTGTTAGTGGCATCACACAGAGCTCCTCTATTTTCTTTGCAGAAGCACCCATAGGACTTCTAGTGTGTTAGTGGCATCACACAGAGCTCCTATATTTTCTTCTCAGCAGCACCCACAGGACTACCGACTACAATGGCTGGAAGACCGCCAAGGGGAGGCAGAGCGTGCAGAGCCAAGAACACAGGGCAGGCAGGCTCTGTTTCTAGTGGACGTGGCCGTGGACGTGGACGTGGTCGTGCATCGTCATCAGCACGTGGCCATGGGACACGCGCGTCTTTGTTTTCGGCAGCTGGACATGTGGAGCCGCATCATGCTGAAGGCTTGGTAGAATGGATGACCAAGCCCTCCTCATCCTCCTCATCCTCTCTCACCCAGGCTCAGGGTACTGACAGAGCATCATCAGCCACCCCTTCCCTAGACCCACCATGTCCTCCTGAGGAGTCCCCCGAACTCTTTGAGCACAGTGTTGGGTACATGCTCCAGGAGGATGCCCAACGATTCGAAGGCTCGGATGATGATACCCAGCTTGAGGAATCTGGCAGTACTGTTCCACCAGCTGCAGCTTACTGCCAGGTTTGCTCTAGTGGTGAAGAGGGAGGGGATGATGAGGTCACTGACTCCACGTGGGTGCCTGAAGGGAGAGAGGATGAGGAGGAGGACGAGGAGGAGGAGGATGCGGCGTCACATGTCCAACGAGGCAGGATGCCCCCTGGAGGCCAGGTAGAGGCCAGCACAGCAACTGTACAACACCGCAGAGCTCCGCCTGTGCAGGGCGCTGCCTCTGCACGTTATCAGAAAAGTTCTTTGGTGTGGGCCTTTTTTGAGACGAGTGCAGCAGATCGCACCACTGCTATTTGCAATATTTGTCTCAAGCGTATCTCGCGTGGCCAAAACATCAGCCGCTTGGGCACCACAAGCATGACCAGACATATGGCGACCTGCCATGCAGCTCGTTGGCAGGCACACATAAAAGACCCACACCAAAGAACTAAGCGGACCTCTCCTTCCTCCTCCTCAGCTGGGATCTCCATCCCCACTACACCTTCAGTCCTCTCTGAAAGCTGCTCTGAGAGGACTGAAGGTGTAGAATTAGGTGTGTCACAACCAAGTACTTGCAGTACACCGACGTCCGATTGCAGCAGGCAAATTTCCCTGCCCCAGCTGCTGGACCGTAGAAAGAAGTACACTCCCAGCCATCCACATGCCCAGCGGTTGAATGCTAGCCTGGCTAAATTGCTAGCACTTCAACTGCTGCCTTTTCAGTTGGTAGACTCGGCCCCCTTCCGTGAGTTTGTTCAATGTGCGGTTCCTCAGTGGCAGGTTCCCAAACGCCACTTTTTCTCACGGAAGGCGATTCCGTCTCTCTACCGGCATGTGGAGGGCAATGTCCATGCCTCGCTGGACAGGGCGGTCAGCGGTAAGGTGCATATTACCGCTGACTCATGGTCCAGCAGGCATGGACAGGGACGGTACCTTTCTTTCACGGCCCATTGGGTCACTCTATTGGCAGCTGGGAGGGATGCAGGACAAGGTGCAGTAGTGTTGGAGGTTGTTCCGCCACCATGCCTCCAAAACGCTACTACTGCTACTGGTTGTGACACACCTCTCTCCTCCACCCCCTCCTCTTCTTCTTCCTCCAGTGCTCTGTCCTTGGAACCAGCGGTGCTCCGTAGGCGTACAAGGGGCTACGCAAGTACGCAGGCAAAAAGATGCCATGCCGTGCTTGCGCTGGTGTGTTTGGGGGACAGGAGCCACACTGGGCCAGAGGTTCTGGCAGCTCTGCAGGGGCAGGCCGAGAGGTGGTTGACGCCACGTCAGCTTAAGCCAGGAATGGTCGTTTCTGACAATGGCACCAACCTCCTCTCCGCCCTGCGACAGGGGCAGCTCACCCATGTGCCCTGCATGGCTCACGTCCTCAACCTGGTGGTGCAGCGGTTCTTGGGCAGGTTCCCAGGCTTACAGGATGTCCTGAGGCAGGCCAGGAAAGTCTGTGTGCATTTCCGCCGATCTTATAATGCCAGTGCTCGGCTGACTGAGCTGCAAAAGGAGCTGAACCTGCCCAAGAACCGCCTAATATGTGACATGCCCACCAGGTGGAACTCAACGTTGGCCATGCTGCAGCGACTGCACACGCAGCAGAGGGCCATCAATGAGTACCTTTGCGACTACGGCACCAGGACAGGGTCAGGGGAGCTTGGTTTTTTTTCCCCACGTCAGTGGAGCATGATCAGGGATGCATGCACTGTCCTCTCACCATTTGAGGAGGCCACGAGGATGGTGAGCAGTGACAGTGCATGCATCAGTGACACTGTCCCTCTTGTCCACCTGTTGGAGCATACGCTGCGTGGGATAATGGACAGGGCACTTGAGGCAGAACAGAGGCAGGAAGAGGAGGACTTCCTTGCCTCTCAAGGCCCCCTTTATCCGGACAGTGTTCCTTCTGTCCCACCCATCACACAGGAAGAGGATGAGGAGGAGGAGGAGGAGGAGGAGGAGGAGGAGGATTGTGTGAGCATGGAGGAGGAGCCTGGCACTCAGCATCAGCAGCAGCAGTCTTTTAGGGATGATGTACAGTCCCAACAAGCCAGTGGACTTGTACGTGGCTGGGAGGAGGTGGCTGGCGATCATGTCATCCTCAGTGACCCAGAAGACTCCGGACCGAATGCCTCAGCTAACCTACGCTGCATGGCCTCCCTGATCCTGCAAAGCCTGCGGAAGGATCCTCGTGTTCTTCGGATCAAGGAGAGGGACCATTACTGGCTGGCCACTCTCCTTGATCCGCGGTACAAGGGTAAGGTTGCGGACCTTATCTTGCCGTCGCAGAGGGAGCAGAGGATGAGACATCTCAGGGAGGCCTTGCAGAAAGGTCTGTGCAACGCGTTCCCAGAAACTGGGAGGCTACAAACTCCTGGTCCTGGGCGACGAGTTGCTGAGGCTTCGGTCAGTGGCAGAAGGAGCGGTGGGGAAGGTGGACGTCTGACCGATGCGTTCAGACAATTTTTTAGTCCGCAGCCCCAAGGTATGATCGGTTCCAGCAACCATCGCCAGCGTCTGATATACATGGTGCAGGAATACCTTGGGGCAAGGTCAGACTTGGACACCTTTCCCACCGAAAATCCTCTGGCTTACTGGGTCCTGAGGATGGATCACTGGCCAGAGCTTGCACAGTATGCAATTGAGCTACTGGCCTGTCCTGCCTCCAGCGTTCTTTCCGAACGCACATTCAGTGCTGCTGGAGGATTTGTGACTGATCATAGGGTGCGCCTGTCCACCGCCTCGGTTGATCGACTGACCTTCATCAAAATGAATCAGTCTTGGATCACCACCAGCTACCAGGCACCTGAGGCGGATATAACCGAATAATTTTTAATGTCACATCCCTTCAAGACTGCCTATGCTGATGCTGAGTGACTGTCCTCTTATGTTCACTGACTATCCTCTTCCTCCTCCTCAATGATCCATGCCACCACACCAGTGCCTAAGGCACAATTTTTCAGCCCCTGTTTAACAGGGGCGGGTACTTACAATTTTTTAAAAAAATGCTTTGCAACACATGTGACTGCTGTGCTCCAAGTACAGTATCTGTGAGGGGTTGCAGTGTTGTGGCACCAGCACCAGTGCCTAAGGCACAATTTTTCAGCCCCTGTTTAACAGGGGCGTGTACTTACAATTTTTAAAAAAAATGCTTCGCAACACGTGTGACTGCTGTGCTCCAAGTACAGTATCTGTGAGGGGTTGCAGTGTTGTGGCACCAGCACCAGTGCCTAAGGCACAATTTTTCAGCCCCTGTTTAACAGGGGCGTGTACTTACAATTTTTTAAAAAAATGCTTTGCAACACGTGTGACTGCTGTGCTCCAAGTACAGTATCTGTGAGGGGTTGCAGTGTTGTGGCACCAGCACCAGTGCCTAAGGCACAATTTTTCAGCCCCTGTTTAACAGGGGCGGGTACTTACAATTTTTTTAAAAAAATGCTTCGCAACACGTGTGACTGCTGTGCTCCAAGTACAGTATCTGTGAGGGCCGGGTTGCAGTGTTGTGGCACCAGCACCAGTGCCTAAGGCACAATTTTTCAGCCCCTGTTTAACAGGGGCGTGTACTTACAATTTTTTAAAAAAATGCTTCGCAACACGTGTGACTGCTGTGCTCCAAGTACAGTATCTGTGAGGGGTTGCAGTGTTGTGGCACCAGCACCAGTGCCTAAGGCACAATTTTTCAGCCCCTGTTTAACAGGGGCGTGTACTTACAATTTTTTAAAAAAATGCTTTGCAACACGTGTGACTGCTGTGCTCCAAGTACAGTATCTGTGAGGGGTTGCAGTGTTGTGGCACCAGCACCAGTGCCTAAGGCACAATTTTTCAGCCCCTGTTTAACAGGGGCGGGTACTTACAATTTTTTAAAAAAATGCTTCGCAACACGTGTGACTGCTGTGCTCCAAGTACAGTATCTGTGAGGGCCGGGTTGCAGTGTTGTGGCACCAGCACCAGTGCCTAAGGCACAATTTTTCAGCCCCTGTTTAACAGGGGCGTGTACTTACAATTTTTTAAAAAAATGCTTCGCAACACGTGTGACTGCTGTGCTCCAAGTACAGTCTCTGTGAGGGGTTGCAGTGTTGTGGCACCAGCACCAGTGCCTAAGGCACAATTTTTCAGCCCCTGTTTAACAGGGGCGGGTAATTACAAATCTTGATCTAATAGTTCACAGCAGGGCCCATTCCTGCGCCCACCAAGAGTAACTATGAGGGCCTGCAGTCTTGTGGCAACACCGTCCACCACCACCGCCAAAGGCCCAATTTTTCTGCCCTGTTCATCAGGTGCTTGCAATTACAAATCTTGATCTAATAACTCACAGCAGGGCCCATTCCTGCGCCCACCAAGAGTAACTATGAGGGCCTACAGTCTTGTGGCAACACCGTCCACCACCACCGCCAAAGGCCCAATTTTTCTGCCCTGTTCATCAGGTGCTTGCAATTACAAATCTTGATCTAATAACTCACAGCAGGGCCCATTCCTGCGCCCACCAAGAGTAACTGTGAGAGCCTACAGTCTTGTGGCAACACCGTCCACCACCACCGCCAAAGGCCCAATTTTTCTGCCCTGTTCATCAGGTGCTTGCAATTACAAATCTTGATCTAATAACTCACAGCAGGGCCCATTCCTGCGCCCACCAAGAGTAACTGTGAGAGCCTACAGTCTTGTGGCAACACCGTCCACCACCACCGCCGAAGGCCCAATTTTTCTGCCCTGTTCATCAGGTGCTTGCAATTACAAATCTTGATCTAATAACTCACAGCAGGGCCCATTCCTGCGCCCACCAAGAGTAACTGTGAGAGCCTACAGTCTTGTGGCAACACCGTCCACCACCACCGCCAAAGGCCCAATTTTTCTGCCCTGTTCATCAGGTGCTTGCAATTACAAATCTTGATCTAATAACTCACAGCAGGGCCCATTCCTGCGCCCACCAAGAGTAACTGTGAGAGCTTACAGTCTTGTGGCAAAACCGTCCACCACCACCACCACCACCCCCAATTTTTCTGCCCTGTTCAACAGGTGCATGCAATTACAAATCTTGATCTATTAACTCACAGCAGGGCCCATTCCTGTGCCCACCAGTCTTGTGGCTACACCAACATCTAATAGGGCAAATTTCTGCAGAGTATATACGCCAGGCCCCTACTTTCAAACATCCAACTTACAAACGACTCCTACTTGCAAATGGAAAGATAAAACAGGAAGTGAGAGGAAATCTACCCCTAGGAAGGGAAATTCTATCCTGTTAGATTTAATTTGGGAAAAAGGTATCTCCTCTCTACTGATACTTTATCACCAATCCTTGTTTCAATTAAAACCCCACTTTTTCCAAAAACATTTGTCATTGGGACGGAAAGTGAGGTGACATGTTCTGAACAGATGTGCAAAGACATCAAATGTTACAGGGGTGATAACCCCTCCCTATGTTCTCCAAAAAGCTTAAAAATTGATTTTTTTGGGATGGAGCTACACTTCATAATGTACCTGTTCAGATTCTACTTAAGAACAAACCTAAAGCCGCAAGTGGTTTTAAATGGCTTCTTTTTTTCCTTTACAAATGTCATTTTGTGCAAGGACAGTTCTAAACATGGGAAACACATGCCACTTCACAGGCATACTTTAGACACCCCCCAGGTACCATATTTAAAGGAAAATTTCACTTTTTTTTTTCACTTTATGCATCATTAAAATGACTGCTCCCGAAAAAACGTTAGTTTTTAAAAGTTCTTTTTGCATTGATATATGTCCCCTGGGGCAGGACCCGGGTCCCCAAACCTGTTTTATGACATTAACATGCATATTGGCCGTTGTAATTAGCACTTTTGATTTCGAACGTTCGCGTCCATTATAACGTATAGGGTTCGAAAATTCGCGCGAACTTTCGGTCGGTTCGAAGGTTCTGGTGCGAACCGAACCCGGGGGTGTTCGGCTCATCCCTAATTTTCATGGCAAAGAGGGACTTTGCAATTAATTGCAATTCATCTGATCACTCTTCATAACATTCTGTAGTATATGCAAATTGCCATTAGAAAAGCTGAGGCAGCAGACTTTGTGAAAATTTATATTTGTGTCATTCTTAAAACCTTTGGCCATGGCTTAACATAAAATTAACTATGCAATTAGAGCCATTGGGACACCATAACATGCATGTTTTCACAAATAGGGCTGTGTGCTTCATAAAGTTATTGTGGTGTTACATTGTGAGCCAAGTTTATTTTAAAACAATGCTTGTTAGGGTTCTTTTAATGTTTATAAAGCAGCTAATATATTTAGAACACCTGAGGGGAAGGTCACCACTGAAGAGAGATCTTGCTGGTTGTCTACAGTAGAGATGTTCTTAAAAAACATCAAATCCAAACAAACAAGGGAATCAGATGTCTGTTCATTTAGTGCTCAAACAAGTTTAGAATTTGCTGAAGTTGTATTTGGTTCCTGTGAAGGGGAAAGTTTTTTGCCTAGATCAGAACATCTGTTCATCAGGTCAACAAGTAACATATGTACAGCACACCATTATGCAAAAATATTATCCTCTATGAGAAAATCGGAAGAAAAATTATGTAACAAGGCACAATCGTTCAATTTTCATATAGTGTGTACACAACTTTTAACATCCAATTACTAATAGACATGTGCAATTCGTTTTGTTTTTTTTCGTTTTTCGTTTTTTTTCGTTATTTTCGTTCGTTCGTTTTCGTACGAATGAACGAATCGTTCGAATCGTACGAATCCGAATAACGAATCGTTCGAATCGTACAAATCCGATTAACGAATCATTCGAATCGAACGAATCCGAAAAACAACGAAAATCCGAAAAAAACTAATTAGAAACAACGAATGTACTAATGAAGAAAATCTGAAAACAAAAACGAACGAAAAAATTCGTACATTCGTAACTTTTTTTTTTTGTTGAATTGGTAATTTTCCGTGTCCCTTACAATGGCGCTGCTAAACGTGCTTCGAATGGATTGAACAAAAAAATTCGTACATTTGTAACTTTTTTTTCGATTCGTAACTTTTTTTTTCGATTCGTAACTTTTTATTTATTTTTTTTTCGATTTGTAATTTTCCGTGTCTCTATTGAACAAAAAAATGTGTACATTCGTAACTTTTTTTTCGATTCGTAACTTTTTATTTTTCGATTCGTAACTTTTTTTTTCGATTCGTAAATTATTAAAATGTAATAATAGCATACACATTACATAAAATTATGAATTATGCTCCGATTACGAATCTACGAATGCTACGAATGTACGAATAAATACGAATGTGTCCGAAAATGAAACTAACGAAAAAACGAATCAACGAAAAAATAACTCTTACGAATGTACGAGTCGTTACGAATCCGAACACCGACAACTTACGAATGTACGAATCGTTACGAATCAACGGAAACGAAAAAAACGAAAAGAAAAAAAAAAAATTTTTTAGTTGTGCACATGTCTAATTACGACTTTGCAAACTAAAAGTTCCGAAGGGACAAACCAGCAGCAACATTTCCGAAGGGACAAACCAGTGACAAACCCGTACATTAGGGGCGCCCAGGGGCCGCCCCCTCTATCCACGGCCACCACCCCCTATTCATGCATCCGGCCCCTTTCAGGATGCCGAGAGCATGAATTACAGCAGCGGGGGTGTTTTTTTGAAGCACCTGATTAGAGCCAGAGGCTCTAATAGGCTTCAAAATAGGGTGGGCTTGGGGTGCAGAGCATTGCCAGGTGTTACAACAGGGAATCAATATTGGCTGAAAAGAGAAGAGTACCAATTGGCCCCTGAGGAGGAGGGAGTAAACGGAAGCCACCGCGATGCCCTTGGAGAGCAGGGGAAGGGGAAGCCGCGGCTGAGCAGGGGAAGCTGCTGGTGAAGCCTGGGAGAAGCGCTGCCCACCATAGATGGAGTAAGTGATCCAGGCCAAACCAAACGGGGGGTGGATGTACTGTTTGCCGCCCCCCCAATAAAATTACCACCATCCGCCACTTGGACAAACTCCAAAATTTTTCTCATATGGGAACAGAATGTTTAGCGTTCTCCTATGATTTTTGTACAAGAAAAATCAAAAAAGAAAGACGAATGATCAGAGACAATAAACAACAAAAAAAAAGCCTTTGTCGTATGAGAATTTTCGTACATTATTTTCTTCTTCACTTGCAACTTGCTGTGCAACAATGAGGAAAATCTAACTAATATTTGCCTGATTTTCTTATAGTGTATACCACACTTAAACAGAGAAGTGTATATTGCCATAATTCAAATAAATAAATGTCATGCTACTGTATTTTTTTGAATCATCTAAGAACCTTATTCCTGCAGCACTGTTGTATGGTCACATGATCTTTCCCTGTTCTTTGGCATCTGCAGGGAAAGATCCTTGGGAGAAAGGGGTTCTATTACTCCGCTAATGTATCCTCTCTACATTGTGAGTCTGTGTCTGGCCAGCCCTGATTGGTGCTGTGCCATTCACACGACTAAAAAAAAAAAAAAAAAATTCAGAAGAGCAATTCAAATTAAATTATATATCATAAGCATATTTGTTCAATAGGTACCTCCAGATTATTGACGGGATATTCATGCTCAATTCTGGGTAAAATGCCTTTAATCTTTCAAAATGTCTAAGCTTTTTAGCACCAACTCTTTATAGGCTAGGGATATGTTGACATAGTAGTTAAACCCCTGTGAGTGGAATATCCTTATTTTATAAACTTATCTCAGAATTCTCTAAATATGTTAAAACCAATAATATGCTGAAATGGGAAAAGGATCTTTCCCTATCTATTTCTTGGGAACAATGGAATAAGGCCATAATTCTGAGCACTAAGGCATGATCCTGCATTGAACATTGGGATGATGCCCAAAAGATATTAAACAGATGGTACCTTACACCATATAAACTTTCTAAAATCTACCCATCACTCTCCCCAACTTGCTGGCGATGCAATGATCATATTTTATGGAGTTGCAAAAATCTTAGTAGTTTCTGGAAATCAGTTTCAACATTTATTGTTAACCTCACTGGTAATTTACTTCCCCTTATGCCGCGTACACACGTTCGGACTTTGTCCGCCGGACCTAGTCCGCCGGATTGTCCGCTGGATCTAGTCCGGCGGGACTTCCCCACACACGGCCGGACTTCCGAGCGTGTGACTTGCCCCACACACGCCCGGACTTCTCCGGCGGACAATCCGCTGGACAAAGTCCGCGGGACTTTTGAAAATGAACGGATTTGCCCACCCACGGAGCAGTCCGTTCATTTAGAACGTAACTGCAGGTAGACGGAGCTAGCGAAGGCAGTGAATGCCGCCGCGCTAGCCCCGTCACCTGGCATGGATTTAAAGGGACTCCCCACGCCGAAAAACGGCATGGGGGTCCCCCCAAATCCATCTCAGACCCTTATCCGAGCACGCAGCAGGGCAGGCGAGGAAAGGGGTGGGGACGAGCGAGCGCCCCCCCTCCTGAGCCATACCAGGCCGCGTGCCTTCAAAATGGGGGGTGCCCTGGGGAAAGGGGGGCCGTGCGGCCCCCCCACCCCAAAGCACCTTGTCCCCATGTTGATGAGGACAAGGGCCTCTTCCCTACAACCCTGGCCAATGGTTGTCGGGGTCTGCGGGCGGGGGCTTATCGGAATCTGGGAGATCCCGGCCCCCCACCCTATGTGAATGAGTATGGGGTACGATGTACCCCTACCCATTCACCTAAGGTGTAAAATGTAAAGTAAAAAAACACACAATTTTGAAAAAATATTTTATTGCACTGCTCCGGGGGTCTTCTTCCGTCTTGGGGGTCTTCTCGCCGGACTCCTCCGCTCTCTTCTGCTCTTTTACCTAGCTCTTTCACGAGCGGAGGAGGCCGGCTACCTTCTTCGTCGTCGACGCCGTCGTCTGGGGGTCTCGATCCGCCTTCGGGGGTCTTCCGGGGTCTCTTCTGTTCTTGCCGCGGTCGTCGTTTTCCACGCCGCCGGCGCCGCCTTCTTCTTCTTCCGATGCTGACCCGTCGCTCTCTCTGGCCGGAATGCCAGAGCCGCGCTGTGCTGGGACTTATATAGGGACAAGGGGACAGGGTCACATGCTCATGTCACATGGTGACCCCGCCCCCCCTGTGATGTCACAGTCCCAGCATCCTCCGGGACTGTGACATCACAAGGGGGCGGGGTCACCATGTGACATGAGCATGTGACCCTGTCCCCTTGTCCCTATATAAGTCCCAGCACAGCGCAGCTCTGGCATTCCGGCCAGAGAGAGCGACGGGTCAACATCGGAAGAAGAAGAAGAAGAAGAAGAAGAAGGCGGTGCCGGCGGCGCGGAAAACGACGACCGCGGCAAGAACAGAAGAGACCCCGGAAGACCCCCGAAGGCGGATCGAGACCCCCAGACGATGGCGTCGACGACGAAGAAGGTAGCTGGCCTCCTCCGCTCGTGAAAGAGCTAGGTAACAGAGCAGAAGAGAGCGGAGGAGTCCGGCGAGAAGACCCCAAGACGGAAGAAGACCCCCGGAGCACTGCAATAAAATATTTTTTAAAAATTGTGTGTTTTTTTACTTTACATTTTACACCTTAGGTGAATGGGTAGGGGTACATCGTACCCCATACTCATTCACATAGGGTGGGGGGCCGGGATCTGAGGGCCCCCTTATAAAAAGGGGCTCCCAGATTCCGATAAGCCCCCGCCCGCAGACCCCGACAACCAATGGCCAGGGTTGTCGGGAAGAGGCCCTTGTCCTCATCAACATGGGGACAAGGTGCTTTGGGGTGGGGGGCCGCACAGCCCCCCTTTCCCCAGGGCACCCCCCATGTTGAGGGCACGCAGCCTGGTATGGCTCAGGAGGGGGGGGCGCTTGCTCGTCCCCACCCCTTTCCTGGCCTGCCGGGCTGCGTGCTCGGATAAGGGTCTGAGATGGATTTGGGGGGACCCCCACAACGTTTTTTCGGCGTGGGGAGTCCCTTTAAATCCATGCCAGGTGACGGGGCTAGCGCGGCGGCATTCACTGCCTTCGCTAGCTCCGTCTACCTGAAGTCACGTGCTAAATGAACGGACTTTCCGATGAGCGGCAAGTCCGTTCATTTCAAAAGTCCGGCGGACTAGCATACTAACGGCGGGATTGTCCGCCGGACTGCCAAGTCCAGCGGACAATTTTAAAACAAAACTTGAAACCTAGTCCACCGGACTTTTGGCGCCAAAAAGTCCGCCGGCGCCCACACACGAGGGGATTGTCCGGTGGACTTGAGTCCAGCGGATAATCCCGCGGGATAGTCCCTTCGTGTGTACGCGGCATTACTCCCACAATGGCCCTTCTAGGAATTTTTCTGGATCTTTACTCTTTAGAGTATAGAACAGTAGTAGCAAACATATTACTAGAAGCAATGTTGTTATACGGTTGAATACACAAGCTCAATATGAGTTGATGTTAGCATATAAAAATTACAACACGGTCAAGTTTGAGAAGCTATGGCAAATGCTGACTATTCACCCTAGAGCTTCTACCTCACTCAAAAACATGATCTGCAGTTCGTAAACCGTGTTTCATTATTATTCCAGGAGTTATATGAAGGATTCACAGTTCTCTCTTTTTCTAATTACTTGAATTGTCCATGATAATGTTGTTGTTATATTAGCTGGAGCCCTTTTACAGCTAGAACCCAATAGGGTAAACAGGGATTTTACTATACTGTTTATGTATGTTTTATTTGATCATTTGTATGACTACTGTCCATTACTTTGATTGAGATTTGTATGTAAATGTTTTACTGCTATACCTGATTGTTATATACCAGAACTAGCTGCCTTTATTTTTTCTGTTAATATTTGTATGGAAATTTCAATAAAAATCTTTTAATGATAAAAAAACAAAACAAATGAAATGATAAATATCAAAAAACTATATTACAGCCCCCTATAAATCTTTATTAACCACTTGCCGACCGGCGCACGACGGTATACGTCAACAGAATGGCACGTACAGGCAGGAGGGCGTATATATAAGTCCCTCCTTTAGCCTGTCCGTGCCATCGGGAGCGCGCCGGGAGCGGTGCGCTCCCACGCCGGTCGGGACCCCCGTGAGTCCGATCGCGGTCCCCGCTGACTCGATCGCCGCGGGGACCCCCACGATCGTCTCACGGGAAGGCTGAACGGGGAGATGCCGAGATAAACAGCATCTCCCCGTTCTGCCTAGCAACTAGTGACGTGATCTCTGCTCCTTGTGATTGGAGCAGAGATCAGCATTCACTAGCTGACAGCCACGCCCCCCCACAGTAAGAAACACACCCCTAGGCATACTTAACCCTTACACTGCCCCCTTGTGGTTAACCCCTTCACTGCCAGTGTCATTTATACAGGAATTAATGCATTTAAATAGCATTAATTGCTGTAAAAATGACAATGGTCCCAAAAATGTGTCAAAAATGTCCGATGTGTCCGCCATAATGTCGCAGTCACAAAAAAAATCGCAGATCTCCGCCATTACTAATAAAAAAAAATTATTAATAAAAATGCTATAAAACTATCCCCTATCTTAAAAACGCTATAACTTCTGCGCAAACCGATCAATAATCGCTTATTGCGATTTTTTTTACCAAAAATATGTAGAAGAATACGTATCGGCCTAAACTGAGGAAAAAAAATGTTTTTTTTTTATATATTTTTTGGGGATATTTATTATAGCAAAAAGAAAAAAATAATGCATTTTTTTCAAAATTATCGCTCTATTTTTGTTTATAGCGCAAAAAATAAAAACTGCAGGGGTGATCAAATACCACCAAAGGAAAGCTCTATTTGTGGGAAAAAAAGTACGTCAATTTTGTTTGGGAGCCACGTCGCACGACTGCACAATTGTCAGTTAAAGCGACGCAGTGCCGAATCGCAAAAAGGGGCCTGGTCCTTTGGCTGCAAATTGGTCCGGTCTGAAAGTGGTTAAACATCAAATGTGTATTTTTTGTGCAGTAATATGGTGAAGGTGGAGTCAAATATGTTGACACTAGAGTTCATTTTGTTCAGATGACATGTATACAAGGCTCTTTTTTTACTTTACAAGTATTAGCAAATATATTAGATATATTTAATACCGATTTATATTAATGCTAAGCTTTTTTGCGAGTTTCTCAGTGAATGTAATCAATCATCATGCTATATCCCGCCTTCATATTGTTTAGCAATAGGAAGACATGGAAGAGGAGGGATGGAGGGTCTTGTCATTTACCAATGTGTATACACCCACCCTACTGCATTAGGGTGTGCACCTTGAAGCTCAAACACACAAGCGTGTGTGTGTGTATCTATTATATATATATATATATATATATATATATATATATATATGGCAGTAGAGCAATGGACAATGTCAGTAAGGCAGAGGTTGGTGTCAGTAGAGCAGTGGATGGTGTCAGTAGTTAATTTTTATTTTTTTATAATAACTTTTTTACAATTTTATTATTTTTTGTCATTTACCAATGTGTATACACCCACCCTACTGCATTAGGGTGTGCACCTTGAAGCTCAAACACACAAGCGTGTGTGTGTGTATCTATTTATATATATATATATATATATATATATATATATATATATATATATATATATATATATATATATATATATATATATATATATATATATATATATATATATATGGCAGTAGAGCAATGGACAATGTCAGTAAGGCAGAGGTTGGTGTCAGTAGAGCAGTGGATGGTGTCAGTAGTTAATTTTTATTTTTTTATAATAACTTTTTTACAATTTTATTATTTTTACAAAATGTTTTTTTTACAATAGTTTATTATTATTTTTTTTATTTTTGTTTTTTTAGGAGCCCAATTGGGGGGCTTTGGTGAAATATCAGGAGTCTAAACCCCTGATGTCTTACTTTTTAGACAGAGAAAGGGACTGAGGACAGAGATTTCCCAGTTCCTTTCTCTGCATCCAAGCTGCAGAGGAAATCTGTGCAGCACGGCGTGATTAGTGTGTGTCCAGGCACACCTGGCGCACCCTGTGCTCGCGCCTGCATCTTAGTTGCAGCAAAAATCTGTTTGTCATTCCAGAAGGAAGTAGAAAAGGGCTGGCAGCGTTCACAAGGACACTGGCATCGTGACTAGTTAAGGTCATATGGAGAGCTTATACTGAAAAGAATCTGGAACCCCCAGCAGAATTTAGGGCTCAATCCACCCGGGGGATGGCGGCATCATGGGCAGATTTCAACCCTGTATTAATCTGTAGAGCCACAACATGGGCGACCTTCAATACGTTCTTGAGCGACTATAAAGTGGACCCCACGGCCTTTGGCAGTTTGGCCGTTCGGTATTGGAGGGAACGACATAAGCAAAGATATATGTATATATCCTGACAAGTACGCTCTTTAACCACTTTCAGACCGGACCATTTTGCTGGCTTAAGACAGACCACTTTTTGAGATTCTGCACTGCGTCGCTTTAACTGACAATTGCAAAATTGATGTCCTTTTTTTCCCACAAATAGAGCTTTCTTTTGGTGGTATTTGATCGCCCCTGCTGTTTTTATTTTTTGCGCTATAAACAAAAAAAGAGCGACATTTTTTAGAAAAAAACACATTATTTTTTACTTTTTGCTATAATAAATATCCCCCAAAAATATATAAAAAAAAAAAATTATTATTCTACATATTTTTGGTAAAAAAAAAAATCACAATAAGCGATTATTGATTGGTTTGCGCTGTAGTAATAGCGTTTACAAAATAGGGCATAGTTTTATAGCATTTTTATTAATATTTTTTTTTTACTAGTAATGGCGGCGATCAGCGATTTTTATTGTGACTGCGACATTATGGCGGACACATCGGACATTTTTGACACATTTTTGGGACCATTGTCATTTATACAGCAATCAGTGCTATTTAAATGCACTGATTCCTGTGTAAATGACACTGGCAGTGAAGGGGTTAACCACTAGGTGGCAGTGTAGGGGTTAAGTGTTCCTAGGGGTGTGTTACTAACTGTGGGGGGGAGGTGGGGCTGTGATTTAGTGAACACTGATCTCTGCTCCAATCACAGGGAGCAGAGATTGGTGTCACTAGTTGCTAGGCAGAATGGGGAGATGCTGTTTACTTCCGCATCTTCCCGTTCAGCCTTCCCGTGAGACGATCGCGGGTATCCCCACAGCAACCGAGTCCACGTGACCCGCGACCGGACTCACGGGGTTCCCGACCGGCGCGCGCGTGCACCGCCGGGGGCGTGCGCACGATGGCACAGTGGCAATTTTAAAGGGACGTACCTGTACGCCCTTTTGCCTGTCCGTGCCATTCTGCCGACGTACATCATCGTGCGCCAGTCGGGAAGTGGTTAAATTTAGTTTTTGCCCAAAACTGTAGTTCAGTTTTGGGGTTAATTGTTCTAAATCATGCTTTGGCATCAGTTTGGCTGGGCTGTATTGAGGTTCTGCCTGGTCATAGGTGGGGTTTGCACCTGTGAGAGGCCTTAGAACGCAGTCTGGTTGGATGCATTGGGAGCCAATCAGTGGGCACGTTTGTCTTGCTGTGTATTCCGGGAGAGGGTACTTAAGGTGCTGAAGTCATGTGGTTTGGGGTTCCGGTCCAGAAGTTGTTGCTGACTCCGTGGTCCTGGTCCTCCTGACCAGCCCCCAGAGGCCCTCATGGCCTGAGGTGCAAATACATCCGTTTCCGAGCCTCGGAACTGGCTAGTTCGAGGCGCAGTAACTGGAAGGAGGATTCTAAGGTGTTCCGGTGCCATCTCGTGTTTGGAGAGGTCCAGCAACTCTACATGCAACCAGGTGAGGACTCTTCAGTAAGAGAGCCAGGCACGAGGCTGGCTGCTGAGCTGCCATGGACATTGATTGAATCCCCAATTTCTTACGGTATCGCCGGACTGGCTGAAAGATTCTGGTACAGTAAGAAAAGTTCCTACCTTTACCTTCCGGTTACGACTAAGTTTTTCAACCAAGTCTGTGTGAGAGACTTTGCAAAGCTATAATTACTTGTTGGCTGCTAGATCCAAGCTCAAGGATTTATCCAACCATTAAAGAATCCAGTTGCGAGTGGCTATTCCCTGGATTATGTACAGAGAGAGTTTTTTATTGAAGTCAGCAGTTCCAAGCACCTGAGCTAAACTTTATCCTATACCCTCTATTCCCAACTTAGAGACTGAGTTTGTTCAACTGTTTTAAGCAAAATAAAAATCCTAAAAAGGAATTCAGGTGTCGGTCTCTACAGTTATTGGGTCATCAACCCTAGACAAGGACAACGAGTTACGAGCTGGTGGAGGTAATCGGTAAGCCCAGAAAAATTCAGCCGCTCCTTTGGGGGTCAGTGCTACAAATACATATATAAATTTTAAAAAATGATATATATATATATATATATATATATATATATATATATATATATATATATATATATATATATATATATATATATATGGTACATCCCATAGGTATATGCTGTCATGCTGTGTCAGGAAAGAGGAAAATGTTATACTTACCTGACAGTAATTTTCCTTCCCTGATGCAAAGCATGACAGCATATAGGTCCCTCCCGAAAAGGCTTTGCAGTGATACTTAAGCTGGCCATACACCTATAGATTTATCTGCAGATTTTCTATGGTTAGATGGAAAAAGTGCAACAGATTTCTCCATGTTTGCTAAACTGTGTGGATGGAGGAATCTCCCACTTTTTCCATCTAACCATAGAAAATCTGCAGATAATCTATAGGTGTATGGCCAGCTTAAGTTACGAGAATTCTCCATGCAGGGAGGAGACTTATTTATATAGTATAACTGGTCCTGGTATATGGCAGGGGGGAACCTGCCCATACGTATATGCTGTCATGCTTTGCATCAGGAAAGGAAAATTACCGTTAGGTAAGTATAACATTTTCCTCTCTATTGCTTTTTGCAGAATCACACTAGTCCATTTAACATTTTAACATGGTTTCCTATGGGACACGTTCACATCTATTCTTTTGTCAGCCTCTGCATTTTTTGGGACTTTGAATGTGGTGTGTAATAATAGCAGGTAAATCCCAATATAATCCCAATATAAATGAACATATTGTTTGTTCACATGCAGAAAAAATATAATTTTGTTAAGAACAAGTATTTCATTAGATAACAATATCGGGAGACGGCATAAGTTGTACATCATAGTTGCAGCAATTCATATGGTAAAAACAAATATATAGATGTTACACTTGAACCGTAGCACACTAATGTGAACATAAAAATTAAGAATTGATTGTGTGAAGGATACAGTTTGTATTACATTATTGATGCATAATAAGCAAAAATTGGTATAAAAAACAGACATTAATATGCATAATTGAAGCAAAAAATTTGCATCCTATCGTGCTCAGCGCTTTTCGTGTCGTCCACTCCACTTCTTCAGGAGCAGGTGCAATTGGCATATAAATCAGCTCAGGATATTGGAATATGGTACTAAGGGTCAAGTCTGCCTGGGAATGTCTACACCAGGAGCTGTGGGAGTGATGCCCATCAACGTTGGGTACACTTGCAAGGACTGAAATAGAACTGTAGATCTCCATGGTAACACAGCTGGCAATCCACAACAGATTCTTGCATTGAACTATTGTGTCCATAATCCAAAATATCAAATTTTACCTGAAGAAGGCGCAAAGTTCAATAGACTTCAACGGAGAAGTTGCAGAAATGCATGTACTGCATTTTTGCCGCAATTTGCGTTTCTTAATCCAGCCAACAACAAATTTGACAAAAAATAAAGAAAAGCATAGAAAATACAAAACACAAAATGCATCAAAAAATGTGTGAAAAGCGTGGGTGCAAAAACGCAAAATGCACTGAAAAAAAGCACTGCAGGAAAGAATCAAAAGCAAACTGCATAGGTGTGAACCAAGCCTAATGCCGCGTACACACGGTCGGATTTTCCGACGGGAAATGTTGGATGTGAGCTTGTTGTCGGAAAGTCCAACTGTGTGAATGCTCCATCGAACATTTGCTGTCGGAATTTCCGCCAACAAATGTTTGATAGCAGGTTCTCCAATTTTCCGCCAACAAAACATGTTGTCGGAAAGTCCGAGCGTGTGTACACAAGTCTGTCGAACAGAAGTTCACAATGCTCTGAATCAAGCAGAAGGAGCCGCACTGGCTATTGAACTTCCTTTTTATCAGCTCGTCGTACGTGTTGTTCGTCACTGCGTTCTCACGTTCAAAATTTTTGGCCAACATTTTGTGTGACCGTGTGTATGCAAGACAAGTTTGAGCCAACATCCTTCGAACAAAAATCCACGGTTTTGTTGTCAGAAAATCCGATCGTGTGTACATGGCTTAGAGTGTCCGTATCCTGGGGAAAAAAAGCACAGGGGGCACCTTTGGTCAGCAGCATTGTCATTCTGGGGAAACGGAGAGTTTTATGTACAAGCAGATTTGATGCACTAACAAATTGAAGCTTAACTCCAGCTAACAATTTAACCTCTTTGTGCAGAGCGCACGCAAACATGCGGCCTCTTTGCAGGCGGGAACAGCTGCACATTTGCATGCAATAGCGCCAATAGAGCTGTGCAGTTACCGGCAGCTAATGGAAAGCTCTCGGTCGGTGCTCGCGATCAGGAGCTTTCCGATCATGTTAACCCCCGTAACAGCCAATCATGGTGGTCAAATGACCATAAGCCCCGCTTCTAAACCCCTTAAAGGGCTTGCAGGCACTGACTCTAATGCCACGTACACACGGTCAGAATTTCCGATGGAAACAGTCCGATGGGAGCTTTTCATCAGATTTTCCGACAGTGTGTATGCCCATCGGTCTTTTTCTGTTGGCATTTCCGACGGACTTTGGATTGAGAACCTGTTCTTAATTTTTCCGACGGAAAACCTTTCTATCGGATTTTCCGATCGTGTGTATGCAATTCCCACACGCAAAATTCCGACGCATGCTCGGAAACAATTCGACGCATGCTTGGAAGCATTAAACTTTCCTTTTATAGTGCCGTTGACCGCGTTTTATGTCGCAAGTGCTATTGACCGTTGGAATTTGGTGTGACCGCGTGTAGGCAAGACAGTTTGAGCGAAATTCCGTTGGAATTCCGACGGGAAAACCATCAGAGCTTTTTCCGACGAGAATTCCAATCGTGTGTACGCGGCATTAGGGGTAAAAAGCAGTTAGAGCAAACAGTTTTTTTTACTTTTGGGATAAAGGATTTATTTAAATAAATAAAAGCTGATTATTGTAAGCACCCCTGTCTGTTTCAAATGGTTTGACTCCTCTTGTAACTGATGCATTCTGCTGGAGAGCTTGTTCTTTTGAAAAAATTACAGCCTTCCTGGCTGGATCATCTAATGAAAAAAGCAGTAAAAAAGGCTAATGCCGCGTAAACACGAGCGGATTTTCGGTCGGAAAAATCTTGGATGGTTTTTCCAACTGAATTCCGCTCAAGCTTGGCTTGCATACACACGGTCACACAAAAGTATGCTGAACTTTCGTCCGTCAAGAACGTGGTGACGTACAACATTACGACGAGCCGAGAAAATGAAGTTCAATACTTCTGAGCATGCGTCAAATTGTTTCCGAGCATGTGTAGGAATTTTGCGCGTCGGAATTGGTACAGACAATTGAATTTCCAATCAAAACTTTTTCCGACCGAAAAATTGAGAACCTGCTCTCAATCTTTTGCTGGCGGGAATTCGGACAGCAAAAGTCCGATGGAGCATAAACACGGTCGCATTTTCCGACCAAAAGCTCTCATCGGTCTTTTGCTGGCTGAATTTCCGATCGTGTGTATGCGGCATAAGAGGTTAAAAGCAGACCGTTTTTTCCTTTTGGGATAAAGGATTTACATAAATAAATAAAAAGCTGATTATTGTAAACACCCCTGTCTGTTTCAAATGGTTTGACTCCTCTTGTAACTGATTGAGCATTCTGCTGGAGAGCTTGTTCTTTTGAAAAACAACAGTCTTCCTGGCTGGATCATCTAATGAAAAAAGAAGAAAGAAAGCCTAAAAAAGAACATCTAAGAAATGGTACGCTGCAATAAAATACATCTTTGCTTTTGGGTTCAATAGCACTTAAAAGGACAGATGCCCTTTAACACACACTGCAAAATGTTTGTGTTTTTTTCATAATTGTCTATTTTTTAAAGAAAACAAATAAAGGTAATGGTGACAACGTTATAGTTGAAATCCATAAATTTTTTCCCTCTTATTTTAAATTATTTTTTTTTGTTTGTTATACTTTTCTGCCACATGTAGACATAATGGTACAACCACTGAGGACAAAACAGCAGCTTTTAGCATGAAAACCTCAAAATACAAATAGAATTCAATCTCAATCTGTTTCTGAGAGTTATTTTTATTGCAAAGCCACCAAATGAGTTTAAAATAAGCAGCATAAATGTGCTAAAATGCACGGCTGAATTATACTGAGAGCTTGGTAAAATGAGGGCTGTGATCCAAGGGCGCAGATGTTAAAATTAGTTTTAGATCACTAACATTAAAGTGACAGAGTGGAAATATTGCCGAGGAGAATGAGCTGGGCTTTAAATGTGGAAACAGAGAGAAACAGCTCAATCTGAGTGTAATAACAGAGCATAATCCATTTAAACATGATCTTCCACCCAACTCAAGGCTTCATTGTGTTCCTGTGTTTAATTAAAGGATATTGTTCAGTGAAGAAGAGTAGATTAGAACAGAGGAAGTACTATATCAATTCTATTGAAGGAGGACTTCGCTAAGCACTATTTTATGTACAATGCATAACCCCATTAAAGTTTAAAAAAAAAAATCTGAAAACATTTTTGTGAACAAAATGATTTGGTAGAACTCCCCTGCCTCTAGGGGCATTAAGAATCATGTTCTTTCTAAGAGCTGGAATTAAAGCCCCAACTTAACTCTGTTTAACCGCTTCAGCCCTGGAAGATTTTACCCCCTTCCTGACCAGAGCATGTTTTGCGATTCGGCACTGCGTCTCTTTAAAGTGGTTGTATACCCTAAAATTAAACTTGCACCTACAGGTAAGCCTAGATTAAGGCTTACCTGTAGGTACAAGAAATATCTCCTAAACCTGCACGGTTTAGGAGATATTTGAAAAGAACGTTTTACAACGTTGTCTACGGTGCATTTACAGGGTTAATCCCCATCTTCAACTGCGGCTCACCGCAGTTGAAGTGTCCCGCGCGCATGCGCGGAGCAACGTCCTCGCCGCTCTGGCCAATCACAGCGCCGCAGTGGCGCTGTGATTGGCCGGAGCGGCGATACCCGGAAGGGTATCTGTTTGGATATGGATGCGGCCGGAGGGGGAGAAGAACACGGCGTCGGGGGGCCCCGATCTAAGGTAAGTGATGCATAATGAGCTAGTATGCTAGTCATACTAGCTCATTATGACTTTGTCTTGCAGGTAGATAACCCCAATTTTTTTTTTAAATGGGTATACAACCACTTTAACTGACAATTGCACCCAAACAAAATTGTAGTCCTTTTTTTCCGACAAATAGAGCTTTCTTTTGGTGGTATTTGATCACCTCTGCGGTTTAATTTTTTTTTTGCGCTATAAACAAAACAATAGCGAAAATTTTGAAAAAAAACAATATTTTTTATTTTTGCTATAATAAATATCCCCCAAAAATATATAAAAAAAACTATTTTTTTTAGTCAGTTTATGCTGATATGTATTCTACATATTTTTGCTTAAAAAAAATCGCAATAAGCGTATATTGATTGGTTTGCGCTAGGGCTGTGGAAATTAAAGATTAATTCCTCAATTAATCGTAAATTTTTTTGATCGATCAAAATTCTTTTGATCGGTAATCACCTCTCCGCCGGCTTCTGGGTCTTCGGGGAGTTCCGTCAGAGATCCGGTGACGTTACAGACATCGACGTCACCGGACTCCTCCCCCCTTCCCCAAGTGCCTCTGTCTGCTAACGAAGGGAAGGGGGGAGGAGTCCAGTGACGTCGAAGTTCTGATTGAACGTAGCGCGTACAGGGGAGGAGCTACGCATGATGTCACCTGCTGCTGCCCTACGGAACTAACACGATTGTCGGCTTTACATGCTGTGTTTTTATCATCTTTATGTGAGTAGTTTGTGTTTGAAGACAAAAATGTAATCTTATACTTAAGTGGTGAGCACTTAGATCTTTTCTTTCTACCCATGACCTGGCGTCCTTGCTGAGATCTAAGGAGACGTGAGAAAAGTTTATGGTCTGTGTTAACCCTTTTGATACCTGCTTGCATGACCACCTGTTTGCGCAGGGGTCCATGCCATAAGGTTAGAGTGATTAGTTAGACCGGATGTGGAGGGATTGTCGTGCAACTGTGGGAAAAAAAATTACTTACGTCAGTGCTACAGTTTGAATTTAAAATGTATTTGTGTGAACTGTGAAGTTAAGTCATGGATTGTGGAAACTTACTAGTGTTGGGTGATTGTATATAGTGTATATCAAATTTAACACTGACTAATGCAGAGTTGCAATGCAAGGAGATCAGCTAAAAGTAGTTGGATCTGTATATGCGTTATAATTAATCTAAATTAGTTGATTAATCGATAAAAAAAAATAGATTAATCGAACACGAAAATTTTAATCAGTAACAGCCTTAGTTTGCACAAGTTATAGCGTCTACAAAATAGGGGATCGTTTTATGGTACTTTTATTATTAATTTCTTTTTATTAGTAATGATGGCGATCTTCGATTTTTATTGTGACTGTGACATTATGGCGGACACATCGGACACGTTTGACACTATTTTGGGACCATTGTCATTTATACAGCGATCAGTGCTATAAAAATGCACTGATTACTGTGTAAATGACACTGGCGGGGAGGGGTTAACCACTATGGGGCAATCAAGGGGTTAAGTGTGTCTTAGGGAGTGATTCTAACTGTGGGGGGGATGGTCTACTACTCACATGACAGCGATCACTGCTCCCGATAACAGGGAGCAGTGATCTCTGTCATGTCACAAGGCAGAACGGGGAAATGCCTTGTTTACAGAGGCACTTCCCTATTCTGCGGCTCCGTGCCCGCTAGGCCTGTCAATTAAAGGGAATGTACAGGTACGCCCATTTCCCACCACTGCCATTGTGCCGACGTATATTGGCGTGCATCGGTCAGCAAGTGGTTAAGTCAGCTAATTACATTCATGGTGCATCAATTAAAACATGTTCAACGTTTTACAATTAATTTTCTTTAGAAAGCAGCCACAGCCCAAGTAGAAAAGCCTGTCCTCTGACCAGGGCCAGGACAGGGGGTGAGCAGAGGAGGCAGCTGCCCTGGACGCAGTGTGTATTTTAGGAATGGGGGTGCCACAAGTTCCTTCTACTATAAGGCTGACAGGAGTAGTGACATCACTACCTCTGTCAGTCCAGCACTAGAAGTGGCAAGAAGAGGAGTAGAGAGCCAGGAGGAGATATGGGCTGTGCTCTCTCTCCCCCTCTTCCTCATAGGCTCACACATAAGGAAGGGGGAGGCACAATTTGGCATCTTTGCCCTGGGCACTGAATGATTTTGTCCCAGTACTGCCTCTGACAACATGCTGCAGAGATGAACCCTAGCTCTCTAGTCTTTTGGAATAGATTCAACACCCCCCTGAGGAGTCAGAGCTAGATCTCTCTGATCAACAGGAAGTATCAGCTTTACTGATTGGCTAGCTCTAGCTCTGACTCAGCAGGGTCTGTATCAGACCACTGTAGAAAGACCACTTCTTCCGCACAGAGCACAAGTTTCCTTCTCTGCAGCAAGTCTGCAGGGGACAGGCTTTCCTACTTAGGCTGTGGCTGATTCTCATAGAAAATAAACTGTAAATTTTGCACACCTAATGTTTCAATGTACATGAAATGTATTTAACTAATTTAAAGCTTAAGTTCACTATTACTAGAAAACTATCCTATGCAGTCCAAAGGCCCTGGAAAATATTAAACAAACTGTGCAGCTTTGTAAAATGTTTATTTTATTGTCATATCTGTAGGCTGTTTGGGCCTCTTGGGAAGCCTGGCCAAAAAACTCCCAGTTAGTAATCCCCACACCACACCAAAAATTATTCTCATTATAAGTGAGGTAAGAGTGTAGTCATTGCTTCTTAGTTAGACAAGCTTTTTTTCTAAAGGATTCCTTAATTCACAAGATGATACAGCATTGTATGTTAGATCTTTGATGAAAAAAAGAGGCTGGCCAGGGTCTACTGGATTTTCCACAATTTGTCAAGAATCTTGTAACAAAGGTGCCATTCTTCAATGTTTCCAATGTCAGAGTGAAAAGTGAAAATGTACTTTGCCTATGGAGGCAAACCTGTACCTGTATTGAGTGAACCTGTACCTTGCCTATTCACTTAAGGCCTCATGTACACTGCAGTTAGGAGCAGTTGGTAATTTTTTTTCAACTGCTCCTAACTGAAATGTTATCTGATCAGTACATGTACACAGTGTTGTTTATACAAGAAAAAAAGGGGAAGGATGGCGCAAAAATCTACTGAGTATCCAGAATTAATTAAAAAAGGGGAAAGCACAGGGGAAATAAATGATGCATAAATTAATTTAGATAAGTCCAAATCATTAAATGAGTTCAAATAAGTTCATAAAAAGCACCGTAGGCAGCAACATTTGGAGTAGAAGCAAAACACTGAAATGACAAAGAAAAGAAAGACCAGGTGCGTCAAACAAAGTGCAGTATCTAAAAACACTGTTTAATCATTTAAAAATCAAAGCCAAATGGCTACTCACAAAAGTGGAATAAATATAGGCATGTAAATTTTTTCCAAAGTGGCAAGTGCTTCAGCGGTCCGAGTTGTTGTCCTATTGATTAGGGATGGGCCCGGTGTTCGATTCAAACCCATGTTCGAATCGAACATCGGCCGTTCGTCCGCTCGTCGAGGGCAGAACTCTGAGGGTCGGTCGCATCAAATTCGTGTGATGCGAACGGTCCACAATGCACTGTGCCAGTCGCAGTGCATTGCTGGCTGATGATTGGCCAAGCATGCACTGTGACCCCGCATGCTTGGCCAATCATAGAGCCAGCGGCGAGGAGAGCATTAATTGGCCACAGGCAGGATGCCTGGGGCCAATTATAGCTCAGGGGGTTTAGTACACGCCCCACACTATATAAGGCCGCCGCGCTGGCGGCCTCGCGTAGTGTGTTCCGGCTTGAGGAACAGTGACAGTGTACTGTACATGTACACACTATATGTGAATCATTTCTGTGTGGGGAAAGTGTAGGGAAAGAGGAAAAATAGGCAGGGATAGTGTATTCTTTTCAGCCTTTGCTTGTGGAGAAAGTGTAGGGATAGAGGAAAAATAGGCAGGGATAGTGTGTTCTTCTCAGTGCTGTTCTCTACCAATCCAGCCATCTGCAGGAGTTAGTGTGTGTGTGTGCTGTGTGAGTATAGCACAGCAGTAGCACACTAAACCACCTTACACTGTATCTGCCCTGTTGTCACCTAAGACAGCCATCTGCAGGAGAGTTAGTGTGTTTTGTGTGCCTCCAGCACAGCACAGTATACACCAACAGTCCATACATACAGTATATATCTACAGTCCCTGTTTTGTTTGCACCGCCTGTATACTGCGGTTCAGAGTATATAGGGTTTTAGGTATAGGGTTTTATTTTGGGTGCAGGTTTCCCCTTAATATCCATACAAGACCCAAAGGGGCTGGTAATAGGCTGGGGTAGGGGGGGAATAGGGTAGCCATGCCATTTTTCTCAAAGATTTTCATCCATATTGCCTGGACAAGACATGACATTAAAGCCGCAAGCAGTTTTAAATGGCTTCTTTTTTTCCTTTACAAATGTCATTTTGTGCAGGGACAGTTCTAAACACGGGAAACACATGTCACTTCACAGGCATACTTCAGACACCCCCCAGGTACCATATTTAAAGAAATATTTCACTTTTTTTTTTCACTTTATGCATCATTAAAATCACTGCTCCAGAAAAAACGTCTGTTTTTAAAACTACTTTTTGCATTGATACATGTCCCCTGAGGCAGGACCCGGGTCCCCAAACCTTTTTTATAACAATAAAAACATGCATATTGGCCATTATAATTAGCAGAAATAGAGATATTGGAGATACGGGACTGTCTGGGGTACATAATCACAAAGAATATTGAGATATAGTAAAAAGTAATTATTTTATTAACATATAAAAAATAAAAAAGTGTAAGACTCTGTGTACAGCAGTTTATAGATCACAAGGTTCAAAGGTTATACATACAATCCCTATTAGAACACACTATGATAATACACTAAAGGCACATAAGTCATGATACTTGTCCAATTGTTCTCGACATGTTTCGCCTGATAAGGCTTCTTCAGGAGACAAGGATAAGATACAGGTAAACGAGAATTTTGAAGATATTTTTTGTTCTAAGGTATGCATACAAAATAAAATGTAGTTTAATATATACACAAGACAATATTATTTATTTGCATTTATGCTGCATGAATGTGCGGTAATGGTTACGTCAAACGGGATCAACAGGCACGTGCACGACCCCTTACCTCCAATGTCAAAGAGTCCATACATGCCCAGATTTCCAAAGATCAATCAGGGCGGGCCCACAGCAGCGCGTCCCAAACAAGGATTCGCACAGGGTTATGACAGATGGTCGCAGCCAGAAAAGAATGGCAGGAGAAACGTAGGGGGAGAGGAAGAGTCCTATTCTTTTTCAACTATATTGGTATGGGGCCTGCAAAGTCCAGAAGTCCAGAAGTTTTCATATGCTGTATGACAAATAAAACTTATAAACATATATACATATATAAGATATAAACTTTTCATACAGCATATGAAAATGAAACAAGTACTTCTGGACTTTGCAGGCCCCATACCAATATAGTTGAAAAAGAATAGGACTCTTCCTCTCCCCCTACGGTTCTCCTGCCATTCTTTTCTGGCTGCGACCATCTGGCATAACCCTGTGCGAATCCTTGTTTGGGACGCGCTGCTGTGGGCCCGCCCTGATTGATCTTTGGAAATCTGGGCATGTATGGACTCTTTGACATTGGAGGTAAGGGGTCGTGCACGTGCCTGTTGATCCCGTTTGACGTAACCATTACCGCACATTCATGCAGCATAAATGCAAATAAATAATATTGTCTTGTGTATATATTAAACTACATTTTATTTTATTTTGTTTGCATACCTTAGAACAAGAAAATATCTTCAAAATTCTCGTTTACCTGTATCTTATCCTTGTATCCTGAAGAAGCCTTATCAGGCGAAACATGTCGAGAACAATTGGACAAGTATCATGACTTATGTGCCTTTAGTGTATTATCATAGTGTGTTCTAATAGGGATTGTATGTATAACCTTTGAACCTTGTGATCTATATACTGCTGTACACAGAGTCTTACACTTTTTTATATGTTAATAAAATAATTACCTTTTACTATATCTCAATATTCTTTGTGATTATGTACCCCAGACAGTCCCGTATCTCCAATATCTCTATTTCTTATATTAATTTGGGATGATGGTACAACATATGTGAGTAGCTCTAGGAGAACACCCCAGTCTAATGAGCTTTGAAAAAAACATTATAATTAGCACTTTAGATTTCGAACGTTCGCGTCCATTGTAACTAATAGGGTTCTAACGTTCGTGCAAACTTTCTGTCCGTTCGCAGGTTCTGGTGCGAACCGAACCCGGGGGTGTTCGGCTCATCCCTACTATTGATGTAAAACTGGCTGGATGCAGAGATAGTCCAGGAATGCTTGAAAGTTAGCTGATGGTATTGCTGTGTAGCCTCTGAGTAGATCTGGAATGCCCATTGCTACAATGTACTAGCGTCCTACACCTCAAACAGAACCCGGAGACCGGAACCGGAGGTGCGTTCCAGCCTGGGACGCAAACATCGAAGACCCGAAGTCACGTGATACGGGTAGCCAATGGAATTACGCGTTTCACAACTCCGTTGTTTCTTCAGGTCAGGCCCTGAAGAAACAACTGAGTTGTGAAACGCATCATCCCATTGGCTACCCGTATGACGTGACTTTCGGTCCTCGATGTTTGCATCCAGGCTGGAACGCGCTTCCATTTCTGGTCTCCGGTTTCCGTTTGAGGTGTAGGACGCTAGTACGTTGTACCACTGGGCATTCCGGATCTACTCAGAGGCTACACAGCAATACCATCAGCTAACTTACAAGCATTCCCGGACTATCTCTGCATCCAGCCAGTTTTACATCAATAGGACAACAACTCGGACCGCTGAAGCACTTGCCACTTTGGAAAATCTGTACATGCCTATATTTTTTCCACTTTTGTGAGTAGCCATTTGGCTTTCATTTTTAAATGGTTAAACAGTGTTTTTAGATACTGCACTTAGTTTGGTGCACCTGGTCTTTCTTTACAGTGTTGTTTATAGTCGTTTATAGGCAGTTGAGTTTAGAGGCTTTTTTTGGAACGCAAAAAATTGGTTCAGACGCTGAGTTTAGAGGCATTTCAAGCGCTAAACGCTTCTAAATGTGGCTAAACATGGTAATTCACGTTTAGCCATGTTTCGTTTACAGGTGTTTTTCATTTTTGCCTATTTTGAAAAAAAATAACTTTTTTTAAAGCTTCTAAACGCGGCAAAACGCCGCTAAATGTGGCATGTAACACGCAGCAAAACGTGTTTTAAATGTGGGTTACTATCTGTCAAGTTAAATCGTTCAGGAAAGGTTGCAAAAATGTCCCATGTACATGAAGCCTAACAGTTCACCTCACTTACCTATACTTACCATCCATTACAGTGTATGTAAACCCAAAATTCAAAAATCATATGCACATGGATTGTTACTGTTTTCTTTTTGAGAAGTAGGTACTTTTACGTGCACATCCTGCCAGCCACAATACTGTAAATTGACCTTTCTGTCAAAGGGTGACACTGCTAAATCACTGTTTTGCAATGCAGCAGCCGTATTGTCACTTTGCTGTGTGTACACCCTCAATGGGACTGTAGGATGCTGTGCTGATGCACAGTTTGCTTATTGTTTTCTTGAAGTCAATCCATGTAAGCCTACTCAACAAGTCTGCATATACTTCCTGGACCGCCCTATCATGCTTTACCGTGTTTCAATGCTGAAGGCAAGAAGAAGTGGAAAGGGACATCAATAAGCTACTCTCTGGACCTACAACAGAGGCAAATACTGCAATTGAGTATGGGATAGACATATGCAGTTTGTTTCGTTCCGAATTAAAATTCGGACAAATTTTCGTTATTATTATTAGAATAGTACCCAATTTAAACGAATCCGAAATAATGAAATTCGAATTCAGACGAAATTCAAATTCGAAAAGTTTTGGAATCGTTTACAAATTCTAAAACTTTTTGAATTCGAATAGTTTTCAAATTCGAAAACTTTTTAAATTCAAATCGTTTTCCCATTTCCAAATGTGGATAGGGGATATTACTGCGCCAACTCAATTTGTGAAGAAAAATGAACAGCTGCTACATAGGAATGTGACAAAAATTCAATGCAAAAGATCAGTGAAAAATGTAGCGCTAAAAATATAAAACAATAAACATTGAACAATATATCAAGTATTGTGTGTAAATAATAAAAACTTTCTGATAAAAAAAATCTCAAATATAATGAATATAAAACAGAACATGTATATAATGAGTAGAAAGACAGGTGAGAAAGTCCCAAAGGTGAAACAATCATATTGTAAACATATATGGAGTCCACCACGAAAAGTTGTTACTCAGAAGTGGGGTACAAAGGCCTCAGCAGGCATGTAGAGCATCAGGGTTAGTGTGTCCTCCACTCAAGATAAGGGCTATACACTCTTACAGGAAATAGTGGACTCAAATGTCAGTGACAACGAGTTAACCATGTGAGGATACCCCGATCAGCAGATTTCCAAAACGATCCAGGGAATCCAAAGAGCTCCAAGAACGAATCCAGGGAATCGTGCAGGTAACCGTGAGGATGGAACTCAGATGTTAAGCAACCAGACTGGAAAGCCAAAAACTCTCATCCTGAAGGGATATAGAAAGAAAAATGCCTGATAACAAGATCACATTCATCTACTCATTATATACATGTTCTGTTTTATACTCATTATATTTGAGATTGATTTTTATCACAAAGGTTTTATTATTTCCAAAGAGAATAAAATAGAATAGAAAATAAAAAAAAAATTCTATTCTATTTTATTCTTTTTGGAAATTGGAAGACTATTTGAATTCGAAAACTATTCAAATTTGAAAACCTTTCAAATTGGAAAACTTTTCCAATTTGAAAACTTTTCGAATACGAAAACTATTTGAATATTATTAGAAAACTTTTCGAATTCGAAAACTATTCGAAGTTGAAAAACTTTTCAAATTGATTTGAAAACGAATAAACAAAGTCCCAAAAACAAATTAAACAAATTAAACTAATTTAACCAAACAAATTTATGTAAATGACGAATCGAAACAAAGTGAAACAAAACAATTTTTTTCATTCTGCACATGTCTAGCATGGGACCTAAAGTCCTTTAGTGTACCGTGATTTTATAGGCAGTGATAATGCACTATACGGTACCTTGTCCTATAACAATCACATAACTGCAGAAAAGACAATCAGCAAAAGGATTATACTATATAATGCATTTATTTATTAATGAAAATAGGCACCATAATATTCCAGTATGCCTCCAGGAGATCCTGCATGGTTAAAACAATTAGGGCTTTTTATCTTATTCAAAGTAACTGCAGTCCTGTCTTTCTGCTGGAACATAGTGAGTTGCCAGGTGTTTCTGGGTACAGAGGAGCATTTTAACATTTCTCCCACAACAGAGTGCTGTATGGATGTATTGGGGATGTCTTGTGTAAACGGCATCCAAAACAACCTGGTAAAGGAGCTGGAAGATAGGAGAGTTTAAAGTGGAGCTCCAGGCTCCCCCCAAAAAATTTAAAGTCAGCAGCTACAATTACTGTAGCTGCTGATTTTTAAATTAGGGCACTTACTTGCCAGGCAACCAGCGGTGTCCTCACCTGAGTCGATTCTTCAATTGGCTATCAGGTGCTGGCACCGCCATCTTGACAAAGGGAAACCGGCAGTGAAGCCCTGTGTGAAGCACGCTGCACTTTGTGAATGGGCCGGCTGCATGGGAAAGAGGGGGGGAGACGAACTTCCGGCTCAGTTTGCCGCGGCAAACTGACCAACAAGTGTGAGCGTGTATCTGTCAAAACTAGGTACCTGTTCCCCCCAAAAGGTGCCAAATGTGGCAGCATGGGGGGAGGAGGCAGACACGCGGAGCTTCCCCTTTTGGGTTAAGCTCCGCCTTTAAAGAGGGGTAAGTATGAGCAGAGAGGGGTCAAAAATTAAAAGAAATCTATGGTCATTTTAATACATATATACAGTAGCGGCCATTCCATTAAGGGCGCAGAGGCGCCGCCCCCAATCCAACGCATGGATTTCAATGGGGTTTTTTCTTTTTTGAAGCACATGATTAGAGCCTGAGGCTCTAATTGGCTTCAAAAAAGGGTGGGCTCTGGGTGCAAAGCACTGTGCCGTGAGCTTACCAAGTTGTGTGACATTAGCAAATTAATATTCGCTAATGTCTTCCTGCTTCTCCTCCCGGCCAATCAGGAAGCGGGTCCTGAGACCCGATTGGCCCGGGAGTCTTAGGTAATGTGTACATGGTAATATGTATATACTGTACATATTCAGCAATAGAAACCTGCCAGGAGTTCTAACCCCCACTACTTCATTTTAATTCCAACAGCATAATTCTCAGAGTATATAAAAAACTGATGCTAAATATTTTGATTCCACCTTGTGCTGGATGCATAGTGAAAGTGAAAAAATGATTTGCATATGCTTGTTTTAATATGAATATTAGATCCATGTTTGTTTTGTTTCAAGAGCAAACTAATATGTGAGAAATAAGCAGATGGATCGCTTGCATAATTTGCAGCGTTGGCAATCACAAGAGTGATCAGTTCTTATTATAGATAATTATTCAATAATATATTGCACCTGAAATGTTCTGTTGATTGGAAATATATAGTGTGTGAAATGTATGCAATTTAGCACTAAATCTAATGAACTTATTTTGAAAATTAGGGAAGACTTGGTGGTCAGAAATGGATGTTTCTGTAAGGGCTCTTTCACACAGACGTGTCCGTGTACGGAGCCCGCTCTGCTTAGCGGGGGATCGCTCCGTCGATCCCCGCTGAGCAGGCAGATGACAGGTCCGTCTTTGAGGGACCTGTCAGAGTGCCACTCTCCCCTATGGGGGATCGGATGAAGACAGACCGTAGAGTCCGTCGTCACCCGATCCGATCCGCAGACGGATGGAAAAGTAGGTTTTTCCTCCGTCACACTTTTTCGGAGCGGAGCGGGTCGGATGTCAGCGGACATCTCATCGCTGACATCAGTCCCTTCATAGAGGTCTATGGAGCATTCATTCAGGTCCGCCTTAAAAACTGACAGTCGGACCTGAACGGATTGTCCGTGTGAAAGAGGCCTTAGTGTCTAGACAAAGGGTATGTATTTAAAAATGTTATTAATATTCTTTTTTATTAACCGTATATACTCGACTATAAGCTGACCCGAATATAAGCCGAGGCACCTAACTTTACCACAAAAAAATGGGAAAAATTATTGACTCGAGTATAAGCCTAGGGTGAGAAATGCGCAGCTACTGTAAGTGGAAAAGAGGGTCAACAATGCCCATTTGCAGCCTCACTGTGCCCATTTGCATGCCTCACTGTGCCCATTTGCAGCCACAGGTCCCCTGAACTTCAAACTTGGTAGTTAAGGGTCCCGAAATGACATTGCTGCAGATGGACATAGTTGACTGACTTTGGGGCCCTGTATCTCGGGGCCATTTGGTGCTAGAAACAATTTGGATATGTTGTAGTGTTGGTTCCACTGGGTTTGCACACCAAATTTGGGGTTCCTAGCACCAAGTGGCCCCGAGATACGGGGCCCCAAAGTCTGGTCGTAAAATGTCATTCTCTGCTGCAGAAAAGTGCTTGACTCAAGTATAAGCCGAGGGGGGCACTTTCAGCACAAAAAAATGTGCTGAAAAACTCGGATTATAATCGAATATATACGGTAAGTTATTTTTCCCTTGATGCATTTTGTAGGGTATTAATCAGGCTGAATGTTTACATGTAGTAATATTTGTGAATAAATTATTAGAGTGGACCTGAACTCAAAAAGTAAAGATTTGTTATGTTATAGGGAATATTTAGGAATGTTATTTGTGCCTAGACAGTAACCTGAAAAACTTCCCTTTTGTCGTGTCCTATTGAAGCAGTGCCGTTATCGGTTATTGAGAGCGCCTAGGCACTGCTGTGTCTACAACCTCATAACTCTAATGCCCTGTACACACGGTTGGACATTCTGACGACAAAATCCGTCGGATTTTTTCAGAAGGATTTTGGCCCAAACTTGTCTTTCATACACATGGTCGCACAAAGTTGTCGGAAAATCCGAATGTTCTGAACGAGGTGACGTACAACATGTACGAAGGGATTATAAAGAGGCCAGTAGCCAATAGCTTTCGTCGCGTAATTTATTTTGAGCATGCGTGGCACTTTACCCGTCGGAATTGTCTACACACGATCGGAATTTAAATGATCGGATTTTGTTGTCGGAAGATTTTAGATCCAGCTCTCAAACTTTGTGTGTCGGAAATTCAGACGGAAAAAGTCAGATGGAGCCCACACACGATCGGATTTTCCGACAACACGATCCGATCGCACATTCTCCGTCGGAAAGTCAGACCGTGTGTACAGGGCATAACTCTATATCTGCAGTGAGAGATATAATGCATTGTGCCTCTGACTACTAGTCTCAGGAGATTTGGAGTGAGACTTGGTGATGTCACTACTGTGCTGCTCACTGTTCTTTTTTTTTTTTAATTCTTTTTTTTATTTTACATGGGAGTTGAGAATGCATAGGACAGGTTACAGTAACAGCACTTCCATCGTACATCATACAGTAATTTCCCAATGAGAATGACTATAATGATTTACAATGTCATCGCTTCCAACATATATCATCCAG
Organism: Lithobates sylvaticus; assembly: GCA_028564925.1. Taxonomy (NCBI): domain Eukaryota; kingdom Metazoa; phylum Chordata; class Amphibia; order Anura; family Ranidae; genus Lithobates; species Lithobates sylvaticus. The sequence continues at coordinate 56,524,194 of CM053032.1, forward strand.
CAAATTTCGAGTGGTTACCTCATGTTTACACAAATGTATTGCATTCTTATATCAGCTCCCATGTTATTTTATTTTATTATACATACAGCCAAAAACAATCCCCTTATTAAAAGACTTAACAAAAAAAAAAAAAAAAAAAATGTTCTCCTTGCTGTAGTCTCAGTCATGAGGAAGCAAAGCCCTACCTCCAACAAGATAGCCACCTCTACAAAGAGTCAGAGCACAGAACAATGGTAGGTCAATAACTGGGAATGATTAGCTGCAGTGAGACCATGGACAACACTGGAGACTTGTGCTTTGCCCTCTGTCAGATTTTTTGGGGAATAGCTGCCATTTTTTTATTCTCTTTAACCGCTTCCCGACCGCCTCACGCCGATATACGTCGGCAGAAGGGCGCGTACAGGCAGAATCATGTACCTGTACATTGCCCTTTAGGTCCCAAAAATGTGTCAAAAATGTCTGATGTGTCCACCATAATGTTGCAGTCACAATAAAAATCGCTGATCGCCGCCATTTAAAAAAATAATTTTTTTTTATAAAAATGTCATAAAACTATCCCCTATATTGTAAATGCTATAACTTTTGTGCAAACCAATCAATAATCGCTTATTGTGATTTTTTTAACCAAAAATATGTAGAAAAATACATATCGGCCTAAACTGAGGAAAAAAAATGTTTTTTTATATATTTTTGGGGGATATTTATTATAGCAAAAAGTTAAAAATAATGTGTTTTTTTCAAATTTGTCGCTCTTTTTTTGTTTAAAGCACAAAAAATAAAAACCGCAGAGGTGATCAAATACCACCAAAGAAAAGCTCTATTTGTGGAAAAAAAAGGACGTCAATTTTGTTTGGGAGCCACGTCGCACGACCGCGCAATTGTCAGTGCTCTGGTCAGGAAGGGGGTAAATTTTTCCGGGGGTGACGTGGTTAAATACAGTAGCTGCTGACTTTTAATATTAGAAGACTTACCTGTCCAGGAATCCAGCGGTGTCCTCACCCGAGCTGACTTTTCAATTGGCTATCGGGTGTTGCCACCACCATCTTCATTAAGGGAAACCGTCAGTGCAGCCTTGTGGTTTCACAGCCGGTTCCCTACTGTGCATTCACAAAGCATTATGTCCTCCCTGACTGCGCCGGCTGCAGGGGAAGGAGGAGGGCCGGCCAAACTTCTGGCTGAGTTCTGCGGCAGTGTGTGGCCCCCAAATGTTTTACCAGACCCTTTTCCTTTTCCCTCCCCCCCCCCCAAAAAAACAGTGTGGGACCCCCCCCAAAAAAAATTATATCAGACCCTTAGCCAGACATGCAGCTTGCCTGGCCAGAAAAGGGAGGTGCAGCAAATGTGTGCCTCCTTCCCTCCTGAATCATACCAGGCCACATGACCTCAACAAGGGGTGAATACCTTCCTAAGAGTCTAATCCTTACATCCCTGGACCCAGTGGATGTGGTGGATCTGTTGGGTAGGGGGTGTAACTTCATGGTGTGGACTTGTTGGCAGTCCTTCAGTGACTCCCCACAATTCCATGCCCTTGTTATACAATAACATGTTCGGTTACCTTGACTCCCAGTACCTACTATGCTTATCCGGTATACTCACCATTCTTGAACTGTGTAAAATCCTGTGTTTTGATGTGACCATGTCTGGATCTCCCTAATTTACCAAATTACCCTCTTTTGTTCTCCCTTCTACAAGTATATTATCTCAGTTACTATTGTCGATATTTTTTCCTGCTTCTTGTTTGAGGGCATGGCCCTCCTATATTTTGCAGAGGCCCTTTAATTGCTAGTTAAAATGTGCTACTTCTACTCACAATGTTTCAGAATGTTTCTATAGATGTACAATTACACTAATTGTATGCTGTACAGTTCATATCTTGTAACTGATGTAGTACTTATTGTACCTTGGAAATTTTCTTTGCATTTGCCGAATAAAAACCTATTTGAGAAGAATCTGGAAACGTCCTTTAGAACAAGCAGTCTCCAGATAACCATCCCCCCCCCAACCTATGTGAAAGGGTACTGAACACATTGAAACTTGTCATTCATTCACAAAAAAAGATATACAAAAATGTAAATAAACACCACTGACAAAGTATTTTATTGACCCCCCAAAAAACATGTCCAACAGTGTAACTCCATCATTAATCAAGTTGTCCAGCATTATAGATCCATTGTCAACTATGATGAGTGATCAGCTAACACAAATATGATGACCCACACACACTTAAACCTCTCTTATGCCCCGTACACACGGTCGGAATTTCCGACGGAAAATGTCCTATCGGACCATGTTGTCGGAAAATCCGACCGTGTGTGGGCTCCATCGGGACTTATCCTGCTCTCAAATTTTCCGACAACAAAGTCCGATCGGACTTTTTCCGATCGTGCGTAGTGAATTCCAACGGACAAAGTGCCACGCATGCTCAGATCACATTACAAGACCAAAGCTATTGGCTACTAGCCTCTACGTAGTTCCGTCGTACGCAACGAACGTCACCAACGTCAGAATGATCGGATTCTCCAACAACTTTGTCCGACCGTGTGTATGCAACACCAGTGTCGGAAAAAATCCGACGGATTTTGTGGTTGGAATTTCCGACCTTGTGTACGGGGCATTAGTGTTATTCTCGCCACAAATGACAGCTTAATCGCCTACTACTGAATGTTAACAAGTTGGCCAATGATGCTGACTGATGTCATTGACCAAATATGGCCATCACCCGGGATACTCAGCAACTTGTTGGCTATGTGAAACAAACAGACAGGCATGTCAGGAAGTCCTTCATTAGTAGTAACATCACAAGTAAATTAGTCACTTTTGGCTGTAGCAGCCAGAAGTTCGGGTGGGCCAAATCAGGCTACTTAGTTTGCCCGTTTGGTAAACCTTGATTAGCTATGGTTCAGGTGTCAACTCAGTGTCAACCCAAACTGAAAGTAAATCCCTATTGATAAACAAATATTTTGAAAACACTAACGTGTTTCCCCAAAAATAAGACCTACCCCGAAAATAAGACCTAGCGTTATTTTCCAGGAGGGCTGCAATATAAGTCCCACTCCGAAAATAAGCCCTAGTTTAAAACTCTTGTAAAATCCTATAATGCACTCTATTGCAGTAGTATATAATGTACAATGTGTGCGATTCTGTAATATAATTGCGGGGAAGCGAGCTCTGGCGGGTCACAGAAGCGCAGAGCGGCGAATTGGTATTTGGCCCAATTATATTACAGAAATTGTACATTATATAATACTGTAATAGAGTGCATTATATGATTTTACAAGCATTTTAACTCAGTGCGCACTGGGCAGGGAGAGATAGGGGGAGAGAAGACTGCACATTACATGGTAAGACCTACCCTGAAAATAAGCCCTACTGTTTCTTTTGTTGCCAAAATGAATATAAGACCCGGGCTTATTTTCGGGGAAACACGGTATGCATTATACTACCCACAAACAGAAAACCAGTTACACCCACACAAAAAAAACTTGTCAAAAGTGTTTTTTATTATTCGTCCATTACAAAGATCAAGCTCAATTCACAAAACTTGCTCATTTAGCCATATGACTGTAATTTTCAATCTTATAGAGGATACTTATTCTGGTGTGTTAGATTTGTTAATTGGCTCAATTACATGTAAAATTAAGCTTAGGGGTAATTTTTATTATATTTGTGTATGTGTGTATGGGTGAATGTCATACATATTTTTTAAAGTGCTTGTGATGGAGGTTGTGTTCATTTTTCTGCATGGTCTGCTAGTGTGGAAAAACATTACTGAGACACCAAACTGAGAAGTGTGATATCTGGGCCTGTGTTCTGCTACTATCCTGCTGAGTAATCCTGTTATAAATTCAACTGTACAAAAGATTACTATAGCACATAGAATTTCTGGGTAGATTTTTAAGGTTGAATATATATTTCTGGGTAGATTTTTAAAGAGAATAGATATAAAAAAAAATCTAGTGCAAATGTAAGAACCAACCAATCATAATCTATCACAATCATAAAGCTATCTAGCAAACATTTCAATGTGTTGAACACCCCCCCCCCCCCTTCATGACCAAAATATTTTTTGCGATACTGCACTGCGTTACTTTAACTGACAATTGTGCGCTCATACAATGCTGTGCCTAAATAAAACATTTTCCCACAAATATAACTTTCTTTTGGTGGTATTTGTTGACATCTTCGGTTTTAATTGTTTTGTGCCTTAAACAAAAAAGAACTACAATTTTGAAAAAAAATTAAAAAAAATGTCTTCAGAAAATTTAAGCCAATATGTACTTTGCTACATATTTTTGGTAAAAAAAAATCCCAATAAGTGTATATTGATTGGTTTGCGCAAAAGTTATAACATCTACAAACTATGGGATATATTTATGGAATTTTTCTACTAGTAAAGGCGGTGATCAGTGACTTATAGCGGGACTGCGATATTGCGGCGGGCAAATTTGACACTAAGGCCGCATACACACGAGCGGACTTTCCCACGGGATTGTCCGCCAGACAATCTGCCCGTGTGTGGGCGGCGGCGGACTTTTTCCTCCCAAAAGTCTGGCGGACTAAGTTTTAAGTTCCGACTTAAAATTGGCCGCTCGACTCGGCAGTCCGGCGGACAATCCCGCCGTCTGTGTGCTAGTCCGCGGGACTTTTGAAATGAACGGACTTGCCTCGCACACAGAGGAAAGTCCGTTCATTTAGAACGTGACTGCAGGTAGACGGGACTAGCAAAGGCAGTGAATGCTGCCGCGCTAGCCCCATCACCTGGTATGGATTTAAAGGGGAATCCCTACGCCGAAAAAACGGCATGGGGGTCCCCCCCAAATCCATCTCAGACCCTTATCCGAGCACGCAGCCCGGCCGGTCAGGAAAGGGGGTGGGGACGAGCCAGCGCCCCCCCCTCTTGAGCCTTACCAGGCCGCGTGCCCTCAACACGAGGGGTGCCCTGGGAAAGGGGTGCCCTGCGGCCCCCCCACCCCAAAGCACCTTGTCCCCATGTTGATGAGGAGAAGGGCCTCTTCCCGACAACCCTGGCCGTTGGTTGTCGGGGTCTGCGGGAGGGGGGCTTATCGGAATCCGGGAGCCCCCTTTAATAAGGGGCCCCCAGATCCCGGCCCCCCACCCTATGTGAATGAGTATGGGGTACGATGTACCCCTACCCATTCACCTAAGGAAAAAAGTGTAAATAAATAAAAAAACGACACAATTTTTTAAAATATTTTATTGCACAGCTCCGGGGTCTTCTTCCGTCTTGGGGGTCTTCTCGCTGGACTCCTCCGCTATCTTCTGCTCTTTTACCTAGCTCTTTTACCTAGCGGAGGAGCCCGGCTTTCTTCTTCGTTGTTGCGCCGTCGTCTGGGGGTCTTGTTCCGACTTCGGGGGTCTCTTCTGTTCTTGCCGGTGGTCGGGGCTGCTGTTGCCGTCATTGCTGCCGTTGTCGCCGCCGCCGCCTTATGCTTGTTGTTGTCCTTTCTTCATCCGATGTTGACACGACGCTCTCTCTGGCCGGAATGACTCAGATACGCTGTGCTGTGACTTATATAGGGACAAGGGGCGGGTCACATGCTCATGTCACATGGTGACCCCGCCCCCATATGATGTCACAGTCCCAGCTTCCTCCGGGACTGTGACATCATATGGGGGCGGGGTCACCATGTGACATGAGCATGTGATCCGCCCCTTGTCCCTATATAAGTCACAGCACCGCGTGTCTGAGTCATTCCGGCCAGAGAGACCGTTGTGTCAACATCGGATGAAGAAAGAAGAACAACAAGCAGAAGCAGAAGGCAACGGCGTCGGCGACGACGGCAACAGAAGCCCCGGCCACCGGCAAGAACAGAAGAGACCCCCGAATTCGGAACAAGACCCCCAGACCATGGCGGCGACGACGAAGAAGAAAGCCGGGCTCCTCCGCTAGGTAAAAGAGCTAGGTAAAAGAGCAGAAGATAGCGGAGGAGTCCGGCGAGAAGACCCCCCAAGACGGAAGAAGACCCCCGGAGCTGTGCAATAAAATATTTTAAAAAATTGTGTCGTTTTTTTTTTTTTTATTTACACTTTTTTCCTTAGGTGAATGGGTAGGGGTACATCGTACCCCATACTCATTCACATAGGGTGGGGGGCCAGGATCTGGGGGCCCCCCTTATTAAAGGGGGCTCCCGGATTCCGAAAGGCCTCTGCCCGCAGACCCCGACAACCAACGGCCAGGGTTGTCGGGAAGAGGCCCTTGTCCTCATCAACATGGGGACAAGGTGCTTTTGGGTGGGGGGGGGCACAGGGCCCCCTTTCCCCAGGGAACCCCCCATGTTGAGGGCACGCGGCCTTGTACGGCTCAGGAGGGGGGGCACTGGCTCGTCCCCACCCCCTTTCCTGACCGGCCGGACTGCGTGCTCGTATAAGGGTCTGAGATGGATTTGGGGGGGATCCCCACGCCGTTTTTTCGGCATAGGGATTCCCCTTAAAATCCATACCAGGTGACGGGGCTAGCACGGCGGCATTCACTGTCTTCGCTAGTCCCGTCTACCTGCAGTCACGTTCTAAACAAACAGATTTTCCTCCGTGTGCGAGGCAAGTTCGTTCATTTCAAAAGTCCCGCAGACTTTGGCCAAAAGGTCCGGGCGTGTGTGGGCAAGTCCACACGCTCGTAAAGTCTGGCGGACCTCCGCTGGAAAGTCCGGCGGTTTGTCCGCTGGACTAGGTCTGGCGGACAATCCCGCCGAAAAGTCCGAGCGTGTGTAAGCCGCATAACTGACACTTTTGACACTTTTTGTGGACCAGTGACATTATTACAGTAATTAGTGCTAAAAATATGCACTGTCATTGTATTAATGACACTGACTGGGAAGAAGTTAACACCAGGGGCGATTATGTTGTTAAATGTGTGCCTAGCTGGTGCTTCAGTGTAGTTGGGGAGGTGCTTTTACCTGTGGAAGGCATGGATCAGTGTTCCTGCTTTACAGGATCACAGGACCCATGCCTTCTGTACTGACAGAACGGCAATGTGCTTTGTTTACATAGGCAGATTGCAGTTCTGCCTGTGTACAGAATGATTAGTGGGAGCCGGTGAACATCGGATTAGTGGGAGCCGCTGATCAGCTCCAGCTGTGTAGAATCACAGCTGGAGCGAGCCACCAGCGGCGCGCACTCACGCCCCATACCTGGAAGTGTAGGATCGCATATATATGCATGATCCTGTCAACGCTGTATCCTGGCCAAGACGGACAAGGCCCAGGCCTGGGGCAGCACTTTGCATGGGGGCAGCACGGAAAGAGTCCCCGCCAGCTTGCGCTACACTGTTAGTGAAGCGCCAGTCTTATGTGGCAGACTGGGCTGAGAGATAAATTTGTCTAGTGCCCCCACGCTATTGCTTCCGTTATGCGGGCGGCCGGCATTCAGCAACTGTGGGGGGGGGGGCGCTTCTAATTCTGACTGTCCTATTATCCCGAACCACAAATTTTCCTCAATGTGCTATATGTTTTTTGCTGCACCATTAGCATGGTTATATCGTCTTATTTTCTTATTATCAGAAATTTGTGCTTAAAGTAGAATTATAGGCAACACTTTTTTTTTTCATTTTGGATAGAATAAGGGAGGTTATAGCTCCAGTCAGTTTATTTTTTCCCATCCCTGTCCCATTGCAGAGATTTCCCTTCACTTCCTGCCCCATAGCCAAACAGGAAGCGAGAGAAAATCTATGCAAATTAAGGGAATCCATTGCCCCCCCCAGGCCCTCAGAACTAGTGTCCCCACTCGAAAATTTCAGAGCGGGTCTTAACCACTTGCTTACTGGGCACTTAAACCCCCCTCCTGCCCAGACCAATTTTCAGCTTTCAGCACTGTCACACTTTGAATGACAATTGTGCGGTCATACAACACTGTACCCAAATTAAATTTTAATCATTTTTTTTCACACAAATGGAAAAAAAAATATGTTTCATAGTTTGTTATAAAATTTTGCAAACAGGTAATTTTTCTCCTTCATTGATATTCGCTGATGAGGCTGCACTGATGGGCACAGATAAGGCGACACTGATAGGCACAGATAAGGCGACACTGATAGGCACAGATAAGACAACACTGATAGGCATTGATGGGCCCTGATGGGTGGCACTGATGAGTGGCATTGATGGGTGGCACATTCCACCTTTCCCCCCTACCCCTCTTCCCACCTCTTAAACCTTTTCCTTCTCTTCTTCCTCAACTGCTCTACATTCAGAGATTCCCCTCTGCCATTCCAGTGTTCATCCCATTCCATTACCACCGCATTGGAACTCTTGGTCTCTTCCAATCATCAGCTGAGCCCTACAATGAGACCTCTATCCTTGATAGATTTTATGAAAGTGATATTCTGTGTTTCCTTTCCACTTCTGATATTTTTAATTATATGTGCCTCATTGTGACAACTAATTATCAATTCTTGCAATTTGCCTCACTTATACAATTGTTTAAAAAACACGTTGACCACAATCTCACCCCTGACATAGACCCATTCAGTCTGTGGAACTCACACAAGGCATACATGAGAGGTATACTCATACAAATAGGATCCCAAGAAAAGAAACGATACTCTACTAAACTAGACACCATCCTATCACACATACGCACACTTGAACAACGTAACAAAACACCGACTACACATGTGTCGCTTGAACTCTCCAGCTTTAGAGAATCATTACGGGAACATTTAGCACAAAAATATGACAAACATCTCAGGACACTTCAACTGAAATCCTATGGCCATGCTAATAGAGCAGGGATGTACCTGGCTAGTAGGATCAAAACAGCTCGTATCAAGTCCAGAATAGCATATTTACACCATGAGTCCCTACACCACAAAGTCACTAATCCACAAGACATAGCGAACCAATTTGCTGACTTCTATGGGGCACTATACAATCTCAACAAAGACACCTCCACACCTCAACCAACTACACAAGCGATACAACAATTCCTACAGAACATAAACCTCACAACACTGACAGATGATCACCTAGAGATACTGAATTCCCCTTTTACTATTCCAGAGATAGTGGCAATCACAAATACACTACCTAACGGCAAATCGCCTGGTCCTGACGGTTTTGTCAACGATTACTACAAAATGTTCACAGGAACTCTAGCCCCTCACATGCAATCGATCTTTACACTGGCGAGAGAAAGATCATCTTTTCCCCAGAAGATGCTGAGAGCCCACATTGTTACTCTACCCAAACCAGGGAAAGATCCTACTACTCCAGCAAACTTTAGGCCGATTTCTCTCCTCAACTCTGATACTAAAATTTACGCTAAATTATTGGCCAAAAGACTTGCAGATATTATTCCATTTCTAATTAAACGAGACCAGATGGGATTCGTGAAGGGGAGACAGACCTCAGACGCAACTAGACGTGTTATAAATATTATTCACCATGCTGTTGAATCCCGAACTCCTTCTCTGCTTCTATCCATAGATGCAGAGAAGGCGTTCGATCAAGTCCACTGGACTTATATGAAACTGGTACTAGAAAAGTTTGGGTTTAAGGGCTCCATACTAGCCGCCATGAGGGCATTGTACTCATGTCCTTCTGCTCAGGTGCATACCTCGGGATTCTTATCCAGACCCTTTGATATATCCAACGGTACCCGACAAGGCTGCCCCCTTTCCCCCACAATCTTTAATCTTATGATGGAACCTCTTGTTGAATCCATTAGATTAGACCCTAATATCTCAGGCTTCACCGTCGGTCGTAACACACATGTTATTAACCTTTTTGCAGACGATGTAATATTGCTATTAACCAACCCACAATCTTCCCTTCCAAGAGCCCACACAATTCTCAAAAATTTTGGACAGATATCCTATTACCGAGTTAACTTCACCAAATCTACAGTTCTAAACTTAGGAATTCCATCCACTGTTAAACGAACACTACAGAACGCTTTTCCGTACTCGTGGGCAACTAAAGGAATATCCTATCTGGGTATTACTTTAACCAACTCTACCTCGTCCATAGTTGAAGCCAACCTCAAACCTTTCATACATACACTCGAGCAGCAACTACAAAGTATTTCCAAAATAGAAATTTCATGGTTGGGCAAAATAGCAGCATTTAAAATGTCTATTCTGCCGCAGATTCTTTACATTTTTAGATCCCTCCCTCTCCCCATACCACGTAACTACGTTCGCACCATGTCTACATTGTCCTGGAAATTCACCTGGGGTGGTAAGAAAGCTAGATGTCCAAGAACTAACCTAATATCACACAAACGTGTCGGGGGAGCGGGGCTACCAGATCTGCAAGACTACCTATGGGCAGTAAGACTGGATCAACTAAAATATTGGTTCTACGATGATAACTCTCCTCTGTGGGTAGAACTCGAGTGCTCGATACTCCCAACAAATGACCCTTTCGCATTCCTGATGAGTGATCTGTGGATACCCTGGGAAGTAAGACATTTACCCCCGACGATCCAATCCTCTTTACAGGCTTGGAGGTTCCTACAACAAATACAACATAACGACTTTACAGAACTCACTTATAACCTTCCGATCACTCTATTGAGGGCCAAAATACCTACACTGTCTACCGCAAAGCTTCTCAAACATGGAATAAACCATATTCAAGACCTATTCGTACATCATACTCCTAGATCCCCAGGACACATAATATCCACCTTCCATCTCCCTGATAATATGCTATTTTCTTGCATTTGTATTTCCCACTTCCTGAAGGCCCATCCCATACCTAAATTCAAACTAGCAACTAAAGTGTGGCAATTCTATGCGAAACAACCACAACTTGCTAAAGGGATCTCATTATTCTACAATCTCCTCCAACATAAACACATTTTTCAAAAAACATCAGCCATCAGGAAATGGGAAAAAGAATTAAACGCTACATACACAGAAGATCAATGGACACAAGCCTTTGCAGCAATACACAAGCACTCACATTCCGTCAACCATTGGGAAATGACGCTCAAACTTACAAACAGGTGGCATTATACGCCCTACAGACTATCCATTTTCTTTCCGGGCACGTCCTCCTCTTGTTGGAGACAGTGCGGACAAATAGGCAACCTCCTACATATATTGTGGGAATGCCCAAACATTACTAGTTTTTGGAATGCAACTTTTCGGTTAATCTCATCGGTCACTGGGATACTAACAAAACCATCTACTCCCTTAGCAATTCTAAACATTGGAATAGAGAAATTCCCCTCAGAATACAGAGCAATAGCCACACACATACTGTTGGCAGCTCGAAACCTTATCCTTCGTAACTGGAAAAATTCCACATCCGTTAATGTATCTGAAGTGATTACTCTAGTGAATAGAAACCGAAACTTTGAATGCCTACTGGCCCTTAACTCCTCGTCATGTAAATCCTTTGACAAACAATGGGAAATGTGGGACGTACAACATAAAAATACCTGATAATACACTTTGTTGACAACAATATAGTGCTCAACTTTGTTATTACTGTATAATTTGCTCAAGGTCTTGTTCTTCCTATCGAACTGATTACATTTCTTGTTCTAGCTTAATAATATAGAGTCATTACAGGATAGCCTACTCTCATCTCCGAAGATGTAAGCTTCATTGCCTCGAACCCTTGTCCTTTACATTGATGTTGGCGGAATTGTATTCTCACTTTATTTTCTCTTTTAAGCGCTGTGTACTAATATTACTAGCTACTACTACTAGCATCTACTATTAGAATTCCACATGAGTATTTTCTTTTTTCTTTTTTTCCTCTTTTGTCATATATTGATTATCATCTCTGTATCACAGTATATACTTGTCACTATTGAAATAGCAATAAAAAATATTGAAATAAAAAAAAAACACGTTGACCCACCAAGTGTCTGCTACTAACAGAGACTGATGCCGAATGACAAATCTGAAACTGATAGCTAAATTGTAAACAAGGGGAGGAAAGCAGTAAGTCGCACACTGATGGAATTATAGGAATCCCAAAATTTTGAGATGTCACAGGAGGTGAGGTATCTCCAATAGGGAGGAAAATTGCCACCTGTTCTGGTGACAATTTTCCCACGCTTTGGATAGGTCTCCTCTTGCTTCCTGTTGTGTCTATGAACCAGCTAGTGCAGGGAAATCTCTCTGGCGGAACACAGAGTTTAGTTCAAAAATATTTTTCCCTACAGCTTTACTTACATTATTTACCTGTAATGAAGTATATCCCATGATGTAAAAGAACAATTCTCAAGGACAGGGCAGGAGGTGTGTATCCCTGTTACATAATTGTTAGTGCAGCTAAGCCTGGAGGCCTGAAGCTAGTGTAGCACCCTCTACCTAAAGGTAGGTGCTAGAATAGGATTTTTCTAGCTCAGGGCTCAAATGCAGGTAAATTTAGCCAGGCCTGTGCTTTAGGCTAGGCCTGGTTGTTTTGATTTGGAACTGGGAGTATTCAGTGTAGTGGTGGGTGTGGCCACCTGTGCTCTGATTCAGAGATGCCTCCCCTGCTTTCAGAAACATGGTTCTGGAATGGGGTTTGGACCTGAAGTCTGAGAGGCAGGCAGCTCATATGAGGAGCCCTGACCAATTATCTTTTGGTGTTGGCAGGGGGCAGGCCTCCGATATAAGCTGGGGTCACATGCTGTCTGGGGGGAGTCTGTAGTGCCAGAAAAGACAGCATGGAGTATTGAGGGGATGCGCCGAGCGCCGAGGAGGGATGGAGGAACCGCTAGGAGGAAGCTCTAAATAAAGATCTTCGCCGCTGAAAAAAGTATCTGGCTGCTGTGACTTGGGAACACAGGACATGGATGCTGAACAAGATCAATATAGAAGAAGTAACAGTAAAGCGGAAGAGAGTAGATCAGCATTCTGTGACCGGGGACACAGAATGGCCAAGTAATCAAAGGTCAGTGTAACAGAACAAGAGAGGTTATCAAGAACAGTGTAGAATGCTGTGGCCGGGGAACACAGCATTGATAGTAAAGGACTGGCTGAGAACATTTGTCTGTCTATTACCATATGTCAGGCCATTGGGGGGAGATACTGTGTTATCTCTGGTCTGGTTAGCACATTGGTAATATCTTCCAAAGACTGTGTGGCTGTCTAACTCATTGGTCCATAGGGGAGAGGTTGTGTTAGGCCTCTGGATCTTTGATTCTCAGAAACCGTCATAGTCTGCAAGGTGGAATTATTCAGAGTGATTCTTCTTTGTCAAAACTGGAAGTGAAGAAGTAGTGTTTCAATAATTTGCAACTTTCAAGCTAAGGCTATTCAATATTGTCAAACAATACAACAACTGCTATGGGCATCTCATATCACCCCCTTGTTCCACCCAAGTTGTATCCTGTGTGACGATCCGGGGGGATTAGATACAAGTGGTGCATGCGATTTTTCAGAAACGTGCCACTCCAGACTTGTGTTTTAGGGCATGGCAGCCGGGGGGTTCGACCATCACTGCATAACCAAACCAATAGCCTCCTGGCTTACTCATTGTCAGCTTCGTGCTGCTTTAGTCGCAGGCTACACCTGCCTGCTTCAGACTGCCACCTCCAGTCTTAGGCTCCTGTCTCTATCTCCTGGAACTCTCCCAACCTCATGGCCAGACTTCCTGCATGCTGGGCGGAGCCGTCTCCAGGTCTGAGCCCTGCCTGCTCTTCCTGGGATGTTTATGAACCCAGCCCACAGGTGTGCAATTAGTATTCCTGCCAAAATCAGGCATATTCTGCTTATCTGCACCTGTGAGATGGGGCGCATCTCCACATATCCTCCCCCCCTGTTTCGCACCGGAGGGAGAAATACAAAACCCTTCTTCCTAAAGGGGCACTCCATACACCTCTTTTTCCGGGTATGCTTCCATGCAGACTTCTTCCTAATTTTTGGGAGCTTACATTTCTTCTCACCTCCCCCAGATCTACTCTGCCAAAACTGTAGGGGTCCTACTTTGACATCTGTCTTAACTTTACCCAACACTTTTTGGTTTTCAGGTTCGCGAATACCTGCGTAGTTACCCCTGGCAACCGCTTTCTCAAAATTACCCAGTTCAAAACCAGCAGGAACTCTGGTCCCATCGCTTGCTAGGACAGTGTCTGAGGAGGGACCACACACAGGGAAGCAGTTACTCTCTATGGGACCTTCCCACAGTTTCACATCGCTCCCTGTTGTCCAACACTCCATCAACGACTGTTCTTGCACAACACTTTTTTCCACACCAGCTTTCACCATTTCTGTCACCACTGGTATTTCCGATACCTCTGCCTTGTCTAACAGGGCTCCAGGGTGCTTGTCATACACAATCTTTGTATGAAGCAATCCAGCACACTGTGAGACAACTTTCCACATCAATACAAAACATTGCATTAAACGATTCAAGCATTTGCGATTTCTGCACATTACAGCCTGCAATATCCAGCTCCAATCGGCCATACCCCGTGGTACCAGTTCTCCAAACACAGGAGAGGACGGCAGGATATATACTGGCTGTACACTCCATGATGCTAACATTTCATTAAGCATGTCTGTCACAAAATACACATTTTCCCTTTTTATCATTGTGGACACAATTTCCGCTGTGCGTTTACACTCGCTGGGACCTTCAGTCATGAGAGGATTAGTCTCTGCAACAACCCATGCATCTTGGCCTATAGGCTGTACTGCAGACACCTCTCCTGGCACAGCAGCCATAGCATCCACTACTCTTTTAGCAGAAAAAGCTTCTTCCAGCATTGCTATTAGTCTCTTGGCCAAGTCATCCCAGTAGGTATTGCTCTGTTGGACTACATCATCCCAATGAGACACAGACAGACCAAGAGGCTCAATAGCATCTGAAACAATGCTCTTGTCAGTTTTGCACTCCTCAACATTAAACACATCACTTGGTTTTACCCTGCATTGTGGCAACACATTTTCAATCACACCATGTTGCTGTACCCCACCCTCATCAGCATGAGCAGATGGAGTTTCATTGCAGACCTCAAGCTTTTTAAGTTTAACCCTTGCCTTCCCACTGAACAGGGCACTGCAGCAAGGCAAGTCCTTTTTAGCACAAACAGGGGATCTCCCATTTGGGGTCACTTCCACTCCCGTGTGCACAGTCACATAATCAGTCTTTCTCACCCAGTCTGCAGACTTGGAATTCCAGGCGTTGCTACGGGCAACCACTCTCCTCTTGAACTTCCAGTCAGCCTGTTGCTTTCTCCTGCTGTATTTCCCCATGCGGTTACCGGGTGAAATGGAAGACTCTCGGGCTTCCCAGCCCTCTTTGTGGGAACATTGAGCCACCTCTTCATAGGAGCCCCACCATCCAGACGACACTTCACATGTTGCTATGGGAGACTGCCTTCTCCCTGCAGAGCTTCTCCAGTCACAATCCTCTTGAGCCCACCAGCCAGAACTCTCATCAGGATCATTCCACCATTTGCCATAGGTCTCACGCCTGACCTTGCCTTTGTTGCTACGGGCAACAACATGCATCTTTACAGCAACAGATGCAGAGTTCCTTCAAAAAAAATGTTTGTGTACTGTCTCCTTACAGCTGAGACACAGCACCCATGACTTTGCTTCACACAGCAACAGCAATACACACAGTCTCTGACACTCACGGTTTCCAGCATGCGAGGATCTGGACCAACGCCATCCGTGCCCAACGCCAATTTCTCAACCAATTGTGACGATCCGGGGTGATTAGATACAAGTGGTGCATGCGATTTTTCAGAAACGTGCCACTCCAGACTTGTGTTTTAGGGCATGGCAGCCCACTTTTATTTAAAGGAAACGAAAAAAGTTCAAATCAACAGAAATCTTCCCTTGCAGGGGGTTCGACCATCGCTGCATAACCAAACCAATAGCCTCCTGGCTTACTCATTGTCAGCTTCGTGCTGCTTTAGTCGCAGGCTACACCTGCCTGCTTCAGACTGCCACCTCCAGTCTTAGGCTCCTGTCTCTATCTCCTGGAACTCTCCCAACCTCCTGGCCAGACTTCCTGTCTGCTGGGGGCGGAGCCGTCTCCAGGTCTGAGCCCTGCCTGCTCTTCCTGGGATGTTTATGAACCCAGCCCACAGGTGTGCAATTAGTATTCCTGCCAAAATTAGGCATATTCTGCTTATCTGCACCTGTGAGATGGGGCGCATCTCCACACCTGCAATAAACGTAACAAAGCCGTTAAGTCGTAGGGAGTCTGGCAGCAGAGTGATTGGTGGATTGCTAAGTAACCAAATCAGCAGCCCTTCCGGGGGTACCGATAAACTAGTAATCCACACAATGCTCAGCAGCAAGGATAGGACAGGGCAGCCCTGCGGTGAAGATTTCACAGAATTCAGCAGCCTGCACATCATGTGACATACCTCATTACAGGTAAGCAATGTGTAGAACTTAAACATGACCCACTCTATCCAAAAGTAAAAAAAAAAATTGGCTTTATATACAATTTAACCAGAAATTTAGATTTTCTTATTTTTTCGGCATTGTAATTATTTTATAGCAAAACAAACTCTATTTTAAGTAGTAATAGCAAAATAAAATAGCAAAATAGTAATAACAGCTATAGATATTATTATAGCAACCCAGACAGCATTTGGATATCCAAATCCCTCAATCTGTTAAATCAGTATCAGATCTCAGCTGATGCAGATTTATTTTCTCACACCATTTCCTACAATTATACTAATAATGCACAGAATCTTCCTAACTGTAATACAATGGGAAACTGAAAATATATTATCATTAATTGTTTCCACCTGAGTGATTTCCTCTAGCTTGCATTTTTTTGAAGTATTCAATTTAAATGTTAATCATGTAAAGGGCAGTGTATGTATTATGTGCCTTATGCATGCTGAGATAACACAGCAAAAGGTATTTCACTAGTTCTAACAAGTCATTTCTTACTATGAGGGGAACTGGAGGGTTACCTCTGTTGATCTCTTTGAAAATACCAGTTTGCTGGCTGTTGTGCTAACAACATTTTCTAATGCTGCGTACACACGAAGGGACCTAGTCCAGCGGACAATCCGCCGGACTTTCCAGCTGGCTTCGGCGGACTTGAAAGCGAACGGACTTGACCACACATGATCACGCTAAAAGTCCGGCGGTTCACGCAATGACGTACAGCACGTACAACGGGACTAGAAAAAGAAAAATACTAGAAAAATACTTGCTACTGAGCATGCGTCCTTTTTGGTCCGCCGGACCATACCACAGACGGCCGTATTGTCCGCCGGACTGCCAAGTCCAGCGGATAATTTTAAAACAAAACTTAAAACCTAGTCCGCCGGACTTTTTGGAAAAAAAGTCAGTCGAAGGCCCACACACGAGGGGATTGTCCGGTGGACTCAGTCCAGCGGATAGTCCCTTCCTGTGTACGCGGCATTAGTTACTGACCAAGAATAAATGTAGACCAGGAATGTCAGCAGAACATCTCCAATCCACATATGAAATCTTATTTTAGGTCGCTGACTCAAAATAGTAGAATTGTCACAGGAACAGGAAGAATCTTTCATTATGGACAACTGTTCCAATGACAACTTCGAGGGGAATTTGCCTCACCCTGGAAAGATTTTCTTCTACTTACTGTTATATCCCGCAGTTCAACAATTAGGCCCCTTTCACACTAGTGGTCCAATCGAGCCCACCATTCTCCTCTATGGAGAGGTGCATGTAAACGGACATTTGTCCATTTACTCCTGCTTACATCTAATCCAATCCGATAACCTAATCTGATCTGTCTAGCGGATCGGATGGCAGTCGGGTGTAAATGGAAATGCTGCCTGTTTACATCCAACCACCCATAGAAGAGAGCAGGCTTTGTCTGTGTCCGCTCTACATAAGCAGAGCAGACACAGACTGGTCATCCGTCTGCTTAGCAGTGAGCAGCGGCCCTGTGAGAAAGTGAACTTAAAGGGGAGGGCCAGCCGGGAAAAAAAAAATTAAAAGTCAGCAGCTACAAACACTGTAGCTGCTGACTTTTAATAAGCAGACTTACCTGTCCTGGGTGCCTGCGATGTCGGCCGCCCGAGACCGATCGTCCCTCGGGTCTAGGCCCCCGGCGCCGCCATTCCACCTAAGGGAAACAGGCAGCGTAGCCTTGCTGGCTTCACTGCCCGTTTCCTACTGCGCATGCGCGAGTAGCGCACCGCTTTGTGAATGGGGAACGCGTTGTGTTGTGGGACACACAGTTCCCATAACACACCGCGCCCCATTCACTAGAAGACGGCGCTAGGAGCAGAAGACCAAACAGCTCCGCAGAACAAGAAGAGGCAGATTAGGACGATCTGCCTAGCAACAGCCATTTCTGGTAAGTAAAAAAAATATTTTTTTTTTTTCCTTTTACATTTTTATTAACCTTTTTATGAAGTTTTTTTTTTCAGGGTGGCCCTCAACTTTAAGGAAACTCTATTCAATAGGGCTATCAGACAGATAATTTAGAGAGGATGTAAGCTTCCCCTGCTGACATTTACCTATAGGTAAGCCTATAATAAGGCTTACCTATAGTTAGTGAAAATATCTATTAGGTACCAAAGTGCTGAAGGCCAACGGAGAGAGGGCTTCCCTTGCAGCTCAGTTCCAGACTCCCCTGGAGGTGAGACAGGAGGAGTCAGGCCCAAAGTCACACAGGTTTCCAGCAAAGTTGCTTGCAGAAAAGGCTCAGGAACACCGCTGATGTGCTGCGGGGCTGCTGCAGGCAGTTGGCGCCTGAGAGTTGTAGAAGGTAACCACGGTCACTGAGGCGGAGGATAGTCGGTACAAGCCAAGGTTCAGTGCCAGGTGGATAGCAGAGGACACGAGGTTAGGTGGGAGCCAAGGTCAAGACAGGTAGCAGGTTAAGGAGATCTGTTTAACCGCTTGCCGACCGCTGCACACAGATGTACGTCAGCAGAATGGCACAGGCAGGCAAATGGGCTTACCTGTACGTCCCTTTAAATTTGCAGCGGGCACGCTCCCGCGGTGTGCCTGCGGGCCACGGGAACTCGATGTTTGCCGGCAGCCCGCGATTGCGGTGTGGAGAGGTAGAACGGGGAGATGCCTATGTAAACAAGGCATTTCCCCGTTCTGCCTAGTGACATGACAGGGATCTACTGCTCCCTGTCATCAGGAGCAGTGATCACTGTCATGTGAGTGGAAGCCCCCCCCCCCCCACAGTTACAACATCTCCCTAGGACACACTTAACCCCTTGATTGCCCCCTAGTGTTTAACCCCTTCCCTACCATTGTCATTTACAGAGTAATCAGTGCATTTTATAGCACTGATTGCTGTATAAATGACAATGGTCCCAAAATGGTGTCAAAAGTGTCCGATGTGTCCGCCATAATGTCGCAATCATGATAAAAATCGCAGATCGCCGCCATTACTAATAAAAAAAAATTATAATAAAAATGCTATAAATCTATCCCCTATTTTGTAGATGCTTTAACTTTTGCGCAAACCAATTAATATACGCTTATTGTGATTTTGTTTATCAAAAATATGTAGAATAATACATATTGGCCTAAACAGAAAAAAATATATATATATTATTATTATATATATAATATATAATATAATAATAATATAATATAATTATTATATATAATTTATATATTTTTGGGGGATATTTATTATAGCAAGAAGTTAAAAATATAGCTTTTTTCAAAATTGTTGCTCTTTTTTTGTTTATAGCGCAAAAAATATAAAATTTAGAGGTGATCAAATACTACCAAAAGAAAGCTCTATTTGGGAAAAAAAGGACGTCAATTTTGTTTTGGTGTAACTTCGCACGACCACGCAATTGTCAGTTAAAGCGACGCAGTGCCCTATCGCAAAAAGTGCTCTGGTCAGGAAGAGGGTAAATCCTTCCGTGGCTGAAGTGGTTAACAAGCCGAGGTCAAGGTCAGGAGGCAGGCAGGAGACAGGTCTGGAATAAGCCGGGTCGGTAATCAAGGATCACAGGAAACAGGAAACACTGGAACGTCGGTAACAACTGAGATCAAACAGCACTTCAGCCAAGGGCTGACTTCCTTATAAAGGCCCATGTGATGTGCTGGCGGAGGTGCTGGGTCCTAGAGCCCTTCTGGTTCTCTGACAGGTGCTGGGTCCTAGAAACCTCCTGCAATTGGTACCCTGACAGTATCTCCTAAACGTGCACCGTTCAGGGAATATTTACATTACATGCAGCCAGTGACATCACTGGCACATGCACTCTGAAGGAACGGCCATAGGTGCCATTCGTTCTAAACCCTGTGCAGTGAATGATGGTTCCCGCTTGCATGCCTAGGAGTGACGTCATTGCGGCTCTGGCCAATCACAGCGTCAGAGCCCACGAAGCCGGAAGAAACTCTGGGGAAAATGTCAGCTATCTCAGCTGTATGCGGACGCCGCAGGAACAGCTTTGATCTAAGGTAAGTATTTCTTAATGTAAAATCCCAAGACAAAGTTCTTTAGTGACAAAACGCGCAGGGTGGGGCCTACGGTAGTGACATCATCACGCTACACCACGAGGAGGTTGACAGACAAGCAAAGCAGGAAGTGGAGTAAAGGATACTTAGGGATGCCACGGTTCTAGTACAGAGATATGCAGTTTTGATGATTCTCTCTTGTAAGTGCAATTGTTTTATACCATTAAATTTGAAATTTTAAAGTACTCCATTATGGGAGCATTTCTTCTTATTTTTCATTTCTGAGTTCCATCTGCAAAGCGGGATTCCAGCCATAACTACGGTTCCTGGGAAAACCTATTTCCCTGTGTTTGGTGAGACCATTTCATAGTGGTCATGGAAAGCTGGTAAGCAAGTTTACTTACTCTCACCTGGGTGTGGAGCAGGATTTGTCTTGTGTGAAGGATTATGTGAAGGATTTGTCTTATATGAAGCATGGATTTTGGTTTCTCTGATATACAAGGACTGTGCATTTTAGTCTTTTTTTTCACCTATACAATTTTACTGTTTTAGCGCTGCACTTTATTTTGTATTTTATATCTTTTGAGTTTGTATCTGACTTGAAGGTGCTAGAAACTGTATCCTATATTTTATATTTCTAGTGCAGCGTTAGAGTTTAGCGTTTTGTATTTAAAGTGTTAATCTCACCACATACATTACAATGTGATTGCACAATCTCATTCAGATCCTTCAGAAGAAATATGTATTGCTTGCCTGATTGGATACAGATTGATTGGATAGCTTAGGTAGGTCCCCCTATTACATCTAAGGTTGATTGTACAAAGATTGTATGGTCAGCTTGCATTGTGTTTGGTGACCCTTAGTTTACCTTTACACGAAAAATGAAAAAGTGAACTAACACCTTAAGGGAGCTGGTGGTCACCCTTATTAAAGAAGGTCTAAGAGAGAGAAGAAACTCTTTGGATCATGAGGTATCTATTAAATTTGGGATAAACAAATATTGTCTAAATACAAGAGTTTTGTGTATTCTTACTTGAATCTTGGTATGCTTTGTGTATGTAGTGGGTGCCCTGCGGGCCTGCATCTTCCTCCGGCCGCTGCTGGGATTCACACACACAGGCTCTCAGGGAGAGACACAGCCTGTCAGCTCCTGTGGAGGAATTCCCCCCTCCCTCTCCTCCTATCACTGTGCAGTATGTAGAGACACACACAGACAGAGCTGCTCACTTTGCTCCCTCCCCTGCTTCCTCATTGGAAGGGGGAGGGAACCAATGGGACTCCAGCAGAGGAGGAAGAAAGCATCATGGGATATGTAGTCCCCAACACAAAAAAAAACATTCTAAATCCCTGGTGCAAAACTATGGATTCCAGCATACTCTGGGAGAGGAAAGAAGTAAAGTGCGTGTGGGGAAGGACACACCACGAGACAGAGTTGAAGACAAGACCTGAGGAGAGATTTTGCCTCCCGGGTTGGCGTACCATTCCTGCCAGGCATCCACGGCCAGTCAGGGGACATCCTGCCTGAGAGGGGGATCCCAGGTGCATATCCAGGCGCACCTGCACGGACAGCAAGAAGCGTCCAGTTGTGAGGTCACCAGTCAGGCTGCCTGAAGAGCCTGCCTGTTCCAGGACATTTTACTTGGGCCCTGACCGCAGGCTTGGTGAGTGGGCACTTGCTCATTTGCAGGAAACAAAGACACTGCATGCAGACAGCATTGTTATTACTTTGCCTGCACTTGCCAGTACCTGGGTCACCTGGATGCCCTGTTAAACAATCTCAGTGTCTGTCCTGTTATCCAGACACTGCCAACATACCGCCTTTAAACTCTGCCAAACAGGACACAAAGTGCACTCAAGGCCATCTAAGGGACTGAAGTTATTGTGGCCATACGGACAAGCACACATACCAAGGGCTCTGTGTGATGCATGACTGGGGTAGTCTCTCTTGGGAGTTGGGTCATAGACCACTGAACTAAGTGCAGTGTTTATAGTTTCTGGGACTGTGGTGTCAGGGGACAGAAGAGAGAGGTCTGATATAACTGAGGGTCATTCCTCTGGTCTCCTGCCTGGACTCATAGAGCCACATCTGAGTCAAGAGTTGACCAATCTGGTATATAGTTTGCCATCTTGTGGTCTGTTATTATTTAAGTGTTTGCCTCTGCTCTTGTGGTTATTCGCTGTTGAGGAATCCCCTGAAAGCAGTTTGACAGTATCAGTGAGTTATATTGCTATTGTTCTTCAGTCATTATTCTTCAGTTAGTTTACTTGAACTATACTTCTACTGTTTGTTACCTTTCCACAGAAACTTCACAGTACAGACTATTTCTGTGTTTAACTACAACGTGTGTCTGTTATTACTGTGCTTGCACTTACACTATTGCCAGGTGTGCCAGAGGGCTGAGACTGTTCTTGGGGTTGAGAGGCAGAGTACAGAACCAATTACACTTAAGCGGCTCCTCCGGGGTTAACGCTACATGTATTTTTATTGCTGCCGGCAGAAAAAAAAACATAAAAAACCCAACAGCCTATAGATGGATAGAAATTTGTCCGATTCCTGCTCTACCAGCCAATTTCAAGGTGATTATTAGGACTAAATGTACACAACATATCAAATAAACAGGATGACACTAGTAATAATTAAAATGTGAAGCATATGTGCATTTTTTTTTTTATACTTTAGCTACACTTTAACCACTTTCAGACCGGACCATTTTGCTGGCTTAAGACCAGACAACTTTTTGTGATTCGGCACTGTGTCGCTTTAACTGACAATTGTGCGGTCGTGCGGCGTGGCTCCCAAACAATGTTGACGTCCTTTTTTTCCCACAAATAGAGCTTTATTTTGGTGGTATTTGATCGCCCTTGCGGTTTTTGTTTTTTGCGGTACAAAACAAAAAAAGAGCAACAATTTTGAAAAAAACACATTATTTTTTACTTTTTGCTATAATAAATATCCCCCAAAAATATGTCAACGTACATCGTCGTGCACCGGTCGGGAAGCGGTTAAACATTTACTCACACCTGTATAGAAAACTTTGCACAACTACAATTACAGGGAGAAACATAAGCTTTTTACACAAATTTTCTATTTGGTTTAGATACACTTTATAATAGACATGTGCAATTCGTTTCGTTACAAATTGAAATTCAGACAAATTTTGCATCAAAAAAAATAACGAATTTCAACTAATATGAAAGAAAATATAGCGAAAATAAAGCATAAATTCAACATAATTCGTTTATTCGTTAAAGGTCCAATAAAACAAAAGGTGAACTCAGACTAAATCTTACAGTACAATCAGCTGATTCATTTTGTGCTGGAGGTTGGATTGCTGGCAAAGTACATTCCTGAGAACTAAGTGAGAAGGGTGTTGTATTGTAATTGAGCAGAGGAGAAGAGATATTGTCACTGTGTGTATTAATGTATTCAATAAACAAACAACTTTCAAAACTATGAATCGTTCTCACAAATATATATACATACATAAATAACAAATCAATATACTGTACATACAAAACAAATCATCTTGTATAAGGAATATCGACACAGAAATAATGAATTATTCAAAAATGAATTTACTTAAAGTGGAAGTAAAGTCAAAAAATTCACTTTCCAATTAAATGTGCCCATCGCCAATAGCTATCCATTGATAATAATAAGATTTTTCTGACCTGAATATTTTTCGTGCTACAGGTGTTTTTCTCTGTGAACATCTCTACTGCGCCTGCGCCCGATCCCCGTTCATTCCGGCAGGCAGAGCCTCTGCCGGCTAAATTCTGTGTGTATGTCGGGGCTGCGTCATTTCCTCCTGTAGACGTCAGCCCCGACATCCCGCGAGCTTTTACACCAAGCTCATCACAAATTGACCTCGACGTATCACGTGACATCGGCGTATCACGTGACATCGGCGTATCACGTGATAACGTGACATCGGCGTATCACGTGACCTCGACATTACATCATCCGGCGAGACAGAGAGAGAGAATAGAAGACGGACGGCAAGCAGGAGAAAAAGAAGAAGAAGA